>CM060934.1:118436310-119686310 GCA_030765085.1 Allium cepa
CTCAAATTTTCAATTTAAAACCCTTCAGTTATAAATCATTTTTATATAAATCAATTTCTTATATAATTTTCATAATTTCAAATCCTTTCGAAACTTCAAATTCTTGTTTTTTTAAAAGTATATAATCCTTATCGTAAACATTTCCACTTTTATATATAGAATATAATCATACTTATCAAAATAATAATTTTGGTATATAAAACAATTTCTAAAATACAAACAAGCACGATTTTTCAACGGATGATTCAAGAATGGATTTCAAAACAAAGATAGAGATTCCAATTAGAGGAACTCTAATCAAATACGATTCTGATTCGAAGATAGGCTCGAAAGAATATGAAATATGTGATGACCCAGAATTTTTGGACATTTGAAATTAGAATATTTAACAGATTTTAAATAATTAAAAGTTAATTTCTAATTTAATTTCAAATATCACTATTTATTTGACAAATAAATTATTGAATTTAATTATTGAAAGTTGGGTAAAATATTGAATCTTTAATTTTATGCTTGTTAAAAATATTTCAAAGGCTTATAAAATTTATATTTACAATATTGAAGGTAACCGAACTTTTAAAATTGAATTTGAAAGTCATTTGTTCAGTTTTGAATTTATATCGTTTAAATCGATATTTAAAAATAACCTTTCGAGGCACAGCCTCGGATTTCGACGAAACCAGTTCCATTGGATCCGTAATATTGTATTATTATCGGATTTCAATTTTCGTAGTGGTTGGAGTTGTCATGTGATCGTACGGTAGATAAACGCGCTAAATTTATATTGAAAATTTAATATAATGACTCGTCCAAAAAGCTATCTTCTCCATACGATCGAGTTAGGCCTCAAAACCTTTTCTACTGCATTTAGAACTGGGGTATAACTTTTTGAACGCCTAGCGGCATGCCTCGATAGGAGTTTGGAATTTTGATTTGCAATTTCTAGACGATTTAAATTTGAATTTAAATTTAAAAATTTAAACTATAATCGAACACTGTAGCAAACAGACACGTTGTTGCCTTTTCAAACACGTGCCCTTCATTTAACACGCGTCTTTATTTAAGAGAAAAACAAATTTATATAATAAAAAATAAAATAAGGAAAAAAAATTTTCTTTCGTTCGAACAAAAATCCATGGCCGAGCTATGAATCTCCCATATACTTCACTATTACCCTCATTTCAAAATTCATTCTCATTCAAAATCATGGTCGATTTCTAAATCAATCGTTCGCGACTTGGAGCTCTTGGAGCTCTCGCGCGAGGAAGGAGGGTTGCAACCGTGCAAGGGAAGTCACTTCCGCGATTTGACTACATTGAGGAGGCAACGAGCTTCGGCAGCTTTGAGGAGTACGAGAGGCTGAGGTTGTGGAGGCGCGAGGCTAGGGCTCGAGGTGGAATCTTGATAGTAGGGAAGCTTTGGTTGCTCGTGTAAGAGCGCGCAGGTTGGGGATGATGGCAAGGGATCGACAAAGGCAGTGAAGGTATTTTCATTTTATTAAGTATATATTCACACACACAAACACACACACACATATATATATGTATGTATGTATGTATGTATGTATGTATATATATAGAGGAATATGGAATTAAACAGCTAGGCATATATGCCAACTGTTCTTCAATATTAAAAATGTATATGTATATATGTGTGTGTGTGTGTGTGTATGCAGCTAAGGAAAAAGAGAATACCCGTATATATATACACGCACACGCACACCTATTTTCATTTAAAAAGTATATACATTAAACTGAAAATTAATTTATTCAGTTAAAGTTTGGGAAAAAAATATAGGAATAAGATTTTGAAAATGGAAAATTTTAAATGTTTGAAAGTTTATATAAATTAGATTTTTATCCATATTGATTATATATATGTTATCTCAAAGGAAGAAATAAATATACATGAACATATTTCAACTTAAAAGGTTATTCTAAAATAATGTATTAAGGTGATTTATTTGTTAAACTTATTTATTTAACTTATTTTAGTTACCAAATTATTTATAAAAGGAAAATTAGTTTTTAAATTTAAGTATTTATTTAAAATAAATCATTCGATAAAATTAAATTATTAGTTAATTAAAATTATCAAGGGGAAAATTAATTGTTCGAGTAGTTCAAAATATTTATAAATCACATAATGTTTTTACAAGGTCTAAAATCGTGGAGAAACAGGCTGGAATGGAAATGGATTGCAGAACAAAAGAAAAGGTGATATCTTCTCTCACTTGGTTTGCCTAGTTAATTTAAATGAATAAATTAAAATTATTAGATGTGCTTGGATGAATTTGATAATTTATCAATCGGGTGATATTATATATAATAGTGTGTGTGTATGTATAATTGGAGTGATTGATTTCCCGCATTATATAGCGGATGAGACCCTATGTGCCCTGCATAATAGCGGATGACCCTTTATGCCGCAATATCCCGCCTTGAAGCGGGATTGGTTTTTAATTTGTTGTGCTAACATATGTGGATGCATTTGAACAATGATACGACGAATAGGATTGCATTTGAAGACGGTGTTGAAGACCGGGTATTTTTGAAAACGAAAGGATTAATTGTTGATTGTCACTGCACCGAGTTGCTCTAGTATAGAGATTACCCTATGTGATGGGGAGTCTAGATGTGATTAGGGGATATCCGGATTTGCAAGGATTTCTTTCCTTAATTGGACAAAGTGCATTCGGTTCCATTCAGACCTAGGATGGACTTGTATGGATATATGTCTGACATTACACTTTGAGATATAAAGCTGGTTTCTATCATATACATTTATGTTTGGTGGCGTATAATCTATTCTCTTAGCTTAACACCCTTCTCTAAGACATACGAGCTCAAAGGTTATGTAGTTGATGGTTATTAGTGATATATTCCCAACCTGGTGATGTGGCATGCTAAGTGCTGATCATTGGTTAATCGATGCATGACTTTTGTGAAAAGCGTAGCTTCATGGGACGAGACTTCATCGAACCTCACACCTTGGATATGGTCGAAACAAGAAGGATGCGGCAAGGTTATGAGGGTCGCGCTCCTTAGGGTATGTGCATTTCCTTTTGGATAAAAAGTGGTATTCTAGTATGGAGCCCAAGTATTTAACTTGTGTGGATAAAAAGTGGTATTCTGCTATGGAGCCCAAGTATTTAACTTGTGTGGATAAAAAGTGTTATTTTGGTATGGAGACCAGATATTTACTTATGTGATTGTTGGAATTGAGGCACCTCGGTAAAGGTCGGTTACGACCGGGGGATGACATACTCGTGACAGTTAGTTTCCTAGTTACAGAGGCAACCCGACCTTGTGTTGGCAAAGATCAGGTTAGGTTCTCGGGGCGTCCCTCCAGAAGCATACCCTTTGATAAAAGAAGTTTCTTAGCCTTAACCATTTGTTGGAAATCCAATCACTCAATACGAGCCCTGTACGGTTTTAGTTGTAGAACCTGCCATCTAACATGGTAGCTATAGTAGGCATACTATAATGGTACGTATGCTGGTTAAGATTAATATTATACTTTCGAAATGTTTTTTCCACAATATGCACTAATAATAATATCAAAAGGATTTTCGCGTATCAAGCATGTTTGACTACTATAAGGAGAAACCTCCCCTAAGTGTGCGATTGCATTATGTGTGTGCCGGGAGACCTTATGGTAGTTTTATTTTTCAAAAACATGAACGAATTTCTTTTTATTTATTTTTGTGCAAATAATTGTTTTTAGTTCTCATACCAGTCCCATGACCGACTTGGAGTTTATTGTTCGCTTTTCTAAACTTTGGGTGCCACTAATTTTCCACACGGGCAGCCTAGAGCCAGGTTATCAGTAATTCTAGAGCGAAGTCAAGAAAGTATGCTGTGGAAATCGGGAGACAAGCTGGATGACAAGATGTACCACACGTATACGATGTATTATCCGCTGTGTATGGTTTGCTACAAATTAAGTTTCCATGTGGACAAGTTATCATAACTTCCCAGTGTTGTGTTTTGTTGATGTTGTACTCTGATGTTGTAATGTATAAACTGATATAGTTTTTTGTTTTAAAGATTAGTCAATTATCTATAATATATTGTTACGCTGCGATTATGAGATTTTGATATTATTTCTATTTCTTCTTCTACTTTAAGATTTCATATCCAATTCAAAAATATTTTGAAAAATATTTTTGAAGGGATAAAAGCACTAAACTATTTTCGATTGTTGGAAAATAATTCCGGTGATGATCGCTACATCATCGGTGTTCATTTTCGAGTTTCCAAGGGAGGAATTGCTACCCGAATGTTTTGAATTGGGAATATTTGCGAAATTGAGTTTGATTTTGATGTAGTTTGATTTTGGATGTAATTTGGTTCAAAAAATGATTTTTAAATACTTAAGTGATTATTTAGACTCTGGAATTTTGTTTAAAATGTTACATAATATAAATAAGTTTGATAACTTGTAAAAATTTGAAATTTGTCGAAATAAGATTCAACTTGAAAAGGGATAAATAAGAGTAAGTTTAAAACCCAAGTAAGTGGAACTAATTAAAGAAATGGGTTAGAGAAAGGGTGAATAGAATTCAATATTTAATTTGATTTGAAAATAAATTAAGAATTGAAGATAAAATTGAATTCAGAATGGGATTGAAAATTTGAGTCAAATAAAATGATGATATGGATTGGATATGAATGAAGGATAGTTGATAAAAAATTCATTATTCAGAATTTTAAGATAAACTGGATTCAAATGAAATTGAAATGCAAGTGAATATAAATGGACATAAAACCAAAGTGATGAAGTAGAAAATAAATGTAAGAAGTGTATGAAATACTTATATTAAAATTAAGAAATGAATTGTGAAATTCTTAAGTAAAATCTGGAATTGGGAAAATATACAAAGTAAGTATTTGAAAGGAGTAAATAAAACTGTGGGAAATGAAAATTTTGGATAGAAATCAATATAAATGTGAATAAAAGAGAATTGATATAACTATTGATCAATTGGAATAAATACGCAGGACGTACTATATTATTTTATTCCCATAGCGATTCGATCCAGAATTCGAGCACAAAATTTCAAGATAAATATATCAATCCGAGTTGGGATTTTTCACTCGATTTTCGACGGTGAACCCTAGATATAGATTTTGATTGATTCTGGAAATTCTCTATCAAAGTTTATAATTATGCGAGGGGAATGACAGTTTCTGATCAGGAAACCAGATCTGAGTCCACACTAGGAAGTCGGGTGGATGATACTAGTTCGGAAGTGAAATTGTGTGATCGAGTAAGCGATTGAATTTGGTATTGCATGCAGATAATATTTGTGCATCGTACGGACTTGAAAGAAATAGATATTGAAAACTTCTGTAAAGAAATGTATAAAATGATTTTGAATATTGTAATTGGACATTATTGCTAATAGGATATACATGTGTTTTAAAAGCAAAAGGAAATTGGGATTTCTGACTTCAGAAGATAAAAATTTATGGCTTGACAAAAAGGTATGTATTTAAATTTCTGTATGAAATTTGATGAGTTTCTGGACTAACCACTTGGCATTTTTTTTTCTTTTTGAAATCTGAGGGCCCATAGTGGCATTTGTAGTCGTACCGAGCTAGCTGTGTAAAGGAGACACTTGCGAAATTTTTCAAAAATTTAGGGAGTTAGAAAAATATTGAGAAAATTTGGATAATTTAAAATTTGAATTTAAATTTAAATTTGAATTGTTGAGAAAATAATAATGTTTGGAACTTATGGTTGAGGTTGGGAAGTTAGTGAGAATGATAGGGTCTAATAAAAATTGTTTTGGAAAGTTGAAACTATTTGGATTGGGAAAACTAGAGAATTTTCCGAGATATAATGCTTACTTTCAATCTTGATTGTGTTATATGTACGTAATGTCTTCTATAAATTCTTTCTCTCCCTTAATCCCTAGTTCATCCGAATTCCATTCTCCAAGAGTAATATATTGCAAAATGTTTATATACGATCTCAATTTTTATAGCAAAAGAATGTATGAATAAAGGAATCATACGAATACAACATATAATAAAGATAGGAGTGTAGAGCTATAAGGTCCGCCCAAAAATAGGAAAAACAATATGTATAGTTAAATAGCATGAAACCAACCTAAAAATAGAAAAGCCAGCATGCTTGACTAAATAACTTAAGTGGTGCACATATAACTGCAAGAGTTCAGGGTGTCCCCTAGGGGTAATTATGTAATTTGTTACATAACTCTTATATTAAAATCTTGTTCGAAATGAAGTAAGACTTTTGTTTTATTCTCTTTTATATATATTTTTATATAGAGATATAAATTATGATAATAATAACTTAAAATAAATAAGTAGAAACCCTTACGAGAAGTAGTTTATCGATTGCAATTACGAACATTTTCACAATCATGATACACACACCACTCTTACATCTTAAATGTTTCGAGTTAAGATGTGTGGAGAAAATGATATTGATAAATTTGTTGAGACTTGTGTATGTAATGCTCTTCGTAAGATGGATTGTGAATTATCCATAAGCACTATGGACACCAAGGGGTGACATACCCGTGGTTATGTGATGTGTCTTCTATAGTTTAGTACGACTAAGTCAAAATAGAAGATCTCATGGTAAAAACATACAATAATCTTCATAATTAAAAATACCGTCGATTTTAAGTAAGTTGGTTGTAGTTTGACTTTGGTCAAGCATATGGCATGGCAACTATGTTACGACCATAATTGGATACACGATGAACTACTTGAAGTGAAACACAACCCAATAAAGGATGTTTTTCCTTCATTTTGAAGGCTAGTATCACCGTAAATGGTAGACAACTTCTCTAGCCAAAGAAAATTGATAAATAGATAATTTTTATCAAATTGAATCAAGGACTTTAAAATGGTTAGTAATAAAATACGCACATTAGTAGAATTTTTGACCTTAGGCCAAACTTTAGATATCTAAGTGATAAAATGATGATGAGAAGATTACGTGTATAGTTATTAGTAGGTGAGCTTAAAATAGAGTAGAAATTGGATTTCCCATAAATGATCTATAAGCGATAAACTTTGCTCGATAATTTGATTTAACAAAGACTATACATGCTTTAATATACAAATTGTTTAAATATTGACTTTTGATTGAGTTTTCATAGCTGAGTTGTTATTTATTTTCAAATTCGACCAATATAAAGTTAATATATAAATGTTATAGATTAATAATAAAATTAGAAATAAATATTTAATTGCAATTATTAATTCAAAGGCTAGAAAATTATTTAAAATAGTGCATAAAAATTGTATGTTGATTTAATTAATAAATGGTATAGTTAAATAGATAAAATAAATAAATACATGTTAAATCATTGATAGATTTAAAATACGGCATCCTATGATGGTTACATCAAGGCCGACCATGCAAGGCTATTGAGGGTAAAAAAATTAATGGGTAGTGAATCAATTGCTCCCTAAGGAGAATGAAGGAAAGTGATCTTTTATGCATGACCTAAAGTGCATATAGATCCATCCCTTTCTCTCACTGTTACACACAAGAGTAATCTCTAATCATAGCATCAAACAACCATTAATGAAGCCAAGAAGATAGAATTGCATACCGTAGCAAAGGAGATAGAGGATACAATCAATAGCCATGGTTTTAGACATACGATAGGTTGCATGGAGGAGATAATATTGTATTTAATTGTTCAAGTATATACATATATTTATACCCACATATTAGTAATATTATTCTTTTCTATTACTAGAAAAGTCAATTTTTGAAAATTATTTACCACTTTAAATAATTAAATAAGAGAATATGTTATATATATATATATATTCTAGCCTTAAAATAAAATATAACATTTTATAATAGATATCAAATTATATATGTACACTTTATGTATAAATATATAAACACTTATATGTATGTGTATATAAATAGTTTATACATTAAACTATTAAATTATTTTAGATTTAATATTTAAATTTTTTTTGTTCTCTTAACTTGTTTTTCTAAAGAACAACGTACTTTTTCACATATATGTAAATATAAATTTCCACACGAAATTTCAAACTTAAAAATATTATTTTTATTTGTTTACTAGGGGTTTTAGAAAATAAAGAATTTTTTTTTAAAAGTTAAATATATTTTAAATTCAAAATTTCAATATTTATATATATTCGAATTAAAAATAAACTTTAATATACATATATACATACGTGTGTGTATGTGTGTTATTAGTACTAATTTTCGACCTTATCACACCAACTACTTTTTAGTAGTAATCATGTTTTTGTATGCTTACATGATTATGGATTAGCACATTTTGGTATATTAAATCACCGCTTAAGTAGTAATTATGCAGCTTTGATGAGTACACCATTGTGAGGGATGTTACTCAATTATTTTTAATTTTCCTATTTAACTCAAATTGAATTCAAACAAATCCAATACAGAATACGAAAAGTAAGTATTGAAAGTAAAGACGTAAAAATTTATGTGATTTAGATATTAAGAAGGCCTATATCCACGTGACCAAATTTCTTCCTTTGGATTGTTTCATTTCTACAAGCACATAATATAACAGAGAATTAGTAAAATTTAACGGTATAAAGTTCTATGAAAATAAAAAGTTTGATCTCCTTCTCTGCTCTGTATCTTTCTGCGTATAGTAGAGGAGGCATCATGTGGATTCCTAACATCACTCCCTCATATTGTTCTTACATCGTTGGTTCTTCCCGTGTATCCTTCATCCATTTGATTTGGTCTATGTTTATGGATTGCTGATGTAGATTTAAGAGAGTATTTGCTTTAGGCATGAAAATTTTATTTTCGAAATAATGGGCATAGGAGCGGTGTTGTGAGCTAACTATAGCCTAATTGAGACTAATACAACATAGGAGGCTTAACTTTCACTCTTTCTATGAATGCGCCTTTGCCATGTTATCTGTGTTACTCCTGGAATAGCATGGCTTAAAAAGGCATTGTGCATTCTTGGTACCTTAGTTATGGCGGCGCATTTTGGAGAATTGGACTACGCCATCTTTAGCTATGGCAGTAGATCTCGAAGATTTGGGTTGTGTTGTTTTCTGCTTTAGTATGGAACTATGTTGGTTGATGAATGTATCCTGTAATTTTGGACAATATAAATTTAATAATCTGTGTTTAAATTTAAATCGAATTAATAATTTTTTTAATAAATTTGATTTGGTTTAATAATCTTCTTTATTTAAATATTTAATTTGTGAATTTATTTTTAATAAACTAATAAATCTATTTTCTATTTAATATTGTGTATGTATATTTATATATATTTTAAATAGATAAGTTGTTTTAATTAAATTAGTATAGCATAATTTTAATATTTTGAATTTAGGAATTGTGATTTATTTTTGGATTTAAGCTTTTCAAAAAATATTTAATAAAATAACTAAATGATTTTAATATATATGAGATAAATGTTTTATTGGTTAAAATATATTTTTGACTTAAGTTTGTATATTAAAATAAGGTTATAAAATGTTTGTTTTATTCTTTTTAAATAGTAATTAAGAAATGTGATTTGTAAATTAGATATGAGAATTTAAAATACAATTTATAAATGAAACATTTATTTCATTTAAATAACAAATAATTTACAAACTCTTTTATAAAATGATTAAAAATATTATATTCAAATGATTGTTATATGTTTTGTTTTTCTTTATAAAATATAATGGTTTTATTTCTTTAAAAATTAGCTTTACATATAAATAAGTAATTATAAACAAATTAAGTTCAAACCTTTTATTTAACTTTTATTAAACTTTAATTTAAAAATACTAATCACTTAAATTGACAAGTGTAAGCATCTTAAAAGCCTAATCTAACATGTGTAATTTAAACACACAAGACATTTACAAGTGTCATGGTTTAAATTTTAGTTTTCTTTGATTTTAAAATAAATCATAAGTATGGTTATTTAAACTTGCATCTTCACATTTCCTTTTCTTTCTTCATTTTCATTCTAAATCAAAGAATTCTTTCGGCTGAGAAAAACCATTTTTCATCTCTTCAAAAAAAAATTGCATATCTCTGTAACTCGTCTTCAAAAGAAAATGCATGGCAAAAGTCCTGCATTTGATTTTCAAAAAAAAAGTCTGCAATTTCAATCTGTAATCAATCACTGAATTTCATTTCCAAAGCCAGAATCCTGCATTCCATTTTCAAGCTGCCTACATGAAAAAACTAAAACCTGCATTTTGTTTTCTTCAACCTACAACCTGGGGGATTTGCATCTGCAACCATGAAGCAAGCAAAGTCTGCATTCATGAATTTTTAAATCTGGAAGCATCTTTTAAAAAAAGTTTAAATGCATCAAATTGGAAGCAAGTTTCAAAGGGCATTCAAAACTTTTACAATGGATATTCTGCATGCATAATTAAAGGGGATATGCTCTGTCTGCATAATTAAGGTGAGTAACTCATTTATAAATTTATTAAATAGGTAAAGTTGTACATGCTTTTTAAATTAGAAATGAATTTATATGAAACTGCTGTAAATATATGCCTGTATACATGATGATGAATGTTGCATGACTGCTCTTCAAAATTCCAAACTCGTGTTTGATCCCTGAATTCTCTTCTTTGACTTGTTTGTTGTTATGACTTAAACATTTGAATAAAACCTGTTTATTTTAGATTAAAGTAAGTTTAAATTTTATATAAATTAAATAAAGTTGTCTGTAACCTGGAAAATTAAGTTACACAGAGCAACAATTAGCATAGAGTGAAAATTGAAACTTTATAATTTAATGTTTCAGGTTTATTAATAGAAACATCAAGTAAATTCATGAATTTTAAATCAAATACTATAATTTATAGTGTTTTAAACAAAGTACAGTTTTAATTTACTGTATTTTACATATTGGCTAAGTACAGTTGATGCTTGCATTTGATTTGGGTGAATTTGCTTCTGAAGATAGTGTAACTGTCAGAGATTATGGAAAAATTATGAATTTGGGTTACTTTTCATTGTTGATGTTGAGATTTGGATTTTAGTTTTAGAACCCTAGTTCTTATGGGCTTGAGGAAGATTTGTCACTACGGGTTTGATATTGGATTGAGTTCTTCGATCCTTTGGGTATTGTTAAGTGGTGGTGTGAAGAAGATATCGCCGGAGTTGTAGAGTGACCTATGGCGGGTGGCGAGTGGAATTAATGTTGACAGGTTATGGATAGGAAGGGGGATTGATGTTCCAGGTTTGATGTTTAACTTGAATTCGAATTCGAGTTGAATTTTTGGGGATCTGAGGTTTGAAGGATGATGTGGTGTTACTGGTCGATGGGGGATGGCCATTGATGATGGTCAGAGGTGGCCGGAGTGGATTTATGGTGCACAGGGAGGAGTTGTGCATGTTGGTGTTGATTTTTGGGTTACAGGGTTTTATACCCCGTGATGGTCTCGGGTAAATTGAAGGCTGACTCGAAGTAAAATATATGGTAGCTCGAGTTTGTGTAAGTGTTTCAGGTTTTAATAAACCAATTGAAACCTGTTTCCAGGTTTTTAAAAAAAGATTTGAAGTGAAAAGTAGAAATGCAAACTATAAATTTGAATCTAGTTTGGAACCTGAATTTAGTTATAAATTCAAATAATTTAAATCTTGGTATTTGTAATTATTCAGATTTTAAATTTTAGTTTGGGTTTTAAATCTAAAATCAGAAAACTGTGTTCTGTTTTTTTCAAAATTTAAAAGTAAAATTTAAATTGTAGGTTGAAGTTCAAACTGGAATTTTTAAACCTGAAATTTAAATATATAAACAATAGTTTAATTCTTGGATTTTGAAACATTTTTGAATTCAAAAATGTAAGATGTTTAAACTAAAACAGGAAACTGTTCTTCTGTTTTAAATATAAAAGTAAATTTTATAATGCAACCGAAAATTTAAAACAAAGTTTAAATCTAGAAAATTGAAATTTAGAATAGATGAATCTGAGTTTGAATTTAAATCTGGGAATTTAAATTTAGTTTTTAAACTTTTTAAAGTATAAAGGAACCTTGGTTTTGAATTTAAAACTATGTGTTTTAAATTTTGAATAAGAATTTAAAATAAGTTTAAATTCAGTTTTTAAAACCTGAAATTTTATTTTAATGTCAGTTTTTAAAATAAGTTTTTAAATTTAAATTTGTTTTAACTATTTTAGAAAAATTTAAATAATTTGAATTTAAAAATGAAGGTGGAAATGTAAGTAAAGTTTTAAAGTTCTAAGTTTAAATTTGGAATTAAGATTTAACTGTAATTCAGTTTGAAATTTAAAAAGAAAACTTTAAATTGAATTTGTTTGAAATAAATTTGTTTTATAATCATTTAAACTTTTAGTTTATAAAAAGTATGTTTTTGAACATGTGAGATAGAAAAGGATTTTAAAATTGGTTTAAAAAACTTGTTTAAATAAAATTGTATTCATTTTAAAATCTTAAAATTTTAAAATGAAATTTAAAGTGATGATTAAAATTAATTTGGAAACAAATTGTTTAAAATACTTTATATAAGAAGGATGTTTCTTAATTTAGAACTTAAGAATTGGTTTCATTTAAATTATTAAATTAATTTAAATGGAATATTAATTAATGAATAATGTGAATGTTTAATTAAGCAATTAATAATTTTTAAGTTAATTAATTAAGATTTGAGATTAATTAATTAAGGTTAATTAATCTATAATTAAGGATGGTTAATTAAATTTTAATTAATGATTAAGATTTATTTAATCAAGTGATTAAAGATAGTTTAGATTTTAATTAACACTTAATTAATTAATAATTAGAGATTAATTAAATTATAATTAAATATTTATTAGTTTGTAATTAATAATGATTAATTTAAGTTAACTCTTAATTAAGTAATTAAGAAATGTTAATAAGGGTTATTAACTTAAGATTATTTAACAATTAATTAATGTGGTTAATTTTTGATAATTAATTAATTAAATTAATTAATTAATAATAATAAATTGTTTAAGTTTAATTACTTAATAAAAGTAATTAATGAATTAATTACTTAGTGTAATTAATATGATTAATGTGGTTAGTTTAGATTAATTAAGTTAAATTAATTTAAACTTTTATGGATTGTTTGATTATGTAATTTATGGATATGAAATTACTTAAGGGTGTAATTAATTAAATAGTTACTGGATATAATTAAAGATATTAATTATGGAAGTAATTTAAATTACTTTGAAATTAATCAAGGGATTAATTTACATAATGAATTAAGAGTAATTAATTTATGGGACGAGTAATTAAAATAGTTAATTACTGAATGGTTATTAATCAAGGGTGATTAATATATATATGGTTTAAATTGAAGATTAATTACTTATGTAACTAATTTATATAGAGATTGATTAAATGTAATCAGAAATCATTAATGAATTAATTAATGATGTAATTTAGAATTGATTAATTTAGGTATAATTAATAATGAATAAATGATTAATGTAATTAATTTTAGCTAATTAATTAATTAAGCAATTTCAAGTTAATTATTGGCTAAGGGTTTAATATAATTAACTTGAGATATTAATATTAAAGGCTAATTATTTATTGTAATTAGAGACGGTTAATCAGTAATGATTAATTAAGATGAATATTGAGGTGGTGATTATTTAAATTGATTTGTAATCAATTGATGGTTAAGTTAAGTAGGATTTTAATGATGAAGTAATTAATTTAATTCATTTTAAATTAATTAGAGATTAAGAAATTAATTTGATTTATTTTAAATTAATTATAAATGGTGTGATCATTAGATCATTGCTTATGTTTGATGATTGGTATTAATTGCCATGTATGGTTTGTAATCTCAGTTATGAGATGAGTAATGTTATGTGATATGGATGTATTGGTTGCTTTTGGATGATAATATGGGTTATTTGTTTATGATATGAATTATATGTTGATGATAATGTTGATTATCTATTGTGTTGTAAATTATCTATCTGTGTGTATATAGATAATGAATTGAATTGTTTTAAACTCTAAAACAACTTGGCCTTAAAAGACATGTTTTGGATTTCGATGAGACAGGGATCGGGTTTCCATATTTGGATATCCAAAAACCACAACGATCCAAATTAACGTTAGATCGTGAATCTGAAGTGGAGGAGAAGATTCAGAGTGCAAGATTTATCGTCGTTAACTCTGAGGGTGATTCCAAAATGAGTGTAACGAGATAATGCCTTCGGTTTCGTTCGAACCCGGAACGAACTTGTATGGATTGAATGCTTTCAGAACATCGTCAGGTTATCGTAGCCTCAAGCCTCATCAACCGGGAATGGCTAAAACAGGGGAGGTGCACCAAGGCTTCGTGGGTAGCCCCCACTTGAGAGCGAGATTTACCCCTGTCTAGATGTCCCTTTATTTCGGCTTAGTGGTGCGGTTGCTGATCACAACTGCGGGGTGGCCTTGCTCGAAACTATTCAGTAAGGAATGTTTGCGGCTTTGTGTTACAAGGGAGCGGGCGTACTCCTCGGTACGGTGATCTAGGCCACGTACTGTGACGCGTGGTACCCCAGTAGCCCAGCTATTGTATGGAATCCAAAATCCAATGAGTGCCAACTGTTTTGATTGTATTACCCACTTTTGTGGCTAGTAGCTGGAATTTAATCATGTAAAAATTTCGGCTATTTCTTATTTACTTGAAAACCCTAGACACTATTATAATATCATCGGATTTCTTATCAATTGTTTTGGTAAGCGTAAGGTAATTTTTTTTTCATGTTTATGTGTGGGAAGTCTTACGTGATACTTTTTCTTTTCAAAGGTTTTTCAATGTTAAGCAACTTTAACCTGTTACTCACACCAGACACATGTCTAACCCGGAGTTATTTCTGTTTTCTTTAACTCTTGGGTACTCAAATTTTTATGAGTAGCCAAGGGAATTCAGGTTAGGATTCAACTTAGCTTTGACGAATTGTGGAGGAGCAAATGGAGTAGGAGGCTTCTGCGTATAGCTATATAGTTCCGCTGTGTTGGTATCTCTGAGTGTTTATATGTTATGTATTGAGTTGCAATAACTAGACATGTGTTTCTAACTGTCTAGTATGTGTTGTATTGTCTGTATAACTCTGATATTTGATGTATACTATGTAATACTTATGTTATTAATATAATTTATTCATTCCGCTGTTGAGATTCATGTGTTGTTTCTTCTTTCTCTTCTTTATTTTCTCTTTTCTATCCCTTTCTTTCTTAAAGATGATACGACTTTTTATGGGAAAAAGTAGGGTCGTCTCAGTTGGTATCAGAGCATTAGGTTGAGTGAATACCTAGGCTCTGTAGTGGTGTCTATCTTGAGAGAGTGTATTTGTATTTTTAATATATATATATATATATATATATATATATATATATATATATATATTTCTACCTATCTGATTGGGTTACCCGTTCAGGTTTTTCCAATATAAGTTATAAAGGTAGATGAGGTAGAAGTGTGTATAACACGACTACCATTGGTTGGAGTTTGATGGATGAGGTTGGAAGTGTATTTGTCGAGACTGTAGACCGAATACCGTCTCGAGTATGTTTTGCTTGGTGTAAGGACTTCATCGATCTCTGAAGGAAACATTCTAAAGGTTCAGAGTTCATCTTTGAAGTGCATAATTGAGTTTTGATCTGTCGGTAAGGCTGAAGCAAGTGAGTGATGGTATTTTGATATCTCAGGAAGTTGTAGCTGCGTGATGAGATGCAGTGACTATGGATATTTCTGAAGATGTTTCTTTGGAACAAGAGTAAGAAGTGAATCTGCTCGGTGATGTGGCTGAGTTTAGCAGAGTATTATGAGTTGGTAAGGAGTCTTCTGGTTGAGTAGTTTTTCTGAATAGGAGATCAGAAGCAGCAGTATGGACTTGTTTCTCTGGTGAGTTGGCTAAACCAGCATAAGCTGTTCTGTTTGGTAAAGAGAGAGCAGTTTTCTTTGGATTTAGGATGAGTTGATCGCAAAAGTGACTTGCGATAGTGTTCTCTTGAGTTGTTGGAGTTGTCTAGATGTCTTCAGGGAAGTCAGAGTTTGTCTGCATCTGAAGATCGAGTTTTCTTTCCAGGTTGGTACTGGTGGTTCAGTTAGTAGATAGATGGTTCCTTGAGATACACGTTGGTGAAGCAGCTCAGGTTTCGGAGGAACATCTGAGTTTTTTTTATGGATATGTGGAACCAAATTTCTGTGCTGGGTTGTCTAGCCTGTGCTCATGTTCTTCAGCATTTTTCTTCTGCTTCGGATCAGAGTTGTGCAGCGAAAGCGGCTTGGAGGTGCTCCTGTTTTGTTTTTCCGGATAAGAAGAACTTTGTTCTGTCTTCTGTTGTTGAGAAGTAGGGCGTGTGTTCTTGGTTTTTGAGTGATCTTGAGGAGATCATTGGATTGTTTTGATCCAGTCTGTTTCTAGAAGCATCAGCGTAGAGTTAAGCTGATCAGGAAGGATGTTGGTAGCCCAGGATCGTCCGAAGAGTTTTTATGAATAAGAGACGGAGAAATTTGGATTCTGGAATCGAAGATTGGGTTTTGGTTAAGTTTTTCTCTGATCCATGGAGCTATAAGTTTTGCCAAGTCTGTGAAGCTAGCTCCGAGGTATTTTGGATTTCTTCTGTGATTGGTAAGATGAGTGTTTGGTTTTCTAGAGTTGAATTGCCAGTTTGGATAACTGGGATTCAGGGTGTTTCACGTATCTCTAAGGGAGTACGTGTTTGATATTTCTGATTGTAGTAACAGCAGTTTGGGAGTTTGTTTGTTGGGTCAGACTCGTCTGTAGTCTGATATTCTGTATAGAGTTGTTGATAGGAGCTCTATAGCTTAATAGTCTTTGATTGTTCGGATTCTACAGAGCGAGTATCCCGATATATATACCGGGGAAACTCGTGAAAGTTTTATCCAAAATTCTTTTGGATAACTAGATTTGTTCTGATTGTGTGAATTGATTGCTATGGTTGTTGGCATATGGTTAACATATGCTGTATTTTAAAATAAAATATGTAAATAGACTATTAAATTACCTTTGTTTTAAATTTCGGGGACGAAATTCTTTTAAGGGGGAAGGATTGTAATATCCCAGAATTTTGGACAATATAAATTTAATAATCTGTGTTTAAATTTAAATCAAATTGATAATTTTTGTTCATAAATTTGATTTGGTTTAATAATCTTCTTTATTTAAATATTTAATTTGTGAATTTATTTTTAATAAACTAATAAATCTATTTTCTATTTAATACTGTATATGTATATTTATATATATTAAAATAGATAAGTTGTTTTAATTAAATTAGTATAGCATAATTTTAATATTTTGAATTTAGGTATTGTGATTTATTTTTAGATTTAAGCTTTTCAAAAAATATTGAATAAAATAACTAAATGATTTTAATATATATGAGATAAATGTTTTATTGGTTAAAATATATTTTTGAATTAAGTTTGTATATCAAAATAAGGTTATAAAATGTTTGTTTTATTCTTTTTAAATAGTAATTAATAAATGTGATTTGTAAATTAGATATGAGAATTTAAAATACAATTTATAAATGAAACATTTATTTCATTTAAATAACAAATAATTTACAAACTCTTTTATAAAATGATTAAAAATATTATTTTCAAATGATTGTTATATATATTGTTTTTCTTTATAAAATATGATGGTTTTATTTCTTTAAAAATTAACTTTATTTATAAATAGGTAATTATAAACAAATTAAGTTCAAACCTTTTATTTAACTTTTATTAAACTTTAATTTAAAAATACTAATCACTTAAATTGACAAGTGTAAGCATCTTAAAAGCCTAATCTAACATGTGTAATTTAAACACACAAGACATTTACAAGTGTCATGGTTTAAATTTTAGTTTTCTTTGATTTTAAAATAAATCATAAGTATGGTTATTTAAACTTGCATCATAACATTTCTTTTTCTTTCTTCATTTTCATTCTAAATCCAAGAATTCTTTTAGCTGAGAAAAACCATTTTTCATCTCTTCAAAAAAAACTGCATATCCCTGTAACTCATCTTCAAAAGAACATGCATGGCAAAAGTCCTGCATTTCATTTTCAAAAAAAAAGTCTGCAATTTCAATCTGTAATCAATCCCTGAATTTCATTTCCAAAGCCAGAATCCTGCATTTCATTTTCAAGCTACCTGCATGCAAAAACTAAAGCCTGCATTTTGTTTTCTTCAATCTACAACCCGGGGGATTTGCATCGGCAACCATGAAGCAAGCAAAGTTTGCATTCATGAATTTTTAAATCTGGAAGCATCTTTTAAAAACAAGTTTAAATGCAACAAATTGGAAGCAAGTTTCACAGGGCATTCAAAATTTTGCAATGGATATTCTGCATGCATAATTAAAGGGGATATGCTCTGTCTGCATAATTAAGGTGAGTAACTCATTTATAAATTTATTAAATAGGTAAAGTTGTACATGCTTTTTAAATTAGAAATGAATTTATATGAAACTGCTGTAAATATATGCCTGTATACATGATGATGAATGCTACATGACCGTTCTTCAAAATTCCAAACTCATGTTTGATCCCCGAATTCTCTTCTTTGACTTGTTTGCTGTTATGACTTAAACATTTGAATAAAACCTGTTTATTTTAGATTAGAGTAAGTTTAAATTTTATATAAATTAAATAAAATTGTTTGTAACCTGGAAAGTTAAGTTACACAGAGCAACAATTAGCATAGAGTGAAAATTCAAATTTTTTAATTTAATGTTTTAGGTTTATTAATAGAAACATCAAGTAAATTCATGAATTTTAAATCAAATACTATAATTTATAGTGTTTTAAACAAAGTGCGGTTTTGAATTTACTGTATTTTACATATTGGTTAAGTACAGTTGATGCTTGCATTTGATTTGGGTGAATTTGCTTCTGAAGATAGTGTAACTGTCAGAAATTATAGGAAAATTATGAATTTGGGTTACTTTTCATTGTTGATGTTGAGATTTGGATTTTAGTTTAAGTGTAACGATCCCGGATTTAGACTACATTTAAATTGAAAACTAAATTAATTTTTGAAGAAAAATTTGTGCAATTAATTGGAAAATTGGAAATTGATATAAAATACATTAACAAATAAGTATTAAACTAGAAATAGAATTTAATTTGTAAAATAGAAAATAAACACATTTGAATACAAAGATAAGTTATGACAACATATGGAACAAAATAGGAATTCATTTATATTTTTAATGAGACAAAGCAAATATAATAAGTAATTATAGGCAAGAACAAAGTAAGGTGGAACATAGAAACAACAACATGTTATTCATCGAAATTACAAAGCAACATATATATATATATATATATATATATATATATATATATATATATATACACACACACACACACACTCAGCCAAAAACAAGAAGTAAGTAAATACATGAACTAATAACTTAACAACATAATTAAAATAGAAACTTATTTACATAATAAAGTGACTACAAAGGACAAAGGTAAATGACAACAAATGAGACACATATACAATTTAAACAAGGAAATAAATGAAACAAATAAGACAAACATGTTGCTGTAAGTTCATGTGTGTATGCAAGCGAAACAAAATATCAATAAATAAAAGAAGTTAGGCATAATCTTATATAAAACAAGACAAGGGTAATAAATATGAGTACCTTTAGCACACCAGTCTTGCTCTCTTAGTGAATGTGATAGGGGGTTCTCGCTTCGCGGTTTGGTGGCGAACGGGAGACTCTTACCCCTACATGTCCTCTCTTAGTGAATGGGGTTGGTTAGGCGTAAGCCGAGACAGTCGAAAGGCTGGCCGTAAAAGCAAGGTCTGGGATACCGGTGTATGCCACGGTGGGTCTGGGATGGTTGCAAAGCCTACCGGTCGCCGCTGAGTTCGTACTTCGTTACATTAAGAACCCTAGTTCTTATGGTCTTGAGGAAGATTTGTCACTACGGGTTTGATATTTGATCGAGTTCTTCAATCCATTGGGTATTGTTAAGTGGTGGTGTGAGGAAGATATCGCCGGAGTTGTAGAGTGACCAATGGCGGGTGGCGAGTGGAATTGATGTTGACAGGTTAAGGAAAGGAAGGGGGACTGATGTTCCAGGTTTGATGTTTAACTTGAATTCAAATTCGAGTTGAATTTTTAGGGATCTGAGGTTTGAAGGATGATGTGGGGTTACTAGTCGATGGGGGATGGCCATTGATGATGGTCAGAGGTGGTCGGAGTGGGTTTATGGGTGCACAGGGAGTTGTGCATATTGGTGTTTATTTTTGGGTTACAGGGTTTTATACCCCGTGATGGTCTCGAGTAAACTGAAGGCTGACTCGAAGTAAAATATATGGCAGCTCGGGTTTGTGTAAGTGTTTCAGGATTTAATAAACCAACTGAAACCTGTTTCCAGGTTTTTAAAAAAAGAATTGAAGTGAAAATTAGAAATGCAAACTAAAAATTTGAAACTAGTTTGGAACCTGAATTTGGTTCTAAATTCAAATAATTTAAATCTTGGTATTTGTAATTGTTCAGATTTTAAATTTTAGTTTGGGTTTTAAATCTAAAATCAGAAAACTGTGTTCTGTTTTTTTCAAAATTTAAAAGTAAAATTTAAATTGTAAGTTGAAGTTCAAACTGGAATTTTTAAACCTGAAATTTAAATGTGTAAAAAATAGTTTAATTCTAGGATTTTGAAACATTTTTGAATTCAAAAATGTAAGATGTTTAAACTAAAACCGGAAACTGTTTTTCTGTTTTAAATATAAAAGTAAATTTTATAATGTAACTGAAAATTTAAAACAAAGTTTAAATCTGGAAAACTAAAATTTAGAATAGATGAATTTGAGTTTGAATTTAAATCTGGGAATATAAATTTAGTTTTTAAACCTTTTAAGGTATAAAGGAACCTTGGTTTTGAATTTAAAACTATGAGTTTTAAATTTTGAATAAGAATTTAAAATAAGTTTAGATTCAGTTTTTAAAACCTGAAATTTTATTTTAATGTCAGTTTTTAAAATAAGTTTTTAAATTTAAATTTGTTTTAACTATTTTAGAAAAGTTTAAATAATTTGAATTTAAAAATGAAGATGGAAATGTAAGTAAAGTTTTAAAGTTCTAAGTTTAAATTTGGAATTAAGATTTAATTGTAATTCAGTTTGAAATTTAAAAAGAAAATTTTAAATTGAATTTGTTTGAAATAAATTTGTTTTATAATCTTTTAAACTTTTTGTTTATAAAAAGTATGTTTTTGAACATGTGAGATAAAAAGGATTTTAAAATTGGTTTAAAAACCTTGTTTAAATAAAATTGTATTCATTTTAAAATCTTAAAATTTTAAAATGAAATTTAAAGTGAAGATTAATATTAATTTGGAAACAAATTATTTAAAATACTTTATATAAGAAGGATGTTTCTTAATTTAGAACTTAAGAATTGGTTTCATTTAAATTATAAACTTAATTTAAATGGAATATTAATTAATGAATAATGTGAATGTTTAATTAAGTAATTAATAATTTTTAAGTTAATTAATTAAGATTTGAGATTAATTAATTAAGGTTAATTAATCTATAATTAAGGATGGTTAATTAAATTTTAATTAACGATTAAGATTTATTTAATCAAGTGATTAAAGATTATTTAGATTTTAATTAACACTTAATTAATTAATAAGTAGAGATTAATTATATTATAATTAAATATTTATTAATTTGTAATTAATAATGATTAATCTAATTTAACTCTTAATTAAGTAATTAAGAAATGTTAATAAGGGTTATTAACTTAAGATTATTTAACAATTAATTAATGTGATTAATTTTTGATAATTAATTTAATTAATTAATTAATAATAATCAATTTTTAAGTTTAGTTACTTAATAAAAGTAATTAATGAATTAATTACTTAGTGTAATTAATATGATTAATGTGATTAGTTTAGATTAATTAAGTTAAGTTAATTTAAACATTTGTGGATTGTTTGATTATTACTTTATGTAATTTATGGATTTGTAATTACTTAAGGGTGTAATTAATGAAATAATTACTGGATGTAATTAAAGATATTAATTATGGAAGTAATTTAAATTACTTTGAAAGAAATCAAGGGATTAATTTACATAATGAATTAAGAGTAATTAATTTATGGGATGAGTAATTAAAATAGTTAATTACTGAATGGTTATTAATCAAGGGTGATTAATATATATATGGTTTAAATTAAAGATTAATTACTTATGTAATTAATTTATACAAAGATTGATTAAATGTAATCAGAAATCATTAATTAATTAATTAATGATGTAATTTAGAATTGATTAATTAAGGTATAATTAATAATGAATAAATAATTAATGTAATTAATTTTAGCTAATTAATTAATTAAGAAATTTCAAGTTAATTATTGGCTAAGGGTTTAATATAATTAACTTGTGAAATTAATATTAAAGGCTAATTATTTATTGTAATTAGAGATGGTTAATCAGTAATGATTAATTAAGATGAATATTGAGGTGGTGATTATTAAAATTGATTTGTAATCAATTGATGGTTAAATTAAGCATGATTTTAATGATGAAGTAATTAATTTAATTCATTTTAAATTAATTAGAGATTAAGTAATTAATTTCATTTATTTTAAATTAATTATAAATTGTGATCATTAGATCATTGCTTATGTTTGATGATTGGTATTAATTGCCATGTATGGTTTGTAAACTCAGTTATGAGATGAGTAATGTTATGTGATATGGATGTATTGGTTGCTTTTGGACGATAATATGGCTATTTGTTTATGATATGAATTATATGTTGATGATAATGTTGATTATCTATTGCGTTGTAAATTATCTATCTGTGTGTATATAGATAATGAATTGAATTGTTTTAAACTCTAAAACAACTTGGCCTTAAAAGACACGTTTTAGATTTCGATGAGACCGGGATCGGGTTTCCATATTTGGATATCCGAAAACTACATCGATCCAAATTAACGTTAGGTCGTGAATCTGAAGTAGAGGAGAAGATTCAGAGTGCAAGGGTTATCATCGTTAACTCTGAGGGTGATTCCAAAATGAGTGTAACGAGATAATGCCTTCGGTTTCGTTCGAACCCGGAACAAACTTGTATGGATTGAATGCTTTCAGAACATCGTCAGGTGGACGATGAGCATTCTAAGTGATATGTCCTATAAAGGTAATCGTAGCCTCAAGCCTCATCAACCGAGAATGGCTAAAACAGGGGAGGTGCAAAAAGGCTTCGTGGGTAGCCCCCACTTGAGAGCGAGATTTACCCCTCTCTGGATGTCCCTTTATTTCGGCTTAGTGGTGCGGTTGCTGATCACAACTGCGGGGTTATCTTGTTCGGAACTGTTCAGTAAGGAATGGTTACGGCTTTGTGTTGCAGGGGAGCGGGCTTACTCGTCGGTACGGTGATCTAGGCCACGTACTGTGACGGGCGGTACCCCAGTAGCCCAGCCATTGTATGGAATCCAAAATCCAATAAGTGCCAACGGTTTTGATTGTATTACCCACTTTTGTGGCTAGTTGCTGGAATTTAATCATGTAACAATTTCGGCTATTTCTTATTTACTTGAAAACCCTGGACACTATTATAATATCATCGGATTTCCTATCAAATGTTTTGGTTAGCGCAAGGTAATTTTTTTTTCCATGTTTATGTGTGGGAAGTCTTACGTGATACTTTTTCTTTTCAAAGGTTTTTCAAAGTTAAGCAACTTTAACCTGTTACTCACACCAGACCCATGTCTGACCCGGAGTTATTTCTGTTTTCTTTAACTCTTGGGTACTCAAATTTTTACGAGTAGCCAAGGGAATTCAGGTTAGGATTCAGGTTAGCTTTGACGAATTATGGAGGAGCAAATGGAGCAGAAGGCTTCTGCGTATAGTTATATAGTTCCGCTGTGTTGGTATCTCTGAGTGTTTATCTGTTATGTACTGAGTTGTAATAACTAGACAGGTGTTTATAACTGTCTAGTATGTGTTGTATTGTCTGTATAACTCTGATATTTGATGTATACTATGTAATACTTATGTTATTAATATAATTTATTCGTTCCGCCGTTGAGATTCTTGTGTTGTTTCTTCTTTCTCTTCTTTCTTTTCTCTTTTTTATCCCTTCCTTTCTTAAGGACGATACGACTTTTTGTGGGAAAAAGTCGGGTCATCTCAATGAATGAAGTTTGTAGCTATGCATTTTTTAGTAGGAATTTTGTTGGGCCTTTTGAGTTATATATTGGAATATGCGCTATCGCTATTTAGCGTACAAGATGCATATCGCATTCCTTTAGTATACCACATTATCAGTTAACTTCATGCACCTGAACATGAACTACATATTTGTATTAGAAAAAAAGCGGTATAATACTTGCCCTCTAGTCTGCTCCAATGAATATTAGGGTAGACTTTTCATTTCAAGTCTAGTTTTTCTAATATTCAAACCAGCCGTATTACATTTAATTCTCTTTACATGTGTCTTGACATGATTAGCCACTTATATTTGGCCATTACCAATCGTATCATTTTATATCCTGAGAAATTTGCTTTCTTTTTCATGAAAAGCGCTTGTCATTATTTTCGTCTAATGGCTAGTGTTTTTTGTGCCATTTGAATCTAATAGTGGAACTGGGCCTGTCGAAGTGGGAAACAAGTAGATTTCAAAATATTCTTATTTTGGATCTATTGAGCCTGTGAAGTCTAAATGCAATTACATATCCAATCTAAAATATTTTAAATAAAATCTTTATTTTATTTTTTAAACTGATTTACATAAATTTGAAGTTAATGAATTAGAGTACATCAAATATATTCTTATATGTATTTATGTGTACTGATACTTTTTTAATTTAATTTAAAGAAGAAAACCTACTGTTTTTCTCTGATAACATATTCAATTAATAAGTGGAGATTTGGTTTTATTTAAAGAGAGAATCTTTTCATTTCTCTCTCTTTAATTAAATTGATTAATTAATTTATCAAATGATAATAACCAAAATTATACCTAGAATAGATTAGGAGTATATCCAAATATACTCAAGTGTAAAATATGTAAGTGTAACATAGCAAAAAGCATAGATAGACAATATATATATGCATATAGATTTGGAAATTGTGTCTATAATGTATATTTTGCCCATTTATGTATGTAAGGGTCGTCGCGAAATCAATTTAAACTTATATTAAAAAATTTATATATACTTGTATAAAAATTAACTTATGTATGAAATAAAATTCATAATTTAATGTTTGAATAGATTTGAAAAAAAGGTCCAAATGAAAAGGTAGTGGAGCATTTAAGTGGCATTAAAATAAAAAGTAAATGACATTTAAGTAGCAATTATGGAGATGTAAAGATGGAAATCTTTTAGCCTTCTTTAGATCTTTCCTTAATTTGTTTTTAAACATTTTAAACTTATATATATGTTTGTGTATGTAAATGTGTATGTCAAAATTAATTTATATATTAACAATTTGAACTATTTGTGTAATGATCCCGTTTTGTTAATAAATTTGAAATTTTCCCAAAACAAATAAAATTTGTGTTTGTTTATATATACATAGATTATAAATGGAATTTGAATTTGAAATTCAAATATAAATATTTTGAAAAAATTAAATTAGATTTAATATATATATATATAATTTTATTAGTGTATAATTTGTTTCAAATCATTTTCTTTTAAATTTTATAAATATAAATAAAGATAAATGTAGTTATAAAAACTAAAAATATAATATGATAATTATATAAAATCATAAAGGCATGTAAATTTACGAATGTAAATATTATAACATGCATAATACAAGTGTAACCATTATAGCATGGAAATTAACAAGTGTTAACTTAATTTGATCATGCAAGTAACAAGTGTTAAAATTTTTAATTTTCTTTTATTTTAAAAAAATAACAAAATCAGGCTATATATACATCTATTCTCTCTCTCTCTCATTTTTCTTATAACTTTCAATTTCAAAAGAATATTATTCAAAACAAAAATTTGAGAAAAGAAAAAAACCAGAGGAGAACAATATCTAAATAAATCAAACTTCCACAACTATTTTAGCCTGAGCAAATTCAAAAAGCATCTCAATCATCAAGCAAATCAAAACCTGTTTCAAGTCTTCAACTTAGTTGAAGCAAATCAAATATATAGATTCAACTCAAGAATAAGAAGATCATATTAAATCAAGACCATCTCAAACAAAGTCAATCAAGCTTCAATCAAAGTACAAGATTAAATCAGTTTACAAATTTTCAAAAGAAGTTCTCTGCTCATTTACATCTGGTGAGTAAATTACTTTTATAAAGGCTTAAATCAATTGAATATTGATTTCGTATGATGAAAATGTATGAAAAATATTGGTATAGATGTATGTATGCTTGCATGTATGTGTGTGTGTGTGTTTGTGTGTAAATGATGTGCACATGTCCGGGTATAAGAACATTTGCTCTATTCTAGGTTTACAAGTTTTAATATTTATTCAAAAATCAAAATCTCATCCCCTAATCCTTTTTAGGCCTTCATGTTTAAACCAAATGTGTTTAAATTTACCAGATCTAAATTTTAAAAATGATTTTAAGTATAAAATATAAGTGGTTTTATCGAGAAAAGGAAACACAGTAAAATTCAATGCTTTTGGAAAATTCAATCCACATGATTTCTTGATTCGCAAATATCATCTTGTTCGTGTTTGAAAACCATGAATTTTAAAAATAAAATCATGATTTATTAGTTTGGAAATCATGAGCATTCGCGAGTTGAACGGGAACCACGTTTTGGATGATTTCTTGTGATCGGTGATGAGATAGGTCTCGGGGTCGTGGCTGGAGGTAGCAGGGAGGTGGACGAACTCTTGAAAATGATCGGAGAATTTTTCGATCACTACGGTGGCGGCACAAAATCGATTTAGGTTTAAACCCATTTTTTGGTCGATGTTAGAAATTGGGTTGCTGCAGCGTCATCAATGCATCGGACTTGACCGGGACAAGGGGAATCAAAGCGTGGATCTTCGGTGAATCACTGGTCGGAGTGGCATGGGTTCAGATGGTCTAAGGTGGCAGGTCGAGGCAATTATTGGATGATCAGGTTTGTTCAAGTAGACCTCCATGTTGTTCGATTTCAATTTCGTGGTTAATTTGAAGTTTTGGGTGTTCGTGATGCCCGTGTAGGTCGTTGCCGATGTGTTGAAGGTCGGAGCATTGGTCGGAGATGGCCAGATCGCCTATGCACATGCACATGTGTTAGTGGGTTTGGGTTTGGGAAGAAAGGTAGTTGCCTCGATTTTTGTCTCGAGGAATCGTGGTGATGGCTCGAGTATGCATTCGAGTTATTCACGAGTGTTTAGCATGATAACAGTTTTTAAAGTTTAAAAATATAACAGGTTTTGATAAAAAATAGCTCGAAGTTGGTCCAGGGAGAATGACGAGTTGGGTCGGGTTTTGTCTCAGGTATTTGTAGTTGCAGTTTTTAAACTTTAAACAAATCAAGTTTAAATAAATTTCATGGTTAAATCTTTTATATAATGATTGTTTTAGTTAAGTTTGGATTAGCTAAAGGTTTTAAATAAATTATTCTTAAATTAATTAAGTTTAAATTGTTTTAATATATATATATAGCCTTTATTTTAAAGTTTATTTTAAATGAATCTAATATTTTTATTATATATTTAATTAAGGAATTTAAATGATTTCAATTATTAATTTACTTAAATATCTGAAGTAAATTTATATGTTAATGATAATTAATTTCAAAGGCTTATTAAACAAAACTTAAATATAATTACGTGATTAATAAAGATAAATATTTATCTTCAATATATTAAGTTAGTAATTAAAGGTAAACTAATTAATGAAATTAATTAAGGGTTGATTAATTAATGAAATTAATTTAAGGATAATAACTTAATGTAAGTAATTAAAGGATAATTAATTAATCAAAGGTTAATTGATTAATGTAAGAATTAAAGGATAATTAATTAATAATTAAAGGTTAATTAATTAATAATTAAAGGTTAATTAATTAATGATTAAAGGTTCATTAATTAATAATTAAAGGTTAATTAATTAATGATTAAAGGTTAATTAATTGATAATTAAAGGATAATTAATTAATGATTAAAGGATAATTAATCAGTAATTATTAGATAATTAATTAATTAAGGATGATTATTTAATTTCATTAATTAATTAAAGAAATGAATTATAATTAATTAATTGTTAATTAAGCAAGGTTTAATAGTAGTTAAAGTAATTAATTTAATTTATTTGGAGATTAAATTAAATTAATTAGGAGTTGAACAAATTAATGCTATGCTATGGATGATTGGATTATATTGAATGCCTTGAATTGTTTGATATCCCTGATATGTGATTTTCTATGATATGATATGCTTGGATTGAACCGTGATAATGTAAGTTATCTATCTATGATTGATTTGCTGTGTGAATGTAAACCTTTGAATTGAATTGAAATTGTTTACTTGAAAAACCTGGCCTTCAAAACTGCATTTGAATTTCGATGCGACCGGGAATCAGATTCCAAATGGTTATCCGAAAACCACATCGAATCTTAAAAGTTATCTTTTATTTAAAGATTAAAAATGGAAATTGTATCCATATGTTTTTAAATAAGCGCTCGATATTCGGATAAGCCAGAGGAGGACATTAAGTCACAAACCCATTCCGAATAATGATACGACGAAATGGAATTGCATTTGAAGACGATGGTTGAAGACCGGGTATTTTCGAGAATGAAAGGGATTGCCTGTTGATTGTCTCTGCACCGAGTTGCTCCGGTATATAAATTTCCTTATGTGATGGGGAGTCCGGTCGGGATTGGGGATATCCTGATTTGCAAGGACTTTTTCCTTAATTGGACGAAGTGCCTTCGGTTCCATTCAGACCCAGGATGGACTTGCATGGATGTATGTCTGACATTTCACTTTGAGATGTAAAGTTGATTTCCATCAAATACATTTTTGTTTGGTGGCGAAAAATTTATTCTCTTATCTTAACACCCTTCTCTGAGATGTACGAGCTCAGAGGTTATATAATTAATGGTTATTAGTGATATATTCCCAATTTGGTAATGTGGCATGCTATGTGCTGATCATTGGATTATCGAAGCATGGCTTTTGTGAAAAGCGTAGCTTTGTGAGACAAGACTTCATTGAACCTCACACCCCGAAAATGGTCGAAACAGGAAAGAATGCAGCAAGGTTATAGGGGTCGCGCCCCTCAGGGTATTTGCATTTCCTTTTGGATAAAAAGTGGTATTCTGGTATGGAGCCCAGATATTTTTCTTATGTGGTTGTTGGTGATAGAGGTACCTCGATAAAGGTCGGTTACGACCGGGGATGGCATACTCGTGACAGTTAGTTACCTAGTTACAGAGGTAACCCGACATTGTGTTGGCAGAGATCCAGTTAGCTTCTTGTGGCATCCCTACTGAGGCGTACACATTCGGATAAAGGAAGTTCCTTAGCCTTGGCCATTTGTTGGAAATCCAATCACTCAATACGAGCCCTGTACGGTTTTAGTTGTAGAACCTGGCATTTAACATGGTAGCTATAGTAGACATACTATAATTGTACGTAAGCTGGCTAAGATTAATATTATACTTTCAAAATGTTTTTCACACTATGCACTAATAATAATATCAAATTGAATTTCACGTATCAAGCATATTTGATTGCTATAAGGAGAAACCTTCCCCATGTGTGCGATTACATTGAGTGTGTGCCGAGAGACCTTATGGTAGTTTCATTTTCAAAAAGCATGAACGGGTTTCTTTTTGTGGTTTCCTTTATACAAACAACTGTTTTATGTTTTCTCACACCAGTCCCATGACTGACCTGGAGTTTATTATTCCCTTTCTAAATTCTAGGTGACCATTATTTTCCACACGGGCAGCATAGAGTCAGGATACCGGTAAGTTCAAGAGCTAGCTTGGATAGTAGATATGGATCTGGAAGCTTTTTGGTTTTGAGCTTTTGGTTTGGAGTTTTAGAGCTTTGAAGATATGAAGATGTAGTATGTTGATCTCTTTTAGAAGCCAATGTTGATGTTCCTCTGTTATGTTTTGTATTCCGCTGTTGTATTGTCTCTGATGTTGTTGGATTCTTGTTGTATGAATGTCGTATCCATGTTGTGCATCAATGAAATCATTTTGTTTCTACTGTGTTGTTATCATCTAATGTGTTATAGCTCTAGTGATACGGACTCCAACATTTGAATCTCTGGCATTTGAATATGGGTGATGTATTAGATGCCGATTTTCAAACATCGAATTCTAGGTCGTCACAAATTGAAAAGATTATGATCGAGTAAATAAAATAAGTTCAAATTTAAAATCCAAAACATCTAGTTTTGCCGAGTAAATAATTTTAAAAGTCATAAAGAAAACGATAAAACAGTTAAAGATATTCAATTGCATGTATGTTGTTTGTGTATGTGTGTGTGTATATTAATGCACAAACCATTATTTTAAAGTAGCCTAAACAATGTCATCATTATTTTAAAGCACAAACCATTAAAAATTACATTTTCTGTGAAGTACACAAATAATAATACATTTATTAGTGTTTAATATATATGTATGTATGTATGTACGTACGTATGTACGCATGCATGCATTCACGCATGTATATATGTGTGTATATGTTAAACTATTTGGCCCTAATTTTTTAATCCAAAACTCCAACAATAATATTTACAGTACATAAAGGATTCAAATTTATATTAATATGCAGATTCTAACGGTCATAGTGACAGTGTTTGCACATATAAAATCATCGTAAAATATGAAGGATACAATATACACTAAAATGGTGTGATATATAATTTAAATTGAGATTAGATAATTATTGTAATAAGTAACCTAAGAGACACAACTTGGATAAAGACATCTCCTTAGATCTCTAAGATCTACACTCAATCCTTGCAAGAGATGGATGAATTGCGCATGATTCATTGTTATTATTTGCTTGAATTTGATTTGGAGTTCATAAAAATTTGTAAATCTTTTTCTTATTTTCAGCCATGGAAGGTTAGCATGAGAGAAAAGAAAAGCGAATGATGGAAAGAATGAAAAGTTTATGTAGGAAATGAATTAGCAAATTTGTTTTAATTGAAAGATTAAACCTTCCTCATTCTTCAATTAAAACTTCCCTATCTAATCCTCCTGATTATCTCTCTCTACTCCTCTCTCTTCACTTGGTATGACTGAAATTACATGTCATAAAATTTCCATAAATAACTTCATGCAATCATTTTTTATTTAAACCCATCTAAAATTAGATCGATATCATACAGCGATGCACGCAAGTATAACTTCTATAAATGCATTAAAATAATTACAAACAACCCCAAACATAAACTAAATTATATAATAATTCATATTTCTTAAATATTAATTTAGTTAATTTATAACATTTTGTAAATAAGTAAAATGATACGGTTTTCAAAAGAATTTACCATTACGGTTGTGTGACTCAAAGGTGTTAATTCAGTCAGCGACTAATATTAAATAATTCAAATACTAACATTCGTACATCACCTTAGCTAATGGTATGACAGTTTGGCTAAATTTATCACCTAAAGATAAAATCCAATTTTATTATTATAAGCGGTACGTGATAGTAATGATTATTTACACCAATTCTCTTCGTGAATACTATATCGCGTTAGGACTTATGGAATTTGGTTTTGATCAAAATTCCAACAACGTCCATATTCAACTTTATAATTAAAACAGAAAATCCTTGGTTCAATAATAACATTTATGATTAATTGTATTGCTCTAGCCAAAGACTTTGATTTTGATTTGACAACAATTGATCGTGATTTTAACCCTATAACCGAGGAGACGAAATTTTTATTGAATAGTGTTTCACTTTCAATGCACCAACTCAAACCCAACTAAAGTTGTCCATGGACGCCATACCACTGTTTAACTATAATCAATATAAAGTGTTCACATTGAAGTTCCATGGTATTCTCAAGTAGAGGGAACTGTGTAATATCGTCACATCGAGATTGTTTGTTCAACCTTAGTTATATTAACCCACAGAAAACTCTTGAGTGAGCCATTTCATAGTTAATGTAATGACCCAAATTTTTTAACATTTTGCATAGGAATATTTAATTTATTTAAATATTCTGGTTTAAATATAATAAATAATAAGAAAATCAAATTTTAATAAAATGACTTGATTTTAAAGACATGTTTTTAAATGAGTTTATATGATTTTTCTATAATTTTTAATTTGAAAAATGTTATAATTATTGTTTGACATATTTTGCGGCAAATGTTGTGTGATAACCCAGAATTTTAGAATATCTGTAATTGATAAAGTAACTGAATTTAATTAGTAGGAATACTGATTTATAAGTTAAATAAATAATTCAAGTAATGAAAGTATATATCTGAATAAGTATTGGTTTGATAATTTTTCTAGTATAATCATTTAAATTGGAAAAATTGATATTTTCAAACAATAGTTATAATGTGTTGTTTATATATATAGGTATAAATAGATTTTTAATAAGATTATCGTTTACAAATTGAATTAGTGTTTGTTTATTTTAAATTTAATTTTAAAAATTGAATTTGGATTTGGATTAGTATATTGAAATTAAAAAAATAGATATATATATATATATCTTAAAATTATTTTGGATTTGAAATTATATTATATATAACTTTGTTTAGAATATAATTAGTTTTTATGTCGCTTTCTTTTAAAGGATTTTGTTTATATAAATTAAGAAATGTAGTTATTAATCAGGAAATTAATTATAAAAGCTTTTAAAACCATATAAAAACTAATTAACTTATGAATAATTACATATGTAAGTGAAAGAGTGTATCTAGTTACAAGTGTAGATGAATTATAAATTGATAAGGACAAGTGTCCTTCTTAACTTTTTTTTTTCTTTAATTTTGATAAAAACATAATTTACATTTTTCTTGCTTCATTCTTTTCATCTCTTTTCAAAAAAAAGCAAGAAAAACTTAACTTAAAATTTCATTCCTCAAAACAAATGCTCAAACCAGAAACTTCAATATGCAAAATTCATTTCAGCTTTTAAAAGCAAGATGCCATCTTCAAATAAATGAAATTTTTAGATCTTCAAACAGATTATCAGAACCAGAGAAGTAAGAAATATAATCAAAAGCCTGAGTAAACTCAAAGATCAGCAAGCTCAGTTCAGTTATTTCAAAAAGAAAAAAAAACATAGGCCTGATCATCTCGACAACATCAACTACAATACAGATCAAAGATCAAACTATTTTCTAGATTTTTTTCATTTTCTGATTTCAAAACTTCAGGCTTCTCTGTTTTATAAACAATAGGTGAGTAACCTTTATTTTTAAGCTTGATCTGCCTATTTGTGTGAATGCATGAAATAATCCTTGAAAATATGTTGAGTAGTTTGTTTGCGTGTTTTTTTAGGATGAAAACACACGCGCGCACACACAAAGATATATATATATATATATATGTATAATAATATTGCATGCATGTCTGTTAAAAACCTGTATCAGCTCTGTTTATCAATATGTTGTGAGTAAACTATTTTTAAGTCTGTTTTAACCTGAAAATTTTAGCTGAAATAATAAGAAATGATTTGCATGATTGATAGGTATGATTTTAAGAATATATGTTTATGTATGCATGCCTGTGTAGAAATATCTATGAATATTTATGTTGTTTTACAGTCTCTGATACACTAAGAAATTCATATCTCCTAAATAGATCAATAATAAACTATGATTTACAAAGTGAAAACGTTTTGGAACAAGATAACATTTATAAAAAAATTGTTTCTAGTGGGATTATTTGAAAATATTTTGAAATTTGAATTTTACAGTGAAATCTTTATCAAACAGAAAAATCAGTGTGCATGAATTCAAGTTTTGATTTTATAATTGGTTTCGCATGAGAAAATAATGAATTTTGTTATCAAAATTGTGATTTTTTTTAATACTGGGATTGTTGTGACTCGGCGAGTTGATCAGAATTTGTTTACTTGCCAAATTTCGACGAACCAGTGGGTATCGTGAGGCGATACCGAGGATGGAGGAAGTTTGGGGTTCGGGTAGCATAGAAAAATTACTCTCATATTTTTTTGGGTGGCGCGTTGACGGGCTGTGGGTAATTTAGGGTTTAGGAATGGTTTGGGAAGCTGTGCAATTGTGGCCGATCTATGGCGTTGCTGGGAGATATAGTAAGTGCGGAACCAGGGGAAATCGAAGAAGGAGGTCTTGGCAAATGAGTGGGTGATTTTTGGTGGATGATCGAAGTTGACGGTGACGAGGCAAGGGAAGGATTGATGACAGGTTGATTGCGGCTTTGGTCTGGGCTGTCGAATTTTGGTTTAGGCGGTGATCGTAAATTTTAGGAGAGGTGGTGTGTTCGGGTGGTCGAGGGGGTTCGCGAGGTCGGTTGGCGGCGAGGGTCGATCACCAGAGATGGTTGTGCCCGGATACGCATGCGTATATTGGGGGGTGTGTGGTATCGCAGTAATTTAGGGAAGAAAGGGGAATGGAAGTTTTAGCCGATGAATTAAAGTGGTGGGCCTTGTGTATAGCTGGTTAAGGAGTTGCAGGGAAGTGATTCTTATAATATAGGAATAGGAGTGTTTGATCTCGGGTACGAGGAGAGTTTCGCTGCTCGGGTAGTTCGCGTTATTTGGTTCGAGATTAACTCGAGCTTTACTCGGGTTATAACTGTAGTATAACAGTTTTTTTTTTCTTTTAAGCTTAGATAAATACAAGTTTAAATGAAATTGTTAAACAAGCCTTATAGAGTAAGGTTTGAGCAAGATATCAGGACAAAATAGGACTCGTGATTTCAGAATTTTTTTTTGATTTGGTAAATTTTATATTAAGTTAATTTATCGAAGTAAAACCTTGTTGTTTCTAATACATTAATAATGAAATTTAGGGAGTGCTTAATTAGTGTAATAAACTTTAATCAATTAATCACTCAAGATAGTAATTTCTTAATTTATTAAGAGTTAATTAATCTAAGTTTTTGGGGTCAATTAATTTAAGGATAGTAAAATTTATTGGAATTAATTGGAGGTTAATTATTTAAAATTTATAATTTAAAAGGGATTATTCCATGGAAATTACTCAATGGAAGAAATTAAGAATTTGTTACTTAGTGTAATTAATTTAAGAATTAATTAATTAAGGAAATTAATTTAGAGATTAGCTAAGTAATGGATGTGACTAATTAAAGGATAACAAATCAATGTAAGTGATTATAAGATAATTAATTTGAGCAATTAATTAAGATCAATGTAATTAATATGGATGGGTAAAGGTAAATTAATTTGTGTAATTAGTTGAGAGTTAATTACTTATTGTAGTTAAAGGATATTCAGTCAAGAGTGATTAATTAACACAGATAATTAAAAGATGATTAAATAATTTGATTATGATTAATTAACGATAAGTGGAGGTAATCTAAGTGATTTAAGATTAGTTATTAATTTAATTAGAGATAAATTAAATTAATTTTGGAAGTGATCAATCTTTCATATGAATGGTTGAATAATGTAAAATGTCTTGAATTGGTTAGTATCTCCGATATGAAACGTTTGTGATATGATATGTTTGGGTGGACAGTGATAATATGGTTATCTATCGATGATGAATTGCTGTGTGAAGGTGACATCCTGTATTTAAAGCTTTGAAATGTATTTCACTTGAATAACTTGGTTTAAGATGACATTGGATTCGAAAAGACCGGAGTTGGGTATTAGTTAATACCCGAAACCACTTCGATTCTTTATAAATTGGTTTGTGAAATAAATAGGCTGGAATGAAATGATTTAAGTAAATTAGACCATTGAATCTAAGTTTTGGTACTTAGAAATTGATGTGAGAAATAAGTGACATCTGTAACAAATTGTGAATTTGTAAATTGATACAAGTTACCCCGGGTTATATATAAGTTGTATGGTGTTGAAATTTATGTTAGATGGGTTTACTCACGCTGGTTTCCAGCCTGACCAGGGTGTTACTTTGATGTAATGCTCGGGTCAAACCGAGTATTACAGATTTTCAGGTGAGGACGTTCTGCTGCTCAGGAGGCGAGCTGGATGGTAGGAACGTATGAAGTATATTCCGCTGTGACATATTTTTGTTTATCCGGAACAAGTTAGTTTTAACTGTCCAGTGTTTGCGTATATATTGTAACTCTGATGTATTTTATGAAATTTAACAGACGTAGCATCTTTGTATAAATACTATTTTATAATGTTATATTTTGATCAGCTGCAAATGTGAGATTCTGTGTCTTGATTTCTGTTTTCTTCTTCTATCTCTTATCTTCTTCTCTAACTATCTGGAATTTTCGAGATCGAAAATTACGGGTCGTTACATTTTGTATCAGAGCTGAAGGTTAAGCGAGAACCTTGGCTCTGGTGGGATTATTCATTAAGGATAAGGTCAATGGTACCCTAGGATGAGTTGAGTGTGTATATATATGAGAGCGTACTTGTTATTTTCTTATATAAAGATTTTAAATGATTTTATATAAGAATATATTTTGATATATAAAGCAATATTTCTTTCTAATAAATGTTAAGGTAATTGGTTGTTAAACCATTGAAATAAAATAAAATAATGAGAATTAAGTGGTAATAGAAATACAACCAAACTAAAATTGAACGATGATAAGGTTGAAATGGATTCAAACGGAAATTAAATCTTGAATTTGGAGAAAAATCATTTTTGAAAATTTGTTTCAAAGTAATAAAGAAGTAATAAATAATATTATATAATGTATTTGAATGAAAGGGTCCTATTTCAAATAAGTGTTGTTTGAAATTTAAAGGAATTTGTTTTGAATTAATACCAAAGGTGGTTTAAAATTTAAGGATAACTTGGTGTGTAAAGGAAATAAATATGTATAGATAAGGGATATACATAGTATCAAAGATAATTTGAAATAAACTCTAAATGTTAAGTTTTAAATTTGGAATGAGATGTGATACCCAAAGTGATAAGTTTTTGAACTTATAAGTGGGAAGATTATTAATGTGAAGTTTAAAATTTGAATGGGAATTCAAATTGGTTAAAGTTTTCTGGATTAAATTAAAGTGAAATTAATTTTGAAAAATTTAACAAATTTTGAATAGGCAACTTGAATTGGAAATTTCAAAATGAGATTGAGATTTAACTTAGGAAGTTAAATGGTTGACTTGAATGGGAGTTTGTATGATCTCAGAACGGGCTTGAGATCTAGAAATTGGAAATGGATGGATGTTTTAAAATATTGGATAATATTACCGGTTGTTTTAATAATCTTTAAAATGTGAATTGGATTTGTTTAAAGAAATGGAGTGTGGTAATATATCCATTATTAAGATAAAATGGAATCATTTTGGATTTAAGATTTGAAAGATTAAAATAAAACTTTAAATGATTTGTTTCAAAAATTGAAATTTGATGATAAATTGAATTTCAAAGATTTATGTGACGCCCCACCTCTATATCCACGCTAGCCAAGAACACTACGGTGTAGTGTTGTCAACTAGCACGGAGAATAAGGCTGTTGAGGAGCGACCATCCATGTGATTTCTTATCACACGGTGGCTATAAATAATCTTTGGAAACAAACATAGAAATATGCATAACACAAATCAGTCACAAACATCCCTATCACAAAGGCGGAAGAAGATATGAATATATAACTAACACATGAAAGTGTACATCAGAGTAGTGGTCAAAAAGATCCACAATAATACAAAAGAATAGCAACACGTGCTATACAAAAGAATACATCTATGAGTCTATATCTCAAGTGTAAACGACAAAAACTGCAATCTAAAAGGTCAGCCAAAAGTCAGAGTAGTAAATCCCTGGGGGAGAAGTCAAGCAGAAGCACCTGTAACATCTCGGTCTGACCCGAGTATTATTTATAAGAAAATAATAAACGGATCAGCCTAGCTATAAATATCAGATAACATGATATAAACAATAGATATGGCAAGAACATATAGTAACCATAAAGACATACTATGATAAGCATGTAAATGAAGATCATCAAGAGGTCAAACAATATCAAAAGAATCTTCTAAAAGATCCAAATTCGCCTAAACATAAAAGTTGAAAAATCATAACAATGAAAGTCATGAAAATAGGTGAAGCACAAATTCCAGAAGACTACACAAGAAATCTAGAAATTACAATATAGGAGCATGAAAACTCACAAAATGGGAGCATGAAAACTCACCTACACGTGTAACACAAAGCGAGAAGCTATCTCATGGTTGCAAGCCATTAATTTTGACACACGAATGGCCCGAAGACCGTGGGCGCTACCACACATATGCGATGGCGAAACATCACAAGAGCGGGGTCTAGTCTCCCTCGCAGACAAAGAGACATCGCACAGTTGCTAGTCTAAAACACAAAAATGATCGTCATGATCATCAAGAAGTGTCAATTACACTAAGTTAGTAAATATAAAAGTTTAGCTTCATGTCCCATAACCACTTGCTTAACTCCAATATTTACTAACAAACTGTAGATCTCCACTAGGAAATTGTCACAAGAGATTCAATCGAACAAGTCCAAGAATTAACCGACGAAGTAAACGCAAGCATTTCATACCACTTGTTTTACTAAGTTGTTTAATTAGATTTCTCATACGAGTGAGGTAAAGGTTTGTATATACTACTAGATTGGAAATCGGTTTGAGAAAACGAGCTTTGTTATAAAATAGTGTTGAAATCATTTGAAGAAAGAGTTTTGATATTTACTACTAGTATAGAAAACCTTTATATTTTAAAGTGACAAATCATAGAAGTGATTGTAGAAACAATCAATCATAAAAACTCACATACGAAGATGTGAATAAAATCCAAAGAGACCAATAAAGAACCCATGGAAATAGATATTCAAAAATCTATAAAATCGACCGAGAAGCCAAAGATAGTTTGTCTCGAAGAGTGGTCAACTCAGCATCACAACAAAGCAAGTTCTGTTGAATGTTTTTTTTTCAGATAAGATCCCCTACGGAGGGGGGGTCCAGAGGGGTGGCAACCCCCCTAGGTAGGGGTGCGGGGGCAACGCCACCGCTATGGGGTTCGACCTGACCGGTCAGGTCGCGGGGGTCCAGGGGGCTGTGCCCCGTCCAAAACGGTACGACCTAGTGAAGACAAAATGAGGTCTAACGACCTAAGGGTCTAAGGGGTCAAGCGAACTATCGGGTTAAGGTCCAACGACCTACGAGTTAAAGGTCCAACGACCTATAGGGTTATAAGGTCATACGACCTAACGAGCTATGGCCAAACGACCTAGTAATGGTAGTAGGGTTGAGCGACCTAAAGGTTTAACCGGTCAAGCGACCTAAGGAAGGTAAGGTCTAACGACCTAACGCTTGCGACCTAACGACTCAAGGGTCTAACGACCTAACGACTCAAGGGTCTAACGACCTAACGACTCAAGGGTCTAACGACCTAAAATGCCTCGCGACCAAATGATAAAAAAGAAGCCAATGACCTACGACCTAGGTCCATACGACCTACGACCTAAGGTCCATATGACCTACGACCTAAGGTCCATACGACCTACGACCTAAGGTCGTAACCTACGACCTAAGGTCCATACGACCTACCACCTAAGGTCCATACGACCTACGACCTAACATCGAACAAGCATTTAGATGGCCCAACGACCTATGGTACTAACTCGCGAGCGACCTAACGAGTTAACTCGTGAGCGACCTAATTCCGAAGTGCCAATTCTTCCAGAACGACCTAACGTTAACTCGTAAGCGACCTACGACCTATGGACGAGCGACCTAACTCCGAACGAGTTAAAAATGGCCAGAACGACCTAGTAGAAGTTTTTCACCAAAATCACTAAAATTTGGAGTTTTTCGCCAATCTAATCCAAACCAAATGCAAATGTGCATACTAAAGTGATAAGGAATCATTCCCAACAGTCCAATATAGATATAGACTAGATTTGTGGGATAAAAATCTCACCGTTGCACTAAAATTTATGAAGATGAAGCTTGAAAGCAAGGAGAAGAAATCCAAAGCTTGAATCCAATATCTTCTACTTGAATTTGTAGTTGAATGTTGGATTTGCAATTGAAATTGTGCTTGGAGTTTTAATTTCCCATTCTCTTCACCATTAATGCCAAAGCTTGAGTTAGTTAGAAAATTTATGAAGAGTGAGGAGAAGGGGGTTGGAACTTGGGCTTAATAGGCTAAACTAACCCAAAGTCCAAAGCGGGAAAAGTTAGTGAAATTTCACTAACTCCAAACCTATCGATGTTTATACTTAAAAAATTGTAAATAGCATTTCGAACTCAATGGAAGTGGTCTCGAGTCCTAATTTGACCGTTTGCAAAAAGTATCTTTTCAGACCAAAATCCGATTAACGATTTAATATTTAAATAAAATATTTAAATATATTCTCGACAAATATGCGGGTTGTTACAATTTAGTTGTTTAAAAAGATTTGAATTATTATTTGAACTTTGAAATAAGTTTAAAATGAAATTTGGATTCAGAATTAAATGGTATAAAGATATAAGTTGATTCGATTCGATTTAAAGGATTAAATCAACATTTAAAAATTTAACTCGAATTTATATAATTCGGGATGGTTTAAATTTTGAAATTTGAATTGAATTAGTTCAAATTGAATTTGATTTGAATTAATTGGAGTTGCGATTGAAAATGTATAAGTTTAAAATAATTCAAATGGAAAATTAGAGTTGGATTGTTTTGAAATGAAATTGAAGTTGAATGAGTTCAAATTCAAATGGGAATTGGGATTAATTCAAACAGGGATTGAGATGATTTGAAATTGAAATAGGTTCAATTTGAAATTAGTCCAAATTGATTTGAATAATTTGGAATGGTAATTAAGGTTGAACAAGTTTAAAATCAAATGGAATTTTATTTGAATTTGGAAAGAAATTGAGGTTAATTCAACTTAAATTGGGTTAAATCAATTTCAATGGAAATTGAAGTTATTTATATTTTGAATTGAGTCAATTTAAATGGAAGTGGAAATTTAAATTGAATTAGGATTGGAGGTTGGGAATTGAATAGTTTGACTCTGGACTATTTTCAGAATAAATTGTTTTAGTGCAAATCTATTTTCCAAGCTATATCCTATATACAATCTTTCCTTTTAAAGCCAAACTATCTTATACTCGTTTTATAATTATTTTTGGAACTATTTAACAATTTTTCAACTGTTTTATAAATTAGTTACTATTTTTCAAATTAATCACTATTTTACAACTATTTTGCAAATATTTCAAATTATTACAACTATTTAACTATTTTCAAACTATTATATAATTTCTTAAGTATTTTACAGATATTTTTCAAACTATTAATTATTTTTCAACTACTTATCTATTTTCAAAATTGTCAAGCTATTTTCTATATATAAACTGGTCGGAGTTCAAACTGTTATTGATTAATACCCAACCGAGGTAGGAATTAAGGTGATAATCCAAATAAGGATTTAAGCAATTGTGAGTAAGTGAATGAAAATCAAAGTGAATGATAATAGAAAGAGAATTGATTTGGCTAATAATCAATAAAGATAAATATGTAGGATGTATGTATGTTATTGTGTTCGCATAGTGATTTGATCCAGATTCGAGCGTAAAATTTGGAGATAGTTATATCGATCCGAGTTGGGATTTTCCACTCGAGTTTCGACGGCGAACCTGGATATGGATTGTTGATTGATTCTGGATATTCTCTATCATAGTTAGTCTATGCAAGGAGAATGACGGTTTCTGATCAAGAAACCCGATCTTTGTCCGCATAGAAAGTCGGGTGGATGATACTAGTTCGAAAGAGAAATTGTGTGATCGAGTGAGCGATCAGATTGGTATAGCGTACGGATGATATGTGTACATCGTACGGATTTGAATGAAATTGATACTGGGAATTTATGGATAAGAAATGTGAAATGGTTTTTGAAATGAAAGGTATATTCTATGAAATATATGATGAAGTAAAAGTGGAAATTGGATATTTCTATGGTAGAAATTTACTTTATGAATGTAAGTAAGTGACTTTATACAGTAATCAAATTTGAATATTTGATTTGGAATAAACAAAGTTATATATCTTTGTTATATAAGATAAAACTTCCCTTATTGAATCTTTTCCAAGAAGAAAAGGGTTTTGAAAGTTTTTGAAGTATAAAAAGGGAATTTATACAAGTTTGAAATGTTCCAAAGATTTTTAAAAGTTATATATATATATATATATATATATATATATATCTACTATATTTATATGTAAAGGATCTTATGAGAATGATTTTGAGAAAAGCTTTTTGGAACCTATGGATTTGGAAAGGCTTTTGCTTTTTGGAGAAAAATCAATTTTGGAATTTGGAAAGCCTTATTGGGAATTATCGATTTTGGGATAATAGATTTTGAGAAAAGAGATTTATATGAGATTCGTATTAGGTGTATGATTTGGAAGATACTATATGTGTATAGTAAAAAGTGTTTTGAAAATGGCTCTATGGAAAAAGGCACTCCCGAGAAATGAACTTCTCAGGAGTACCATAGGTTGGTACTGCCTTGAACCCTAGGGGGTCCTAAAGTTGACCTTGTGAGGAGTCTGGACAAACTAGTTACTGAGAATTATTGGGTAGCGAAAGTCGAGGGCGCTGATGCTTATAAAGGCATTTGTGTTATGCTGTGACGACTGTGTAACTCGATGTCGCTGGGATCTACTGTGTGTGGACCATAGCGGAAATTGTGTGGAGGTAAGTATCAGCTGTCTACGCTTGATTTTGCCGGGAAGGCAACGTAACATCGGTAGACTGTGATCTAGGGTCAAGTGGAGTGGAGAAGTTTCATTCTTTTGGCAGCGGAATTCGAGGGCGCTAAGGCCTACAGTTATATGGGTTTTTGCTGTGAGAGCAACTTAACCCCGGTTGTAGCTGTGATCTGTAGCGCGTTCCATGGCGTAATCGAGGAGCGCGGAGGCCTACAGTTATCTATGGATTTTACTGGGATGGCAACGTAACCATCGGGTTAAATGCGACCATGGATGAGGGTGATGATTTCCAAAGCATTCTCACCAAAGATATTCCTCTATTTTCAAAAATGTTTTCTATATTTTCAATAAAATTATTTTCCAAGTATTTTCACTGGATGTTAAAAATGGGTCTACTAAGTACTTATAGATTTTCAGTCTTACGCCTGATCAACGTATGACCGAATTTCTATGAGACGAGAATGGACTTGTGGAAACATTGTGTTATAAAAAAATATTTTTATGAAAACTATTTTATAATATTATAGATTTTATAAGTGTTTTAAGAAATGATCAAAAAGTGTTTATCTAATTTTAATAAATTCTAGCTTCATTCCTTTTTGAGGATGAAATAATTCTAAGGAGGGAGGAATTTGATAACCCAGAATTTTAGAATATCTGTAATTGATAAAGTAACTGAATTTAATTAGTGGGAATACTAATTTATAAGTTAAATAAATAATTCTGGTAATGAAAGTATATATCTGAATAAGTATTAGTTTGATAACTTTTCTAGTATAATCATTTAAATTGGCAAAATTGATATTTTCAAACAGTAATTATAATGTGTTGTTTATATATATAGGTATAAATAGATTTTTAATAAGATTATCGTTTAGGAATTGAATTGGTGTTTGTTTATTTGATTTTTAAATTTAATTTTAAAAATTGAATTTGGATTTGGATTAGTATATTGAAACTCAAAAGATATATATATATATATATATATATATATATATCTTAAAATTATTTTGGATTTGAAATTGTATTATATATAACTTTATTTAGAATATAATTAGTTTTTATGTCACTTTCTTTTAAAGGATTTTGTTTATATAAATTAAGAAATGTAGTTATTAATTAGGAAATTAATTATAAAAGATTTTAAAACCATATAAAAACTAATTAACTTGTGCATAATTACATATGTAAGTGAAAGAGTGTATCTAGTTACAAGTGTAGATGAATTATAAATTGATAAGGACAAGTGTCCTTCTTAACTTTTCTTTTTCTTTTATTTAGATAAAAACATAATTTACATTTTTCTTGCTTCATTCTTTTCTTCTCTTTTCAAAAAAAAGCAAGCAAAACTTAACTTAAAATTTCATTCCTCAAAACAAATGCTCAAACCAGAAACTTCAATCTGCAAAATTCATTTCAGCTTTTAAAAGCAAGATTCCATCTTCAAATAAATGAAAATTTTAGATCGTCAAACAGATTATCAAAACCAGAGAAGTAAGAAATATAATCAAAAGCCTGAGTAAACTCAAAGATCAGCAAGCTCAGTTCAGTTATTTCAAAAAGAAAAAAAAAAGCCTGATCATCGCGACAACATCAACTACAATACAGATCAAAGATCAAACTATTTTCCAGATTTTTTTTCATTTTCTGGTTTCAAAACTTCAGGCTTCTCTGTTTTATAAACAACAAGTGAGTTACCTTTATCTTTAAGCTTGATCAACCTATTTGTGTGAATGCATGAAATAATCCTTGAAAATATGTTAAGTAGTTTGTTTTCATGTTTGTTTAGGATGAAAACACATATATATGTATAATAATATTGCATGCATGTCTGTTAACAACCTGTATCAGCTCTGTTTATCAATATGTTGTGAGTAAACTATTTTTAAGTCTGTTTTAACCTAAAAATTTTAGATGAAATAAGAAGAAATGATTTGCATGATTGTTAGGTATGATTTCAATAATATATGTTTATGTATGCATGCCTATGTAGAAATATCTATGCATATTTATGTTGTTTTACAGTCACTGATCTACTAAGAAATTCATATCTCCCAAATAGATCAATAATAGACCATGATTTACAAGGTGAAAACGTTTGGGACTAGGTAACTTTTTTTAAAAAAAATTGTTTCTAGTGGGATTATTTGGAAAATATTTTGAAATTTGAATTTTAGAGTGGAATCTTTATCAAACAGAAAAATTAGTGTGCATGAATTGAAGTTTTGATTTTATAATTGGTTTCGCATGAGAAAATTATGAATTTTGTTATCAAAATCGTGATTTTTAATACTGGGATTGTTGTGACCTGGCGAGTTGATCGGAATTTGTTCATTTGCCAAATTTCGGCGAACCAGTGAGTATTGTGAGGCGATAACGAGGATGGAGGAAGTTTGGGGGTCGGGTAGCATAGAAAAATTACTCTCGTATTTTTCTGGATGGCGCATTGACCGGCTGTGGCTAATTTAGGGTTTAGGAATGGTTTGGGAAGCTGTGCAGTTGTGGCTGATCTTTGGCGTTGCTGGGAGATATAGTAAGTGCGGACTCGGGGGAAATCAAAGAAGGAGGTCTTGGCAAATGAGTGGGTGATTTTTAGTGGATGATCGTAGTTGACGGTGATGAGTTAAGGAAAGGATTGATGACAGGTTGATTGTGGCTTTGGTCTGGGCAGTCGAATTTTGGTTTAAGCCATGATCGTAAATTTTAGGAGAAGTGGTGTGTTCGGGTGGTCGAGGGGGTTCGCGAGGTCGGTCGGCGGCGAGGGTCGATCGCCGGAGATTGTTGTGCACGGATACGCATTCGTGTACATGGGGGTGTGTGGTATCGCAGTAATTTGGGGAAGAAAGGGGAATGGAAGTTTGGGCCGATGAATTAAAGTGGTTGGCCTTGTGTATAGCTGGTTAAGGAGTTGCAGGGAAGTGATTCTTATAATATAGGAATATGAGTGTTTGATCTCGGGTATGAGGAGAGTTTCGCTGCTCGAGTAGTTCGCATGATTTGGTTCGAGATTAACTCGAGCTTTACTCGGGTTATAACTGTAGTATAACAGTTTTTCTTTTTTGTTTCTTTTAAGCTTAGATAAATACAAGTTTAAATGAAATTGTTAATCAAGCCTTATAGAGTAAGGTTTGAGCAAGATATCAGGACAAAATTGGACTTGTGATTTTAGAATTTTTTTTGATTTGGAATTTTTTTTATTAAGTTGATTTATCGTAGTAAAACCTAGTTGTTTCTAATACATTAATGATGAAATTTAGAGAGTGCTTAATTAGTGTAATAAACTTTAATTAATTAATCACTCAAGATAGTAATTTCTTAATTTATTAAGAGTTAATTAATCTAAGTTGTTCGGGGTCAATTAATTTAAGGATAGTTAAATTTATTGGAATTAATTAGAGGTTAATTATTTAAAATTTATAATTTAGAAGGGATTATTCCAAGGAAATTACTCAATGGAAGAAACTAAGGATTTGTTACTTAGTGTAATTAATTAAAGAATTGATTAATTAAGGAAATTAATTTAGGGATTAGTTAAGTAATGGATGTGACTAATTAAAGGATAATCAATCAATGTAAGTGATTATAAGATAATTAATTTGAGCAATTAATTAAGATCAATGTAATTAATATGGATGGGTAAAGGTTAATTAATTTGTGTAATTAGTTGAGAGTTAATTCCTTATTGTACTTAAAGGATAGTCAGTCAAGAGTGATTAATTAAGATAGATAATTAAAAGATGATTAATTAATTTGTTTATAATTAATTAATGATAAGTGGAGGTAATCTAAGTGATTTAAGATTAGTAATTAATTTAATTAGAGATAAATTAAATTAATTTTGGAAGTGATCAATCTTTCTTATGAATGATTGAATAATGTAAGATGTCTTGAATTAGTTAGTATCTCCGATATGAAACGTTTGTGATATGATATGTTTGGGTGGACAGTGATAATATGGTTATCTATCGATGATGAATTGTTGTGAGAAGGTGACATCCTGTATTTAAAGCTTTGAAATGTTTTTCACTTGAATAACTTGGTTTAAGATGACATTGGATTCGAAAAGACCAGAGTTGGGTATTAGTTAATACTCGAAACCACTTCGATTCTTTGTAATTTTGTTTGTGAAATAAATAGGCTGCAATGGAATGATTTAAGTAAATTGGACCATTAAATCTAAGTTTTGGTACTTAGAAATTGATGTGAGAAATAAGTGATATCTATAACAAATTGTGAATTTGTAAATTGATACAAGTTACCCCGGGTTATATATAAATTGTATGCTTTTAAAATTTATGTTGGATGGGTTTACTCATGCTGGTTTCCAGCCTGACTCGGTTGTTACTTTGATATAATGCTCGGGTCAGACCGAGTATTACAGATTTTCAGGTGAGGACGTTCTGGAGCTCAGGAGGCGCACTGGATGGTAGGATCGTATGGAGTATATTCCGCTGTGACATATTGTAGTTTATCCAGAACAAGTTAGTTTTAACTGTCTAGTGTTTGTGTATATATTGTAACTCTGATGTATTGTATGAAATTTAACTAATATAGCTTCTTTGTATAAATACTATTTTATAAAATTATATTTTGATCAGCTGTGAATATGAGATTCTGTGTCTTGATTTTTGTTTTCTTCTTCTATCTCTTATCTTCTTTTCTAACTATCTGGAATTTTCGGGATCGAAAATTACGGGTTGTTACACGTTGTTGATTTGCGATCATATCGCATTGTCGTGCATGATCATATTTTATTTGTCATTCGTGGTTCGTATATGAACAAAATGCGTGTAGGAAGTGTGGAAAATTATAAAATAAACATCACCAAACACTTAGACAATTCTTTTGCTTTTTCATTTTTTCCTCTTTCCTCTTTCAGTTTCCCCTTCTTCTGTTACTATTAACAAATAAAATCTAGTCTCCTCCTTTTAAAATCAAAATCAAGAGCTTTGGTCGACGATAAATTATGGCATCAGATCCGTTGAACTCAGGAGGAAGAGTGCTTTGTGCTAGTGGGTGCATTGGAAGATGTGGTGTTGATTAGGGATGCAGATTAGTTTGATCGTGAGCTATGGTTTAGGCGTGTCGTCGATTTAGGCGAAATTAGCACGAACGAAAGTTGGCATCAGATTTGTAGAGGAAAATGGAATCATGTGGCCGACTTTGGGAAGGTGCGGTCGGGCATTGCAGGTCGGACTTGACAACACAAGAGGAGGACGATGTTGATTTTCAGGGGATGGGATCGAGTTGACCATCATTGGGTCAGCGATGAAGCACTCACGAAGAGTGAGACGAAGAGAAGGGTTTGGTGATGGTTCATGCATTTTTGTGCACATGTACTGGAAAATGGGATTTAGGAAAGAAGATATTAGAGTAGGTAATTGAGTTAAAGAAGTTAATTAAGTAATTAGTGAATATTTTAAATCTAAAATCTTATGAAATCCATATCTTCTCCATGTGAGGTCCAATCGAAACGCGATTTTAAGTGTTGCGCTCCTAGGAGCATTATCTATGCACTGGAGTTGTTTTCGTCAATTTTGAGCAAGAGAAATTTTAAGCTAAAATCGAACGTTATTCAAATTTCGATTGAGCTGGAACACGTAAACATAGTTGGAAATTTGGTGAGTTATCTCACCTTTGGATAAATACTATATGGAATACAATAGACATTATATTTTTTGCTTGAATGATTTTTTGCTTTAGTTTGGTTGAATTTTCACTTTGAAAAGCGGGATGACGTATAAAATGAAATACAGAGGATTTTGTAGAGGAATTCAGAGTCACTGTTGTGATTTTAAATTTCAGTTATATACCTGCTGTATAAATTTTTAAATGCCAAAGTATTAGATGGGACATTGGTATGCATTAAAAGTTGAACCTTTTTAGCAATAAATGTAGTAGTGGCATTTGTTAAGTGTTGTGGTAACCTTAGACCTCATTATAGTATACTGATAATACAATTATTAGTCTTTTTTTACTTGAAATTGATTTTTGATTCAAAGAATGATTTTAAGTGGGATTTTTGGAAGTTTCTATGGTATTTTATCTAGAAATAGTTTTGAACTTCTCTATTTTATTCCAACCTTTCTGGGAATGTTTTGGAATTATCTTAGAAATTATTTAATTTTATATAATTTATTATAATAATGAATGTTTATAGAAAAGAGGAGTTTAGCTTTTATAATAAAGTAATTCTGTTTAGAAGAAGATAGAAATATTTGGAATAAATATTAGTGAAACACTTTATATAAAACTTTGATAGAAAGATAGATTATGAATAGTATTTTATGGATAAAAGAATAGATTTATGAATAGGATTTTATAAAAGGGAAATGATATCATTTTGATAAATTGAAAAATAAATCACATTTGTGAATTTATAGTGATTTATGAAATGATCGTTTTATGAAAAATATTTAGTCCAATTGTGGGAACCAAAGATTTGTGATAAGTATATGAGATTAAAATCTAGAGATTTATAAAAGAAGTTTACAAATAAATCTGGAGATTTATGAAAGAAGTTTATAAATAATCCGTAGACTGATAAAAGGAGTTTTATAAATATATAAAAGAGGTTTATAAAAGGAGTTTTATAAATATATAAAAGAGATTGGTAAAAGGAGTTTTATATATATAGAAAAGACATTTATAAAGAAGATTTATAAATGTAAAAAGACTTATTAAAGGAGATTTATAAAAGGAAAGAGATTTGATTTCCATAAATCACCATTTTAACTTATGGTCGTATGGAAAGTATTCTTTTTATACATAACACCACATTCCGAGGTATGGAAACTTATCACTATCTGTGGGAAATAAGAATGTATGCTAAGGAAAGGATAGTTTTCTAACTTATCTGATGTCATTGTTAATCGATGGATAGTACAAATTTGAAATTGGAAAGTGGGGGTAAGTGTTGTGATCTAATTTCTATACAATCTTGTTACTTGCACCAGAAAATGAGTTTGGTTTTATAGTAAACAATGTTTTTAAATGACATTTTTTGGCCCATTTAAATATGATTTTTGAAATATGAAATCTTTCATAAGATTTATGAATATACTTATATCATTGAGAAAAGCATATGGATACTTTTTCTAAGTATTGAACATGGAGGATTTTGTGGATATACTTATACCATTAATATAAGTATATGGAAAATATTCAAAGTGTTGAAATTGAAACATTTTGGTAGTACACTTATGCAGTTGAGATAAGTATATCAATATTTTGAAATATTGAAAATAGTAGAGGGGATTTGTGAATATATCTTTTATAAAGTTATCTTTATATAAGTATTTACAAAGTGATTTTAATTAATGAAAGAATTAAAGTTTTATTTAAATATAGCATCGTTAGTCGAATTAAAGTTTGAAATGTGACATTTTGTAAACAGCCAAATCAGGGCTCGAGACGTTTACAACTTGTTTGAGTATAAACATCGATATGTTTGGAGTTGATTAGAATTTTGGTATTTTCATTTGGGCTTTCAGTCATGTTCTAGCCCACTGACCCAATAAGATAACCCAAACTCTTCTACAAAATACCTCCCACTCCTCTCCTCTTCATTCATTTTACTAACAGATTCCTAACACTTAAGCCCTAGGAAAAATGGAGGAGAAGAGGGGAAATCAAAATTCCTATGCCTAGATTCTTAGAAAATTCAAATCCAAGTTGCAAAATCAAAGAGAAGCTTAGGTAAGCATCTTCTTGATCTTCTCCATCTCAACCTCTCTACCATTTTCAAAAATTACTATAACCTAACTTAGGAAATCATTGCAATTGATAATAGATTGAAGATTCTAGAGGTGTTGTTGAAGAGAAATTGATCTTAGCATGTTTTTGAGCTATTCATTTCTATATTTGGGTTTAAAGGCGAGTTCTTGAACTCACATCTATGTCTATACCTTTGATGGTTGGTAGGTATGAATTCCTAACATATATTCCATGATTTATTTTCTTTTGAATTGAATTGGTTTGGTGAATTTTCCAATTTTTGGTATTTTGAAGTCAAAATCTGTGAAAATCCTACTATGGTTGATTGGACTTGTTGTTTGGAGTGTATTGATGAGTCCATAGGGCTAGGTTGTCGCTAGACATAAATCCTTAGCCATCGTCGCTCATTCGATTACTTCGAAGTTTATTTGGCCATCAATGGCCTAGGCAAAATCTTGCCCTGAGCTTCAGCTCAGACGTCTAGGAAGTCGGAATAAAAATTCCAAACTTACAGCTAAGATGTCTGAGTTTTTTCCCTAGACGTCTAAGCGATCTGGAAGAAAATTTCCAGATCTTCAACTCAGACGTTTGCGAAACCACCAAATGTTTGATGCTGTTAATTTCAACCAAATTACCCATATTTGAGTGGATATCTGTTTTACCGATTTTTGGTTGATCCGGTTGGTCATTGTTATTTATTACCGACTTTGAAGACATTTTTCTAGATTTTTAGGAATATCCATTTGATGGATTTGATATCCATTTTCATGGATTTAATTCATGTCGTCGAATGTGAATTTTGGTGATAGATGTTCTTACAGTCGTTTATGTGATTTGTCACTATTAAAATACAAAGTTTCCATACTAATAGTAAATACACAAACTCTTTCACAAAAATGATTTCAACATTTAATTTCAATACAAAGCTTGTTTTTAAAACCATTCTCCAATCTATTAGTACATACAAAACTTTGCCACATCGTATGAGAAATCCAATTAACTGGCTTAACAAAACAAAGGGTATGAAACGTTTGCATTTACTTTGTCGATTAATCCTTAGACTTACTCGGTTGAAATCTTGTGATAATTTTCGAGTGCAAATCTACAATCCATTCGTAAATATTTAAATTAAGCTAGTGGTTATGGAACATAAAGCTAAACTCATTTATTTACGAGCTTAGTGTAATTTAGACTTCTTATTGATCCATGGAATCAGATTTCGGATTATTTGAGTTTTAGGTTCCTCAGACGTATCGTTTTACTACGTCGTTGCACCAGCTCTAAGGGTTAGCGACCCATGGAATAGCGTTTCGTTTGTGATACATGTGTAGGTGAGTTTTCGTGCTCCTGTTTGTGATAGGCCTCCCCCTTTCGTGTTTGGATTTCTAATTGTTGATTTCTAGAATTTGTATTTCACCAATTTTTGTGATTTTCATTGATGAGCTTTATTAATATTTATGGTTTGTTGAACATAAATAAAGAATATGACATTCTTTTTTTGGTGTTTGAGAAAATTTGTGATATTATATGATTTTTATTGTTATCATATATATATTTGTCCTATCTCTTATCTTATCTCAGCTTATATGATATTTACAGCTTGAATGATCCGTTTATTTTTATTTTCTTCCTAAATAATACTCAGGTCAGACCGAGCTGTTTCAGGTGCTTCCACTTGACTTCTTACAGGGAATAGCTTCTGATTTTTGTCTAACTACTTTCGGTTAGTAATTTATGCTTTTATACATTCGAGATAGACACTTCTTAATGTATACATATTCTTTTGTCTAGCACTTGTACCTATTCTTTTGTGATGTAGTGGATCTTGTGTGACCACTACTTTGATGTGCACTTTTATGGGTTATATTCATATCTGTTTTTGCCTTAGTGATATGAATATCTGCGACTGATTTTGTGTTATTCTTATTTTATATCTGTTTCCGATGGCCACACAGCCACTGTGTAGTAGCTTTGAGTATGTATTGGATTTGTCAGATTTCCTCTTGAAATGAAATACATGACATACTATCTGTCACATCGGTACTCGCTCAAATCAATTACACAGATGGTCGCTCCTCAGCAGCCTTATTTTTCATACTAATTTACAGCATTACCCAGTAGTGTCCTTGGTTTGTGTGAGTATAAAGGTAGGGCGTCACAGCTTGGTATCAAAGCAAAACTTCAGAACAATATAGAATATTATGACAGGGATAATTGTCCTAAGTCTCTCTTAGGAATTGTGCCTTAGGATTTAATTCGAGCCTTAGGACTCGTTCTATCCTATATTCTTTATGATGTCTTGTTTTATCAATCAAGTTTGTTTGATATTTATTCTAAGAATAACCGTTGTCCTCTTCTTTCTTTCTTTCTTTCTTAAAGAAGAGAAATGGTTAGACCTGGTCGTCCCAGCGCCGGTCAATCTAGTGTTACTCCTCAGGATGGCGTATTCATGTCTGCCTAACTTCTTTTGGTTCTTGTAAAGAATGCCCAAGCTACCAGACCCATTCTCGAGCCTACTCATCCTAAATCCAGGTTTGCACTCTTGTGCAGTGATTATACCAATTTTGGTTGAAGGCCATTCAAGGGTTTCGAAAGCGTTATAGAAGTTCAAGCTTGGCTTAAATCATGCGACCGCGACTTTCCTTGCATGAATCTTACAGAGCTACATCGATTCCAAGTGGCTTCTAGCATGCTCCAGGAGAGAGCATTAAATAGGTATGAGATTTTGATTTCGAAAATTATTGCAGCAGATCTTACTTGGGATCAATTCTGGGAAAGGTTCGAGTTGAAGTTTGTGCTGGAGGTTGAAAAAGTTACTTTAGCCCGACGTTTTATTGACCTTGTTCAAGGTGAATCTTCTATGACAGACTATGTCACATTTTTTAGAATCTCTCTCTAAATATGGAGTCGAGCATATTAATACCCCATTGAAGAAAAACCAGAGGTTTATCTATAGGTTCAATAAGAACCTCAAAAAGGCTTTACTTCTAAAACTAGCAGTTTCTTTCGATCAGCTTGTTGACATCACTCTTCGACTCGAAGAGGCCGATAAAGAAAGTGATGTTGAAGTTGTGGATGCCAAACAGAATTTCAACATCAATAAGAAGAGGCCTATTAATTTCAAATCTAATCCCAACAAGAAAGGGAAGCAAACAACTTCAGTAGCAAAGACTCTTACCCATAATCGTGGAGAGTGCTACAATTGTGGTTCTAAAGACCACTTTGCAAACAAGTGTCCAAAACGCCTTTATTGCCGCTATTCTAAAAGTTTAGGTCATCTTTTATTTTCATGTCCCAAACTTCAAAGTAAGAAAGAGGGAAAGCTAAATGTTGTGCAAGCCTCTAGTGACACTTCTCTTGGTCAAGGTATTTCTCATTCTATCCTTGTTGGCATTATTATATTCCATAATTATCCAATTAGAGTTCTTTTTGATACGGGTGCATCTCACTCTTTTATATCAAAAGAGCTTGTTCATACTTTTTCTTTAAATATTATGGGTTTGATGAGGTCACTGAGAATTGCGAATCCGGTGGTGGCTCCGGAACACTCGGTTTATTTTGTAAAGATGTCGAGATTTTTTTATGTGATTATGCTTTTCGTGCCGATTTGCATGTTATGCGTTACTTAGGTTTCGGAATAATTTTGGAAATGGATTGGCTTAACTGTTATAAAGCCCATATCCTATTGAAAGTGTGCTATGGATGTTGTAATATGGATATACGATAATACAGAGTATAGTGATGATAGTTATACGGTAAATAGTGCCGAATATAAAAGCAGTAAAGTTAAGTGACACCAGGAATTTTTATACTGGTTCAGAGCACCGTCCTACGTCCAGTCCCAGACTCCTTCTGGAATTTCACTAAAACAACAATCAACACTTAACCCAGAGGAACAATTCTATACATCCCTTGAGCAGCCGAACAGGGACTTGAGCAACAGAATAGGATTTCGCGTCAGCAGCCGAAGAGGACTTCACATGCCTGAGCAGTAGAAGAGGACTTTAACGAATACAAAGGATTTTTTTGACATTGTGTGTTCTAATAACACGGATTTGTCACTTGTTGTAACATCCCGCCTTTTGTACAATTTAAATCGCCAATAAACCATACACGTCAGACTCAAACCATACAAAAGGGCGGATTATTATTGGGTAAATAAGAAAAATAGAGAAAGAAACAAAACAGAATCTCACAGCAGAACGATAATATATAATAATCAAATAAACTGTTCATGAAGCTGTTTACAAAATATTCGATTATACTTATACAATACATAACAGAGTTACACATACCAGAGAATAATAAAATGCAACGGAGTACATGATGCAGTGAATAATAAAATAGACTAGTAATAATATCTTCGTCTTCGTCCTCCAAAATAAAGTCTTAAAATCTTGAAACGCTCAGACTGACCCAAGCGATTTGAAAAGACAAAACACTCAAGTCAGAACTAAAAGATCTTATGTAAGTTAAATCAACTGAAATAAATATGAGTGTAATGGCGTCAGAGAGGTTTATGGGATTTGACATCTCCTATCCAATGCCAAAAATGAGTGCAGTAACTTAAGATATGCTCGGGATTCACATCTCCTAAGGATCCATTAAACTATTTACTATGTAGTAATATTTCACTATTATAATAATGTCTATTAGTAAAATAAACTTACTTTTAAATAGCGTTAAGGGGTTATCCATTTAGCCCTTAACACATACTAGTCCCAGTAGTCCATCCAGTATCATGGTCCCTCCTTATTGGGAAGCCGCCAGAGGATACCACAGCGCCTACGGGAGAAAACCAAACTCGTACAAGGCGCGCTAGGGTGGGTGACACAGCACAACTAGGCAATGCCAGGGTAGATATAGCAATTACGCTTTCGGACCGGTCGTAACGCATAGTAGCTACTACCGCCAACCTCGAGCCACACCCCAAAAATCAAAAAGGGCCCTAAACAATCACAAAGTAATAGAATGGTATCGAAGGAGTGTGTCCGATAAAAGGTGCTACCTTCTTAGCCCGTCAATCGCTCCTGTTTTAGCCACCTTATGCCAACTCACAGGAGTCGGGTCCACGTATTTACCTCAAACGAAACCTGCCACCATCCTACTTCATTCTGGAATCTCCACCACGTACACGGTTGTTAAAGTGGTTTTCGGAGTTGGCAGAAAGTATGACAACTTTCTATCCTGGTCTCTTTAACAACCAAACGTTATTGTAACACCGTGGTCTTTTCAAAATAGTTTATACTTCAAACCAGAATATAATACCCATTTCAAACAAATAAACATACTATTTCATTTCGGTTTAAAAACCCAAATCCATATGATATCATTTTTATATCAAATATATCCTCCTTCCCAAAATCATAGCACTTTCAATGTTATAACACTTCGAAACCAAACACTTGAAATTATAACATTTTCAAATCATAATATTTTGAAATTCGTAACTTTGAAACATAACTTTCATCCTTTAAATGGTTCAAATATTAAAATACGTAATTTAATAAATAGCTTCTTCAATTTCGAAAATCAATTCCAAAACAACTCGAATTTCCAAAATTTTATATTTAAACCAAATCCCAAATCAATCAATTTTAATACAATTTAGTTTTCAAATAAACTATTCCAAATTATATTGATTTCACAACCGATTGATCCATAAAATAAACCCTTTCAAATTCAGTATATTTCAAGCCTTAAGTATTCAACAATTTCAAAACTAAGTTTGATAATTACAATTCAGCAATTCAATTTTCTATATTTAGTTTTGAAATATTTTACTTAATAAATCCATTATAATTTAAATACAACCCAAATTTCAAATAACTAAATATTTCCTCAAATTTAATTATACTTCAAATATTCATTTAAATCACTCCAAACCAAAATCAAGTTATAAGCATCATACCTTTTAAAGCCTTAATTTTGTTTAAATTTCAAATCAAATTTATTTGGGTATAATTCTTAAATAATTTAATTCAAAACAATTTCATATTAATCTTCCAACCTTAATTTTATTTAAGTCATTATAAACTCTATATACAATATAATTTAAACAGATACTTAACCATATTACAAAAAAACAGTCGAACTTTATTATTTAACTTATTTTATATTTCGAAACAAATTTATACATAGCTAAAAACCAATAATAAAATAACATTTATATAACATCAAAAATCAATATTTATATAACCCATATATTTCTTTACAAAACCATAGAAATCATTTCAAAATATTTTTATATATAGACTACGGAGTATGTATATAATTTTCTACCCTGTGGTCAAGTGATACAGATATTTATCATTTCAATCCGTAATTTAAAATAAAAGTACGGTTATATATAATTTCAAACCGCAATCCCGAATGAAATAAAATGCATAACATCTTGCAGTTTATAACAATATAAAATACAACATCCATTCATCAAATGACAATCATTAACCATTTATCACAATCATCAACCATTTATCAAAATTATCATCCAATTCAATTAATAACATCAATATATAACAGAAAGTAAATAACAGGCATTTACTGGCGGTTTATATTCAATAATAAATTAAATAACTATCTAACATGAATTTTATATGCAATAATAACTTAAATTACGATTGATGGATTCAACCTTTCATTCTTTACCTATAGTTGGGATATTATCAAGGAGGACTTTTTAAAGGCAGTTCATAATTTTTTCTTCAAGTCCAAACTTTTATTGGAAGTAAACTCCACCAATCTGGTCCTAATTCCTAAAGCTCAGCACCCATCCTCTGTTGAATCCTTCAGGCCTATATCGTGTTGCAACGTCATTTACAAATGCATATCCAAAATTCTAGCCTCTAGACTTGTTGTAGTCCTCAGTAGGCTCATCTCCAAGAACCAAGCTGCCTTTCTGCCTAGGAGGAATATAATTCATAACATTCTACTAACCCATGAACTGATAAAAGGTTATACTCATGCCCAAGCTTCAAAGAATGCAATGCTGAAACTGGATATAAAGAAGGCCTTTGATAGTATTCACTGGAGTTCGATTGTCAGAATTATGGCACTCATGAGATTCCCAAAAGTATTTGTGGCTTGGATATACAACTGTGTATCCACCCCATCCTTCTCCATCTATCATAATGGTGGCAACACAGGGTTTTTCAACAGCAAGCAGGGGATCAGGCAAGGAGACCCCATATCTTCATACATTTTCATTCTTGTTATGGAAGTTTTGAATGTTATGTTGATAAATAACTATGAACAGAAGAAGATTTTGTATCATTCTAAATGCAAATCACCGCAAATAACATCTTTATTCTTTGCTGATGACATCTTATTATTCACTAAACCTGATCAAGTTTCCCTTGAAAACATTAAAACAGTTCTACAAAACTTCTACCTTATGACTGGTCTTCAACTCAACCTAAGCAAATCTCACATGATCACCTCTGGGATCTCTTCTGAACAAGAAACTCAAATATTGTCATTATCTGGTCTTCAAGCTATGAATAATAGCATGTGCTATCTGGGACTTCCACTTTGCTCATCCAGGATTACCACTGCCAACTGCTTGCCACTGTATGACAAAATTTGTAGCACCATGAACTGTTGGGCAAATAGACTTCTTTCTCAAGCTGGCAGGCTTGTGCTCATCAGATCTGTCATTTCCTCAATGATTGTGTACTGGGCTAAGGCATTCATTCTCCCCATCAAACTCATTAAAATGATAAGAAAAGCTATGTTAAGGTTCTTCTGGTCTGGAACCATCCATAATAGGAAATTAATACCCTGCTCCTTTGGTATTATGGAGCTTCCAAAAAACAAAGGTGGTCTTGGCATTCTTAACTTACAAACATGGAATAGAGCTGCTATCAGTACGCTTATGAATGCCTTACTAAACAACGCTGACAACTTGTGGGTTCAGTGGACTAGAACCCATAACTTGGGTAGAAAGATATTTTGGACCATGACTGTGCCACAAAATTCCAGTTGGACTTGGAGAAGTATTCTGATGTCAAGAGCATCTTTTCTTCCACTAATCAAGGTTAAGCTCTCACCCACCAGTGATGCTAGCTTCTGGAATTCCCCTTGGTTGGAGGATGGTATGATATTATCCAACATTTTCACTCCCCAGCAAATCATGCAAACTGGTATTAATCGTGATGCGTTTGCATCTGATTACATTACTGATGGGAAGTTGTCTCTACCATACACCAGTAATCAAGTCATTAGAGCTGTTTGGAACAAGTATCAATCTATGAGTTTCATGCCTGCCATGACTGATGAAATACAGTGGAAAGGAAAACCACACTCTATTGCTTCTGTTTACAGATTGCTTGTTAATTCTCCTGCTACTAGTAATATAAAATGGCACAGAGTGCTATGGACCAGATATTCATCTCACAGAGATAACCTAATGTTATGGAAAGTAATTAATAGTGCTCTACTTACCAAAGACAGATTAATGAGTTTTGGGATGCTTGTTGATCCCCTTTGCTTCTTCTGCAAGTTGCTTCCTGAAACGGTTAGTCACCTATTTTTTGAATGTAGCTCTCTTTTGGGAATGTGGAAGTACCTCATGTCTGTTTTGAGTATAAATCATATCCATGGTATTGCCAGTGAAGAGTGGGATCTCATTGGAAAGGCAACGAGGTGGAAGAAAAAAGAAAGATTTGTGTATTTTTTTGTGATCAAGAGATATCTTAACTTCGTATGGGATGAAAGAAATTTGAGGTGCTTTGAGAACAAGATGAGGAACAGTGATCAGCTGATGCATGCCTTTCATGCAAGCATAAAAATGGGAATAAAGGACAGTAAATTTGATTTTACATCCTTTGTCTTGAATGATTGGATATAGTGCTCCTTCTTATCTGTGTTTTTTCCTTTTTTTGTATGTTCTTGTGAGTGTTGTAATTTCTTGTTTTTTTTGTTAGCTTTTCGCGATTGTGAGCATGTTCATAGTCGCTTTCTTTTCTTTATTTTAATAACATCCTGGTAGGGGACCAGTCAACCCCGCTTGCCTTTCAAAAAAAAAAAAAAAAAAAAAAATAAATTACGATTTAATTCAATAAATTCAATTTAACTGAGATGATGAATAAAAATATGGCAAACAGTCATAAATATATTTCTAATCACATCAAAAATTAATTTAACACACATAATAGTTTTTAGAAGTTGTGAGTGGGTTAAAACACTCACCTTTTGAATTTAAATCCAATTTAAACCCAAAATTACAACAGTCTCAGAATCTGCCCAAACCTGCTCCAAAATGTCCGAAATTCTAATACGAACCTAGAGGAGTAAACCCGCATGGAACGAACCTCGTATGCGAAAGTTATTCGTGTTAGAAGTTTTGAAATTGAATAGATTAAAAAAATAAAAAAATTGGGAACAAGGACACGTCACCTTCTCCTCATTCAAAGCCCAAACGTACGTGACCTTACCGTCGCTACCCCACAAACGTCATCATCTTTGACCATGAAGCTGCGCCGCCTACGCGTGCCCATAGGCTACGGCACCACCACTAAACGCCACGCCTAGCCCCCCTCTACACGACGCCGCAGCCCTGGCCCCTCTGGTGAACCCGCAGCCATCGCCAATTACGGTCTGCCGAACCTTAGTTCACAAAATTTCGGTGCCACAGCCCTCTACGCAACCTCTAACCACCATCAAACGACTCTCCGAAGCCAACTCTCCAATACCCAGACAACAATTTCTTGATTGCTGCCCAAATCGAAGAACCCCAAATTAGCACTTAGGTTTCGTGATTTATGAACTTTGACAGAGATTTGACGTAGATTCGAGCATCAATTTCGAAAACAAACACTTGACGTAGATTCGTATTGTCGAGATATACGATATATAATTTTTCCGAGGAGTTTGAAATTTTGATTTGATTTTAAATTGCAATTGGATCTAGAATTTGATTGTCTGCCATTGAGGAGGAGAGACAGCTGAATTATACGTACAGAACAATGAACATAAGGAATAGGCTATGGTTTATAACGAGGTATATATATGCAAAGCGGAAATTAGAATGGATGGACACATTGATATACTCGTTGTTAACGCTAAAATTTGAACGCTAACACCCCGGTGTGTGAAGTGTTGTTTTGAAAGCACCACCCGATAGCTCGGGAACAGATTACAAGCAGTTAATAGCGGGAAAGCAGTAAACAACAACAATTTTATAGTGGTTCGGCTTGAGGGTATAGCCTACGTCCACTTTAAGTACTTTTATTGATGATCTCGTTACAAGCTGATACAATTCTTCCCAAGTACAATACACTTTGAATTACAAGAGACTTAGAACAAGTAGCCTAAACTTCGATGAAGATGAGAGTCTTCGAATCCATGTTGGATGTATGTGATCTCTTCTTGAAGTTGTTTGTAGCATTCTTTGTGTCTTGAAAGCTTCAAGTGTTGGATTGGTTTGGAATGCAGCAGAGTATCGGCGCTTGAAGAGAATGAGCCAAAAAAGTCCCCTTAATGTTGGAGGTAGTCGCGTATTTATAGGGATTCTTGGTGCCAAGTTGTAAGCAGCAGCCGAGATGAGTTGGGTCGTGAGTCGGCTCCGGGTTAGGCTAGGTCGTAGGTCGCTGCTCCTTACCTATGCACGGCCTATGGTTTAAATGGGAGGCGCATATTCTTCTGGCCCCAAATCCCAAGTCCCAAGTCGCTACCGAGTTAACGTGCTGCGTGTTAAGTTTTAACTCCTCCTTCTCCTTTATCCCTTAGGTCATCGCCGAGTTACCGAGTTGCCGACTCAAGTATGAACCGATTTACTTTCGACATTTAGGTCGGCCACTAATTTGGGTAGATAGGTCGGTACACATGCTGAGTCGGAACCTTCTTCTGAGCATTAAGTCGGCACGCTTCTTAAGAGGTTAGGTAGGCACACTCTTAGCGGTTGGGTCGGCAGATGATGCGAATGGTTAGGTCGGCAACAAGCTAAGGCTGTTGAGTCGGAACTTCCTTTGAGCCTTAAGTCGTCATTACTCCAAGACGTTAGGTCGTAACTTTCTTTAAGGCCTTAGATCGGTCTCCTTCTCAAGCCCCTTAGGTCGGTATCCCTCTTAAACCTTATGCAATTAGGTTGGTCTTCCGTGCCAAGATATTAATTCGGCATCCCTTCGTTAAGTCGGCAGAATGTTAAGTCGTTTATCATTTTGGATCGGTGACCCACGGCCGAGGCGGGGTTAACATTTGCCCCTCGAAACATACGCCTAATAGTTAGGTCGTATGCTTCGATATCCTTTAACCCGTTCCTTTTTAAATCGGTAGGTCGTACGCGACCTAACAGTTGGATGGCCTATGTCGCTTCAGTCCCTACCATAGTGAGATATAAATCGTCCATTTTCTTCTTCCTTCTCATTACCTATTTCTTGGATTCCGCCATTAAAAATCTTCCGAGCTCCAAAAGGCGATTTAATTCCAATCAACTACTGAAAACATCTGCTATTCATTGCGTAAGTGATTTCATTCTTCTTTCGACCGTAGATTACTATTGATTCGTGAATTCTGTTGCTTGAACTCGAATCGCCTCCCTATATGATGCTCCATCACGAATCCCATCACGTTTATAGCTGACGAAGCCTAGGTTGCTCAATTCGGCTTCAGATGATCGCTGATACAACGAAGGTGATTTATCACCTTAGGCTCAATGATCTCTGATGGCAGGGTATTGGATTTGTGACAACTTCGAACTGTTGTATTGGGTGATTCGATAGCATGAATGAAGGCTGTTGTTGATGGAATGGTTATCGGGTTAATGGGTAGATGGAGTGTGATGTTGGTTCGGGAGCGAGTTAGTGAATTTGGGTGGCTTAGCCTTTGGCCGACCAGGCTCTTAGTGACCTTAAGTCGTGGCTGAGATAATGCTTGAAGGAAACTTGCCGATTTAAACTTTAAGGCCTGAATCGTGACCGAGTTAATACTTGGAGAAGTTCCTGCCTTTCGGACCGGAGCTTACTTTCTTATCTCTCCCTTGCGACCTAGAGGACTGAGTTGCCAAATTAAACTGCTTAGACTCTGACCCGCTACCGACCTAGCCTTATCTCATGAAAAACTTTTGAACCGTAGCTGACTTAATACTTAAGCTTTAGACGTGTTGTCATTTAGGAGCATAGACCCACTTTGAGTATTTGTCTTGAGCTGCCGAACTAAATTGTCTGAATTTTGAACTGCCCCAACTTTAAACTTGCTTGAATCTTATTGTATTATTTCACAGGCCGCATTAACTTATAAGCTGCCAACCTGCTGAAAATAACAAACAAAGAAAACCAAGGCGAAAATACTGCCATTGACTGCCAACGTCAGATGACAGATTAGTCGAGACAAGACAAGCAACTTAAATATATTGCATGAAATGCTTGTGAATCAATCAACTAAAGCTAAACATTAATGCAAAGCATCAACAATCTGAACTGATTTGTCTGCATCAACATCATATTTGCATATTTAGGCTTAAAACAATAGTCCCTGGATTTCATAACTAACAAATGCTTGCTAGTTTTCATTCCAGTTATATTTATTTACTGCTTGATTGACTTTACACAACACTTCACACACTTTAGGAAACGTGCACCTTCATGTTTGAATACCCAGTTGTTTATGTAGAATGACTTCCCATCGAGAAGAAGAAGTGGTAACTCAAGAGGAAGAAACTTTTCCGATAGCTGTTCCCATAGAGAATCCTCCGGAGAGAACCTCGACTATTCTAACTTCGAGAGTGTTTATTCAGCTGCGTACTCAATTTGGCTTTGCTGAAAGTGATGTCCTACTCCCTGGGCCAAGTGATACTGCTGACAATCCTCCCCATGGTTTTGTTGCAGTCAACCTCCAAATGTGCTTAAGTGGGGCTATTCCTCCTTTTAATGACTTCCTTCGAACTCTTCTCCTTCGGTTGACAATCTCTCCGTTCCAACTTCATCCTAATGGCTATGCCATCTTGATGGGGTTGTGTGTTTTGTTTAGAAGAACTCTTGATCGCCTACCGAGTTTTGAAGAAATTCGTTATCTGTGCTTGTTTGCAAAGAGTAAAGATCATCCTTCCCTCATTATTGTGAGAAGTGCTAGAAACCGCAAGCTCATTTCCGATCTTACTGAAAGTGTTCATGGATTTTTGAACCAGTTTTTCTTTGCTCGCTGTCCCCCAGGGTTTTATGCCATCTGGAGAGTAGGAAGTAAGATTAGTGTTTCTATTTTTTCCGTTTTGAAACTTTTTCGAGATCCGAACTTTCAGTTACTAATTTCATTCTTTGCTCTTTTCAGCACTTCTTCTCCCTTCTAGAGATCCAATTCATAAGCAAGTTTTTGAGAGGTTGAGTGCCGTGGCCGCAGAAGAGAGGAGCATAAAATTTCTGTTGAGGGATGAATTTTTACATCAATATGGGCTTCTACATACTTCTCGCTCTACGCATCCTCACGAAGTCCCGGATTCTCCAGCTGAAACTCCAGATGCCCCACCTCCTGCTAAAGAGCCTGTGCAGGGAGAAACTTCCATTGAGGCCTCACTAGTGAAGTGTTCAACTCCGAAAGGTGCAACAGGGCCATCTGATAAGCCTGCACTTTCTCTAGTGGTTGAAGAAGAAGAGCCCCTTCATCAAACCGGGAAGAATGTTGAGGAAGGAGTCGATGGAGGGAGCCTGGTTAGGCACGATGGTGATGACATCTTCAGGAGTTTAAGTGACATAATGATCACCTCTCAAGAGCTCTTTAAAGATGACTCTGCCAGTGCTAAGGTTATATCTCCGGCGGTTGAAGCGACATCCATTCTTAACCAGACTCCTTCAACCCAGGAATTGCCACTAATTATTAAACCTATCATTACCCCTCAGCCGGCGAGCGGTTCGTAGCTAGTTTGACGCGCGTAGTTTGTACGTCACATGCACTTAGGATTTCTTTTAACCTTTCTATGCACATGCCCTTTTAATACTTGAAAGATTCTCAAGCTTTGTTTCTTCTTTTGATTTTAGGTTCTCCAATGAAGCAAAGCGACTTTTATTATGATGAATTCAAACAACACGGGAGACGCGGAGAGTATGACTATAGGCGCCATCTTCCTGCATACAGAGAAACTGATGAGGAAAGGGCCGCTCGCAAGGCCAGGGAAAGACGCTCCTATGAAGAGCGCTATGGGAGAGAGGAAGAAAGACATGACCCTCCTCGTAGAGATGAGGACACTCATAAGCGAAAGTTCCATGATGAAAGAGGGAAAAGTCACATGATCGACTCTTCCAGCAAGCGGGCTAAACCTAGCGAAGGAACAGTGCCTTCAATTTCTGAAAATGTTCCTGCTCCTTCTCCGGCTCCTGCTCGTTCTGATATTCAAACAATCATCAAAAGGCCGGCATACCAAGTTGGGCAGGGTCCACCCACTCTTCAAAGTCGATTTCCTCGGTGGTGCTTAAAAGGGGTTCGATTTGATCTTGATCTGGTTCCTCTTGACAAACCGGCTATGCGACGAAATCTTGATGCCGTCAGGGTTGACATCGAAAGAATGTCCAATTGGTAGAAACTCGTTGACGAGCTTCAAAGAATTAATCGAGCAAACCTTGAAGCCATGCTCACAATGGAGAACGATAAAACCGAGTGGCAGAAGACTCTTGAACAGCATGACGCTGAGATGAGGAGCATTGCTTCCTATAACGAAAAACTCGAAGCAGAAGTGGAAAAGCTTAAAGGAGAACTTGTTACTTCCTCCACTTCCTATTCTCAAAAGGAAAGCATGCTCCAGCAACAAGTGCGAGACGCACATGCCAGCCAAAGGGCAGCTGAGGACAAACTCGCATATCAAGAAAAAGTCATAGAAGACCATCGTGCTGAAGTTCCACAACTGCGAGAACAAACTGGCTCCCAAAGCATGGAGATAGAATTATTAAAAGCTCGACTTGCCAATGCTGAAAGAGAGCGCGATGAGGCTGTTGCTGGTAAATTTGCAGCTGAGGAAGCTCACCAAGCTACTAAAGCCGACATCGGCTCTACATTATTCGACTTTTATCTGCAATGCATTTTGGGACGCGGTAGCCTCGCGTTTTTGGGTCCTAAGTATGAGATCACACTGGCTGAAGTATGGGAGGCTGCCGTAGATATGCTTGGGGGCGCTGGTTACTCTGAAGACCAGCTTGAAGAATATTATTTTGACGAGGAAACTCGAGCAGCTCTGGCCAGGGGAAAAGAGAAACTTGCTGAGTTTCGGGCTGGAATGATAAGAGAGGAATGCCCAAAGAAAGAAGCGCCTGTAACTGCAATGTAATTGAATAAAATGATCTTTTATTTGTACAGACTCTTGTTTGAATTTGAGAATGCATTTATTATTTATTTTTGCACAAGTTTACTTATGTAATATTGCAGCGGGCTTATGGTATGTTGTTTGAGTATGACTTTACCAGCGTAGCTATACCATTTTATATGTAACTATACCATGTTGCCCCCATACCTTAAGCTTGCTGCAATATTTTATACTTTGAGGGGACTTGCACTCTTATTTGCTAAAGAATAATTATTTTATTCTTAAAGAAATTTTTTTTTGTAGAGTACAACTCCCTTCGTATAAGTTTTTACGCTTTGTCCTTCGAAGGAATCACTTTTTTCTTTTGCTCATGTACATATTTTACCAAGTGAATTCTTCTATGTGGTAAAGCGGTCCTCTGAAGGGTACTTTAACTCCTCTTTTTTTTTTCTTTTTTTTTTCAAGGAAGATCATTTTCCAGAATAGGTAAATTACTCTTCCTTTGGAAGTTAAAGTATGCTCTTGATGAGGATTTTTTTTTTATATAGAAAGTTGTACCTCAGAGGAGGGATTTTTCACGTTTCAACACTTGGAAGTTTTATTTCAATCTCGGTGAAACGTGTACCCCCAAAGAGTTGTGCCTTTCAAGAAAGCCTTTTCACGTCTCAACACTTGGAAGTTTTATTTCAATCTCGGTGAAACGTGGGCTTCCGAAGAGGTCTTTCTTCTTGATTGTGCCTCCGAAGAGGTCTTTATTTTGTTTGCATTTCAACTCTGGTGAAGTGAAATTCCGAAGAGCGGCTGTTACACTTCAACTCCTGGTGAAATGTGCCTCCGAAGAGGTCTTTATTTTGTTTGCATTTCAACTCTGGTGAAGTGAAATTCCGAAGAGCGGCTGTTACACTTCAACTCCTGGTGAAATGTGCCTCAGAGAGGGTTTTCATTGCCTGGAAGTTACTCTCTCATGGTTGGAGGGTCATGACTCCTCCAATCTTTTTTGTTGAGTAGAGAACTTTCTTTTTTATGGCATATGACCCATTAGAGGTCTTTATCCTCTGAAGAGTTGTGCCTCCGAAGAGGACTTGTGCTGCCGATGATGGCTTTGGTTGTTTCCTTGTCTTCTTGCTTATGCCCTTTTCAGCGATCCTCTGTTTTTTTTTTCTTTTCAAGTTTTCATTCCCCTTTTCTTGCAAGTAGCTTGTTTAATCCAAGGAAGTGTACTTCATTGTCAGGCAAGTTCGTGAGAACGGGCACTAGCTTCCTAATTGGATGTTTGTTTGTTCAAACAATCTCAATTTATTAGCAAGGGCCCGTTTCTATCGAAATCATAGGCCGTTCAATTGAAGTATTTCCTATCTAGGATTTGAATTCGGGGCTTTTGTGACTTGAAATTTGTTTGTTGAATGATGGTGAGAATCACTCGGTCTTATTATGTGCAAGTTTTATTTCCATTGTCTGCAAAAATTTAAATCGACATTTCAGCAATACATTTTATGTACTTTTATATCGAAAATAAAGCAAACATGTAATAATAATAAGGAACACAAGATTTATAGTGGTTCGGCCAGGAATTTGGGCCTACATCCACTTTATATTCTTTCATTATTCACTTGCATCAGTTTTACAATTGCTTTCAATTACAAGAATCATACATTCACAATTCTTTTTACAATATTTCAACAAAATTTTCAAGTAAAGTATGGACGCAAGTGATTGCTGTTCCATGCCCTTGGAATTTGATCTCCTTCAACAGTAGTGAGCTTGAATGTGCCGTCAAGAAGCTTCTGACCTATGACATATGGTCCTTCCCAATTTGGCCCAAACACACCTGTCGCTGTCATAATTCTTTTCAGGACTAGATCTCCAATCTCAAAGCTGCGTTGGCGAACTTTGGAATTGAAATGTCTGGCTATCCTTTGCTGATGAGCTGCAACTCTGAGATTAGCTTCATGTCTTTTTTCATCAAGGAGGTCTAGCGCTTCAAGCTGTAGCTTTTCATTTTCTGCTTGATTGAAATGGATTCTTCTGTGTGAAGGAACCTCTGTTTCTACCGGGATCATTGCCTCCGATCCGTATGCTAATGAAAAAGGAGTATGCCCAGTCGCAGTTTTGTGAGTGGTTCTATATGCCCATAGTGCAAGCGGTAGCTTATCGACCCAACCACCTTTTGCTCTTTCAAGTTGCTTCTTGATGGTCGATTTGATGATCTTGTTTACTGCTTCCACTTGCCCGTTTGCCTGCGGATGAGCTACTGCTGAAAAGCTTTTCTGGATTTTGAATCGCTTGCAAAAATCTTGGAATTCCTCGCTTTCAAACTGAGTACCGTTGTCTGTGATTATTTTCTGAGGCACACCATACCTGCAAACGATATTCTTGGTCACGAAACTTATCATCTTCTTAGAGGTGATAGTAGCCAATGGTTCAGCTTCAGCCCATTTAGTAAAATAATCAACTGCGACAATAGCATATTTAATTCCTGATTTGGCAGTCGGTACGGCCCAATGAGATCCATTCCCCAAATTGCAAACGGCCATGGACTGACCATCTGTGTGAGTTCAGTAGAAGGTGCTCTAGGAATTTTGGCAAATCTTTGGCATCTGTCACATTTGCGGGAGTAATCTGCAGCATCTCGATTAATTTCTGGCCAAAAATATCCGTATCGGAGAATTTTCTTTGCTAATGTTTGGCCACCTGAATGATCACCACATTCTCCTCCATGTACCTCAGCTAGGATTGTTTTGGACTCTTCCCTGGATACACATCGAAGTAATGGCATTGAGAATCCTCGTCTGTACAATCGGCCATCCTGAATTACATAGCGAGAGGCTTTCCTTAGTAGCTTCTGTCTCTCTCTCGAATTTTCTGGCAGAGAACCTCTGAGTAGGTAGTCTAATATTGGAGTCATCCATGACTCTTGTTCTTGAGATACATTCATAATCCAGTCTATATCCATCTCGTCTGTACTTGGTGCTGAGAGGACTTCTACGGGGACCAATCCCAATAGTTGAGCTTCACCAGAACTTGAATACTTTGCGAGGGAATCTGGCTTCATATTCTCTTCCCGAGGAATGTGGCTTATTTAATAATGATCGAGCTCACACAGAAGTTCCCAAGCCTTTGACAAGTAGGCGGGCAGGTTTCCCCCTTTCGTTTGAAATTCCTTCTTGACTTGGCATACAATAAGCTGAGAATCACTGAAGATCTGTAATGCTCGGATGTTTAGTTCTTTAATGATTTTCAGTCCTGCGATAAGAGCTTCATATTCTGCTTCATTGTTTGTTAAAGGAAATTCCAATCTTAGTGCATAACATAATGACCGACCTTCAGGGGTTTCAAGTACCACTCCGGCTCCAGAACAGTAGTCATTTCTTGCGCCATCAACATTTAGCTTCCACTGGATTGGGGAATCATTGATCGCTTCTTCCTCACCATTACCTTTTTCTGTGAATTCTGCAATGAAATCAGCTAAAGCTTGTCCGTTGATTGCTTTTCGGGGGTGATAAGTGATGTCATATTAACTGAGTTCAATGTTCCACTTTAGAAGGCGACCCGAAGTTTCAGGGCGAAACAGGACTTGCTTTAGAGGTTGATCAGTGAGGACTCTGATAGGATGAGCTTGGAAATATTGCCTCAACTTCCTTGATGCAACCAGTAGACAATAGGCGAGTTTTTCCAACTTGGAGTAATTCAGCTCTGCCCCAGTGAGTCTTTTGCTGATATAGTAAACCGGATGCTGAATCCTTTTGTCTTCTCGTATCAGCGCTGCACTTAGAGCATGAGATGATACTGCCAAGTATATAAGAAGATCCTCACCATTGCCTGGCCTAGAAAGTATTGGAGGCGTTTCCATATGACGGATCAACTCATCAAAGGCTTTTTGGCATTCGGGGGTCCATTCAAAGTTCTTCTTTCCTTTCTTCAGAGCATCGAAGAATGGGATGCATTTATCAGTAGCTTTGGAAATGAACCGACTCAGGGCGGCAACCTTTCCGTTAAGACTTTGCAATTCCTTCTTCGTTCTAGGAGCTTTAACTTCTTTTAAGGCAGTAATTTGAGCTGGACTAGCCTCAATGCCCCTAGCACTGACGATGAAACCTAAGAACTTTCCGGACTCGACCCCAAATGTACATTTCAGAGGGTTAAGCTTCATTCTGTATTTCCGGAGGACTGCGAACATTTCTGCTAAGTGTTCAATGTGATTCGCTACTTTCTTAGACTTTACTAACATGTCGTCGACGTAGACTTCCATAGTTTTGCCCAATTGCGGTTTGAACATAGCATTAACAAGTCTTTGGTAGGTTGCCCCTGCATTTTTCAATCCGAAGGGCATAACTCTGTAACAATAAAGACCAACATCGGTGATAAAGCTCGTGTCCTCCTGATCAGGTTCATGCATCATGATCTGGTTGTATCCGGAGTAGGCATCCATAAAAGACAACAACTCATGTCCCGCCGTTCCATCTACCAGTTGGTCGATCCTGGGTAATGGGAAGCAACCCTTGGGGCAGGCCTTGTTTAAATCTGAAAAATCGATGCACACTCTCCATTTCCCATTAGCTTTCTTAACCAGCACTGGATTCGACACCCAATTCGGATAAGTAGATTCTTTGATGAAGTTATTTTCCATGAGTCGATCAACTTCTTCTTTTAATGCTGCTGACCTTTCTGGACCTTGGGTTCTTCTTTTCTGTTTAACTGGCGTAAACTTTGGGTCAATATTCAGAGTGTGTACTGCAACTTCTGGGGATATTCCACACATATCGGCATGAGTCCAACCGAAGACATCCAGATTTGCTTTCAGGAAAGATATCAAAATATTCTGAATTGACACATTAAGCTGTGAACCCACATTCAACACCTTATTTGGGTTCTTCGGGTCAACAGGTATCGGTACTGTCGTTTCCACCGGTACTACTCTATTCTCCCCTGCACTGGCTTTTCTGGGATCCATTTCTTTTCGTGCCCCGCTGTGCTCGCCAGTGCAGGGTCCGCCCTGTAATTGCTACAAGGCTGGTTCTTTGATGCGGACTGGGGTTGCCACATCCTTTCCCATTTCTCTTTTTCTTACCTCTCGCAGCTCTGTCAAATAACACTCTCGCGCAGCATTTTGATCCCCTTTTATAACTCCTACTCCATTGTCTGTAGGGAATTTAATGGTGAGGCACCATGGGGCTAGAACAGCTTTGAACGCTGCGAGCGTCGGACGGCCAAGGAAAGCATTATAAGCAGAATATTCATCGACAATCACAAAAGTTTGCTTTCGGACCATTTTCCTTTCTCCTTCCCCAAGTTCTACAAGCAGATCAATGGTTCCTATTGGTTGCTTTGGCTCCCCAGTGAAGCCAGCAATTTTCTGCGATGAGGCTTGTACGTCGACCATAGGGATTTTCATTTGGTCGAATGTCTTCTTGAAGAGGATATTACATGACGCTCTGCAATCAATGAGAACTCTTCTGACAATGGCCGGTCCGATACCAGCTGAGATGACCAAGGGATCTAGGGTAGGAGCTTCGATACCTGTAGAATCTCTGGCTCTGAAAACAATATCATCACTGAAAGTTTTCTGTTGTTTCAGGGGCGTAGTGTCTTCTAAGACAAAGACATCTTCTTCGGCTGGAACATATTTCAAAGCCCTGGTATATCTCTCCATCTCACCCCAGCTCTTGCCAGCTGGGTGGGGTCCTCCTGTAATGACATTGATAATGGGCCTTCCAGATTCATGCCCCGTAGCCTTCTCACCTGTCCTAGGCTGATGAACAGGAGCCTGTTGCCCCTGACTTGACGATGCAGGATTGTTGCTATTCTTTTTCACAAATTGCTGCAGCTTGTTTCCTCTTAGCAACTCTTCAATCAGATTTTTCAACTGGCGGCATTCATCGGTCTCATGACCGGGTTGATTATGGAAGCGGCAGAACTTCCCACTCTGTATAGCCTTTTTCCCAGTCCTCAAAGGGATAGGTTTAGGAAAATCAACAGAATCTTTAGTGGCAAGGTAGATGTGCTCCGGCGTATGTGATAATGGAGTATACTCTGATGGCTTGAAGGATCGAGGCTTCTTCAGATTACCCTGTTTCTTCCCATTATTATTCTCCCTTTTTTGCCCCACCGATTCATTCTTGCGTGGAGCGACAGTGTTATCTTCAGCTTTCTCCAACACTGCCTTTACCGGTAAAGGACGGCTTTCTAGGCGTATGAATTCATCTGCTTTTTTATAGAACTTTTCAAGGGAAGTTGGTTCCTTCATGTTTAGCCATTTCCCAAATTCGCTCGACTTATCAATAGCCCTCATCAAATAAGTCAATGTCATTCGCGGTTCTGCATTGTCCACCTCAGCCAGCGCTATATTAAAGCGATTCAAGAAAGATCTGATAGATTCACCCGGATTCTGTTCTAAACTTGACAGCGACATGATGTCCTTGGCCTTTGAAGCATATAGTCTAAACTGCTCCTTGAATTTCCGGGTCAAGTCCGAAAACTGATCAATAGATCGGATTGGCAGCTTAGTGAACCACAGTAGAGCCACACCTTCAAGATATACAGGAAAATATCGGCACTTTATCTCATCAGAGGCTCTGGCACCTGTCATGTGCCAATCATATTTATACAAGAATTCATTCGGATCACTTGTCCCTTTGTAAGCTGGAATAGTTGGAGGGACAAACTTCCTTGGAAACTCCGCCTTTAAGATTTTCTCAGTAAATGGAGTTTTACTTGGGGCGAAACCCCATTCTTTCTCGTCTTCAACCCTCTGCATACTCTCTTTCATAATTTGTCGGACCATTCCGGAAAGATACTCCTCGTCATGCCGAGTTCTAGATCCACCAATCTCAGGAAGCGTTTGTTCAAAGGGACTAGCAGCCCTTTCAGGAACATTCCTTTCATTAGCATCATGAATGTTGCCAGCATAATTCCTTTCATTTCTAGCCGGTTGATTGTTTGCCCCGAGCAAATCGTTCAACTTATTCAGAATTAGAGCATTTTGGGCACTCTGAGCCTCTAATTGTGCATTCTGGGCATTTATCTGCTGGTTCAGCCCTAATATTACAGCATCCAACTCTGCTTTCGTAACCCCAGCAGACGGAGTGGGTTGATTAGGTACAGGGGAAGCGGAGGTTCCCTCTTGAACATTCCCAGATCTGACAGATCTACTTTCCCTTCCAGGAGCCATAATTTCAGATAGACTTCTGGTTTTCAAGGAAATTCTCTCTACAAATCTCTGTGAAGCAATGATGATAATTTTCCTGAGTTCAATTCTCAGTGAAAGCACCAAAAATGTTAACGCTAAAATTTGAACGCTAACACCCCGGTGTGTGAAGTGTAGTTTTGAAAGCACCACCCGATAGCTCAGGAACAGATTACAAGCAGTTAATAGCGGGAAAGCAGTAAACAACAACAATTTTATAGTGGTTCGGCTTGAGGGTATAGCCTACGTCCACTTTAAGTACTTTTATTGATGATCTCGTTACAAGCTGATACAATTCTTCCCAAGTACAATACACTTTGAATTGCAAGAGACTTAGAACAAGTAGCCTAAACTTCGATGAAGATGAGAGTCTTCGAATCCATGTTGGATGTATGTGATCTCTTCTTGAAGTTGTTTGTAGCGTTCTTTGTGTCTTGAAAGCTTCAAGTGTTGGATTGGTTTGGAATGCAGCAGAGTATCGGCGCTTGAAGAGAATGAGCCAAAAAAGTCCCCTCAATGTTGGAGGTAGTCACGTATTTATAGGGATTCTTGGTGCCAAGTTGTAAGCAGCAGCCGAGATGAGTTGGGTCGTGAGTCGACTCCGGGTTAGGCTAGGTCGTAGGTTGCTGCTCCTTACCTATGCACGGCCTATGGTTTAAATGGGAGGCGCATATTCTTCTGGCCCCAAATCCTAAGTCCCAAGTCGCTACCGAGTTAACGTGCTGCGTGTTAAGTTTTAACTCCTCCTTCTCCTTTAACCCTTAGGTCATCGCCGAGTTACCGAGTTGCCGACTCAAGTATGAACCGATTTACTTTCGACATTTAGGTCGGCCACTAATTTGGGTAGATAGGTCGGTACACATGCTGAGTCGGAACCTTCTTCTGAGCATTAAGTCGGCACGCTTCTTAAGAGGTTAGGTCGGCACACTCTTAGCGGTTGGGTCGGCAGATGATGCGAATGGTTAGGTCGGCAACAAGCTAAGGCTGTTGAGTCAGAACTTCCTTTGAGCCTTAAGTCGTCATTACTCCAAGACGTTAGGTCGGAACTTTCTTTAAGGCCTTAGATCGGTCACCTTCTCAAGCCCCTTAGGTCGGTATCCCTCTTAAACCTTATGCAATTAGGTCGGTCTTCCGTGCCAAGATATTAAGTCGGCATCCCTTCGTTAAGTCGGCAGAATGTTAAGTCGTTTATCATTTTGGATCGGTGACCCACGGCCGAGGCGGGGTTAACACTCGTTGAATGATAAAATGGCCCAAAAAGCCCGTTCCAACTCCGGAATGAAATCGGGTCAACCCATATATCAAAATAGATGTTGTCACGACCCGAAATTCAATGTTCGAAAATTGACATCAAATACCTCACTTGTACTCGACTGTCAATGATTAAAACAACGAACTCCAGTCGGATGGAGCTTAACAACATTAGATGAATATAAATAACGGAAATAAAATGAATATCATGCATCACATCATAGATACAACATTATAATAATATCTGTTACAACATCAGAGTACATAATACATGAATCACAACTCCAAATAGGATGCCATAATAGAACAACTAGATATCATATGCCAAAAGTCATCAAAAAAGATAAAGTGATAGTGAACTCCAAACTAAGCACCTCGAGATCCAAAAGCTTTCAAAATGTCTCTAAGGTATGAGCCTCCAAAAACCGATATTCTCCAAACCAAAATACTCCAAGATATAGCTAGAGCCAAAATACGGAAAACCTGCTACTAGGCTGCCCGTGTAGAATAGTGGGCACCCCGAGTTTAGAAAGGGAACAATAAACTCCGGGTCAGTCACGGGACTGGTATGAGTAAACAAAGATAGTCGCTTTTAAATAGAAATAATTTATACAAGAAAAACCGGTATGCTTTTGGAAAATGAAACTACCATAAGACCTCCCGCCACATACACAATTTAATCGCAGAATTGGAGGAGATTTCTTCTTATGATAGTCAAATATGCTTGATACGGGAAAACTTCTTTGATACTATTACTAGTGCATGGTGTAGAAAACCATTTCGAAAGTATAATATCAATCCTAGCCAACATACAACCAGTATCGTATGTCTACTATAGTTACCATCTAAACAGTGGGGCGCCACCATAAGTAAATGGCAGGTAATACAACTAAAGCCGTACTAGTTCGTATTGGGAATTAGATTTCCAATAAATGGTCAGGCTAAGAAACTTCCTATGCTACATGGGTACGCCTCTGGCGGGACGTCGCGAGAACCTACACGGCTCTCTACCAAAATAAGGTCGGGTTACCTCTGTAACTAGGTAACTACTACTCGAGTTTGCCACTCCTCGGTCCATTGGGACCTTTATCCGAGGGGCCCCCATAACGAAGCAACAACCACACAGAGAATGAGATTGAAGCAACCACATAGGTAAGTATTTGGGCTCCATACCATGACACCACCCTTTTCTAGAAGGAAATGACATAACCTAAATGGCACGACCCTCATAACCTTGCCGCATCTTTCCTATTTCGACAATTTCCGGGGTGTGAGGTCTGATGAGGTCTAGTCCACAAAGCTACGCTTTACACGAAATCCATGCTTTGATCACAAATGATCAACAAATGATCATCATCACACAGCAGCACTTAGTATGTCACACTACCAAATTGGGAGTATATTGCTGATAACCTTCAACTACATAACCTCTGAGCTCGTACGTCTCAGAGAAGGGTGTTAAGCTAAGAGAATAAATTCTCCGCCACAACCAGATATGTATTTGAAAGAAATATGCTTTATATCTCAAAGTGTAGTGTCAGACACACGACCATACAAGTCTGTTTCGGGTTCGAACAGAACCAAAGGCATTTCGTCCAATAAAGGAAGAAGCCCTTGCAAATCCGGGCATCCACAATCCCGATTGGACTTCCCATCACTTAGGGAATCCCTATACCGGAGCAACTCGGTGCAGAGACAATCGATAGTTTATCCTATCGTTCTCGAAGACACCTGGTCTTCACCATCGTCTTCAATTGCTATCCATTCGTCGAATCACTATTCGGAATGGGTTATATGACACAAAGGTCCTCTCTCGTCTAATCCGAACAGTGAACACTTAATTTTGAAACATGTGGGTGTGTCAATTACAAGGATTCACATTCAAGGTTCGATGTGGGTTTCGGATAACAAACTAAAATCTGACTCCCTGTCGCATCGAAGTTTAAATGCCGTTTTACGGGCAAAAGGGTTTCCACATACGTATAGGAACAGATGACAAATCATAAATCAGAGTCCATCACAAAGCAATCACAGTATCACAACAGAAATGTCAATCCAGTATAGAATATTTGATGATGGTCAATCATCTTTGATTAAGGTGATTGGATTAAAGTGAATTAACCATATAATTATCTTTGTTAATTATTTTAAATCAATGTTTAATTTGACTTAATTATGAATTAATTTAATTGGCTTAATTAATTAATTATCCTTTTATTTATTAATTCTTAATTGTTAATTAATTAAGTTTAATTACTTTTATAATTTTCCTATTCTTTAATTAATTAACTTTAAATTATAAAATCATTACAAACCTTAATGGTTAATTATTCTTTCATTATTATAAATAAATTTGGTTTAAAATTAGCATTTAAACATTTGTTTTACTTTTAAAATTTTGTTAAGTTAAACTTTAAAACAACTTTTATAAAATTATAAATTTGAAAAACCATTTGTTTCATATTCCATTTACCACTATCATTAATTTATTCAAAAAATAAATTTAACTTGTGTTTTCAAAAATTTGGTAAAAACTGGGTTGCTGTTTTTATCGACCAACTCGAGACTTGCTTCGGGTTTACGCCGAGACAAGCGTCCCCTTACTTTGGGTTTTAACCCAGAGTGACCCGTGTAGCACTGTTTTTTTGAAATTTGTTTAAGGTTTGAATTCGAACCGATACCACATCAAAACGACTCGAATTCCCCTTTGAGTTTCCACCCCAAGTTCCCGTGTACTGCTTCGAGCTTTATCCCTGTCCTCCCCAAACCATCACACTGACACACCAACCCAACGCGTGCACGTGCACGGTCAAACTCGCCGCCATTGGTCGGTGCTGCGGCCACCAACGAGTCGCCTTCCATCCCCCAAGACACCACGAACACCAAGAATTTGGAAAAAATTCGAAAACGTGAATCGAGACCTTCGACCCAAACCCATAAGAAAACGACATCGGAAAATTCGCCTCGCGCCGCCTCCCCAGTCCATTATCGGCCACCAACTTTTGACCTTATCTTCGTACACGTGTCACGCCGCGTTTAGCACTACTGACGCGCTGTCCGATCACCTGAGGACTATGCAGCGCCATCATTTTCGTCGCGAAAAAAATGGGTTCTTAAACCGTAGTTCGACCTCGAATCAAAGATCCAATGATCAATAAGTTAATATCGTATTTTTCTAGTGATCTATGATACTCAAACTATCAACGACGTCGAACACGAAGGCCACGATTATCTTGGTCGCCTGAATTTGGCCTATTTCCAATTTTCTAATCAACCAAAAAACCTCGATAATTACTTAAGGAAAAATTTGCATTTTCATTTCAAAAATCATCACTTTTGAAGTAGATTCAAATGGTATTATTGAGATTAAAATTTATGAAGTTCGAATTTTCTTGAAAATTTGAATTGTGGCTGTGTTTATAATTTCCCGAAGAAGAACAATGTAAAACTATTTTAGTTCATTACTGATATGTAATATATGTTTGAAACAATATTTAACTTGTTTAAAAATCTTTTTTAGAATCAAAGAAAAAGGAGATTTAGATTTCCTTTGATATGGGTCAACCTGTAACCAAAGATTACTGTGTTTGTTTAGTTTTCCAGAAAAAAGAAAAGTTTTCAAACTATTTCGATTTACCATAGAAACCTAGTGCAAGATTAAACACATACTCCATCTTTTTTTATTTTTCTTTCAAATTCAATAGAAAATAGAGACAGAGGGAAAGCAGAAAAAGAAGGGTTTGACAGGTTTGGTTTCCTGAAGCTAAAACAATGACTAGTATTTTTGTAAGATCAACATGCACAGGCCACAATCCAATCATGTATTCAAGATTTTTGCAAGCAACCAAAAACTAAACTTCCCTAATCATTCAAGAATTCACACAGCAACACAGATTGAAAGAAGAAAAAAAGTTTACTCACTTGTTTCCAGATGACAAAAAGGCTCTTGGCAGTTTTTTTTTTTCAAACAGAGATGGAAGCCTGAATTTCTTCTTCTTTCCTTACTTTAAATTCTTTTAAGTTTTAGATCTGTAATTTTTAAACACAGATCTGTGATTACTCTTGGTTGTATTCTTGCATTTGAATTTTTAATAGCAGGTTTTTTTTACTTACTTACATTTGAGATTTATAGCAGAGACCACTTTTTACTTTCTGCAACTAGAAACCAAAAATAGATTAAAGCATTTAATCCTTGATTCTTCCTGCAATAAAAATTAGATATTGTTGTATTAAATCCCATGTTGTATTCATTTATTTCAATCCTTAAAAATAACAATTTTTTTTTCCAGATTACTTACTGATCGAATAACAGAGAGCTTTCTTTTTCCTGCAGTTTTGAAAACAGAAACTTGTAAACCAAAATAGTTTTTAATCCTTGATTTCTCCTGCAAATAATTGGATGTTATTGTATTAATTCTTGCTTCATTAAAGATTATAACTTCAAATTCAAAATAAATAAAAAATTTACTTGCCCTTTATTATTTCTAGAAAAAAACTATGCACTGCTTGAAACCAGAAACTCCCTGCCTTCACAAACCTACAGTTTTTGTTTTGAATTTATGGTTCAAACTTGATTTAAAAATCATAATTTTATAACCCATATAGCTAAAACAAACTTACCTGAATGTATGTAACACACTACTGTTATGAAGCTTGAGAAAATACTTCAGTTGAATTGAAGAAGGCAGTTTTTTTTTTCTCTTTTTTCTAAACTTTTCTTCCTGAATGTTGAAGTAAAGATTGCAAAGATCTTTTTGATTACTGAATTTCAAATGTTAGGAGATTTAAAAATTTGAATTTTGGAAGGTGAAGAGTTTTCCTGAATTTTTTATTTGATTATTTTATTAAGGAATTGATGCCTTGTGCCATTTGTTGAAAATAATCATAAGCTCTAGATCTTGTCCATTATTCTACTCCATTGTGAATGTATGTTTCTGCCTTTGATGTTTACAAAGCAAAAGAAAATTTTATAATTTTATATTTATATCTTATACATTTTAAAAGTAAATGTGTATCTTTATTCTTTTGTATATATATATATATACACACACACATACTTACATGTACAATGTTGAAAGAATTAACTAATATATATATATATATATATATATTACATCTTCACAATTTTAAATGCTACTTACTTTTAAAAACATTTATTATAAATTTAAATTCAATCTTTAATTTTTAAACTTGAAATATAAACACTTATGTCCATTGTATATCCACACTCATCATGAAAAATTTTAATTAAATTTTCAATGTGTATTCAATGTTACTAATATAGGTCATGTTCATATATATAAGATTTTAAATCCAAATGACTTTTAAAAACATTTATTATTTCAATATTTTCAACTCAAAATAAAATTGGAATTTATTTCATATATTATTTCCACTTATTTTATTTGATTTAGATTTTTGTGCCAATTTATTCTCAAATTAAACCCCCAGAGTTTAAATATATTATTTATTTTAATTAAAAAATTTGGGATGTTACAAATACCCCCTCCTTAAGAAAATTTCGTCCTCGAAATTGAAAGAGAGAGAAAAACAAACAAAGAATATACGAATTCAAAAAGGATAAGGAAATGGCTTACCGGCTAAGCCGAGATATCCACTCTGCAATTGGGTTAGGATTTCTGCATATTATCTTCAGTATCCCAAGTGTGGTCCTTTGGATCGCCACTCCACTGAACTTTAACAAGCTTTACAACTTTGTTCCTCAATTGCTTCTTTTCACGATACACAATCTTTATCGGTTCCCTTTTGACTCTCAAATTGGGAGTGATGTCGAGATCCTATTGGGCAGCTTCTTCAATAATACTATCTGGGTCATGCACATACTTCCGAAGGCTAGAAATATGGAATACATCATGCACACCCGATAACGAGCTAGGCAACTGCACTTGATAAGCTAAAGGGCCGATCCTCTTCAGAATAGGAAAAGGACCAATATATCGTGGTGCTAGCTTACCGGTCTTCCCAAATCTCAGTAAACCCCGCATAGGAGATACTTTAAGAAAAACAGAGTCCCCAATCTGGAATTCCAAATCCCGTATTCTACGATCATAGTAACTCTCTTGACGACTCTGAGCTGTCTTCAATTTCTTCCAAATAAAATCAAATTTCTCGGTGGCTTCTTTAATCATATCAGGTCCAAGAACAAGTCTATCACCTGCCTCGATCCAGCATGCCCATGACCGACACGGACGACCATATAAAGCCTCAAAAGGAGCCATCTCTATACTAGCCTGATAGCTGTAGTTATAAGAGAACTTGACCAGATGCAAATGGTCCTTCCAAGAACCACCAAAATCAAGTATACAAGCACGCAGTAGGTTCTCCATGATTCGGTTGATCCTCTCTGTCTGCCCACCAGACTGTGGGTGATAAGCAGTATCGAAATTCAACATGTTTCCCAATGCGTCTTGGAACGCCTCCCAAAATCTACTAGTGAAGATCGGATCACGATCACTCACTATGCTGCTAGGAATTCCATGGAGACGGACAATTTATTTCACATACAAATCAGCTAGACTAGCAGCCGTGCGGGTAGCTTTCACTGGCAAGAAATGGACGGTCTTAGTCAAACAGTCCACAATGACCCAAATTGCTTCGTTGCCTTTACGAGTAGTAGGCAAACCGTCGATGAAATCCGTCGATACTTGGTCCCATTTCCACTTGGGTACCTCTAAAGGCTAAAGTAAACCCGCCATCTTCTATTGGTCGCTCTTGATTTGTTGGCAAGTAGCACAGCGACTGACATAAACAGATATATCCCTTTTCCTCGTCTTCCACCAGAAAGTTCTTTTGATATCTCTATACATCTTATTAACCCCTGGATGGATGCTGAATTTAGATTTGTGACATTCATCTAACACTTCTCGTTTCAAATCTGGAATGCCGGGGACACAAATCCTGTCTTTCTTCTTTATAACTCCATTATCATCACTTTCAAAACTGGAATTCTCCCCCCGAACTAATCTTCTATGAATTTCCCGAAGAAATTTGTCTTCTGTCTGTTTGTTGGCGATCTTTTCAAGGACGGTAGGAGTGACAACAAGATATGCAAGAACAACATGCCTCCTACTTAAAGCGTCGGCAACCACATTGGCCTTTCCGGACGTATATTGGATATTTAGGTCATAAGATGCCAAAAATTCCAGCCAATGTTGTTGTCGCAAATTCAGATCTTTCTGGGTGAAGAGATATTTCAAGGATTTGTGGTCGGTGAATAATTCAAAATTTTCACCTAGAAATAAAGAGAGTTCGATAAGTATATTTGTTAAGTCAAATTGAATTAAATTAATTCGTAGATTGTTTAGAAAGCTGAAGAGATTCTCACCCAGAAGATAGCGTCGCCATATTTTTAAAGCGAAGATAACAGCTAGAAGCTCCAAATCATGGGTCGGATAATTTCTTTCATGAGGACGTAATTGTCTACTCGCGTAGGAAATCACCTTCCCGTTCCGCATCAATACTGCACCCAAGCCTTCACCGCAAGCATCGGTATAAACGGATAAACCCTGATTCCCGTTGATAATAGCGAGAACAAGAGTGGTGGTTAATCTCTTCTTCAACTCCTCAAAAGCTTCGTCACATTTTGGAGTCCAAATGAACTTTGCATTCTTCATTGTTAGCTTGGTCAATGGACTAGCTAACTTCGAAAAGTCCTGAACAAACTTCCGATAATAACCTGCTAAACCCAAAAAGCTTCGGACTTCCTTTGGAGTAGTAGGCTTTCTACAATCAAGAATGGTGGAAATTTTGCTAGGATCAACAGAAATCCCTTCTTCATTAACAATATGGCCAAGAAATTTGACTTCTTTGACCCAGAAATGGCATTTGGAAAATTTTACATATAGAATATTTCTCCTCAATATCTCCAAGACCAAAATATCATCAATGAATACGAGCATAAATTTATTTAATACAACCCGAAACACACGAGTCATAAGGTCTATAAAGTATGTTGGGGCATTGGTTAGACCAAAAGGCATGACTAACCATTCGTAGAACATATTGGGACTCCTGGAAGCCGTCAAATGAACACAGTCTTCGGCGATTCGTAGTTGATGGAACCCTTGGGCTATATCCATCTTCGAAAAGAAACAAGCGCCGTGCAACTGATCAAATAAATCATCAATTCTGGGCAGTGGAAATTTATTCTTGAAAGTCTGCTTATTAAGATCGTGGTAATCTACACACAACCTCAAAGATCCGTCTGGTTTAGCAACAAATACGAAGGCTGAGCCCCATTCAGAAACACTGGGTTGAATCAACCCTTTTGCTAGTAGATCATCAGTTTGCTGAACCAATTCAACCCTTTCCCTGGGTGCCATCCTACGACTTGCATGGACGACAGGACGAGCAATGGGTACAAGGTCGATTCTTCAAATACATCTGGAAAATCTCTAACAATAGGAATGGACTCCAAGCTGGGTTCAGGGTAACCCAAATTATACATCAACCCTTCCCTTTTAGGACTAGGGTCCTCACAAGAAATTTCGATGAAATCCCCAAATTCGGTTTTGATTGAAATCAACCGATTACTGCAATCCAATTTGACTTCATATTTTGCAAGCCAATCCATTCCGAGCAAGACTTCAAACTCGTTAAAATCAAGAACAAAGAGACCAATAGGGAATTGATGGCAAGAATATGAGATAGGAACATCTCTACATCGAAGACAAAGATTCACGAGACCTCCAACTGGATTCTTTACGCATATAGGTTTATCAACAAAATCAGGTTCAATATTCAATTCATTAATAGCTTGTTGAGAGATAAAACTGTGTGTAGCGCCAGTGTCAAAAAGAACTCTAACAATGCTATTGTAAATGGTAAGATTACCTTCCAGAACTCCCTTCCCCTTTTCTGCTTTGGAAGATGTGGGCTTGTCTTTGACTGAGTACAATTTGGCTGTCTGGGCTTGCTTCATAACTGGCAGTCTTTAACTTCATGTCCCACCTTCTGACAATAATAGCATTTTCTGGGCTTTGCTTGAGCGGATTGATTCCTCTTTGGCATCTTGCAACTATTAGAATAATGGCCTTTCTCCAAGCAATTATAGCAAGTGACATTCTCTGATGTGCTCCCTTTGTTGCTCTTCTTTTTCTCCTTTCCGTGCCATGGTTGCTTGCCTCCAAATTTCCTTTTCTTTCAATTCTGATTACTTGAATTTCCTTTCTCCACCGGGGTTCCTTCCATGTCAAGTGTAGCATAACGATATCCCATATCAACCAAATCTGAGAAGGATTCTTTGATGTGGCCAGTCATCTTTTCGTGGAACTTTTTATTCATCCCAGGAATGAACCTCTCATTCTTCTTCAAAGGTGTGTTCACTAACTCTGGACCAAAGCGAGACAATTCATTGAATTTGTTGAGATACTCCTCGAATGAAAAACTCCCTTGCTTTAAGTCCATGAATACCTGGTACATATGAGAAATCCCAGCTGATGACATATAGCGCTTCTCAAATACTTCTTTGAATCTTCCCCAAGTGAATTCGTCTTCAGGCTCATCAATAGTGGCTGTCTCCCACAATGCTAAAGCTTCATCTTGGAGTTGCCAAGTAGCTATGAGACACATCTGATCATCTTGCAGCTTAAGCCCGTTAAAATTTTCTCACAAGATCTAATCCATGCTTGAGCCTTAATAATTGTCTCCTTGCCGGTGAACGGCTTACCACCAAGCCTTGAGAAATTCTTATATAAATCAGCAAGATTTGGCTGATGCTGAGTAGGTAAAGCTGCTTCAGCTGTAGGGGGAACTTTGCTAGGTGATGTGGCATTTCCTCGACCCCCAACTCTGCCTCTTCGTCCGCTCATCCTTACTATCTATAATTAGTAAGAAAACTGGCTTAGATATTTGGACGAGATATCTTAAGGAATATCAGCAGTTAAAGGAAATAGACTAAGAAAATTTGAGGTTTCAATCTCAATTTACTAATTCTAGGGTATACTTCACCCTATCTCTAATGAGCCATCCAATGTGTTATACTCCGTAGCTAAAGTTCTTACTCAACCTTTAGCTCTGATACCACATGTCACGACCCGAAATTCAACGTTCGAAAATTAACATCAAATACGTCACTTGTACTCGACTGTCAATGATTCAAACATCGAACTCTAGTCGGATGGAGCTTATAACAACATTAGATAAATATAAACAGCAGAGATAAAATGAATATCATGCATCACATCACAGATACAACATCATAACAATATTTGTTACAACATCAGACTACATAATACATGAATCACAACTTCAAATAGGATGCCATAATAGAACAACTAGATATCACATGCCAAAAGTCTTCAAAAAAGATAAAGTGATAGTGAACTCCAAACTAAGCACCTTGAGATCCAAATGCTTCCAAAATTTCTCTAAGGTATGAGCCTCGAAAAACTGATAAGCTCCATACCAAAATACTCCAAGATATAGCTAGAGCCAAAATACAGAAAACCTGCTACTAGGCTGCCCGTGTAGAAATAGTGGGCACCCAGAGTTTAGAAAGGGAACAATAAACTCCGGGTTAGTCATGGGACTGGTATGAGTAAACAAAGATAGTTGCTTTTAAATAGAACAGATTTATACAAGAAAAACCGGTATGCGTTTGGAAAATGAAACTACCATAAGACCTTCCGCCACACACACAATGCAATCGCAGAATTGGAGGAGATTTCTTCATATGATAGTCAAATATGCTTGATACGGGAAAACTTTTTTGATATTATTACTAGTGCATAGTGTAGAAAACCATTTCGAAAATATAATATCAATCCTAGCCAACATACGACCAGTATCGTATGTCTACTATAGCTACCATCTAAAAAGTGGGGCGCAACCATAGGTAAATGGCACGTAATACAACTAAAACCGTACTGGGTTCATATTGGGAATTGGATTTCCAACAAATGGTCAGGCTAAGGAACTTCTTATGCCACATGGGTGCGCCTCTGGCGGGACGTCCCGAGAACCTACCCAGCTCTCTGCCAACACAAGGCTGGGTTACCTCTGTAACTAGGTAACTACGACTCGAGTATGCCACACCCCGGTCCTTTGGGACATTTATCCGAGGGGCCCCCATCACAAAGCAACAACCACATGGAGAATGAGATTGAAGCAACCACATAGGTAAGTATCTGGGCTCCATACCATGCCACCACCTTTTTCCAGAAGGAAATGACATACCCTAAAGGGAGCGACCCTCATAACCTTGCCGCATCTTTCCTGTTTCGACCATTTCCGGGGTGTGAGGTCCGATGAGGTCTCGTCCACAAAGCTACGCTTTACATGAAAGCCATGCTTTGATCACAAATGATCAACAAATGATCATCATCACACAGTAGCACTTAGTATACCACACTACCAAATTGGGAGTATATCGCTGATAACCTTTAACTACATAACCTCTGAGCTCTACGTCTCAGAGAAGGGTGTTAAGCTAAGAGAATAAATTCTACGCCACCAGCAGATATGTATTTGAAAGAAATCGGCTTTATATCTCAAAGTGTAGTGTCAGACACACGATCATACAAGTCTGTTCCGGGTGCGAACAGAACCGAAGGCACTTCGTCCAATAAAGGAAGAAGCCCTTGCAAATCCGGGCGTCCACAATCCCGATCGGACTCCCCATCACTTAGGGAATCCCTATATCGGAGCAACTCGGTGCAAAGACCATCGATAGGTTATCCTATCGTTTTCGAAGACACCCGGTCTTCACCACCGTCTTCAATTGCTATCCATTCGTCGAATCACTATTCGGAATGGGTTATATGACACAAAGGTCCTCTCCCGGCTAATCCGAACAGTGAACGCTTAAATTTGAAACATGTGGGTGAGTCAATTACAAGGATTCACATTCAAGGTTCGATGTGGGTTTCGGATAACAAACTAAAATCTGACTCCCTGTCGCATCGAAGTTTAAATGTCGTTTTACGGGCAAAAGGGTTTCCATATACGTATAGGAACAAATGACAAATCACAAATCAGAGTCCATCACAAAGCAATCACAGTATCACAACAAAAATGTCAATCCAGTATAGAATATTTGATGATGGTCAATCATCTTGATTAAGGTGATTGGATTAAAGTGAATTAACCATGTAATTATCTTTATTAATTATTTTAAATCAATGTTTAATTTGACTTAATTATGAATTAATTTAATTGGCTTAATTAATTAATTATTCTTTGATTTATTAATTATTAATTGTTAATTAATTAAGTTTAATTACTTTTTGTTAACGCTAAAATTTGAACGCTGTTAACGCTAGAAAATAAACGCTAACACCCCGGTGTATAGATGGAAATTGTGAAAGCACCACCCGTTGGTACGGGAACAAAGTATATGCAAAGAAATCACAGGAAAGCTATAAGAGACACAGTATTTATAGTGGTTCGGCTCAGGATCAAGCCTACGTCCACTCTAAAGCTCTTTATTGCTGATTTAGTTACAATTCTTTACAATCAACTCTGATTACAACACACTTAGACAAATATCTCAAACCCCGATGTAGAAGAATCCTTCGAATGCATGATGAATGAGTTATTTCTCTTCCTGAGATTTGTTGAAATGTCTTTAGTGATTGGAGTGATAGAAGTGTTGTTTGAGTGTTGCTTGAAGTCGAGATAACAGCAGAGTAATGGCGCCTAGGAAGTCAGTCCCCAAAGTCCCCCCAAATGTTGAATATGGCCATGTATTTATAGGCAAAATGTTAGGCTGAAACTGTCAAGTCATGAGTCGTGACCGACTCATGATGAGTCGTGACCGACTCATGATGAGTCGTGAGTCATCTATGAGTCACCCCTTTGCAGCATGACATTGAACTTGCCTCTGAGTCTTGTGTCGTGCGTCGACTTATCTTTTGAGTCGTAAACCTCCTTGAGTCGTGCCATCCTTAACTCATAGAATCTCCTTAACTCGCCAGGCTCCTTAGGTCGTAGGTTTCTTGAGTCGTTAGCCCGTTGAGTCGTGGACTTTTCCTGAGTCGTAGCTCCAATGAGTCGGTAAGACCTTAAGTGGATGAGTCGTGATCAGATGAGTCGGTCTAAGAATGAGTCGGAACCAGGTCAAATGAGTCGGTACTTTCCCTAAGTCGTCCTTTCAATGAGTCGCTAATGCTTTAACTTATTAGGCTCCTTAAGTCGTGAGTCGATAGTCTTGATGAGTCGGCAACTTACTGAGTCGGCTTTCTTTATGAACCGTTAACCCTTTGAGCTGTCAGCTGACTGAGTCGCTATCAAATGAGTCGGTACCTTCCTTAAGTAGATGAGTCGGTAATCTATTGAATCGCTGCCAGCTTTGAGTCGTTGGTCTATTGAGTTGCTTATCTCTATGAATCGTGAGTCCTTCTTGAGTAGGTGAGTCGCTATCAGTTGAGTCGGTGCTTTCCTTGAGTCGTAGCTCCAATGAGTCGTTGAGCAAAACGGGATTAACACTTGCCCCTCGAAGTACACGCCTAAGTCGTAGGTCGTGTGCTTTGACTCATTCTGTCTCGTGCGCCGATTCAACTTTCATTGCCCTCAGCTATAAAAGATTTGAGTCATCACCCCTACCCCCTTCTTCCCATTATCCATCTGCTTCACTTGACCCTGCCATTAACGATCTTCCAAGCTTTCTGAGACAGGCTCAAGCTAATCAGTCACCAGTACATCTTCACCTTCATACTGCGTAAGTAATCTTAGTCAAGGCTCTGTCACGACCATCTCAGAAACGCGTTTCTCCGCTTTTTCCGATCTTAATCCAATTTAATGTATTACGCCTCACTGTGAATTTCATCATGACCGGTAGTTGTCAGACACGCTGGCACCACGATTCATGATAGCACGGTGATGCGTTGGATCCATGATGGATTTGAGATGGTTCAAATCAACCTTAGGTGATTCTATGACGTTAAACGATGATGGGTTATTGGGTCACATACCAACTGGTTGTCGAATTTGGGGATGAAGCAGAGTTTTCTAAGAACTTGGTGGAAATGATGGAGTTATTAGGTGTTTGGGGAAGACGGGTGGATGCTAGGTTGATGGCGTTAACGGGTATCGGGCTGGATAGGAGATGACCGGTCGAGGAAATGACTTAGGATCTCACGACCTAGTCGGTCTTGCCTTTCGGCCACTGATTTTGAAATGCCTTGCAATCTCAACCGTACACGACTTAATGCTTCAGCCATAAACCGTAGATGACTCAAACTATAAGTCGTGAACGACTTAAGTCATAGGCCGTGAATGACTCAAACCATAAACTGTGAACGACCCAGCACTTGCTACTTTCCCGTGACTCATCCTTTAAACGGTACACGACTTAAACCATAAGCCGTGTACGACTCAGCAGCTTCCATGCGACCCAGTAGCTTTTACTATTGACTTTTAATCCGACCTAGCAAGTTTTACGACTCAAGCCATGAGTCGTAACCGAGTTAGAACTTAGAAGGTTTCTTGTTGCTTTGATCTGGAGCCTTCCTCCTGTTCTTTGACTTACGACTCATAGTGCTGCCGACTTATAACATCAGCGGTTTAGAGTTGGAGTAACCTAACTTAACTCGCCTCACTTTCCTTAGGTCGTAGTCGAGCCACCTAAATAGCCAACGACTTAGCTTAACCCGTACAAAGAATCCTTGAGTCGTTTTCGACTTAGTACTTGTAAATTTTGTTTGAACTCCGAATTATTGCATGGACTCTGAACTGCTATACTGCTGCATTCTTTTACTGATTACTTCAACTTGTAAGCTAATAATCTGTTAATACAACATTCACAGAAAACTGGGACGAATATACTGTCATTGATTGTCCACATCGAACGACAGATTAGTTAATGATATATAATTAACTTAAATAAATCGTGTGAATGAAGTGCTACCAATTTCAAGTGGAATATTAAAACAGCACTGGATTAGTCAATTGAAACTGACCAGCCCGCATTAATATTGTGCTTGAGCTTTAAATAACAAGTTCCGAAATTACCATAGTCAATCAATCGTCAACCAGTTTAATTCCAGTTATCTTTACTTGTTATTATTATTATTTTATTAGCTTTGCACGACACTTCACACTTTTTAGGAAACGTGCACCTTCGCATTTGAACATCCAGTTGCTTGTGTAGAATGACCTCTCATCAAGAAGAGCCGATGGGTCAGGCTGAAGATGTCTTTCCAGTAGCCATCCCTATAGACAACCCTCCGGAGAGAACACCCACAACTTTGAATCAGCGGGTGTTTAACCAACTGCGCATTCAGTTTGGCATTGATGATGCTGACACCTTATTTCCGGGGCCAAATGACACTGCTGACAATCCTCCCTACGGCTTTGTTGCAGTCAATCGCCAAATGTGCTTAAGTGGGGCGATTCCTCCTTTTAACGGCTTTCTCCAACAGCTTCTGCTTCGGTTGTCTATCTCTCCATTCCAATTACACCCCAATGGCTATGCCATTTTGATGGGGTTATGTGTTCTATTCAGGAGAGTTTTGGATCGGTTACCAAGCTTCGAGGAGATCTGCTATTTTTGCTCATTCACGAAAACTAAAGACCATCCCTCCATTGTGGTTGTAAGAAGCGCTCGAAATCGCAAACTTATTACTGATCTCTCCGAAAGCGCTCACGGATTTTTGAATCAGTTTTTCTTCGTTCGCTGCCCTCCAGGGTTTTATGCCATCTGGAGAGTGGGAAGTAAGATTTCCTGTCTCTACTTTTTCCGTTTTGAAACTTTCTCGAGATCTGAACTCTCAGCTGCTAATTTCATTCTTTCTCTGTTTTTAGCACTACCACCCCCTGCTAGGGACCCAAGTCTCAAGCAAATTTTTGAAAGATTAAGTGCCGTGCCGGTAGAAGAGAGGAGAATAAAGTTTCTGCTAAACGATGAACTTTTACATCAATACGGACTCCTCCATCTCTCTCGCTTTACTCGGCCTCGTGAAGCTCCAACGGAGGTTCCTGACTCTCCGGTGAAAACTCCTGATCTTCCGATCTCCACTAAAGAGCACATACGAGGAGAAATTTCTGCAGAAACCTTATTAGTAAAGTGCTCTACTCCCAGAGACGATACGGGACCCTCCGAAAAGCCCGCACTTGCTCCCATTATTGAAGAAGAAGAGGAGCCCCTTTCCCAAACCAGGGAGAGTGCTGACAAAGGAGATGATGGAGGGAATCAGGTTGGGCATGCCGGTGATGACGTCTTTGGGGATTTAAGCGACATAATTATTACTTCCCAAGAGCTCTTTAAAGAAGACCCTGCTCATGGTAAAGCTATACCTTCGACGATTGAAGCAACATCTGCCCTCCAACAGACTCTTACTCCTTCATCTCAAGAATTGTCATCAACAGTGAAATCTATCACTTCCCCCCAACAGAGGAGTGGTTCGTTAGTCCAACGCGAGTAGCTTGCACTTCACACACAACTAAGGATTTTCCAGCGCATTTATGCACTTATCTTCTTATACTTTAGAGATTTCTAAAGCTTATCTTTTCTTATTTCAGATTCTTCAATGACACGCGGCGGATCGTATTATCAGGATTTCCAACGCTACGGGGGGCGTGGTCAATATGATTATCGGCGTTACTTTCCCTCTTATAGAGAGTCTGATGAAGAGAGGGCTGCTCGAAAGGCTCGTGAAAGGAGGGATGCAGAAGAGCGTTATGACAGAAGGGATAGGGATGAGCACCATGATTCTCTGCAAAGGAGTGACGACTCTCACAAAAGGAAATCTTACGACGACCGAGGAAAAGGTCATGTAACTGAAGATTCAAGCAAACGAGCCCGACATGGTGAGAGACATACTTCCACTATTCCCGAAAAGCCTATTGCCCCTGCCCCTCTTGAAATTACTTCCGACTCTCCCGCTCTTGGGAAGGAGGACATCCAGACAATAATAAGCAGGCCTAAATATCAAGTGGGGCCTGGCCCAGCCACTTTACAAAGCCGTTTTCCACAATGGTGCTTAAAGGGCGTGAGATTCGACCTAGACTTGGTCCCCATTGACAAGTCTGCTATGTTGCGCAATCTTGATGCAGTCAAGCTCGATATCGAGAGGATGTCAAACTGGCAGAAGCTTGTTGATGAGCTTCAAAGAGTTAACCGTGCCAACTTAGAGGCCATGCTCACCATGGAAAATGATAAGGCTGAGTGGCAAAAGGTCCTTGAGCAGCACGACACTGAAATGAGGAGCATTACTTCCTACAACGAGGAGCTCGAAGCAAAGGTTGAGAAGTTGAAAGATGAGGTTGCTGCTTCCTCTACTTCATACTCTCAAAAAGAAGAAGTGCTTCTTAGACAAGTTAGAGATGCTCATGCCAGTCAGAGGGATGCCGAAGATAGGCTCGAGGCACAAAAAAGAATCAGTGAAGGCTATGTCTCTGATATTGCTGAGCTTCGAAAGAAAAACAACTCCCAGGAGGCGGAGATACAAATGCTTAAGCTTCAGCTTGCCAGAACTGAAAGGGAGCGCGATGAGGCTGTCGCCGGCAAAATCGCAGCCGAAGAATCTCATGAGGCGACCAAAAACAGCTTCGGCTCAACATTATTCGACTTCTACTTGCATAGCGTCTTGGGGCGTGGAAGCCTCGCCTTTCTTGGCCCCAAGTATGAGATCACTTTAGCTGAAGTGTGGGAGGCCGCCCTCGATATGCTTTGTGCTGAAGGTGCTGGTTATGACGAGCCAGCCCTGGAAAGGCATTATTTTGATGAAGACGCTCGCGCTGCTCTTGCCAGGGGAAAGGAACAACTTGCCAAACTAAGAACCGAAGTGACGGAAGGGGACCAGCTGGGGAAAACCACTTCAACTACTCTAGTCCAGCCACCTTCTTCGTCTGAAGTCGACATTATTGGTTCCAGTTCCCATCTCGCTTCTTCTACCAAAGTTACCGCTGATATTACAAGCACACAAGGTGGAGACGAGGGTGAAGAGAGCGCTGATGCGCAAGCTTATGAAGTCGATATCAGGAAACTAGCTTCTCTAGGTAACTCCACTGTTAATCTTGCTACTGTCGATTCTGCTCAAGCTGGTTACTCGTTTATTTCTCATGAGTTTCACGAGCTCCTTGGCTATTTTCTCAACCTTGACGAGCCTTCATCTCCTCTCTTTACTGACTTCATTGGTGAACCCTCATCTCCTCTTTTTACTGACTTTAACCTTTTTTCTTCTGTAGAGAAAGTACCAAGCACTGCTCAAACTTCTACTCCTCCGGTCATCCTTCCTTCATCTCTTCAGGCGGTGCCTCCTTCTGCCTCGCAACCTGGATCACAGGAGGAACAAATAGAGGCTCTTCACGGCTTGGATGATCCCATCACTTCGCAAGAGCAGAAAGATGAGAGACCTGAGGGAGGTGACATTTCCCCGGAACGGACTCCTTCTGACGACATTGTTCTATCAAAACTTGTCACTCCGGGGAGTGAGTCTTCCTCACAAAGGAGAGAGAAGCGTGGGACGTCAAAAAGGAGGGGGAAGAAAATCACCGCCACTGAAGAGGAGCCGGAAGTTGAACCGGTTACACCTGCCTCTCCTACTTCCCTTATACCCACTGGCCGACCTGAAAAGCTGGTTATCCGACCGAGCAAAGGGTCCAAAGGAGGGAAGAAAAAGTGAAGATTTTAGTTTTTTGCCTTTTGTATGAACTGGCCGAGAGTTGTGCGGGTACCGGCGCCCGTTTTTATTTTGAAAACCTGTATCTGCATTATAGTTGAATAAAATGATTCTTCGTTTGTACAAACTTCTGTTTGAATTTGAGAATGCATTTACTATTTATTTTTGCACAAGTTTGTTTATATAGTGTTGCAGCGGGCTTATGGTATGTTGCTTGAGTATTACTCTACTGATGCATCTATACTACTATACCATGTTGCCCCCATACCTTAAGCTTGCTGCAATATTTTACACTTCGAGGGGACTTGCACTCTTATTTACTAAAGAATAATTATTTTATTCTTTAAAGAAATTTTTTTATAGAGTACAAATCCCTTCGTATAAGTTTTTACGCTTTGTCGTCCGAAGAAATCACTTTTTTCTTTTGCTTACGTGCATATTTCACCAAGTGAATTCCTCTATGTGGTAAAGCGGACCTCTGAAGGGTACTTTAACTTCTTTTCTTTTTACGATCATTTCCCATAGTAGGCAAATTACTTTTCCTTTGAAAGTTAAAGTACGCTTTTGATGAGGATTTTTTCTTTATATATAGAAAGTTGTACCTCTAAGGAGGGATTTTTTCACGTTTCAACACTTGGAAGTTTTATTTCAATCTTGGTGAAACGTGTACCTCCAAAGAGTTATGCCTTAGAAATCCTTTTCACGTTTCAACACTTGGAAGTTTTATTTCAATCTCGGTGAAACGTGGGTTTCTGAAGAGGTCTTTCTTCTTAATTGTGTCCCCGGGAGGGGGTTGTACCTCTGAGGAGGGATTTCTCACGTTCCAACACTTGGAAGTTTTATTTCAATCTTGGTGAAACGTGTACCCCCAAAGAGTTGTGCCTTTGAAGAAAGCCTTTTTACGTTTCAACACTTGGAAGTTTTATTTCAATCTCGGTGAAACGTGTGCTTTCAAGAAGGTCTTTGTTTTTGCATTTCAACTTTGGTGAAGTGAAATTCCGAAGAGCGGTTGCTACACTTCAACTCCTGGCGAAATGTGCCTCCGAAGAGGGCTTTTATTTTGTTTACATTTCAACTCTGGTGAAGTGAAATCCCGAAGAGCGGTTATAACACTTCAACTCCTGGTGAAATGGGCCTCCGAAGAGGGCTTTTATTTTGTTTACATTTCAACTCTGGTGAAGTGAAATCCCGAAGAGCGGTTATAACACTTCAACTCCTGGTGAAATGGGCCTCCGAAGAGGGCTTTTATTTTGTTTACATTTCAACTCTGGTGAAGTGAAATCCCGAAGAGCGGTTATAACACTTCAACTCCTGGTGAAATGGGCCTCCGAAGAGGGCTTTTATTTTGTTTACATTTCAACTCTGGTGAAGTGAAATCCCGAAGAGCGGTTATAACACTTCAACTCCTGGTGAAATGTGCCTCAGAGAGGGTTTTCATCGCCTGGAAGTTACTCTCTCATGGTTGGAGGGTCATGACTCCTCCAATCTTTTTTTGTTGAGTAGAGAACTTTCTTTTTTGTGGCGTATGACCCATTAGAGGTCTTTTATCCTCCGAAGAGTTGCGCCTCCGAAGAGGACTTGTGCCGCTGATGGTAGCTTTGGTTGTTCCTCTGTTCACTTGCTTATGCCTTTTCAGCGATCCTCTTTTTTTTTTTTCTTTTTAAGTTTTCATCCCCCTTTCTCTCACAAGTGGCTTGTTTAATCCAAGGAAGTGTACTTCATTGCCAGGCAAGTTCGTGAGAACGGGCACTAGCTTCCTAATTGGATGTTTGTTTGTTCAAACGATCTCAATTTATCAGCAAGGGCTCGTTTCTATCGAAATCATTAGCCGTTCAATTGAAGTATTTCCTATCTAGGATTTGAATTCGGGGTCTTTGTGACTTGAAATTTGTTTGTTGAATGATGGTGAGAATCGCTCAGTCTTATTATGCGCAAGTTTTATTTCCATGGTCTGCAAAAATTTAAATTGACATTTTAGCAATACATCTTATGTATTTTTATATCGAAAACAAAGCAAACATATAATGATAATAAGGAACACAAGATTTATAGTGGTTCGGCCATGAAATTGGGCCTACATCCACTTTATATTTTTTTTTATTATTTACTTGCATCAGTTTCACAATTGCTTTCAATTACAAGAATCATACATCCATAATTCTTTTTACAATTTTTCAACAAAATTTTCAAGTAAAGTATGGACGCAAGTGGTTGCTGTTCCATGCCCTTGGAATTTGCTCTCCATCAACAGTGGTGAGCTTGAATGTGCCGTCAAGAAGCTTCTGACCTACTACATATGGTCCTTCCCAATTTGGCCCAAATACACCTGTCGCGGTCATAATTCTTTTCAGGACTAGATCTCCAATTTCAAAGCTGCGTTGACGAACTTTGGAATTGAAATGTCTGGCTATCCTTTGCTGATGAGCTGCAACTCTGAGGTTAGCTTCATCTCTTTTTTCATCAAGGAGATCCAGCGCTTCAAGTTGCAACTTTTCATTTTCTGCTTGATTGAAATGAATTCTTCTGTGTGAAGGGACCTCTGTTTCAACCGGGATCATTGCTTCCGATCCGTATGCTAACGAAAAAGGAGTATGCCCAGTTGCAGTTTTGTGAGTAGTTCTGTATGCCCATAGTGCAAGTGGTAGTTTATCGACCCAACCACCTTTTGCTCTTTCGAGTTGCTTTTTTATGGTTGATTTGATGATCTTGTTCACTGCTTCCACTTGCCCGTTTGCCTGCGGATGAGCTACTGCCGAAAAGCTTTTCTGGATTTTGAATCGTTTGCAAAAATCCTGGAATTCCTCGCTTTCAAACTGAGTACCATTGTCTGTGATTATTTTCTGAGGCACACCGTATCTGCAAATGATATTCTTGGTCACAAAGCTTATCATTTTCTTAGAAGTGATAGTAGCCAATGGTTCAGCTTCAGCCCACTTAGTAAAATAATCAACTGCAACAATAGCATATTTAATCCCTGATTTAGCAGTTGGTAGCGGCCCAATGAGATCCATTCCCCAAATTGCAAATGGCCATGGACTGACCATCTGTGTGAGTTCGGTAGAAGGTGCTCTAGGAATTTTGGCATATCTTTGGCACTTGTCACATTTTCGGGAGTAATCTGCGGCATCCCGATTAATTTCTGGCCAAAAATATCCGTATCGGAGAATTTTCTTTGCTAGTGTTCGACCACCTGAATGATCACCGCATTCTCCTCCATGCACTTCAGCTAGGATTGTTTTGGATTCTTCCCGGGATACACATCGAAGCAATGGCATTGAGAATCCCCGTCTGTATAATCGGCCATCCTGAATTACATAGCGAGAGGCCTTTCTTAGAAGCTTTCGTCTTTCTATCGAGTTTTCTGGCAGAGAACCCCTGAGTAGGTAATCCAGTATTGGAGTCATCCATGACTCTTGTTCTTGAGATACATTCATAATCCAGTCTATATCCATCTCGTCTATACGTGGCGCTGAAAGGACTTCTACAGGGACCAATCCCAATAGTTGAGCTTCTCCAGAACTTGAATACTTTGCGAGGGAATCCGCCTTCATATTCTCTTCACGAGGAATGTGGCTTATTGAATAGTGATCGAGTTCATATAGGAGTTCCCAAGCCTTTAACAAATAGGAAGGCAGATTTCCACCTTTTGCTTGAAATTCCTTCTTGACTTGACATACGATAAGCTGAGAATCACTGAAAATTTGTAATGCTTGAATGTTCAGCTCTTTAGCGATTTTCAGACCTGCAATAAGAGCTTCATATTCTTCTTCATTGTTTGTTGAAGGAAATTCCAGTCTTAGTGCATAACATAATGATCGACCTTCAGGAGTTTCAAGTACCACTCCGGCTCCAGAGCAGTTGTCATTTCTTGCGCCATCAACATACATCTTCCACTGGATTGGAGGATCATTGACCGCTTTTTCCTCATCATTATCTTTCTCTGTGAATTCTGCAATGAAATCAGCTAAAGCTTGTCCGTTGATTGCTTTTCGGGGGTGATAGGTGATGTCATATTGACTAAGTTCAATGTTCCATTTTAGAAGACGACCCGAAGTTTCAGGGCGAAATAGGACTTGCTTTAGAGGCTGATCAGTGAGTACTTTGATAGGATGAGCTTGGAAATATTGCCTCAGTTTTCTCGATGCAACTAGTAGGCAATAGGCGAGTTTTTCCAACTTGGAGTAATTCAGCTCTGCCCCAGTGAGTCTTTTGCTGATATAGTAAACCGGATGTTGAAACCTTTTGTCTTCCCGTATCAGCGCTGCACTTGGAGCATGAGATGATACTGCCAAGTATATAAGAAGATCCTCACCATTGCCTGGCCTAGAAAGTATCGGAGGCGTTTCCATATGACGGATCAACTCTTCAAAAGCTTTTTGGCATTCGGGAGTCCATTCAAAGTTCTTCTTTCCTTTTTTCAGGGCATCGAAGAACGGGATGCATTTATCAGTAGCTTTGGAAATGAACCGATTCAAAGCGGCGACCTTTCCGTTGAGACTTTGCAATTCCTTCTTCGTTCTAGGAGCTTTAACTTCTTTTAAGGCGGTAATTTGAGCTGGGCTAGCCTCTATGCCCCTAGCACTGACAATAAAACCTAAGAACTTTCCGGATTCGACCCCAAATGTACATTTCAGAGGGTTAAGTTTCATTCTGTATTTCCGGAGGACTGCGAACATTTCTGCTAAGTGTTCAATGTGATCCACTGCTTTCCTGGACTTCACTAACATGTCGTCAACGTAGACTTCCATAGTTTTGCCCAATTGCGGTTTGAACATAGCATTAACAAGTCTTTGGTAGGTTGCCCCTGCGTTTTTCAATCCGAAGGGCATAACTCTGTAGCAATAAAGTCCAATATCTGTGATAAAGCTTGTATCCTCCTGGTCTGGCTCATGCATCATGATTTGGTTATAACCGGAGTAGGCATCCATGAAGGATAACAATTCATGTCCCGCAGTTCCGTCTACCAGTTGATCGATCCTGGGTAATGGGAAGCAATCTTTGGGGCAAGCCTTGTTTAGATCAGAAAAATCGATGCACACTCTCCATTTTCCATTAGCTTTCTTGACCAACACAGGATTCGAAACCCAATTCGGATATGTAGATTCTCTGATGAAGTTATTTTCCATGAGTCGATCAACTTCTTCTTTTAATGCTGCTGACCTTTCTGGACCTTGGGTTCTTCTTTTCTGTTTAACTGGCGTAAACTTTGGGTCAATATTCAGAGCGTGTACTGCAACTTCTGGGGATATCCCACACATATCGGCATGAGTCCAAGCAAAGACATCCAGATTTGCTTTCAGGAAAGATATCAAGACATTCTGAATTGACACATTAAGCTGCGAACCCACATTCAACACCTTATTTGGGTCCTTCGGGTCAACAGGTACCGGAATTGTCGCTTCCACCGGTACTACTCTATTCTCCCCTGTACTGGCTTTTCTGGGATCCATTTCTTTCCGTGCCCCGCTGTGCTCGCCAGTGCAGGGTCCGCTCTGTAATTGCTACAAAGCTGGTTCCGTGATGCGGACTGGAGTTGCCGCATCCTTTCCCATTTCTCTTTTTCTTGACTCTCGCAGCTCTGTCCAATAACATTCTCGCGCAGCATTTTGATCCCCTTTTATAACTCCTACTCCATTGTCAGTAGGGAATTTAATAGTGAGGCACCATGGGGCTAGGATAGCTTTGAATGCTGCGAGTGTTGGGCGGCCAAGAAAAGCATTATAGGCAGAAAACTCATCGACAATCACAAATGTTTGCTTTCGGACCACTTTCCTTTCTCCTTCCCCAAGTTCTACAAACAAATCGATGGTTCCTACTGGTTGCTTTGGCTCCCCTGTGAAGCCCACGATTTTCTGTGATGAGGCTTGCACATCGATCATAGGGATTTTCATCTGGTCAAATGTCTTTTTGAAGAGGATATTACATGATGCTCCGCAGTCAATGAGGACTCTTCTGACAATGGCTGGTCCAATACCAGCCGAGATGACCAAGGGATCTAAAGTAGGAGCTTCAATACCTGTAGAATCCCTGGATCTGAAAATAATATCATCACTGAAAGTTTTTTGTTGTTTAAGGGGTGTAGTGTCTTCTAGAACAAAGACGTTTTCTTCGGCTGGAGCATATTTCAAAGCCCTGGAATATCTCTCCATCTCACCCCAACTCTTGCCAGCTGGGTGAGGTCCTCCGGAAATGACATTGATAACGGGCCTTCCAGATTCATGCCCCGTAGCTTTCTCACCTGCCCCAGGCTGATGAACAGGAGCCCGCTGCCCCTGACTCGATGATGCAGGATTGTTGCTATTCTTTTTCACAAATTGCTGCAACTTGTTTTCTCTTAGCAACTCTTCAATCAGATTCTTCAGCTGGCGGCATTCATCAGTTTCATGACCTGGTTGATTGTGGAAGCGGCAAAATTTCCCACTTTGTATGGCTTTTCTCCCAGTTCTCAAAGGGATAGGTTTAGGGAAATCGACGGAATCTTTGGTGGCAAGGTAGATGTGCTCCGGCGTATGTGATAATGGAGTATATTCTGATGGCTTGAAGGACCGGGGCTTTTTCAGATTACCCTGTTTCTTTCCATTATTATTCTCCCTTTTCTGCCCCACCGACTCATTCTTGCGTGGAGCGACAGTATTGTCTTCAGCTTTTTCCAACACTGCCTTTACTGGCAAAGGACGACTTTCCAAGCGAATGAATTCGTCTGCTTTTTTGTAGAACTTCTCGAGAGAGGTTGGCTCCTTCATATTTAACCATTTCCCAAATTCGCTTGACTTATCAATAGCCCTCATCAGATAAGTCAATATCATTCGTGGTTCAGCATTGTCCACTTCAGCCAATGCTATATTGAAACGGTTCAAGAAAGATCTGATAGACTCACCAGGATTCTGCTCTAAACTGGACAATGACATGATATCCTTGGCCTTCGAAGCATATAGCCTAAACTGCTCCTTAAATTTTCTGGTCAAGTCTGAAAACTGATCGATAGATCGAACTGGCAACTTGGTGAACCACAGCAAAGCCACGCCTTCCAGGTATACGGGGAAATATCGGCACTTTATTTCGTCGGAGGCCCTGGCACCTGTCATGTGCCAATCATATTTATACAAGAACTCATTTGGATCACTTGTCCCTTTGTAAGCTGGAATAGTTGGAGGGACAAACTTCCTTGGAAATTCCGCCTTCAAGATTTTTTCAGTAAACGGAGTTTTACTTGGAGCGAAACCCCATTCCTTCTCATCTTCAACCCTTTGCATACTTTCTTTCATGATCTGCCGGACCATTCCAGAAAGATATTCCTCATCATGCCGAGTTCTAGATCCACCGGCTTCAGGTACTGCCTGCTCAAAGGGACTAGTAGGCCTTTCATGAGCATTCCTTTCATTAACATCATGAATGTTGCCGGCATAGTTTCCTTCATTACCAGCCGGTTGATTGTTTGCCCCAAGTAAGTCGTTCAATTTATTTAGAATCAGAGCATTCTGGGCACTTTGAGCCTCTAGTTGTGCATTTTGGGCGTTGATCTGCTGGTTTAGCCCTAGAATCACAGCATCCAATTCCGCTTTTGTAACTCCAACAGGCGGAGTGGGTAGATTAGGCACAGGGGAAGCGGAGGTTCCCTCTTGAATATTCCCAGATCTGATAGATCTACTCTTCCTTCCAGGAGCCATAATCTCAGATATACTTCTGGTTTTTAAAGAAATTCTTTTTTCTAATCTCTGCGAAGCAATGATGACAGCTGTCCTGAGTTCAATTCTCAGTGAAAGCACCAAAAATGTTAACGCTAAAATTTGAACGCTGTTAACGCTAGAAAATAAACGCTAACACCCCGGTGTATAGATGGAAATTGTGAAAGCACCACCCGTTGGTACGGGAACAAAGTATATGCAAAGAAATCACAGGAAAGCTATAAGAGACACAGTATTTATAGTGGTTCGGCTCAGGATCAAGCCTACGTCCACTCTAAAGCTCTTTATTGCTGATTTAGTTACAATTCTTTACAATCAACTCTGATTACAACACACTTAGACAAATATCTCAAACCCCGATGTAGAAGAATCCTTCGAATGCATGATGAATGAGTTATTTCTCTTCCTGAGATTTGTTGAAATGTCTTTAGTGATTGGAGTGATAGAAGTGTTGTTTGAGTGTTGCTTGAAGTCGAGATAACAGCAGAGTAATGGCGCCTAGGAAGTCAGTCCCCAAAGTCCCCCCAAATGTTGAATATGGCCATGTATTTATAGGCAAAATGTTAGGCTGAAACTGTCAAGTCATGAGTCGTGACCGACTCATGATGAGTCGTGACCGACTCATGATGAGTCGTGAGTCATCTATGAGTCACCCCTTTGCAGCATGACATTGAACTTGCCTCTGAGTCTTGTGTCGTGCGTCGACTTATCTTTTGAGTCGTAAACCTCCTTGAGTCGTGCCATCCTTAACTCATAGAATCTCCTTAACTCGCCAGGCTCCTTAGGTCGTAGGTTTCTTGAGTCGTTAGCCCGTTGAGTCGTGGACTTTTCCTGAGTCGTAGCTCCAATGAGTCGGTAAGACCTTAAGTGGATGAGTCGTGATCAGATGAGTCGGTCTAAGAATGAGTCGGAACCAGGTCAAATGAGTCGGTACTTTCCCTAAGTCGTCCTTTCAATGAGTCGCTAATGCTTTAACTTATTAGGCTCCTTAAGTCGTGAGTCGATAGTCTTGATGAGTCGGCAACTTACTGAGTCGGCTTTCTTTATGAACCGTTAACCCTTTGAGCTGTCAGCTGACTGAGTCGCTATCAAATGAGTCGGTACCTTCCTTAAGTAGATGAGTCGGTAATCTATTGATTCGCTGCCAGCTTTGAGTCGTTGGTCTATTGAGTTGCTTATCTCTATGAATCGTGAGTCCTTCTTGAGTAGGTGAGTCGCTATCAGTTGAGTCGGTGCTTTCCTTGAGTCGTAGCTCCAATGAGTCGTTGAGCAAAACGGGATTAACACTTTTATAATTTTCCTATTCTTTAATTAATTAACTTTAAATTATAAAATCATTAAAAACCTTAATGGTTAATTATTCTTTCATTATTATAAATCAATTTGGTTCAAAATTAGCATTTAAACATTTGTTTTACTTTTAAAATTTTGTTAAGTTAAACTTTAAAACAACTTTTATAAAATTATAAATTTGAAATACCATTTGTTTCATATTCCATTTACCACTATCATTAATTTATTCAGAAAATAAATTTAACTTATGTTTTCAAAAATTTGGAAAAAACTGGGTTGCTGTTTTTATCGACCAACCCGAGACTTGCTTCGTGATTACCTCGAGACAAACATCCCCTTACTTCGGGTTTTACCCCAGAGTGACCCGTGTTGCACTTTTTTTTTCGAATTTTTTCTAAGGTTTATATTTGAACCGATACAACATCAAAACGACTCGAATTCCCCGTCGAGTTTCCACCCCAAGTTACCGTGTACTGCTTCGAGCTTTACCCCTGTCCTCCCCAAACCATCACAATGACACACCAACCCAACGCGTGCACGTGCACGGTCAAACTCACTGCCGTTGGTCGGTTCTGCGGCCACCAACGAGTCGCCTTCCATCCCCCAAGACACCACGAACACCCAGAATTTGGAAAAAATTCGAAAACGTGAATCGAGACCTTCGACCAAAACCCATCAGAAAATGACATTGTAAAATTTTCCTGACACCGCCTCCCCAGTCCACTATCGGCCACCAACTTTGGACCCTATCTTCGTATACGTGTCACGCCGCGTTTAGCACTACTAACGCGCAGTCCGATCACCTGAGGACTATGCAGCGCCGTCATTTGGTCGCGAACAAAACGGGTTCTTAAACCCTAGTTCGACCTCGAATCAAAGGTCCAATGATCAATAAATTAATCTCGTATTTTTCTAGTGATCTATGATACTCAAACTATCAACGACGTCGAACACGAAGGCCACGACTATCTTGGTCCCTAGAATTTGGCCTATGTCCAATTCTCTGATCAACCAAAAAACCTTGATAATTACTTAAGGAAAAATTTGCATTTTCATTTCAAAAATCAGCATTTTTGAAGTAGATTCAAATGGTATTATTGAGATTAAAATTTATAAAGTTCGAATTTTCTTGAAAATCTGAATTGTGGCTGTGTTTATAATTTCCAGAAGAAGAACTATATAAAACCGTTTTAGTTCATTACTGATATGTAATATAGGTTTAAAACAATATTTAACTTGTTTAAAAATCTTTTTTGGAATCAAAGAGAAAAGGAGATTTAGATTTCCTTTGATATGGGTCAACCTGTAACCAAAGATTGTTGTGTTTGTTTAGTTTCCAGAAAAAAGAAAAGTTTTCAAACTGCCTTGATTTACCACTGAAACCTGGTGCAAGATTAAACACATACTCCATCTTTTTTTTTATTTTTCTTTCAAATTCAATAGAAAATAGAGACAGAGGGAAAGTAGAAAAAGAAGGGTTTGACAGGTTTGGTTTCCTGAAGCTAAAACAGTGACTAGTATTTTTGTAAGATCAACATGCACAGGCCACAATTCAATCATATATTCGAGATTTTTGCAAGCGACCAAAAACTAAACTTCCCTAATCATTTAAGCATTCACACAGCAACACAGATTGAGAGAAAAACAAAATATTACCCACTTGTTTCCTGATGACAAAAAGGCTCTTGACAGTTTTTTTTAAACAGAAATGGAAGCCTGAATTTCTTCTTCTTTCCTTGCTTTAAATTTTAATTTTAGATCTGCAATTTTTAAACACAGATCTGTGATTACTCTGGGTTGTATTCATGCATTTAAATTATTAATAACAGGGTTTTTTTTTTTTACTTACTTACATTTGAGATTTATAGCAGAGACCCCTTTTCACTTTCTACAACTAGAAACCAAAAATAGATTAAAGCTTTTAATCCTTGATTCTTCCTGCAATAAAAATTAGATATTGTTGTATTGAATCCCATGTTGTATTTATTTATTTTAATCATTAAAAATAATAATTTTTTTTCCAGATTACTTACTGATCGAATAACAGAGAGCTTTCTTTTTCCTGCAGTTTTGAAAACAGAAACTTGTAAACCAAAATAGTTTTTAATCCTTGATTTCTCCTGTAAATAATTGGATGTTATTGTATTAATTCATGCTTCATTATAGATTATAACTTCAAATTCAAAATAAAAAAAATTTACTTGCCTTTTATTATTTCCATAAAAAAAACTATGCACTGCTTAAAACCAGAAACTTCCTGCCTTCACAAATCTGCAGTTTTTTGTTTTGAATTTATGGTTAAAACTTGATTTAAAAATCATAATTTTATAACCTATATAGTTAAAACAAACTTACCTGAATGTATGTAACACTCTACTATTATGAAACTTGAGAAATTACTTCAGAATTTAGTTGAATTGAAGAAGACAGTTGTTTCCCTTTTTTCTGAACTTTTCTTCTTGAATGTTGAAGTAAAGATTGCAAAGATCTTTTTGATTACTGAACTTCAGATGTTAGGAGATTTCAAAATTTGAATTTTGGAAGGTGAAGAGTTTTCCTGAATTTTTTAATTGATTATTTTATTAAGGAATTGATGCCTTGTGCCATTTGTTGAAAATAATCATAAGCTCTAGATCTTGTTCATTATTCTACTCCATATTGAATGTATGTTTCAGCCTTTGATGTTTACAAAAGAAAATTTTATAAATTTTATATTTATATCTTATACATTTTAAAAGTAAATGTGTATCTTTATTCTTTTTTGTATATATATATATGTACCTACATGTACAATGTTGAAAGAATTAAACTAATATATATTACATCTTCACAATTTTAAATGCTGCTTACTTTTAAAAAAATTTATTATAAATTTAAATTCAATCTTTAATTTTTAAACTTGAAATATAAACACTTATGTCCAATGTATATCCACACTCGTCTTGAAAAATTTAAATTAAATTTTCATGCGTATTCAATGTAACTAATATAGGTCATGTTCATATATATAAGATTTTAAATCCAAATGACTTTTAAAAACATTTATTATTTCAATATTTTCAACTCAAAATAAAATTGGAATTTATTTCATATACTATCTCCACTTATTTTATTTGTTTTAGATTTTTCTTCCAATTTATTCTCAAATTAAACCCCAAAGTTTAAATATATTATTTATTTTAATTAAAAATTTTGGGATGTTACAAATGTTTAAAATATTTTAATCGCAATGGAATATGTTTCAAGTTCAAATTCTATCCTATGAAGAAGTTATGCTAAAATCAAGTTATTTTAAATTGATTTTAATTGATTTCAATTTCATTGATTTCTAGGCTTTTTGAGCACGTACGATCAAACGACAAGTCCGATCGATACGAAACTTGAAATCTTATAATAATTCACCATTAGTGTTCCGATGAAACTGGTTTCATCGAAATCCGAGTCAGTGGCCAAAATGGCTATTTTCCTAGTTAATTAAATAAATTAATAATAAATTAATTAAATCAATTTCAATTTCAACTCTATAATTTACAAATTTAATTATTATTAAATTTGTTAATCCTTTGCACTAATTTTACCAAATTTAAATGTCAATTTAGAGTTGATTAATTTATCAATTTTCAGTGTTAGCCTTAATTCCATTATATTCAGAAATTATAAATTAAAATTCTCAAAATCCATTTATTAATTTTTAAACCTTGTTATTGACATCTTTTATCACAATAAGGATGTAACTAACATTGGTTCATGATTTATTACATTAAAATCTTCAAATTTCATCTAAATCTCCATTAATGTAATATTTAAATATTTAACTTTCATTTATTTGTAATTAATTTAATTATTAAATTTAAATTCCAAAAATTTAATAAATCTTGATTTCCATTCTCACATTATACAAAAATTATTATAATTACTGAATTTTATATTTTTCCGAATTAAATTACCAAAACTTATTAAATTAACAATTTTTAATTATCGAAATTCGCGGGTCGTTGTACTCTCCCCCACTCAAAACTTTTCGTCCTCGAAAAGGAAAAAAGAGGGAAAGAAGGAATTAAGTAAACAATATATCTTATTGAAAAATACTAACTTTATAAATAAGTAAATTTACAAAATTAATTAATTTGAATAAAGTATACCAATTTATAACCACTTAATCTTTTTATACTCAAATTAATAACGTTTGGAAAACATTTTTCAAAAGTTTTCTATGTCCAAAATTTACGGAAAATTTCGGTAGAGTCTCTTTTGTACGGAGAGGCTCGGGAGAAAATATATTATCAAATATAACAATATATAACATATATGTCCAAAATAATATATATCCCAACATGGGAAAAACAATATAATAATGCTATAAACCGTAATCCGAAAACGTACCTATTTGTTGGGCAATTTACGCTTATTTTATGAAACCAAAAGCAGTAGCAATTGCTTGCATAACCTATATTTCACTTATATAATCCATAAAGAGTTAATAGTTATATAGAATGAAATATTTAAGTTGTTTCAACCACCAACAAACAAATTAATATAACAATAATCAATTGCAACAAAGCATACAACCATCACATAAAATCAACACCGGTCAATTATCGATTCAAAACACATAGTTGTTTAGGTTCGAAAACTTTAAATTGTACAGAATGGAAAATAAACTATTAAGTGCACCATTTACTCAACAGTCTTAGGTGAAGCTAAATAGATTATTTATACATCCAAACAAATTTAAAGTATCATTGCCCATACAACCATAGACCTAACAAACAACAATTCCAAACAATAGACCAAGTTCATTTATTACCTATCCCATATCATAACATTTGTTGTTTGATTTCATTTTCATTCATATAATGATTTATCTTTTATATTTTGCATTTATTTCTTACAAATTTTCATATTTCCATTTATTCATATCATGTAAATTCTCTTTTTATTGTATTACATTCATTTATTTACTACTCACTTTGATTTATTTACTTTAAAAATAAATAGTTTCAACATTAGCTTAAGTTCAAAATCTTTACTTACATTACTCATTTCCTATTTCATTTAGTTAGATGTATTAAAATTTTGACTCAATTTTATAACTATTTCCATGTCATATTTCTTATTTATAAAGCAAATTTTATTGAGCACTTTCATTATCTAGGTATTACTTGTATAATATTCTGTTACATTTTCTTATAAGCATTAGAACTTTTAATATCTGGTAAGTTATATATATGCTTTTTAAGGATGCAATTGAAATTTATACAAGTTCATCTTATTACTTTTAATTAACTTAATGTTCAATAATCATATCTTTTGTTTTATAGGTTACAATTTCAACTTTCTTGAAATTTCAACTATAACTTAGCATTAGATCTATTATTTCATTCATAGGTTTCAATTATTAGTTAAATTCCATTTCACTAAGGAAATTGAAACTATTAATTAATAGAAAATTTAGAACTAAATACCGGGTTAAATTTCAAATCATTTTAAAATAATAGATAGATGTATACACTTACAATTTATATATCCAATTACATTTAAAACAATTTGAAATTTATATTTGTTTATCAAAATAAATCTGTAGTAAAACTACTATAGTGGTCTTTCCACTTAGAAACTCGAAAATGAATGTCGATGATGCACGCACTCATCACCGAAATTATTTTCCAACAACAGAGTGGGGAGTACATAACTTATTACATTCCAAAGTTTCTTTAAAATAATTGTTTCAAATCATATAGAAATACTTATATCAGAAAATACTTCTAAATAATATTATTATTATATTCCAAAATCATTAGAAAGAAATTTTCAAAATCCTGGAACTTAAGTTCTAAAATTTTTAATTTTCATTATTTTATTTTCAAATCCTACTTTAAACTTATATTTATAAATTACACTGCCTAACACCCAATATATTACAACCGAATATAACCTTTAAAAAAAATTATTTTATATATAGAAAATATAATAGGAAAAATTATTTCATTCACATATATTCACAATAAATATTGTGTCGGTTTGTCCTATTAAGTATTTAGAAATACCTATTGATGTCATAACATCCTATGCACCAACCAGAATTTTTAAATACAAAATGGAGCAAATTAACACAATATCAAAACCTTTTATAACACTAACAAATATGCTCTCTCATATATATACTCTCATCGACTCATTATAGGGTATTACTACCCTATTAATAAAGAGTCATACCCCACAAAGCTAAAGTTTATCGCTAAACCAAAGCTCTGATACTAGAGTAACATCCCACTTTTTGGACGATTTAAATCGTCGATAAACCTCACACGTCAGACTCAAACCATACAAAAGTGCGGATTGTTATGGGCTAAATAAGAAAAACAGAGAAAGAAACAAAACAGAATCTCACAGCGGAACGATAAAATATAATAATCAAATAACAGTTCATGAAGCTGTTTACAAAATATTCGATTATAATTATACAATACATATCAGAGTTACACATGCCAGAGAATAATAAAATGCAGCGTAGTACATGGTGCAGTGAATAATAAAATAGATACTAGTAATAATATCTTCGTCTTCGTCCTCCAAAATAAAGTCTTCAAATCCTGAAATACTCAAACTGACCCGAGCGAATTGAAAAGACAAAACATTCAAGTCAGAACTAAAAGATCTTATGTAAGTTAAATCAACTGAAATAAATATGAGTGTAATGGCGTCAGAGAGGTTTACGGGATTTGACATCTCCTATCTAGTGTCAAACGTGAGTGCAGTAACTTAAGAGATGCTCGGGATTCACATCTCCTAAGGATCCGTTAAACTATTTACTGTGTAGTAATATTTCGCTATTATAATAATGCCTATAGTTAAATAAACTTACTTTTAAATAGAGTTAAGGGGTTACCCTTATAGCCCTTAACACGTAATAGTCCCACTAGTCCATCCAGTATCATGGTCCCTCCTGATCAAGAAGCGACCAGAGGATACCACATGGGCTACGGGAGAAACCAAACTCGTAAAAGGCACGCTAGGGTAGGTGACATGGCACAACTAGGCAATGCCAAGGTTGATATACTAATTACGCTTCCGGACCGGTGATAACGCGTAGCAGCTACTACCGCCCACCTCGAGCCATACCCCCAAAATCAAAAAGGACCCCAAACAATCACAAAGTAATAGAATGGTATCGAAGGAGTGTGTCCGATAAAAGGTGCTACCTTCTTAGCCCGTCAATCGCTCATGTTTTAGCCACCTTATTCCAACTCACGGGAGTCGGGTCCACGTATTTACCTCAAAAGAAACGCTGCCACCATCCTTCTTCATTCTGGAATCTCCACCGCGTACATGGTTGTTAAAGTGGTTTTCGGAGTTGGCAGAGAGTATGACAACATCTGATCCCGGTCTCTTTAACAACCAAACATTATTATAATACCACGGTCTTTTCAGAATAGTTTATACTTCAAACCAGAATATAATATCCATTTCAAGCCCATGTAAATACGATATCATTTCTGTTTAAAAACCCAAATCCATATGATAGCATTTTTATATCAAACATATCCTCCTTCCCAAAATCATAGCACTTTCAATGTTATAACACATCGAAACCAAAGACTTGAAATTATAACATTTTCAAATCATAATACTTTGAAATTCGTAACTTTGAAACATAACCTTTAAAAGGTTCAAATATTAAAATACGTTATTTAACAAATAGCTTCTTCAATTTCGCAAATCAATTCCAAAACAACTCGAATTTCCAAAATTTTATATTTAAACCAAATCCCAAATCAATAAATTTCAATACAATTCAGTTTTCAAATAAACTATTCCAAATTATATTGATTTCACAACCGATTGATCCACGAAATAAACCCTTTCAAATTCAGTATATTTCAAGACTTAGGTTTCAACAATTTCAAAACTAAGTTTGATAATTACAATTCAGCAATTCAATTTTCTATTATTTAGTTTTGAAATATTTTACTTAATAAATCAATTATAATTTAAATATAACCCAAATTTCAAATAATTGAATATTTCCTTAAATTTAATTATGCTTCAAATATTCATTTAAATCACTCCAAACAAAAATCAAGTTATAAGAATCATACCTTTTAAAGCCTTGATTTTATTTAACTTTCAAATCAAATTTATTTGGGTATAATTCTTAAATAACTTAATTCAAACCAATTTCTTATTTATCTTCCAACTTAATTTTACTTAAGTCATTATAAACTCTATATACAATATAATTTAAACAGATACTTAACCATATTACATAAAAACAGTCAAACTTTGTTATTTAACTTATTTTATATTTCAAAACAAATTTATACATAGCTAAAACCAATAATAAAATAATATTTATATAACATCAAAAATCAATATTTATATAACCCATATATTTCTTTACGAAACCATAGAAATAATATCAAAATATTTTTATATATAGACAACGGTGTCTGTATATAATTTTCTACCCTATAGTCAAGTGATATGGATTTTTATCATTTCAATCCGTAATTTAAAATAAGAATACGGTTATATATCATTTCAAACCACAATCCCGAATGAAATAAAATGCATAACAACTTGCAGTTTATAACAATATAAAATACAACATCCATTCATCAAATATCAGTCATCAACTATTTATCACAATCGTTATTCTATTCAATCAATAACATCAATATATAACAGAAAATAAATAACAGGCATTTACTAGCAGTTTATATTCAATAATAAATTAAATAACTACTTAACTGGCAGTTTATATGCAATAATAACTTAAATGACAATTTAATTCAATAAATTCAATTTAACTGAGATGATGTATAAAAATATGCCAAACAGTCATAAATATATTTCTAATCATATCAAAAATTAATTTAACACACATAAGAAATTTTAGAAGTTGTGAGTGGGTTAAAACACTCACCTTTTGAATTTAAATCCAATTTAAACCCAAAATTGCAACAGTCTCAGAATTTGCCCAAGCCTATACCAAAATGTTTGAAATTCCAATACGAACCTAGCGGAGAAAATCGCGCATGGAATGGACCTCGTATGCGAAAGTTATTCGTGTTAGAAGTTCTGAAATTTAATAGATTAAAAAAATAAAGAAAATATGGGAAAAAGGACACGTCACCTTCTCCTCGTTCGAAGCCCAAACGTACACAACCTTACAGCCACTACCCCATGCACGTCATCTTCTTTGACCACAAAGCTGCACCGCCTATGCACGCCCATAGGCCACGGTGCCACCGCCAAATGCCAAGCCCCAATCTACACGATGCCGCAACCCCGACCCCTCCAGTGCAATCCGTCGCCGTCTCCAGTTAGGGTCTGCCGAACCCTAGTTCATAAAATTCCGGCCATAGCCCTCTACGCAACCTCCGATCACCATCAAACAACTCCCCGAACCCAACTCCCCAATACCCAGAAAGCAATTTCTCGATTGCTGCCCAAATCAAAAACGCCCAAATTAGCACTTAGGTTTCGCGATTTATAAACTTTGACCGAGATTTGCCGTTGATTCGAGCATCAATTTTGAAAACAAACACTTGACGTAGATTTGTATTTTCGAGATATAGATATATAATTTTTCTAAATTTTTCCGAGGAGTTCGAAATTTTGATTTGATTTTGAATTGCAATTGGATCTAGAATTTGATTGTCTGAATTGAGAAGGAGAGACAACTGAATTGTACGTACAGAACATTGAACACAAGCAATAGGCTAGGGCTTATAATGAGGTATATATTTGCAAAGCTAAAATAAGAATGGATGGACACGATTGATATAAGCGTTGAACGATAAAATGGCCTAGAAAGCCCGTTTTGACTTCAGAATGATATTGGGCCAACCCATATATCAAAGTAGATGTTTTAAAATATTCTAAACGCAATGGAACAGGTTTCGAGTCCAAATTCTTTCGTATGAAGAAGTTATGCTAAAATCAAGTTATTTAAAATTGATTTCAATTGATTTCAATTTCATTGATATCTAGGCGTTTCGAGCCCGTACGATCAAACGACAAGTCCGATCGATACCAAACTTGAAATCGTACAATAATTCACCGTTACGGATCGGGTGAAACTAGTTTCGTCGAAATCCGAGTCAATGGCCAAAATGGCTATTTTCCCAGTTAATTAAATAAATTAATAATAAATTAATTAAATCAAATTTCAGTTTCAACTCTATAATTTACAAATTTCATTTATTAAACTTCCTAATCATTTACACTAATTTAACCAAATTTAAATGTCAATATAGAGTTGATTAATTTATCAATTTTTAGTGTTAGCTTTAATTCCATTATATTCAGAAATTATAAATTAAAATTACCAAAATCCATTTATTAAAATTTAAACCTTGTTATTCACATCTTTTATCACAATAAGGATGCAACTAACATTGGTTCATGATTTATTACATTAAAATCATCAAATTTCATCTAAATCTCCATTAACGTAATATTTAAATATATAACTTCCATTTATTTGTAATTAATTCAATTATTAAATTTAAATTCCAAAAATTTAATAAATCTTTATATATATATATATATATATAAATTTTATAGTTAGAATCATTATATAATATATAAATATATAATACAATGATTCTAACTTTAAAAACTTTTATAATATATATATTTTATATGCTTATATAAGTATAAATTATTTGGAAATAAGATGATTAAATATATAAGCTAATATATATGTAAACGTGGAGAGATTTTAACATAATTGACCTAAGACTCAAAAATAAGAATAATATAATTGATGCACCGATTTTGATGTCTTGTCTCCATGTAGTATATATTCTCTTTTTGTCATAGTAGTCGTCAAATCTGTATGTAGGAGTGATAGCTTTATGTCATGAATCATAACTAAGTCACAACATTCTCCCCCTTTTTGATTGATGATAACCTGTATATCGATATAGATTTCGACTGTAAATATAATATAAATACTTACTCCTCTTAAATCTTTGACGCTTTTTATCCTGCATTCTTAATGTTAGTAATAATATTTCTCCCCCTTTGTCATCGACAAAAAGGAATAAAAAATATAAAAGTATGAAGCATTGATAGATATTATGAAGGAACCGATCATTTATACATTAAAATACCATAAACAAGAGTCTTGAAATAATACGAAAAAGAGTGGCTATTTAATACAAGGCATAATGTTGTAAAATAAAGACTAATGTTTTCATAATATAAAATAACAACTTACTCCATCCTTTGCTTACCCCTATCATCATGCGATCTTTGACCACCACTATCGCCTCCATCTCCACCGTTATCGCTAATACTTATAATGTAAGGTACCAAAAAAATTAACATTTAAAGCATGTGATACCTAAGGTTCCTATAATTTCCTAATTTTTAGAAAACCAGACCCATTCTTTAAAAATATAATTTTCATTATTAACTACCATATCAAAATAATTATTAATGTATTTTTCTCTATTTGTCCAACTAACTGGAACCCAAATACTTAGATAATTTTTATTCATATTTTCCGTCATTGATTTTATTCTTCTAGAGATATTATAGACATTATTGGTCATAACAGTATTTGAATTTCTATAAAAATTGGATTTAGACTTTACAAGAAATTTAGTAGTAGCAATAACATTTTTACTATATATGAATGCGTATCTAGTGCTATTTCGACAATTAGTTTTATTATACCTTAAACCACTTTTATCATATAAAGGTCTAGAAATAGATAAAATCATGTTTAAATCATTTTGACCTTTATTAAATTTTGTAACTGTAGTGTTAAGTTTATAAAATCTAGCTTTAAAGTCACAATTATCATTTTCAAAAGAAATATTACTGTTTTTCAAAATATCAATTTTCTCATTTAATTCAGAATTCCCCCTTTTTAACGTACAATTGTCATTTTTGAGAAGAAAATTTTGAGATTTCGAATTATCTAAAGAGGATTGTAATAAATCATTTTGTCTTTTCAAATCAAAAATTTCTTTTGAAAATTTCTCTCTCTTTTCTAAATATGGTGTTTTGTTCATCTAGAAAATCTTTAACAGTTATAAAATTATTCTTTGAAGCACCAAGTTGATTTTTTAAATTTAACTTCTCATTTTTCATTTTCTCATTTTCACATTCTACAGATTTCATCTTTTCTAAAATAATAAAATTAAGCTTTAAAATCTTATCGCTTATACTAACTAATTCATTATTATCTTTTACTGAAATTTGTAAATCAAAAAGTACCTTTTCGTAGTCCTCACTTGAGGCTTTAACAGAGATTTTGTCCGTTGTATTTCGATTAGATCGTTATCTGGCCATTATTCTATGATGTTTGGCCATTATTCTGTGAGGTTGTGACAATCGATAGAATTCTAAGCTCTGATACCAAATGGAAGTGTGCTATGGATCGTGTAATATGGATATACGATAATAAGAGTATAGTGATGATAGTTATATGGTAAATAGTGTGGAATATTAAAGCAGTAAAGCAAAATGACAGCAGGAATTTTTATACTGGTTCGGAGCACCGTCCTACGCCCAGTCCCAGACTCCTTTTGGAATTTTACTAAGACAACAATCCTCACTTAACTTGGAGGAACAAGTTATACAACCCCTGAGCAGCCGAATAGGGACCTGAGCAGTAGAATAGGATTTCGCCCCAATAGCCGAAGAGGACTTCACACGCCTGAGCTAAAGAACAGAACTTCAACAAATACAAAAGATTATTTTGACTTTGTGTGTTCTAATAACTCGAATTTGTCACTTATAGCACCCTTCCTATAATCTTCTCCTCGAGTGTGTGTGTGTGTGTGTGTCTATATATATTTGAAGTTTATGAAGAATAGAAAGGTATAATATTACTTTAATGCAGAATATTTGAAAGTATAGTTGCAAGTAGATTAAAGAGTGTTAGATTAGAAAGATAAGAAAATTCGATGATTTGGAATCAAATTAGAGTATGTATTTATAGAGGTTAAAAAGCAGCAACTATTGATGAAGAGCTCCGGTTGAAGTGTTGCTTCCAAATTTTTTCGTAGAGGCTCGTAACTCTTCACAAACAGTAGTGTCTTTTCAAAAAGTAGCTGTTGTAGAAATTCAGTCAACTGAACCTCTGGGTCAGTCGACTTAATATTAAAATGAATTTATAAATATATTTGTATGTTTGTGCACCTGTGCATGTCGCATAGAAATTTCTGGGTCAGTCGATTGAGCCACTAGTTCAGTCGACTGACCTGGTAATATCTGTGCAATTTGCACAGTCTACACAGGCATAATATATATATATATATATATATATATATATATATATTATATAATGATTCTAACTTTAAAAACTTTTATAATATACATAATTTATATGCTTATATATGTACAAATTATTTGGAAATATGATGATTAAATATATAAGATAATATATACGTAAACGAGGAGAGATTTTAACATAATTGACCTAAGACTCAAAAATAAGAATAATATAATTGATGCACCGATTTTGATGTCTTGTCTCCATGTAGTACATATTCTCTTTTTATTGTAGCAGTCGTCAAATCTGTATGTTAGAGCGATAGCTTTATGTCATGAATCAAAACCAAGTCTCAACACCTATGTCTCGAGAAGACTATCCATCTTCGACATCCTCAATCTGTTAAGCATATTTCTCTTGTTCTTAAAGATTCAGATTCCAATTTAGTGGGATCCTTATATTCTCTAAATCCGTATAATGACGATAATGATGATGAGAAAGACGTCATTTCCCTCATTCACGTTGTTCATGAATTTCCCGAAATATTTGAGCCCGTTTTAGGATTACCCCGTGAGCGAGCAATTGAATTTAGAATTAACCCAATCCCTGGAGTTCTACCTGTCACTCGTTCTCCTTATCGCATGTCCAATGAGGAAAATGAGGAGATGCGCAAAGAATTATCCGAATTGGAAGCAAAACATTTTATTCTTTCTAGTTTCTCTCCTTGGGGAGCTTCAGCTATCTTTGTAAGGAAATCTGATGGTACACTTAGGCTTTGCGTTGACTACCGCAAGCTTAATAATCTCATAATATCTCGTAGCTCAGATTGACGATCTGTTCGATCAACTTAGCAGTGCTAAAGTCTTTTCACAGTTATATTTAGCAACCGGTTTTCATCAGCTTCGTTTTGCAGAAGATAACATTCCTTTGACATCGTTTCGTACTAGTTATGGGTCTTATGAATGGCTTGTTATGCCATTTGGTTTAACGAATGCTCCAAATTATTTCGTTCACCTTATTAATCAAGTTTTCAAAGACTTCCTCGATCGATTTGTGTTCATCTTTATCGATGATATTCTTGTTTATTCTAATACCGAGGAAGAACATGAAAAACGTCTTCAGATTGTGTTGGAAACTCTTAGGAGCAATCAATTGAAAGCAAAATTTTCTAAGTGCCACTTTTAGTAATCCCTTATGAAATTCTTAGGACGTATTATTTCTGAATCTAGAATTTCCGTGGATCTTTCAAAGATTGAAGCGATTCAAAATTAGAAGAGACCGGAGAGTGTGACGGAAATTCATAGCTTTCTTGGATGACGGGCTATTACCATCGTTTTATAAAAGACTTCTCTAAAATTTCCATGCCCCATACTAGTTTGACAAAGAAGTGAGTTAAGTACATTTGGTCAAACAAATGTGAAGCTGCTTTTCAAAAATTAAAAGAACTCCTTTTCGATGCTTCTATTCTTGTGATTCTCGAAGGAAACGAAGACTTGATTGTTTATACCAATGCAAGTCGTGTTGGTTTGGGATCCGTTCTCATGCAAAGGGAACGTGTTATGCTTATGATTCTAGGCAATTAAACCCTACCGAGACTAGATATGCCACTCATGATTTAGGCTCGCGGCAATTGTTTTCACCCTTAGAATTCGGCGTCATTATCTTTTGGGAGAGAAATTTGTTCTCTGTACCGATCATAAATCTTTGAAGTATTTGTTCTCTCAAATGGAACTTAATTTGTTTCAACAATGTTGGCTCGAATTCCTTGCATCTTATGATCTTAATGTTCTTTATATTCCTGGAAAAGGAAATCGCGTTGCCGATACCCTTGATCGTAAGCAACAAGCAGTTGTTTCCATGATGATATTCGAATGGAATAATCTCAAGACTTTGTCCACTTGTGAGATTCAAGAACGTAAATCCGATTCATGTTCATCTCTTTTTTATGTATCCTTGAGGCTCATCCATCTCTTTAGACCATATTCTTGAAGCTCAAAAGCATGATCCCAAACTGGCTCGTCTTAGCCGAAGTTGTAGGGATAAAATATTGATGGTTCGAAAGACTTTGAAATCAGTGCTCATGGAGTTATTCAAAAATTTGGTAGATTTATTGTGCCAAATATTAGTGATCTTCGTAAAGACATTTTAGAAAATTCTCATCGTTCTAAATTTACCATTCATTCCGGTAGTAGTAAAATGTGCACAGACATGAGGGAACTTTATTATTGGGATGGAATGAAATCTGATATTAAGCGTTGCATGACTTGCCAACTCGTAAAGGCTGAGCATCAAAGGCCCGGTGGGTTATTGCAACCTTTAGACATTCTTGTTTGGAACTGGGATCAAATTTCAATGGACTTTATTGACGCGGTCTTCCCGTTCTCGTTTGGGTCATGATCGTTTATGGGTGATTGTAGATAGACTTACGAAATAAGCCCATTTCATTCCCGTCCGGTCCATTTGGACCATACCTCTTTTGGGAAAATTCTATGTTAAAGAAATTGTTAAATTGCATGGAGTTCCTACTTCTATTATTAGCGTTTGTGATCCATTATTTACTAGTGATTTCGGAAAGGTCTTCAAAAAGCTTTGGGAACAAAGCTTAATTTTAGCACCGCTTATCATCCTCGGTCCGATGGAAAAACAGTGCGTGTGAATCAAACATTTGAAGAGCTTCTACGTGCATGTATTCTTGATTTTGGTGGAAGTTGGGAAGATCATATTTCTCTTTTTGAGTTTTTTTATGATAATAGCTTCCGATCTAGTATTGGTATGGCACCTTTCGAGGCACTCTATGGAAGCCATGCCGATCTCCTTCGTGTTGGCTTGAAGCCGCTGAGAAGCTGGTTTTAGATCCAGATTTTATTCGTGTTTCCACAGAAAAGATTGACCTTATTCATTATAGGATGAAAGAAGCTCAAAGTAGACAAAAATCCTATGCCGATAACCGAAGGAGGAAATTAGAATTTTCTGTGGAAGATTTGGTATTCATTCGTGTTTCACCTATGAAATGTATTGTGCATTTCAGTCGATCGAGAATGTTAGCACCTCGATATATTGATCCATTTCCCATCACTGAACGCATTGGTTCCATGGCTTATCACCTTTTATTACCGGCTTAATTTTCTACTATTTATGACGTATTTCATGTTTCTCAACTACGGAAATGCCTTAGAGATTCTGATTCTATTCTTGAGCCCGGTGTTATTAAAGAAATTGAAGTTTCACCTAATTTGACTTATGGGCAACATCCTATTCGTATCATTGCTATGGAGGTTAAACGCCTTCGTAATAAAGATGTTCCACTTGTGAAAGTTCAATGGTCCGTAAATCCATAAGATTGTTCTTGGGAATCCATAGAATTCATCGAGCGAACACATCCGGACTTACTCCCTCATGCTCCTTAAGGTGAACTTCTCACTTCAAAATTTTCTTTTGTGTTGTTATGCATTAAATTGGTTTCTACTCATTGTTTTCTTCTTATGTATTGTGAGGACGCAATTTCTATAAGGAGGGGAGTCTGCAACAACCCCCACATTTTAGAATTGTATATTTAAACATTTTATTTAAATATAACACCGCTAGTCGGATTAAAGTCCGAAATGTGAATTTTTGTAAATAGTCAAATCCGTGCTCGAGACCACTTCCATTGAGTTCAAAATGATGTTTACAACTTGTTTGAGCATAAACATCGATATGTTTGGAGTTGATTAGAATTTTGATATTTTCATTTGGACTTTCGGTTGTGTTCTAGCCCACTAACCCAACAAGATAACCCAAACTCTTCTACAAAACACCTCCCACTCCTCTCCTCTTAATTCATTCTACTCACAAATTTCCTAACACTCAAGCCCTAGGAAAAATGGGGGAGAAGAGGGGAAATCAAAATTCCTATGCCCTAGATTCTTAGGAAATTCAAATCCAAGTTCGAAAATCAAAGAGAAGCTTAGATAAGCATCCTTTCATCTTATCCATCTCAACCTCTCTTCAATTTCAAAAATTCCTATAACCTAACTTAGGAAATCATTTCTATTGATAATAGATTGAAGATTCTTGAGGTGTTTTTGAAGAGAAATCGATATTAGCTCGTTTTAGAGCTTCTCATTTCCATATTTAGGTTTAAAGGCGAGTTCTTGAACTCACATCTATGTCTATACCATTTAATGGTTGTTAGGTATGAATTTCTAACGTATATTCCATTATTCATTTGCTTTTGAATTGAATTGGTTTGGTGATTTTTTTAATTTTTGATATTTGAAGTCAAAACCTATGAAATCCTACTACGGATGATTGGACTTGTTGTTTGGAGTGTATTGATGAGTCTATAGGGTTGGGTTGCCGCTAGGCATAAATCCCTAGCCATCGTCGCTCATTCGATTGCTTTGAAGTTGATTTAGACATCGATCGCCTAGGCAAATCTTGCCCTGAGCTTCAGCTCAGACATCTGGTGAAGCATTCACACGTTTGGGTAATCGGAATAAAAATTCCAGACTTACAGCTCAGACGTCTAAGTTTGTTCCCCAAACGTCTGGGCGATTTGGAAGAAAATTTCCAGATCTTTAGCTCAGACGTCTGGAAAACCACCAGACGTCTGACGTTGTTAATTTTAGCCAAATTGCCTATATTTGAGTGGATTTCCGTTCTATCGATTTTTGGTTCATCCGGTTGGTTGTTGTCATTTATCATTGACTTTGATGACTTCTTTCCTAGACTTTTAGGAATATCCATTTGATGGATTTGATATTGATTTTCATGGATTTAATTCCGTGGCCGAATGTGAATTTTTGGTGATAGATTGTTCTTACAATCGTTTATGTGATTTTTCACTATTAAAATACAAAGGTTTCCATACAAGTAGTAAATACACAAACTCTTTCACAAAAAATGATTTCAACATTTACTTTCAATACAAAGCTTGTTTTTAAAACCATTTTCCAATCTATTAGTATATACAAACCTTTACGTCATTCGCATGAGAAATCCAATTAAATGGCTTAGCAAAACAAGCGGTATGAAATTGTAACCTTCCTTAAAATCAGCCACGTTTAATTTGATAATTTATTTAATTTTGGAATTTGATTATGAAATTATTTGTGGATAAATTAGAAATTTCCAGAATAAATCAAGTAAATTTTAGATTACAAGTAGCAATTTTATTTGAGATATAAGAATAAATGTTTTATAAACAAATATTGAATTTCAAAATAAAATGTATTAAAAATAAATTTTGGATTTAATTGTGAATTAATTGAGAATTTATTTGGACATTGATTTTAAAATTTAATTGGGGCTTTGAAATTGGATATTTAATATCTTAAAAATAAAAAGTAACATCCCAAATATTTATCAAATTAAAATTAATAATATATTTTGAAATTTTGAAATTTAATTTGAAAAAATATTGAAAAATTATCAAACAAATAAAATAAGTAATAAATTATATAAATTTGAACTTGTACAAATTTGTTTTCTAATTTTAAGAGGCGTATGTGATATTTATTTTGAAAGTTATATTTTTAATTAGATATAAATGATTTTTCAAAACAATTGTTTAAAACTCAATACTATTATATATGTGTTTATTTATTAAAAGCATAATTAGTTTAAAATCCTTTCCTTCTTTAAATTGGTATAAGTAAAAATAATAAACAAAAATGTAGGTAAAACAAGAAATAAAAGTTGAAACAATACCTATATAGATAATTATTTATTTAAAAATTATAATAGTAACCTGAGTTGAGATTTGAATAAAATGCGTACTTATGCATAAAAATATTTTTTACTTAAGTTCAAGTCAAATAAGAATTGAATATAAGATTGTACAAGTGTATGTATGAATATATATAAATAGACATAAATGAATTCTAATTCAAGTGAATTGGGATTTGAATTTAAATTTAAAATAAATGTTTTGGAAAAATTATTTGGCATTTGAAAATCATTAAGGTGTAATTTATATTTTATATAGTGTAAATATTGGTTAAACAATTCTTTTAACATTGTATATATATATATATATACAAATGAATAAAGAAGTACATTTAATTATAAAGTAAATATGATATGAAAAAATTTATTTAAAAAAAATCCTCTTGTCTTTGTAAAATCACAAATGATAAACATACATCAAAGAGATGGAGTAAAGAAATTAACATAATGGAGATCTCATGATTATTTTCTAACAAATGGCATCCCATATCATTGCTAGAATAAAATAATAAAATAGAAAAATCATAGGAAAATTTTTTATCTCCCCATATTCAGATTTATTTAGCCTCAACAAATCTTTGTAAGAACAGTAAAAAGATTGGGTATCACAAACTTCAACACCCAAAGGGAAAAAAATCATAAAAAAAACAGCCAACATTATCTTCTCTTCTCAAATTTGAAACAAAAATCAGAAAGAAAATCTGAAAATCTAAAACCTGAAATAAGTAAAAGCTTCAACACAAAAACCAATTCTTCTTCCTTCATTTCTAAAACCAGATCAAAATTTAAACAAAACCTGAAGCATTGCACCGGAAAATGAAAACCAGAAGCAGTTCAAACTAAACCTGGAAATTAAAAGCAACATGCAGTTTTCAAATCTGGAAAGATCTCAGAATAAAAATCAAAGCAACCTGGAGCTCAAGGCAAAGTAAAGATTTAAGCTAATTCAACTCAGTCTAGATTCAGATTACTTCACCTCTTAGGATGCAAATCAAATGGGAAATCAAGTCCTGACCAAAAATTTAAATTTCCAGGGTCAATTCCTCTCTTTCTTTCTTCATCTTTCAGGTGAGAAGACTCTTGAATTTATTTTTATATCTGATGATTATGATTAATACTTGACTGTGGTGGTGAAAAGTGGTTGTATATGTCTACCTGTGATGTATATAAATGTAGATAAGTTGTGTATATTTGTACACAAATTTTTGCTCTGTTCCAGATTTCAAAACCTGTTCAAAGAAAAGAAAAATTCAAATCCCTGGGATAAAGAAAATTCAATATGTCGACGTACAATCAATGTTGGGTTAAAGTCTTCAAAGATGATTTGTGGGTACAAGTGTGATATGATTTTTAAAAATAATTTCAAGTTTATTTATTAAACAAATATTCACGAATTCAAAATTGAATTTCATGATTTGATTTGTAGTGGAAAATGATGATTTTAGGTAACAAATTCATGATTTTTAAGCTTGGGAACATTGAGATAATTCGAGTTGAACAGAAAACACCTTTTCATAATTTTCTGGTGATCACTGCAATTTTGTACCTCTAGGTTGTGGTCAAAGGAGGGTGGTGGATCAGGGATGAGACGACCCGACTTTCTCACCCAAAGAAAATCGTATCATCTTGAAGAAAGAAAGAGATAGAAAAGAGAAAAGAAAAAGAGAAAGAAGAAACAACATCAGAATCTCAACAGAGAAACGAATAAATTATATTAATAACATAAATATTACATAGTTTACAATCATTATCAGAGTTACATAGAGGACACATCTCATACTAGACAGTTATAAACATCTGTCTAGTTATATAACTCAATGCAATACAAGAGAACTACTCAGAGAAACCAACGCAGCGAAAAACTATTTATCTACATGCAGAAGCCTCCTGCTCCCTTGCTCCTCCATAATTCGTCAAAGCTATTCTGAATCCCTTTGCTACTAGTAAAAATTTGAGTACCCAAGAGTTTAAGAAAAATAGAATAAACTCCGGGTCAGACATGGGTCTGGTGTGAGTAAACGGTTAAAGTTGCTTAACTTATAAAAACCTTTTGAAAGAAAGGTATCACGTAAGACTTCCCACACATAAACATGGAAAAGTTTTTACCTTACGCTAACCAAACATTTGATAGGAAATCCAGTGATATTATAATAGTGTTAACGCTAAAATGTGAACGCTAACACCCCGGTGTGAGAAGTGTAGTTGTGAAAGCACCACCCGATAGATCGAGAAAGAATTACAAGCAAGTAATAGTGGAAAAGCAGTAAACAACAACAATTTTATAGTGGTTCGGCTTAAGGGTATAGCCTACGTCCACTTTAAGTACTTTTATTAATAATCTCGTTACAAGCTGATACAATTCTTCTCAAGTACAATATATTTCAAGTTGCAAGTGATTTGGAACAAGTAGCTTAAGCTTCAATGTCGATTAAAGCCCTTGAATTCATGTCGAAGATGTGTGGTTTCTTCGTGAAGTTCCTTGATGTATTCCTCTAATCTTGAAAGCTCTAAGTGTTGATGGAGTTCTCAATGCAGCAAGGTAACGGTGTATGGAGAGAATGTGCAAAAAGTCCCCCCCATGTTGAAGATGGCTATGTATTTATAGGCAAACTTTTAGGCTGGAATTGCTAAGTCATGAGTCGTGACCGACTCAAGATGAGTCGTGAGTCGCGGCCGACTCAGGATTTGTGGCCGACTCAACTGATTGAGCCCGGACCTTATATTAGAGCGTCTCTGATCCTCTGTACATGGCACAAGTCCTGACTCGTCTGCGAGTTAAAAAGCCGTGGTCCAAAATGAGGCGACATTGGACTTCCTCATAGCAGCTTTAAGTCGTGGATGACTCAAATTAGGTCGTGAACGACCTACTGTAAGTCGTAGGTCGGTCCTTTGTTGTTTTGGGAATTTAGTCAGTTAGGTCATGACACGTACACAACTCATAATGAGTTATAACCCGTTCACGACTCATAGTAGGTCGCGGCCGACCTACCGGGTTAGCTCACCGCTTGGTCCAAAGTTAAGCTCATCACAAGTCCTGAACCGTTCACGAGTTAACCAGTGCAACTTTCCTTGATGTTAGTATGAGTCGTACACGACTCATCATAAGTCATATGTCGTCCACGAGTCATCTTACTATAACACGGTATTGAACTTGTCTTCTGAAGTCTTGGGTCGCATCAACTTTATGCCGCATACCTCTTAGGTTGTAGACTTCCATAGGTCGTCAATGTCTTAACTCGCAAGCCTTCCTTAACCCGTTAGCTTGTTGAGTCGTGTTACCATTTAAGTCGTAGGCTTCTTAGGTCGTAGAGGCCTTAAGTCGTAGACCCCTTAAGTCGTAGCCTTCTTGAGTCGTAGAGGCCTTAAGTCGTATAAACCTTAACTCGCATCATCCCGGGTCGTACATTTCTTAGGTCGTAGAGATTTAAGGGTTAACATTTGCCCCTCGAAGTGCAGGCCTATGTCATAGGTCGTGTGTTTCGACTCATCCTAACCCGTACATACCGATTCAAGTTTCACTATTTCGAGCTATAAAAAGCTTGAGTCGTTTCTTCTTCTCATCACTTTATCCCCAAGCTATCTCTGCCATTATCACATCTCTAATCCTTCAAAGGCGATCTCAACTCAATTTGCATCCAATCCTCTCTAGCAACACACAATCGTAAGCGATTTCTTCCCTCTTTTCGATCATTGATCATTATTACCTTACGCGCTTAATTCTTCGCCTCTGGTTCGCCTCTTCGTGCCCTACGAGTTTTGTTGGATTTGATTGCTGATGAACTTAGGTCTGCTTGATTTTACTCGCGGCGATCCATCATTCGAGGCGATTCTGTATTGTGATAGGATTAAAGTTACTACTTTTGGAGATACCATTAGGTTAACGGGTTATGGGTTAGGATCCGAAGATAGGACTTGGAGATAGGTCATTGGGTTAACATGGGGTAGGAGGGAAACGGGTTTTGGAGTTGTATGGTAGATAGGCCAATCAGAGTAAAACACTACCCCAAATGCGACTTAATAATCTTGAACGACCTAAAACCCTTTGCGATTCAACTCTGGACCGGCTCACCAACCTTCACGACACAAGACTTGAGTCGGGGCCGAGACATCACGACACAATGCTTGAGTCGGGGCCGAGACATCACGACACAATGCTTGAGTCGGGGCCGAGACATGTCTTGATGAATTTTTCATAATTCTGAGCTGACATCTATTCTTTCTTTTATGACTCATGACCTAAGTATTGCTGAGTCGTCTTCGACTTAGTCCTTGAGTCGTCTACGACTTAGCACTTGCACTTTTAAACTCCACTTGAACCTTGAACTGCTGCTTGAATCTTTTACAGATTGCTTTAACTTGTAAGCTAATAACCTGTTTAACATGATATTTACAGAAAATTGGGACGAATATACTGCCATCGACTTCCCACATCAAATGACAGATTAGTTAATAACAGATAATTAACTTAAATAAATCGTGTGAACGAAGTGCTATCGATTTCAAGTAGAATATTAAAGCAGCACTGGATTAATCAATTGAAACTGACCAGCCCGCATTAATATTATGCTTGAGCTTTAAATTAACAAGTTCCGAAATTACCGTAGTCGATCAATCGTCAACCAGTTTAATTCCAGTTATCTTTACTTGTTATTATTATTTTTTATTAGCTTTGCACGACACTTCACACTTTTTAGGAAACGTGCAACTTCATATTTGAATATCCAGTTGCTTGTGTAGAATGACTTCTCAGGAAGGAGATGCGACAGTTCAGATTGGAGAGGCAACTGCTCTTCCGGCTCCACTAGTTAATCCTCCCGAAAGAGCCCCTACCACACTATCATACAAAGTTTTTCGCCAGTTGTGTGCTCAGTTTGGCATTGTTGAATCGGATGCCATTCTTCCCGAAAGAAGTAACACTGCTGACATAGCACCTTCTGGTTTTGTGACAGTTAACCGACAAATGTGCCTAAGTGGGGGCATCCCTCCTTTCAATGACTTTTTTCAACAACTTCTTCATCAATTGGCCATTGCTCCATCTCAGCTACACCCCAACGGCTACGCCATCCTAATGGGGTTGTGTGTGCTATTTAGGAGAACACTTGATCGACTTCCGAGCTTTGATGAAATCTGTTACTTATGCTCCTTTACCCGGATCAAAGATCATCCTTCTATTACTGTTGTGAGAAGCGCCCGAAACCCAAATTAATCGTTGGCCTTCCTGAAACTGCTCACGGGTTTTTAACCCAGTTCTTCTTCGTTCGTTACCCCCCGGGGTTTTATGCTGTGTGGAGGGAAGGAAGTAAGATCACCCATCCTTACTTCGTTTGTTATCTGGCCTTTGTGAGACTGACCTGCTAAATGTTAACTCTGCTTCTTTTTATTTTCAGCGCTGCCTCTTCCCTCCAGGAATCCCAATCACAAGTCGACTTTTGAGAGGCTTAAAGCCGTGCCAGTTGAGGAGAGAGATATTCAATTTCTGTTGAAAGATGAATTTTTGCATCAGTACGGACTTTTGCATACTTCTCGTTCTACACGTCATCATGAAATCCCAGACTCCCCAGTTAGATCGTTGGATGCCCCAGTTTCTACTAGCACATCCATATCAAAAGGATCTGCTCCTGAGGCTTCGCTGGTGAAGTGTTCCACTTCTGTTGATGCTGCGGGGCCATCTGACAAACTTGCCCCGGTTATCGAAGAAGAAGAGCCTCAGGGATCCTCTCACCATTCACAAGAACTTGGTGAAGAAGCTGGGAAATCAAATCCTGTTAAGCAGAGCAGGGATGACACTTTTGAAGGACTGAGTGACCTCTTTGCTACTTCGCAAGTGATTTTTAAAGACGATCCTATTACCGCCGGAATTTCTTCCTCAGTAGTCGAAGCTACTTCTGTTTTGCAACAATCTTTGTCAACTCAAGAGTTGACATTAACTATTACACCCATAACTACTCCCCAACTAAAGAGTGGTTCGTAGCTTGATGCGTGTAGTTTGCACATCACACACACTTAGAATTCCTGGCACTTTTATGCTTCTGACTTTCTGAACTTTGTATACTGCTAAAGCTTGTCTTTTTATTTCAGATCTTCGATGGGACGTAGCGGATCATATTATCAGGATTTCCAACGCTACGGGGGGCGTGGCCAATATAATTATGGGCGCTACTTCGCCTCCTATAGAGAGTCTGACGAAGAGAGGGCTGCTCGAAAGGCTCGTGAAAGGAGGGATGAAGAAGAGCGTTATGACAGAAGGGATAGGGATGAACACCGCGATACTTTGCAGAGAGGCGACGACTCTCACAAAAGGAAATCTCACGATGACCGAGGAAAAGGTCATGTAGTCGAAGATTCAGGCAAACGAGCCCGATATGGTGAGAAACATGCTTCCACTACTCCCGAAAAGGCTACTGCCCCTGCCCCTCTTGACATTCCTTCCGACTCTCCTGCTCTCGGGAAGGCAGACATCCAAACAATAATAAGCAGGCCCAAATTTCAAGTTGGACCGGGCCCAGCCACTTTACAAAGTCGTTTTCCACAGTGGTGCTTAAAGGGTGTGAGGTTCGACCTTGACCTGGTCCCTATTGACAAGCCTGCCATGCTACGGAATCTCGACGCCGTCAAACTTGATATCGAGAGGATGTCAAACTGGCAGAAGCTTGTTGATGAGCTTCAAAGAGTTAATCGTGCCAACATAGAGGCCATGCTCACTATGGAAAACGACAAGGCTGAATGGCAAAAGGTCCTTGAGCAACATGATACTGAAATGAGGAGCATTGCTTCTTACAATGAGGAGCTTGAAGCAAAAGTCGAGGAATTGAAACATGAGCTTGCTGCTTCCTCTACTTCCTACACTCAAAAAGAAGAAGTGTTCCTGAAACAAGTGAGAGACGCTCATGCTAGCCAAAGGGATGCCGAAGACAGGCTCGAAGCACAAAAAAGAATCAGTGAAGGCTATGCTTCTGATATTGCTGAGCTTCGAAAGAAAAACAACTCCCAAGAGGCGGAGATACAAATGCTTAAGCTTCAGCTTTCCAAAACTGAGAAGGAGCGTGATGAGGCTGTCGCCGGCAGAATCGCAGCTGAAGAATCTCATGAGGCGACCAAAAACAGCTTCGGCTCAACATTATTCGACTTCTACTTGCATAGCGTCTTGGGGCGTGGAAGCCTCGCTTTTCTAGGTCCCAAGTATGAGATCACTTTAGCTGAAGTGTGGGAGGCCGCCCTTGATATGCTTGGTGCTGAAGGTGCTGGTTATGACGAATCAGCCCTGGAAAGGCATTACTTTGATGATGACGCTCGCGCTGCCCTCGCCAAGGGAAAGGAACAACTTGCCAAATTAAGAACTGAAGTGACGGAAGGGGACCAGCTGGGAAAAACCACTTCAACTACTCTAGTCCAGCCACCTTCTTCGTCTGAAGTCAACATTATTGGTTCCAGTTCCCATTTTGCATCTCCTACCAAAGTTACCACCGAGATTACACAGGGTGGAGATGAAGGTGACGAGAGCGCTGACGTACAAGCTTATGAAGTTGATATCAGGAAATCAACTTCTCCAGGTAATTCCACCGTTAATCTTGCTACTATAAACCTCACCCAAGTAGACTGCTCACTTGTTTCTTATGGGTTCAATGGGCTTCTTGACTACTTCCTGGACCTTGACGAACCTTTACCTCCTCTTTTTACTGACTTTAACCACTTTCCTTCTGTAGAGAAAGTACCTCCTCAGGTTATCCCTCCTCCATCTCTTCAGGCGACTCCTCCTTCTGCTTCACAGCCTGGATCACAAGAGGAGCAAATAGAGGCTCTTCATGGCCTGGATGATCCTACCGCTTCACAAGAGCAGAAAGGCGAAGGACTCGAGGGAGGCGAGATTTCTCCGGAGCGGACTCCTTCCGATGACATAATTTTGTCTGCTCTTGCTACTCCAGGGAGTGAGTCTTCCTCGAAGAGGAGAAAGAAGCATGGAACGTCGAAGAGGAGGGGAAAGAAAATTACTGCAGCCGAGGAGAAGCCAGAAGTTGGACCAGTTGCCCCTCAGTCTTCTCCTTCCCTTATGCCTACAGACCGACCAGAAAAGTTAATCATTCGACCGGGCAAAGGGTCCAAAGGCAGTAAGAAGAAATGAGGACTTCAGTTTTTAGCTTTTAATCTTTTGCATGTACTGGTCGAGAATTGTGCGGGTACCGGCCCCCGCTTTTTCTTTATTTTGGAAACCTGTATCTGCAATGCAATTTGAATAAAACAATCCTTTATTTGTACAAATTCTTGTTTGAATTTGAGAATGCATCTATTATTCATTTCTGCACAAGTTTACTTATGATATTGCAACGGGCTTATGGTATGCTGCTTGAGTATTACTTTACCGACGTAGCTATACCGTTTTGTATGTAATTATACCATGTTGCCCCCATACCATAAGCTTGTTGCAATATTTTATGCTTCGAGGGGACTTGCACTCTTATTTGTTGAAGAATAATTATTTTATTCTTGAAGAAATTTTCTGTAGAGTACAATTCCCTTTGTATAAGTTTTTACGCTTTGTCCTTCGAAGAAATCACTTTTGCTTATGTACATATTTTTCCAAGTGAATTCTTCCACGTGGTAAAGCGGACCTCTGAAGGGTACTTTAACTCTTTCTTTTCTTTTTCCTTTTGAGGAAGATCATTTTCCAGAATAGGTAAATTACTCTTCCTTTGGAAGTTAAAGTATGCTCTTGATGAGGATTTTTTTTTTATATAGAAAGTTGTACCTCTGGGGAGGGATTTTTTCACGTTTCAACACTTGGAAGTTTTATTTCGATCTCGGTGAAACGTGTACCTCCAAAGAGTTGTGCCTTTGAGGAAAGCCTTTTCACATTTCAACACTTGGAAGTTTTATTTCAATCTCGGTGAAACGTGGGCTTCCGAAGAGGTCTTTCTTCTTGCTTGCATTTCAACTCTAGTGAAGTGTAATTCCGAAGAGCGGCTGTTACACTTCAACTCCTGGTGAAATGTGCCCCCGAAGAGGTCTTTATTTTATTTGCATTTCAACTCTGGTGAAGTGTAATTCCGAAGAGCGGCTGTTACACTTCAACTCCTGGTGAAATGTGCCCCCAAAGAGGTCTTTATTTTGTTTGCATTTCAACTCTGGTGAAGTGTAATTCCGAAGAGCTGCTGTTACACTTCAACTCCTGGTGAAATGTGCCCCCGAAGAGGTCTTTATTTTGTTTTCATTTCAACTCTGGTGAAGTGTAATTCCGAAGAGCAGCTGTTACACTTCAACTCCTGGTGAAATGTGCCCCAGAGATGGTTTACATTGCCTGGAAGTTACTCTCTCATGGTTGGTGGGTCATGACTCCTCCAATCTTTTTTGTTGAGTAGAGAACTTTCTTTTTTGTGGCATATGTCCCATTAGAGGTCTTTGTCCTCCGAAGAGTTGTGCCTCCGAAGAGGAGCATTTTGCCTCCGAAGAGGGCTTTGGTCTTTGAGGAGAAGCATTCGGTCCCCGTAGAGAAGCATTTTGCCTCCGAAGAGGGCTTTGGTCTCTGAGGAGAAGCATTCGATCCCCGTAGAGATGCATTTCGCCTCCGAAGAGGGCTTTGGTCTCTGAGGAGATGCATTCGGTCTCCGTAGAGAAGCATTTTGCCTCCGAAGAGGGCTTCGGTCTCTGAGGAGAAGCATTCGGTCTCCGTAGAGAAGCTTTTCGCCTCCGAAGAGGGCTTTGGTCTCTGAGGAGAAGCATTTGGTCTCCGTAGAGAAGCGTTTTTCCTTCGAAGAGGGATTTGGTCTCTGAGGAGAAGCATTCGGTCTCCGTAGAGAAGCATTTTGCCTCTGAAGAGGGCTTTGGTCTCTGAGGAGAAGCATTCGATCCCCGTAGAGAAGCATTTCGCCTCCGAAGAGGGCTTTGGTCTCTGAGGAGAAGCATTCGGTCTCCGTAGAGAAGCGTTTTGCCTCCGAAGAGGGCTTTTCACATTTCATCTCACGGGAGTATGTTGACCGGTTGTGGTGAAATGCGTGCCCCTAAGTAGGGTTATTGTCAGGATGTTTGGAGTTTCCTTTTCTCGGTTGGATGGATTCTCGGGAGTGTGTCGACCGATAACTCCACGACTTCGTAACGAGAAAGACGCCTTTTTCGGTGAAGCCCGCTTGAGGTCTTTATCCTCTGAGGAGTTATGCTTTCAAAGAGGGCTTGTGCTTCTGAAATATTCTTTTTGCTGGCTGACGCTTGCTCTCGCATGTCTCTTTTCCGTTGATTCATGTTGACAATCCCCATTGCTTCGTAAGTGTCACCACTTTCAGCTGCCAGGCCTCTCCCTTACCCAAAGGAGTATATTTTATAGTTAAGCAAATTGGTGGTGGCAGATATAGGTTCTTTAACTTGCTGTTTGTTTGTTCAAACATTTGTAGTTAGCTATATATGATCTGCTTCTATCCACCTTGCTTACTTTCGTTTGAAGTTCTCCTTTTGTAGGATTTGAATATGGGAATTTTGAATGGCTCAGTGCTTGACTGCTGGATGATGTCGCGGATCGATTGGTCTCGTGACTGGTAAGCTTTGTTTTTATGGCCCGCATTATTAAATCGTTTTTTTTAGTAACACGATTAACGTATTTCATATGCCGAAATAAAACAAAGCAGTTTATAATAGTAGGGAACACAAGAATTATAGTGGTTTAGCCGAAACTGGACCTATATCCACTTTATAGCTTTTGTTATTCGCCTGCCTTGCAATTGCCCTTAACAAGAGAATCATATATTTGTAAATTCTTTGCAATATTTCAGCAAAGTTTTCATGTAAAATATGGATGTAAATGGTTGCTGTTCCAAGTTCTTGGAATTGGTTCTCTTTTGACAGTTGTGAATTTGATTGATTATATTAGCAATTCCTTAGTGCCATCTTTAAGTGTGCATCATCTTCTTCTGTTGGCGGGTGGTTTTAACTGAAGAAACATACTCTAGCCAAATCTTATTTGTTTGCTTAGAGTACTTCTTATTCAGGATTCGACCCTGGAATTTTGTTGTTTAAGGCTTGCTTTTGAATGCTACCAAGGGTTGCTTGATATTGCAATGAATCAGCTTGATATTGATTGCCTGCAAATTTAGATCGATAATCTTAGTGATATACATATCGAAATAAAATAAGCGACTTGTAATAATAGGGAAAGCAAGACTTATAGTTTTTATTATTTATTTGCACTGTTTTTACAACAGATTTTGATACAAGAATCATTGGATCAGCACTCCTTTACAAATTTGAAACAAAGTGTTCAAGTAAAGTATAGAAGCAATTGCTGCCCCAGGCTTTAGGGATTGAATCTTTTGGCATGAGAGGACTGGGTGGCAACTTCTTTCAGAATCGAAACTTCCTTTCACTTTGGAGGTCTCCTTGAAGCGTGAGCACGTCTTCCCGCCTCATCCAATTTTTTCCTGCCTGGTGAGGGCCTGCTGTGATGATACTGATGATAGGACCTTCATCTCCCTGTGCCACGGTTCTTTTATTTGAGCTACATTGTTGAGCGGGAACCAGCTGCACCTTGGAGGATGAGGAGTAGTTAATTCCATCTTTTTTCACATACTGTTGCAGTTCATTCTGCTTGATCAATTCTTCAATCCCCTTCCTTAAATGGCGACATTGGTTAGTTTCATGGCCAGGTTGATTGTGAAATTGATAGAATTTTCCATTGTCTGTCGCGCTTCTCCTCATCAGAGATGGTTTGGGGTACACAACAACATCCTTTGTTGCCAAGAAGATATTTTCCGGAGTGTCGGTCAAGGGAGTGAAGTCGGAGGGTCTGAGGCGTCGAGCTTTTTTCAAGAGTTTCTGCTTTCTCCTCCCTCCATTTTCCTCTCTCTGTTCAATCATCTCCGGTATGTATTCTTCATCGTTACCAGGACTCAATGGGTAGTCGTCAACTATTCTTTCAATAGTTCGCCTTGACAAACGTTCGTGGATAGTTGGCCGTGGCCATGAATTCTCTGTCTGGGGGAATGTTCCAATAGTAATACCAGTTGCTCGTTGAGGAGTATTCCATTCTTCTGAAACCTGAGCCTCTTTGGCAATGGTTTTTATATCACTTTCTAGTCGATGGACTTCCTCTTGCAATGCGTTCATCTTGTCCAGTATCCTATTGCTTTGAACTTCCATGTGTTGATATATTCCATAAACCACGGCGTTTAATTCAGCCCTTGTGACTCCAATACTTGAAGCTGTTTCACTTAGCGTGGGAAGAGCAATGGCGTTGCTGCAAGTACCTTCAAACCTCAAAAACTTTCGTTTCCTTTCAGAAGCCATGATTTCTGTTAGACTTTTGTTGAACAATGGTTGAAGTTTGCCCTGAGTTCAACTCTCAATGAAAGCACCAAAAATGTTAATGCTAAAATGTGAACGCTAACACCCCGGTGTGAGAAGTGTAGTTGTGAAAGCACCACCCGATAGATCGGGAAAGAATTACAAGCAAGTAATAGTGGAAAAGCAGTAAACAACAACAATTTTATAGTGGTTCGGCTTAAGGGTATAGCCTACATCCACTTTAAGTACTTTTATTAATAATCTCGTTACAAGCTGATACAATTCTTCTCAAGTACAATATATTTCAAGTTGCAAGTGATTTGGAACAAGTAGCTTAAGCTTCAATGTTGATTAAAGCCCTTGAATTCATGTCGAAGATGTGTGGTTTCTTCGTGAAGTTCCTTGATGTATTCCTCTAATCTTGAAAGCTCTAAGTGTTGATGGAGTTCTCAATGCAGCAAGGTAACGGTGTATGGAGAGAATGTGCAAAAAGTCCCCCCCATGTTGAAGATGGCTATGTATTTATAGGCAAACTTTTAGGCTGGAATTGCTAAGTCATGAGTCGTGACCGACTCAAGATGAGTCGTGAGTCGCGGCCGAATCAGGATTTGTGGCCGACTCAACTGATTGAGCCCGGACCTTATATTAGAGCGTCTCTGATCCTCTGTACATGGCACAAGTCCTTACTCGTCTGCGAGTTAAAAAGCCGTGGTCCAAAATGAGGCGACATTGGACTTCCTCATAGCAGCTTTAAGTCGTGGATGACTCAAATTAGGTCGTGAACGACCTACTGTAAGTCGTAGGTCGGTCCTTTGTTGTTTTGGGAATTTAGTCAGTTAGGTCATGACACGTACACGACTCATAATGAGTTATAACCCGTTCACGACTCATAGTAGGTCGCGGCCGACCTACCGGGTTAGATCACCGCTTGGTCCAAAGTTAAGCTCATCACAAGTCCTGAACCGTTCACGAGTTAACCAGTGCAACTTTCCTTGATGTTAGTATGAGTCGTACACGACTCATCATAAGTCATATGTCGTCCACGAGTCATCTTACTATAACACGGTATTGAACTTGTCTTCTGAAGTCTTGGGTCGCATCAACTTTATGCCGCATACCTCTTAGGTTGTAGACTTCCATAGGTCGTCAATGTCTTAACTCGCAAGCCTTCCTTAACCCGTTAGCTTATTGAGTCGTGTTACCATTTAAGTCGTAGGCTTCTTAGGTCGTAGAGGCCTTAAGTCGTAGACCCCTTAAGTCATAGCCTTCTTGAGTCGTAGAGGCCTTAAGTCGTATAAACCTTAACTCGCATCATCCTGGGTCGTACATTTCTTAGGTCGTAGAGATTTAAGGGTTAACAAATAGTGTCTAGGGTTTTCAAAATAAAATACAGAAATAGCTGGAATGCTTACATCTCACGTTCCAACATAGTTGAGCACAATCAAAACCGTACTGGCACTTATTGGAGTTTGGATTCCATACAATGGCAGGGCTACTGGGGTATCGCCCGTCACAGTACGGGGCCTAGATCACCATACCGAGGACCACCCCCGATCCCTTACAACACAAGGCCGGAACCATCCCTTACTGGACAGCTCCGAACAAGACAACCCCACAGTTGTGGCCAACAACTGCCTACATAGCCGAAATAATAAGGGACTTCTAGACAAGGGAAAATCTTGCTCCCAAGTGTGGACTACCCACGAAGCCTTGCTGCACCTCCCCTGTTTTAGCCATTCCGGGTTGATGAGGCTTGAGGCTACGATTACCTTTAGAGAACACATCTCTTAGAATGCTCATCGTCCACCTGACGATGTTCTGAAAGCATTCAATCCATACAAGTTCGTTCTGGGTTCGAACGAAACCGAAGGCATTATCTCGTTACACTCATTTTGGTACCACCCTCAGAGTTAACGACGATAACCCTTGCACTCTGAATCTTCATCTTCATCTTCACTTGATTCATGACCTACCGTTAATTTGGATCGATGTGGTTTTCGAACATCCAAATATGGAAACCCGATCCTGGTCTCATCGAAATCCAAAACGCCATCTTTTAGGTCCAAGTTGTTTTAAAGTTTAAAACAATTCAATTCTATTACCTATATACACACAGATAGATAATTCACATTCCCTAATAGATAATCTACATTATCATCACAACAGATAATTCATGTTATCCTCACAAATAGATAACTCATACTATCATCTCAATGCAACCAAAACATCTATGTCATATATCACACATATCTCATCAGAGATATCAAACAAACAAGCCACTCAATATAAATCAGCCATCCATAAACAATGATATATTACACCATCTATAATTAATTTAAAATGGATTAAATTAATTACTTCATCTCTAATTAATTTAAAATAAATTAAATTAATTACCTTTATCACCATAAATCTTGCTTACTTATCCATTAATTAAACCAATTAATTAATCATCATTTTAATTAATCACCCTTGATTAATTACCCCTTAATTACATTAAGTAATTACCTTAATTAATTACAAATTAATTAAACCATTAAGTAAATAACCTTAATTACTTTATTAATTAATTATAATTAATTACATTAATCCTTAATTAATTACAATTAATTACCTTATAATGACTTATTATAGATTAATTAATCTTAATTAATTAATCCTCAATTATCCTCATTAATCGCATTAATTAATGAACCTTAATTAATTACTTCCATTAATTACGTAACTATGATTAATTACATTATTCCTTATTTAATTATATTCATTAATCAAGCTTAAATTAATTAAATCAACTTTAAACATTTATAAATTACTCTTAATTGCTTTTATAAATCCTTTGATTTATTATACCAAGTAATAAATCCTTAATTACTTTACCAAGTAATTATCCTTTTAAATTACTTCCCATTAAGTAATTTCCCTTATCTCAATCACCTCCATTAATTTATTCATCAATTACTTACCTTAAGTAATTACTCTTATCAAATCTTATTAAGTAAGCATACTTAATCAATTACCAAATGATTTCCTTTAATTAATCAACCCATTTGATTAATCCAAATTAATCACACTTATTTGATTAATTATAATTGAGTAATTCATTCCTTAATTACCCCTTTTAAATAAAGTAATTAATCTTTAATTATAGATTAATTAATCCTTAATTATTAATTAATAACCTTAATTATAAATTAATAAAATTTAATAACAAATTAATCAATCCTTAATGAATCAATTAATTAATTCTATTTAATGATTAATTAACCCTTAATAATAGTTAAATAATCCTTAATTAATTATAGATTAATTATTTCTAAATTATCAATTAAGAAAACTTAATTATTAATTAATAAAACTTTATTATTAATTAATAAACTTAATTACAAATTAAGTTCCTTTTTAAATAAATTAATCTCTAATTACTAATTAATCAACCGTAATTACTTAATTAATTAATCTTTTCATCATTAATTAATAATCTCTAATTATCTAATTAATCAAACTTAATTATAAATTAATTAACCTCTAATTAATTAACTTATAACCCTTAATTATTAATTTAAAATTAATTAAATCAATTAATAATTCTTAATTAATTCCTTAAATAAATTTTTAAATCATTATTAATTAAATTAATTAATCATCTCTAATTTCCTTAATTAATTTAATAAATTTCAAGATAAATAAACCTCTTAATCTTAAGATAAACATTATCTTATAAATACCTTAATTTCCATTTATATTTTCAAACCATTTTAACTTTATAATTAACTCTACTTAATCAAATCAATAACTAAGTTTTAAAATAATCATTAACTTGATATTTTAGTGTTATCAAAGCATAATAACCTTAAACTTTTATCACAAAATGATTTAAGCCAAATTAAATTTAGATTTTAAAACTTATCTTTTTAAAGTTCCACTTTTACTTAAGTTTTTAGAAATAACTTTAATTTTATCTAACCATATTTTAAATATACTAATTTTAAACTTCTTGATAAAATGTTAAAGAAGCACTAATTTTTATAAAAACCAAATAGTATTCAATAACAACAAGATTTATTACAAAAGTTAAAACTTTCTTTATTAAATTTGAAACCTTTTTTACGAATCTTTTAAACTTTTAAAAATTTTCTTTAATCAATCAGTTGGTTGCACTCGAGAATCACTCGAATTCCACTTCAGGTTGATTTCTTCTTAAATTTCAAAGGATAGTTTAAATTTATATTTTTTTCATACCTGAAGCCACGCACCTGTTTCAGGTTTTAAACCCTACAGACAACTCGAGTCCATACTCGAGTCTTCCCTCCAAAAACCCGAGGCCATCTTCGAGTAAACCACTCAACTCACAACCCTAAACAATCTGACACAACTTCCCCTCCCTGTGCACATGCACCGTCACCGGAACCACCTCCAACTTCCGATGATCCCTCCGGCATCTCAACAATTGATGCAACAACCATTCCCGATCATCCAACTTTCGCCAAAAACCCTCGATCAAAATTGAGCTACTCGGTTCGAAACTGACCCAACTACCATGGCCAAAAACCACCCAAACCAACACCCCTGACCAACAGACGATGAGCAACTTCGGCCTAACCAACACCGTTCATCCACGAACACTCCTCCAAAATCTTATCGAACTCGATCACCTTTAGCAGTGGCAATGACCCCCTTTTCTCAGGTCGAAAAATTTAGGTTTAAAACCCAAATCTCCCTACAGCTGTTGCTACGGCGATCATCCAGCTTCGTCACCATTTTTGCCCTACTTCCTGACCCTACCTCCACCTCCACCAAAAATTCCGATCACCATCAACTTCGAGATAACCAGATATTGACCAGAAACAAAATTCCAGATAATACCCAAATTCCCATTCAATACCCAATTGAAATTTTGATTTTTTTCTTTAAAAATCATAATTTTTAAAGATAATTCAAATTATTATCTTGAATCGGTAAATTTGAATCATAGATATTAACATGTTAAAGTAATTCCTATTGTCTGATTTTGTTTACAGAGAACATCCACAACCATCTGCTTAAATAAGATTTTTAAACTTAAACTAATATTTTTTTCAAACATATCATGTTTAAATCTTAAAACTAAACAATGAGCTGATAAGAATATTTGAATTTTCTTCTATTCCTATTCTCTGTAGTTTAAACAGAGAAGAAAAATCAAAGAAAATATAGGCACAGTCATCTACAATCATATACATAGCTCATACATTTATATAAACACATGCAAACATCAATTAAACAACAACAGATATTACTTAAAGTTTATAAATAGATGTTTACTCACTGATTAGAGAGGCAGAGTGTTAAAGCAAATTTTGATTAGGGCCTGAAAAACAAACTGGAACTTGAAGATGTTCTGGAAATCCTTGTTGATGCTTTAGGTTGCAAATTTGAAGATGTTCCTTGCTTTGAAGTTTTGTTACAGGGTGACTTGCTTGAATTTTGAAAACATGTTGCAGACATGGGAAATACAGAGCTTCAGTACCTGGATTGTCATTTGCATGCATCTGTTACATGCCTAAATTCATTTCTGGTTTCAGAAATGAACTTAGCTTCTTTGATTACAGGTTTGTGAGCTTCTGATTTTTGTCTTAGAGGAGATTAGAAGCTTTGATGTTTGAGGAATAGATGACAGTTTTGAGCATAAAACAGTTATACAGGTTTGAGCTTTGAAAGTGTTTCAGGTTGCAAATTTGAAATTGATTTTGCTAAAAACTTTAGTACAGGCTTTTGTATTTTGGTTTTGGAATGAGTTACTGGGTTTTTAGCTTGAGATGGTTGCAGATCTAGAAATGTTTTCTTGGTAATTTGATAAATGGTTAAGGCTGCATTTTGTTCAGAGGAGATTTTAGATTTGTTTCTTTGATTTGTTTCAGAGGGAATAAGTTACAGGTTTAAAACAATGAACTTCAGGTTTGAATTGAGGAAATGTTCTTGCATTAAAAATGAAAAGATAAAGAAGGAAAATAGAAGAGAGGGGAGATGAGTGTTTTATTATAGGATTGAATTAAAATTAATTTAAATTAAAGAAAAATGGAAAATAATTCATGCCACTTGTTATCACACTTACATTTGTCACATATAATAACTAATTAGTTAACACATGTATATTAGCATGCATAAGAATTCAACACATGTAATTATTTGTTTTCATTTGTTTTTAAAATTATTTAAAAGCTTTTTAAATTGAATTTCCTAATCGATGAATATATTTTAAATGCCTTTCTAAATATATATGTATAACCTTTTAAAAGAAATAGAATGAAAACCCATTAGATTTTAAATAAAATCACATGAAAATATATTAAATTCATTTTTAAATGTTAATATAACTTTTGTATTTAATTATTAATAAATAAACACTTTCTAAATTTCTATAAATAAATTTCTTTGAAGATATTAATATAAAACAAATCTTATTTTTACATAAAAACTTTATCCATATTTTTATATCCAAATTATATTATTATTTCGATATATATATATTCTCTTAAATTCAAATTCAAATTTCAAAGTCAGTTTAAAATCCAAATTTAAAGTCAATTCAAATAAATATAGATATCAATTTCAAACAAACTCATTATTATTTATAAATAATTTATTCTATTAAAAGTCAATCTAAATACACAGATGTATATATTTATACACACTTAATAATTTTGAAAACAATAAGTCAATTTTAAATTTATTTACACAAACAAAATAATTATACTTGTTTAAAATCAATCTATAATCATAATTTTAAACATCGCATTTTTAATTGTTTGGCTACTTATATTTGAAAATAACAATTTTATTAAGATTTAAACAATTTAATTATGAGATTATCAAATTTTAAATTCCTGGAAATTCCGGGATATTACATTCCTCCCCCCTTAAAGAATTTCGTCCTCGAAATTTAAAACAAAGATAATCCAAAGTTTAATTTTATTTTAACCAATTCAAACATATATATCAATCAAACAATAATTTCGTCTAAACAACCATTTCAATCAAACAACTCTAGCTATCTGGACACAGATCCGGATAAGCTTTCTAAAATTATCTCGAGTTTCCCAGGTACAAACACAGGGATACTCGCTTTACTAAATCCAAACTAGCTATACTACTAATCTACTGAGCTCTTACTCAGCTTGATCTATAATCTGCACAAGATATTAGACCATAGACAAGACTAATCAACAACCAAATTCTTCAGGGTTAGTGGTTCCTAAACCAGTGATGGACCAGACACGTACTCCCTCAGAGATACGTGAAATACCTTGAATTCCAGTCATCCAAACTGACAATTCAATTTTGCAGACCAAAGCACTTATCCTTATAAAACTCAGAAGAATCCAATATACCTCGGAGCTTACCTCATAATCTCACCAAATCTTATTGCTCCCTTTACCAGAGAAAAACCTCAACAACAACGAAGTCTCCAACTTCGGATTCCAAATTTCTCCATATTTTAACCTCAAAACTCTACTAATGATCCTGGGTTGTTCTCAGATCCTTCAAGATCAGCTCAATCTTCGCTGATGCTTCTACAAACAACTGGATCAAAACAACTCAACAAACTGATCTTCACAAGATCTACCCAAAATCAAGAACACGATCATCAGAAGATTACGACCTACTTCTCCTATCCGGAAAATATAGAATAGGATCACTCGCCAACTTGGCTCTGATCTTGAAAAATTTCAGTAGAAACTCTCTAATCCAAAATACCGCAACTTCCACTTGCTTTTACTCTAGAATAGCTGCCACAATACTTCCGCTGCACAACTCTGATCTGGAGCAGATGAGAATACAGATTAACAGCACATCCCAAAATATGGTTCAACAGAAGTTCTAAGGAATACAGAGCTGTTTCACCAAAATCTTTCTCCATAAGCTATCCTTCTACCTAGCTGAATCCCCAGTATTACTCCTGACCTCAAGTCGATACAGAACTCAATTCCCAAAGCGGACAAATCTCTAACTTTACGGGAGATATCGGAAAATCTTCAACAACTCTATAATTCCTACCTCCTCTAGATATGCTTCAAACCCAAACATAAGATTATCCAAGAGAATCAGCCAAACTATCGCAAGTCACTTTTGCGATCAATCCAACCTAAATTCCAAAAATACTATTCTATCTTCACCCATCAGAACAGTTCATCCTCGAGCAACAAATCCATCGAAGAAATGGTTCTTCTCTGCTGCTTCTGAATTCCACCTCTAGGAAACTGCTAAGCCAAAAAGATATTCCTGCTAGAACACAGATTACTCCCGAGCTGCATCGTTGACACAGATGCTAAAGATTTCTTATCCAAAGCTTTTCGAGAAACTCGGACCTCAAACCAAGCACAAACGTCCTGCTGAACTCAGCCACAACACCGAAGCAGACACACTTCCTTATACTTTCTCTAAAAGAAAACATCTTCGGAGACATCCATAGTCACCGTGTCTCATCATGCAGCTACTACTTCCTTCAAAATACCATCACTTGCTTCTGCCAACTAACAGATCCAAACTCTACTCATCCAACATCAAAGATAGACTCCGAATCTTAACAGGTTTCCTTCAAAGATCGTGAAATCCTTTATCACTCCAAAACTCAATCGAGACAGTATTGGGTCTATAGTCTCGACACATATACTTCCAACCTCAAACATTCAAACTCCAACCATTGGTAGTCGTGTTACACACACCAATGTCCATTTACCTTTATAACTTATATTGGAAAACCCGAACAGGTAACCCAACAGGTAGGTAGAAATAAATATATATTTATATATATCAAAATTACAAATACGCTCTCTCAAGATAGACACCACTCCTGAGCCTAGGTATTCACTCAACCTAAAGCTCTGATACCAAGTGAGAAGACGCGACTTTCTTACCCAAAGAAAATCGTATCATCTTGAAGAAAGAAAGAGATAGAAAAGAGAAAAGAAAGAAGAGAAAGAAGAAACAACATCAGAATCTCAACAGCGGAACGAATAAATTATATTAATAACATAAATATTACGTAGTTTACAATCATTATAAGAGTTACATAGAGGACACATCTCATACTAGACAGTTACAAACACCTGTCTAGTTATACAACTCAATGCAATACAAGAGAACTACTCAGAGAAACCAACACAACGAAAAACTATTTATCTACACGCAGAAGCCTCCTCCTCCCTTGCTCGTCCACAATTTGTCAAAGCTAACCTGAATCCCTTGGCTACTCGTAAAAATTAGAGTACCCAAGAGTTTAACAAAAACAGAATAAACTCCGGGTCAGACATGGGTCTGGTGTGAGTAAATGGTTAAAGTTGCTTAACTTTTAAAAACCTTTTGAAAGAAAGGTATCACATAAGACTTCCCACACATAAACAAGGAAAAGTTTTTACCTTACGCTAACCAAACATTTGATAGGAAATCCAATGATATGATAATAGTGTCTAGGGTTTTTCAAAATAAAATACAGAAATAGCTGGAATGCTTACATATCACGTTCCAACATAGTTGGGCACAATCAAAACCGTACTGGCACTTATTGGAGTTTGGATTCCATACAATGGCAGGGCTACTGAGGTACCGCCCGTCACAGTACGGGGCCTAGATCACCGTACCGAGGACCACTCTTGATCCTCTACAACACAAGGCCGGAACCATCCCTTACTGGACAGCTCCGAACAAGACAACCCCGCAGTTGGGGCCAACAACTGCTCACACAGCCAAAATAATAAGGGACATCTAGACAGGGGAAAATCTTGCTCTAAAGTGGGGGCTACCCACGAAGCCTTGCTGCACCTCCCCTGTTTTAGCCATTCCCGTTTTATGAGGCTTGAGGCTACGATTACCTTTAGAGAACACATCTCTTAGAATGCTCATCGTCCACCTGACGATGTTCTGAAAGCATTCAATCCATACAAGTTCGTTCTGGGTTCGAACGAAACCGAAGGCATTATCTCGTTACACTCATTTTGGAATCACCCTCAGAGTTAACGACGATAACCCTTGCACTCTGAATCTTCATCTTCATCTTTATCTTCACTTGATTCACGACCTATCGTTAATTTGGATCGATGTGGTTTTCGGATATCCAAATATGGAAACCCGATCCCGGTCTCATCGAAATCCAAAACGCCATCTTTTAGGTCCAAGTTGTTTTAAAGTTTAAAACAATTCAATTCTATTATCTATATACACATAGATAGATAATTCACATTCCCTAATAGATAATCTACATTATCATCACAACAGATAATTCATGTTATCCTCACAAATAGATAACTCATACTATCATCTCAATGCAACCAAAACGTCCATATCATATATCACACATATCTCATCAGAGATATCAAACAACCAAGCCACTCAATATAAATCAGCCATCCATAAACAATGATCTATTACACCATTTATAATTAATTTAAAATGAATTACATTAATTACTTCATCTCTAATTAATTTAAAATTAATTAATTTAATTACCTTTATCACCATAAATCTTGCTTACTTATCCATTAATTAAACCGATTAATTAATCATCATCTTAATTAATCACCCTTGATTAATTATCCCTTAATTACATTAAGTAATTATCTTAATTAATTACAAATTAATTAAACCATTAAGTAATTAACCTTAATTACTTTATTAATTAATTATAATTAATTACAATTAATTACCTTATAATGACTTATTATAGATTAATTAATCTTAATTAATTAATCCTCAATTATTCTCATTAATCACATTAATTAATGAACCTTAATTAATTACTTCCATTAATCACATAACTATGATTAATTACATTATTCCTTATTTAATTATATTCATTAATTAAGCTTAAATTAATCAAATCAACTTTAAACATTTATAAATTACTCTTAATTGCTTTTATAAATCCTTTGATTTATTATACCAAGTAATAAGTCCTTAATTACTTTACAAAGTAATTATCCTTTTAAATTACTTCCCATTAAGTAATTTCCCTTATCTCAATTACCTCCATTAATTTATTCATCAATTACTTACCTTTAGTAATTACTCTTATCAAATCTTATTAAGTAAGCATACTCAATCAATTACCAAATGATTTCCTTTAATTAATCAACCCATTTGATTAATCCAAATTAATCACACTTATTTGATTAATTATAATTGAGTAATTCATTCCTTAATTCCCCTTTTTAAATAAAGTAATTATTCTTTAATTATAGATTAATTAATCCTTAATTATTTATCAATAACCTTAATTATCAATTAATAAAATTTAATAACAAATTAATCAATCCTTAATGAATCAATTAATTAATTCTATTTAATAATTAATTAACCCTTAATAATAGTTAAATAATCCTTAATTAATTATAGATTAACTATTTCTAAATTATCAATTAAGAAAACTTAATTATTAATTAATAAAACTTAATTATTAATTAATAAACTTAATTGCAAATTAAATACCTTTTTAAATAAATTAATCTCTAATTACTAATTAATCAACCTTAATTACTTAATTAATTAATCTTTTTATCATTAATTAATTATCTCTATTTATCTAGTTAATTAGACTTAATTATAAATTAATTAACCTCTAATTAATTAACTTATAACCCTTAATTATTAATTTAAAATTAATTAAATCAATTAATAATTCTTAATTAATTCGTTAAATAAATTTTTAAATCATTACTAATTAAATTAATTAATCATCTCTAATTTCCTTAATTAATTTAATAAATTTCAAGATAAATAAACCTCTTAATCTTAAGATAAACATTATCTTATAAATACCTTAATTTCCATTTATATTTTCAAGCCATTTTAACTTTATAATTAACTCTACTTAATCAAATCAATAATTAAGTTTTAAAATAATCATTAACTTGATAGTTTAGTGTTATCAAAGCATAATAACCATAAACTTTTATCACAAAATGATTTAAGCCAAATTAAATTTAGATTTTAAAACTTATCTTTTTAAAGTTCCTTTTTTACTTAAGTTTTTAGAAATAACTTTAATTTTATCTAACCATATTTTAAATATACTAATTTTAAACTTCTTGATAAAATGTTAAAGAAACACTAATTTTTATAAAAACCAAATAGTATTCAATAACAACAAGATTTATTACAAAAGTTAAAACTTTCTATATTAAATTTCAAACTTGTTTTATGAATCTTTTAAACTTTTAAAAAATTTCTTTAATCAATCAGTTTGTTGCACTCGAGAATCACTCGAATTCCACTTCAGGTTCATTTCTTCTTAAATTTCAAAGGATGGTTTAAATTTACATTTTTTTCATACCTGAAGCCACGCACCTGTTTCAGGTTTTAAACCCTACGGACAACTCGAGTCCATACTCGAGTCTTCCCTCCAAAAATCCGAGGCCATCTTCAAGTAAACCACTCAACTCACAACCCCAAACAATCTGACACAACTTCCCCTCCCTGTGCACATGCACCGTCACTGGAACCACCTCCAACCTCCGATGATCCCTCCGGCATCTCAACAATTGATGCAACAACCATTCCCGATCATCCAATTATCGCCAAAAACCCTCGATCGAAATTGAGCTACTCGGTTCGAAACTGACCCAACTGCCATGGCCATAAACCACCCAAACCAACACCCCTGACCAACAGACGACGAGCAACTTCGGCCTAACCATCCACGAACACTCCTCCAAAATCTTATCGAACTCGATCACCTTTAGCAGTGGCAATGACCCCCTTTTCTCAGGCCGAAAAATTTAGGTTTAAAACCCAAATCTCCCTACAGCTGTCGCTACGGCGATCATCCAGCTTCGTCACCATTTTTGCCCTACTTCCTGACCCTACCTCCACCTCCACCAAAAATTTCGATCACCATCAACTTCGAGATAACTAGATATTGACCAGAAACAAAATTCCAGATAATACCCAAATTCCCATTCAATACCCCATCGAAATTTTTGATTTTTGCTTTTAAAATCATAATTTTTAAAGATGATTCAAATTATTATCTTGAATTAGTAAATTTGAATCATAGATATTGACATGTTAAAGTAATTCCTACTGTCTGATTTTGTTTACAGAGAACTTCCACAACCATCAGCTTAAATAAGATTTTTAAACTTAAACTAATATTTTTTTCAAACATATCATGTTTAAATCTTAAAACTAAACAATGAACTGATAAGAAGATTTGAATTTTCTTCCATTCCTATTCTCTGTAGTATAAACAGAGAAGAAAAATCAAAGAAAATATAGGCACAGTCATCTACAATCATATACACAGCTCATAAATTTATATAAACACATGCAAACATCAATTAAACAACAACAGATATTACTTAAAGTTTATAAATAGATGTTTACTCACTGATTAGAGAGGCAGAGTGTTAAAGCAAATTTTGATTAGGGCCTAAAAAACAAACTGGAACTTGAAGATGTTCTGGAAATCCTTGTTGATGATTTAGGTTGCAAATTTGAAGATGTTCCTCGCTTTGAAGTTTTGTTACAGGGTGACTTGCTTGAATTTTGAAAACATGTTGCAGACATGGGAAATACAGAGCTTTAGTAGCTGGATTGTCATTTGCATGCATCTGTTACATGCCTAAATTCATTTCTGGTTTCAGAAATGAACTTAGCTTCTTTGATTACAGGTTTGTGAGCTTCTGATTTTTGTCTTAGAGGAGATTACAAGCTTTGGTGTTTGAGGAATAGATGACCGTTTTGAGCATAAAACAGTTATACAGGTTTGAGCTTTGAAAGTGTTTCAGGTTGCAAATTTGAAATTGATTTTGCTAAAAACCTTAGTACAGGCTTTTGTATTTTGGTTTTGGAATGAGTTACTGGGTTTTCAGCTTGAGATGGTTGTAGATCTAGAAATGTTTTCATGGTAATTTGATAAATGGTTAAGGCTGCATTTTGTTTTAGAGGAGATTTTAGATTTGTTTCATTGATTTGTTTCAGAAGGAATAAGTTACAGTTTTAAAACAATGAACTTCAGGTTTGAATTGAGGAAAAGTTCTTGCATTAAAAATGAAAAGATAAAGAAGGAAAATAGAAGAGAGGGGAGATGAGTGTTTTATTATAGGATTGAATTAAAATTAATTTAAATTAAAGAAAAATGGAAAATAATTCATGCCACTTGTTATCACACTTACATTTGTCACCTATAATAACTAATAAGTTAACACATGTATATCAGCATGCATAAGAATTCAACACATGTAATTATTTGTTTTCATTTGTTCTTAAAATTATTTAAAAGCTTTTTAAATTGAATTTCCTAATTGATGAATATATTTTAAATGCCTTTCTAAATATATACATATAACCTTTTAAAAGAAATAGAATGAAAACCCATTAGATTTTAAATAAAATCACATGAAAATATATTAAATTCATTTTTAAATGTTAATATAACTTTTGTATTTAATTATTAATAAATAAACACTTTCTAAATTTCTATAAATAAATTTCTTTGAAGATATCAATATAAAACAAATCTTATTTTTACATAAAAACTTTATCCATATTTTTATATCCAAATTATATTATTATTTTAATATATATATTCTCTTAAATTCAAATTCAAATTTCAAAGTCAGTTTAAAATCCAAATTTAAAGTCAATTCAAATAAATATAGATATCAATTTCAAACAAACTCGTTATTATTTATAAATAAATTATTCTATTAAAAGTCAATCTAAATACACAGATATATATATTTATACACACTTAATAATTTTGAAAACAATAAGTCAATTTAAAATTTATTTACACAAACAAAATATTTATACTTGTTTAAAATCAATCTATAATCATAATTTTAAACATCGCATTTTTAATTGTTTGGCTATTTATATTTGAAAATAACAATTTTATCAAATTTAAACAATTTAATTATGAGATTATCACATTTTAAATTCCTGGAAATTCTGGGATATTACAAGGGATATCGTGAAAAATGTTCTCACATTTTCCTAGGCGTCGATGGCTGCGGTACGATAGGATTTATGGTTTAAAATTCGTGCAAATCGTCATTGTTATCCCGACAGTTACATCGATATAGCGGCATCGAGTGGGACCGGGGTAGTGGAGTACGGAGGTGATCGAGTAGAGAGGGTATGGTCGTGATGGCATGGCTTCAGGTGGCTGGAGATCGTGAGGCGAGGAAGAAAATGATGATTAGGTTTGGTACTATAGTCATCTCTATAGCTCGATTTCAATTTTAAGTTCATTCGGAAAACAGGTTTTTGGAATCAAGGGAGGTAGTCAAAGTCATCTTGCTAGCCTTGGTGATGACGAACGGAGGGGCGGCGATGATTGGTGCACATGCACGCGATCATATATGTGCCTGTTATGATTTAAATTGGGGAAGAAACAATGATCTCTGGTTCGACTCGAAAAAAATGGTGATTGGCTCGAAGGAAGATAAGTTAATTCGCGAACCAGGGATTTTTCTCGGGGGTTAGCTTGGGATTATGCACATTTGGCTCGGGTAAGCTCGTTTCTGGTTTGGGATTATAATTGGGATGTATTAGATTGGTACTAAACAGCTTTAAACTTTAAAACATGTCCAAATCTAAAACGCGTTTAACTCGATAACTTTAAATAATAAATGTTTTGTTCAAATTTGGGATTACTAAAAGGTTTGGAAAATAAATCATTTTTTAAAATTTAAATTTAAAGTGTTATTAAATCATATAAATAACCCTTATTTATAAGGTTTATTTAAATAAATTTAATAATGTAGCTAAGAGACTAATTTAGAAGAGATGTTTTTAAAGTTAATTAACTTAAAGATCTAAGTTGATTAGTTAATGAAAATTTATTAAGGTTGCTTGGGGTTTATGATTTTTACAAGCTTTAAAGAGGTTAATTTATTTAAAAGTCTAAGTTGATAAAATGATGATAATTTATTTTCAAAGTTATGGAATAATTAATATTAATTAATGATAAAGAATTAAAGATGAATAATCACTTAAAGATAATTACTTAATTAAAAGTAATTAATTAATAATTAAAGTTGATTAATCAAGGGATTAAAGAATAATTTAATGAAATGTAAGTGATAAATGGGATTGATTAATTTAGGTAATTAATAATCAATTAATTTAAAAGTTAATCAATTAATGAAAGTGATTAAGGGTAATTAATTACTTAAGGTTAATTACTTAGTCAAAAGTAATTAATTAATGGTTAAAGTTAATTAAGTAATTAGGGATAATTAAGTAATTAAGAGTTAATTACTTAATAATTAAAGGTTATTAATTAAAGTACTTAATAGGAGGATAATTAATTTGACGTGATCATTAAGGAATAATTAATTAAACAAAAGTAATTAATTAAATTAAAAAAATTAAGGTTGATTAATTTCATTAGATAATATCAAATGATTTGTAACTAATCAATATTTGATAATTAATTCATAAGCAATTAGTTTAAATGGAAATTAAATTGAATTAGTAAGGATTTAAACAATTAATCAATATTTATTTTATGAATGATTATTGTATGCTTGGATTGCTTATAAATGTTTGTATTGCCTTGAATTGATTGCTATCTCTAGGTTATAATATTCTGTGATGTGAATTAAGCTGTGTGTTATTTATTTATCTGTGACACATTTACATATTATCTATGAATTTGTGAATGAACGATAAGCGTTATAGATTATACCGCTTATCGATATTGCTATGCCTGGATTTGTGATGATTAATGTTGTTGCATTATTGTGTAAAACCGCCGGACCACACTTACAAACAAAAAAATATGGGTTGCACGTGGAAATTGGTTAAGTCACAGATTTTTGAAATAGTTTTAAAAAAATTGAATTCTTGAATTCAAATGAATTTGGAAATGGATTGGGTTTAAAATAAAAAAGCTTATAAAAAGGGATTTCAAAGATAAAAGTTATTTTTGAATAACTTGATTTAGTTTTGAAATTTGATTTAAAATTTGAATTCAAAATTTGAAATTGAATTCTAATTATGATTTAAAACAAAAAAAGGGGGTATACAAGTTCATATGGGTTTTAAACCATTTTTAAAAGTGTTGTTTTGGGACTTTAAATTTAAACCAAGATTTTAACTTGTATAGATATAATAAGATTTTTCTTAAACGAAAACTGTTAGTTTTCAAATAATAAAAGCTTTCACATAAGAAATGAACTTTCGATTTGTGTTAAAAGGATTTCAAGTCTAAAATGAAAATAGTTTTCCAAGTTATGAATAAATCTTTGGGAACGAGTTTGAAAGCTATAAGTCAAATCTTTGATTTAAGAACTTAATGAGTTAATCCAATCGAAACGGAAATTATTTTGAAATCTATGAGCAGATCTTGGTGAAACTAGGTGAACTTTGTGAAAAAAATCTTTTTGTTTAAAGATTTGAAATGGTAATTTGTTTAACCATTTGAAAGAAAAGCTTTGGATTTTAAAAGTCGTGACTTGATTGAAAATCCCATATCCATATGTTTTTAAATATTGCGCTCACTATTCGGTTTAGCTGGGAGAGGACCTTGTATCATATAACCCATTTCGAGTAGTGATACGACGTTGTGGATTGGATTTGAAGACCAATGGGGAAGACCGAGTATTTTCGAGAACAAAAGGATAACCCGTCGATTGTCTCTGCACTGAGTCGCGTGGGTATAGAGATTTCCTAAGTGATGGGAAGTCCGATCGGGATTGTGAATACCCGAATTTGCAAGGGCTACTTTGGAAGTGCCTTCGGTTCTGTTCGAACCCGGAACAGACTTGTATGGTTGTATGTCTGACGCTACACTTTGAGATATAAAATATATCTCTATCAAATACATATCTGTTTGGTGGTGGAGAATTTATTCTCTTAGCTTAACACCCTTCTTTGAGACGTACGAGCTCAGAGGTTATGTTGTTGATATTTATCAGTGATATACTCCCAATTTGGTAGTGTGGCATGCTGAGTGCTGCTGTGTATCATTTGTTGATCAAATCATGGATTTTGTATAAAGAGTAGCTTAGTGGACGAGACTGCATCAGGACCTCACACCCCGAAAATGGTCGAAACAGGAAAGATGCGGCAAGGTTAGGAGGGTCGCTCCCTTTAGGGTGTGCCATTTCCTTCTGGAAAAGGGTGGTATCATGGTATGGAGCCCAGATACCATCGAGTAGTAGTTACCTAGTTACAGTGGTAACCCGGCCTTGGGTTGGCAGAGATCCGGTTAGGTTCTCGGTATGTCCCGCGAGAGTTGTACCCATAGACAGTAGGAAGCTCCTTGGCCTGACCATTTGTTGGAAAATCCAATCTTCAATACGCGCCTTGTACGGTTTTAGTTGTAGAACCTTCCATTTACTTGTGGTGGCGCCCCATTGTTTAGATGGTAGCTATAGTAGGCATACGATACTGGTCGTATGCTGGCTAGGATTAATATTATACTTTCTAAATGGTTTTTATACACTATGCACTAGTAATAATATCAAATAAATTTTCCCGTATCAAGCATATTTGACTATCATAAGGAGAAATCTCCTCCAATTCTGCGTTTGCATTGTATGTGTGGCGAGAGGCCTTATAGTAGTTTCATTTTCCAAAAAGCATTGCGGATTTATTTTAAATTCCTTCATTGTTTGTTTTAAAAGATAAAACTGTTTTGTTTTCTCATGCCAGTCCCACGACTGACCTGGAGTTTATTGTTCCTTTCCTAAATTCTGCGTGCCCACTATTTTCCCACATGGGTAGTCTAGAGTTGGGTTTATCAGATAATCAATAATAGGTGTAGATTCGATAGATTTCAACCTTAGGATTTGGCAATCGCATTTGGATCGAGTTGTTTCACTTCATCTCGATTGGGAGTTCGAGCTATTTTTGGATTGGTGCCTTGGAGATGGAGATTACCGATACTAGAGTTCTTTCTTGAAGACTATATTGGAGTTATTGTTCCGCTGCTGCTGTTATCTTTTCTTTCCACTGCTATTGTTTTGTATCATATCTCTGATGTATATTGATATTCATTGTACCATTATGTCGTATGATATTGTATCAACGTTGTATATTGATTTATTCATTTCTTCCGCTATGTTGTACTTAATGTGTTATAAGCTCCAGCAAACTAGATTCGACGTTTGGACCTGCGGCATTTGAATGCGAGTGTCGTATTCGGTGCCGATTTTCGAAGGTCGAGTCAGGGTCATTTCAGAAATGCTTGCATTTACTTCTTTAGTTAATTCTTAGACCTGTTCAATTGAAATCTTGTGACAATTTTCGAGTGGAAATCAATAATATGTTCATAAATATTTAAACTAAGCTAGTGGTTATGGGACATGAATCTAAACTCATTTATTTAATAGCTTAGTGTAATCTACCCTTCTTATTGATCAATGATGATCATTTTATGGTTTAGACTAGCGATATGCGATGTCTCTTTGTTCATGTGGGGGACTGTACCCCAATCTATTGAGCTTCGTCTCGTTTTTAAGGGCTAGAGACCCAATGTCTTTGGACCGTTTTATGGAGTTCGGTTCATTGGATGTACCGTTGCACTACATCATTATTTCGGATTATTTGAGTTTCATGTTCCTCGGACGTAACGCTGTTGTTATCCCAACTTTTAGCAAAGCTGAGATACTCAAAACTGACTGAAAATCAATTATAGCTAGTCACGAATATCAACTATGCATTGCAGGATAACCATAAATATCGATGAATTTTGTCCGAGTCCGGATCGGGCCGCAAATGACAAGGCATGACAAGCAAAGCCATGAAAGCCAACATTTCAAGTTTAAAATCAATCCGAGTTTGTATGCTTAAGTTATGATGGATGCAATTTGAAGGGAGAAGCTCCGGTTTCGTATCCATCCTCGTACTCCAATTCGAATCGACCATGTTCATATCGATCGGGGATTGTGTTCGTATCGATACCGTTCGTATCGGTACCGTTCGTATCGATCGGCATGGGTTCGGCTCAGTGAAGTTCGCATCGGTCAGGTTCTAGTTCTACTCGATGACTTTGCATCAATCGGAGAGGAAGGCTAGGAGGATTTCGACTCGATGGCAACACACCCAGGTTGTTAGGCAAGCATGCGGAGGTTTGTTCGAATCGATACGTTTCATATCGATCAGGATGGGGACAGGTAGTACATTTCGAGTCCATGGTCACCGCTTCGTATCTATCATGGGGGCCCCTCTTCGAATCCATATGGTCAAAGCACTTCGTATCCATCAGGTTACCCTGCTTCGTATCCATCAGTGATTCGTATCCATCAACGGTTGCAGTTTGAATCCATGAGTAAGGCATCATTCGAATCCACCGAGTCAACAAACTTGATGACGTGTCATCCCTCGATGCGAATGGGGCGAAATATATGGAGTCGATGCGGTCAACTCGGAGTGAAGACCGGATCGAGGCGTAATGTACGTGCCACGTCATCACAAGTCCACGTGAAAGGATCGGTTCGAAGGCATCGATTCGAAATGATCGAGTCGAATCAGACAGCCACCGGAAAATCTCAATTCGTATCGACAATAACTCGTGATCCGCCGATCCAAATGCAATGAAATTTTCACAGAAGCTTCCACACAAGGTAAAGATTGCTCCTGCCAAGTTTCAGCTCGATTGGATCATTTCTTGATGGATACGAAATCACTTCGTATCGATCTCAGAACGAGTTGAAACTTGGTGGGGTCGGTCGCGTGGGCCCACTCACGTGCCAGAAAAAGTCTTCCGGAGTTTGAGCGAGATATAAGCCTCCTACTCCTATAAATAGAGCCCCAGAGCCTACAGAAGGAGGATCTTTGGATTCTCAAGCGCCCAGACTCTGCCGGACTCGATTCTATTTCCTTCCATCGCTGTTATAGCCGAAATTCAATCATTGTAACTGCTGCAATCACTTGTAACCAGCAAAGAACATCAATAAAAGTTAAAACTTTGAAGTGGACGTAGGCCGGAGATAGCCGAACCACTATAAATCCTGCGTTTCTAATTGTTATTTTGTATTGCTTCTTGTTGCTTTCTTCTATCCGAGACTTGTGCTTGACTATTGTTGATTTATATTCGCTGTTTGGTGCTTTCACGGTACTTAGGGTTTGTGACCAATTTTGGCGCAAACAATTTGGTGCTTTCACTTAGAAGAACTAGCACCCGCTACACCAGATTTAGAGTTCAGATTTAAGAGCTTGAAGAATCCCGACTTAGAGACGATGACTCAACCAACAAGACAAAGAGCTGATCGGAGCCAACAAGGAGGAAGCCAAGAAGCATCCTCCGGAGCTGGAGAAGGACAGGCTTCGATGTACATCAATAGAGACGAGATGAAGGCTATGGCTAATTCGATATGTGAAACATGATGAAGACTCACCAAGAGATGATGTAGAATTTTCTTGAGCAGATAAGAGTGGTGAATTTGCAGAACCTTGGACCGACTACATCAACTGCTAATGCTAAACAAGGAGTTGGGATTGCGGAAACTAGCAGAGACCAAGCTCAAGATCAAAATGTGAGACCAGGAGGCAATCAACAAGGACTTGGAGGCAGGCCCTCAGGATCAGACACTGGAAGACCCATAGATGAAGCTCAGCAGGCTAGAGTCAATGCTACTGTTACTGAGCCACATGAAGAGTATGTGTCGGAGTTCCCTTCAAGACTTGGAGGGCAGGATAGAAACATGACAGGGAGGCAACCCCCGGATGGAGATGAAAGAATGATTGGTCTAGTGCAACGAATCATTAGAGGAGGATTTTCAAGTGGAGGATTACAAGAAGTCAGCCGAAGTCCGTTCACTCCGAATATCAGGAATGCAAGGAATCCTCCAAAGTTCAAACTGCCTACGCTGGATCCTTATGACGGGAGGTCAGACCCAACGATGCATATTACAAGATACATCAGGCACATGGAAGTGCTGGTGGCATCCAAGGAAGTGATGGCTCGATGCTTCCCTCTATACTTGTCAGATTTAGCTGTGCTTTGGTTTAGACAGCTGGAGACTGGATCAATTGGGACATGGGGCGAGCTTGTAGATTGCTTCATGAGACAGTTTAGGGTTCACCTGACGCGACCCAAGAGTGTGATGACTCTAGCTTCAATCAAGCAAAGGACCGGAGAGTCCATAAAAGATTTCTTATTGCGATTCAATGCAACGGTGGCTTCTATAGATCGCCCGGATCCATCGACGCTTTTGATGGCGGCGGTAGCAGGAGTACGGGAAGGCACTGAATTCAAAGATTCTTTGGCGAGAGATCCCCTACAAGATCTTGGAGAATTTTATCATGAAGCTGAAAGATTCATTCGACTGAAAGAGTCACGAGCCCAGAGGAGAGAAATAAATGTTGTATAGGGCGAAGGAACTGCCAGGGAACAGTCCGGAGCGGACAACGGAAAGAGAAAGCAGGATGATAGATGTGATGGTCTTGATAAATGGAAGAATTTCCAAGAGCCTAGATTCAAACAGTACACGGATCTGACGGCAAGTCTAGAAAGGATTTACACTGAAACTCGGGGGCAACTCCCCTATCGAAAACCACCCAGGAGAGATCCCACTAAGTGGTAGCGCAGAACAGGAAAATATTTCCTATTCCATGAGCTGGATGGGCACACTACTGATGAATGCCGCCACTAAAGGATGAGGTGGACGAACATGTCAGGAGTGGTAGATTGCCACAATATGTCAAAGAACGGACAACGGCGGTAAGGCCTAAACAACTACCGCCTCCACCTAACAGAAACGATCCTGGGTCGGGATCACGACTCATCATCAACTGATTAAAGATGGCAAGGGCCAAGTCCAGGATTTGGACTTCGGTCAAATAATTTCATTAGATTTGTTTTCAGAATAAACGGCTACTCCGCTTACTCGTGTACGGGAAGCGAAGAGATCCCTAGGCATGCTCTGAGATAGAGATAGACCAATATGCCCGGAGAGGCAATGTTTGGCTTTTTCCTAATGTTTGAGATTGAACATTTAGGACCTGAATTTAGTAAATAAATTAGAATTTCTTGAAATAAACCTTTGACCGGAGAGTTAAAGGATGAATATTGAATACCAATGTAAAAATTATCGCTTTATGACCCTACCCGGAGAGGCGGGGTCCAGAGTGAAAGAAGTGAGTTGCTTTGCCAGAGAGCGACAGGATCGACTCACTTAACGTCGTTTCCCATTCACCAGAGAGTGATTGGATCAGGATTTGATGATGGCCGGGAGAGGCTATGATCGGCCTACGATCTGGGCCAAGACATCGCTTAATGTTCAGGTACACTGAACCGGAGTGCAAGAAGTGAGTTGCTTCGCCGGAGAGCAACATGATCGACTCACTTAACGCTGCTACCCCTTCACCGGAGAGTGATAGGATGGGATCCAGCAAGAGCCCAGAGAGGCTATGATCGGTTTAGAACAACCAAGACATCGCTATATGCCCTAATTGGGGCCGGAGTGCCAGGGATAAAGAGCAACGCCGGAGTGCAATAGGATCTTTCTATTCAATCGCTAAGTCTAGAATGGGCTTGGCAAGGGTCCAGAATGACCATCGATAGTCCGGAGAGACGATAAAACTTCATTTTTAACTTCCACCGGAAGAAATTGATAACAATTTGGCTTCGGACAGCAGCGAAATTGATTGAAAATGCTATAAGCTCTGAATAAAACATGAACTCACTACATTCGATTTAAGACTAATCAAAACACACCCTTTACCAAAGGGCATGTTTTGGGGGGCAAAATGTTATCCCAACTTTTAGCAAAGCTGAGGTACCCAAAACTGATTAAAAATCAATAATAGCTAGTCATGAATATCAATTATGCATTGCAGGATAACCGTGGATATCATTGAATTTTGTCCGAGTCTGGATCGGGCTGCAAATGACAAGGCATGACAAGCAAAGCCATGAAAGCCAACATTTCAAGTTTCAAGTCAATCCGAGTTCGTATGCTCAAGTTATGATGGATGCAATTGGAAGGGAAAATCTCCGGTTTCGTATCCATCCTCGTACTCCAATTCGAATCGACCGTGTTCGTATCGATCGGGGATTGTGTTCTTATCAATACCGTTCTTGATACCGTTCGTATCGATACCGTTCATATCGATCGGCATGGGTTCGGCTCAGTGAAGTTAGCATCGATCAGGTTCTAGTTCGACTCGATGACTTCGCATCAATCAGAGAGGAAGGCTAGGAGGATTCCGACTCGATGGCAACACACCCAGGTTGTTAGGCAAGCGTGCGGAGGTTTGTTCGAATCGATACGTTTCCTATCGATCAGGATGGGGAGAGGTAGTACATTTCAAGTCCATGGTCACCGCATCGTATCCATCATAGGAGCCCCTCTTCGAATCCATCTGGTCAAAGCACTTCATATCCATCAGGTTACCCTGCTTCGTATCCATCAGTGATTCGTATCCATCAACGGTTGCAGTTCAAATCCATGAGTAAGGCATCATTCGAATCCACCGAGTCAACAAACTTGATGACGTGTTGTCCCTCGATGCGAATGGGGTGAAATATATGGAGTCGATGCGGTCAACTTGGAGTGAAGACCGGATCGAGGCAAAATGTACGTGCCACGTCATCATAAGTTCACGTGAAGAGATCGGTTCAAAGGCATCGATTCGAAATGATCGAGTCGAACCAGACAGCCACTGGAAAACCTCAATTCGTATCGATAATAACTCGTGATCCGTCGATCCAAATGCAACGAAATTTTCACAGAAGCTTCCATACAAGGTAAATATTGCTCCTGCCAAGTTTCAGCTCGATTGGATCATTTCTTGATGGATACGAAATCACTTCGTATCGACCTCAGAACGAGTCGAAACTTGGTGGGGTCGGTCGCGTAGGCTTCCACTAACGTGCCAGAAAAATTCTCCCCGTGTTTGAGCGAGATCTGAGCCTCCTACGCCTATAAATAGAGCCCCAGAGCCTACAGAAGGAGGATCTTTGGATTCTCAGGCGCCTAAACTCTGCCGGACTAGATTCTATTTCCTTCCATCGCTGTTATAGCCGAAAGTCAATCATTGTAACTGCTGCAATCACTTGTGACCAGCAAAGAACATCAATAAAAGTTAAAACATTGAAGTGGACGGAGGCCGGAGATAGCCGAACCACTATAAATCTTGCGTTTCTAATTGTTATTTTTGGATTGCTGCTTGTTGCTTGCTTGGATCTGAGACTTGTGCTTGAATATTGTTGATTTATATTCGCTGTTTGGTGCTTTCACGATACTTGGGGTTTGTGACCAATTTTGGCGCAAACAGCTATACTACGTTGTTGCACAAGCTTTATGGGTTAGCGACCCATGGAATTGCGTTCCGTTTGTGATACACGTGCAGGTGAGTTTTCATGCTCCCGCTTGTGATAGGCCTCCCTCTTTTGTGATTTCTGGATTTCTAATTGTTTATTTCTAGAATTTATGTTTCACCAATTTTCGTGATTTGCATTGATGAGCTTTATCAATATTTGTGGTTTGGTGAACAAAAGTAAAGAATACGACATTCTTTTTTTTGGTGTTGAAGAAAAAATGAGATATTACATGATTTTTATTGTTATCATAAATATTTGTCATGTCTCTTACCTTATCTAATCTTATATGATATTTATAGATAGACTGATCCGTTTATTATTTTTCTTCCTAAAAAATATTTGGGTCAGACCGATGTGTTTCAGGTGCTTCCACTTGACTTCTTAGTAAGGACTAGCTTTTGTTTTTTGGCTAATTACTTTAGCTTAGTATTTTTTGCTTTTATACATTCGAGATAGAGACTTTTTGATGTATACATATTCTTTTATCTAGCACTTGTACCTATTCCTTTGGGATGTAGTGGATCTTGTATGGCCACTACTTTGATGTGAACTTTTATGGGTTATATTCATATCTGTTTCCGCCTTAGTGATATGAATATTTGTGACTGGTTTTGTGTTATGCTTATTTTATATTTGTTTCCGAAGGCTACATAGCCACTATGTAGTAACTTTGAGTATGTATTGGATATGTCAGATTTCCTCTTGAAATGAAATACATGATATACCATTTGGCATATTGGTACTCGCTCAAATCTATTACATAGATGGTTGCTCCTCAACAGCCCTATTCTTCGTACTAATTGATGGCATTACCCAGTAGTGTCCTTGGTTAGTGTGAGTATAGAGGTGGGGCGTCACACCGAGCTTATTTCCAGATTTAATTATGAATGCTTTGGAGCTTCAGGAGACAAGCTAGGTTCCTCCAAGTCATATTCACGTATCTTTTATTTACGCTACATTTCTTGATTTGTATTTATCAGCAATTGTGAAGACGTGCCGTTATAACTGTTCAGGCTGATGATAAGTTAGATTACTCTGATTGATGTATACATATTATACTTTTCTTCTGTAAAGGTCAATTGTATATTATATATTACTCCTAACATTATGAGATTCTATTCTATCTTTCCTTTCTTGCACCCTAATACTCGATCTTTTTGGCACTTGGATGCTCAGCACGTGAATAGCGTGGATGTTTTTGTGTCGAATTTTGAGGGTTGAAAAGGTCAGTCGTTACAGTTATCCAATAACTATCAGTACATAATCCCTTGATGCCCCCAACAACCACGAGAAATATACTCTTCAACATTTTGAGAGCATTATGTACCCAGTCTTAATGGATGAATCCATATCCTTTCTCGTAAATCTTGACTATAAATATCTAAAATAATATGTTATTTTCAATATGATAAAATTAGTATGATTACAACACATTGTAATTACTATTGCATAAAATATCATTCAAGGATTTTCTCTCTATACACTTTATATCAATTACTTTATTATTTATAAGAAAAATACCTTTTATTTTAAACTAGATTTGTCATGGAGTTAGATATGTGTAACAAATTATATAATTGCCCTAGGGCATACCATTAAATCTATCATCTATCGGGTAAGATCTTCCTTGCAACAATATATATATATATATATATATATATATATATATAATTTTTTCCTCTCTTATTATCTTTTACTTACCTCAAATAACTTAACAGTAATATACCATGTTTTCAAAAAAAATTAACCTTTATTTGCTCTTGCTACCATTCATATGTTAAATTTCTATTCCTTTTTACTTGTTTTCGCTTTTCTTTTTCGAGTTTTGATTTTTAACCATTTTATTTGGGTCCTTTTTTACCTGCCTTTGACTTGTTTAATCAAATGTTTATATCTACATGGAAGACTACCTAATGATTAGATGTTAACATTTGACTCTTTATATATTTTTTAAGTTAGATTAACTTTCCTTGAAAATATCGACAATATTGATTTCAGAAGTATTGTCATCTCGCTCACTCGTCATTACCTTTATATCATTTTGTTATTTGGTAACGGATTTCGATAACCCTCCTAGTATCCATGGTCAAGACTCTACTTCTCTCATTGATTTAACTTCGGCTATCTGTGAAGAGATCCAAATTGAAAACATTTCAACAATTTTGGAATTGACGATTATGAATTTACCATCTGTTCCCCATTTGGGCGCATTCATTTGCCACATAAAGGTTTTTCTCGCTTACCTTAAAACATATTAGATGTGGCTTATTCCTTCCTTCTCCATATTATTATAGAATGGCTAACCATGGTAGGCATATCTCCGGTTATATTAGTAGCGTATTATATTTCCTCTTAAACCTCCACTTGCATCCTCAATTCTGAACACCTCAATTAACTACCTTCAGGGTCAGTCCTTTTTGGTACCTATAGCCAAAAGTGAAAACAAGGCCCCTATATAGAAACCCATATTATGACCGTTAATTAAATCATTAAAAATTTATATTTTTCATAAATAATGACACTACAAGAAAACAAACTTTTTACAACGAGCAATGCTTGTTGTAATATGGTTTTCGCAACGGGCATGTGCCCGATGTAATAGGCCTCGTTGTAATAGATTGTAACAACCCGCATATTTTGCGATTGAGAATTTAAATATTTTATTTAAATATTTCATCGTTAGTCGGATTAAAGTCCAAAAAGCTACTTTTTGCAAACAGTCAAATTAGGACTCGAGACCACCCCCATTGAGTTCAAAATGACGTTTTCGATCTTTTTGAGTATAAGCTTCGATATGTTTGAAGTAAGTTGAATTTTGCTACTTTTTCACTTCGGGCTTTGGTTTGGGTTTCAGCCCATTAACCTAACATATGAACCCAACTCCACTCCAACTCTTCATTACTTCATTTTTTATTCCTAATACTCAAGCTTTAGCAACAATGGTGGGAGGAATGGAAAATTAAAACTCCAAGCCATAATCTTTATTACAAATTCAAGCTTCTACCTCCAAATTCAAGAAGAAGCTTTGGTAAGCCTTCTCTTCATCTTCTCCAACTCTTTCTCCATTCAATTTCAGAAATTTCCTAAACATAATTTAGGAAATGTTTCTCCTTTAAGCTTAGATTCAAGCTTGTTGGGTTGGAATTGAAGAGTGATTGTTCTTGCCATTGCTCTATAGCCTCTTCTTCATTGATTTTGTGAAAAGGTGAGATTTTTATCTCACATCTAAGCCTATATTTATCTTCGATTGTTAGGTATGAATTCCTAACACTTATTCTTGTGCAATTGCTTTTGGTTTGGATTGATTTGGTGAATATTCCAAATTTTAGTGTTTTGGGTTCAATTCTTTAAGAATCATAGCTTTGATGTCTTGATCATGTCTTTGGTGATGAACCAAAGAGCTTCTATGGCATAAATCCTTAGTGTCGTTGCTCGACCGATTGCATTTCGAAAGGGATCGGCATTCATTAGATAGGCATGGGAGTGCTGGCAATAGGGTCCGGCCGACCGAGCTCTGTGGCCGGCTGACCGACCTGCTAGCCGAGCACTTCCTGCCTCTGTTTTGGAAGTGCAGGTTACAGGCTCCGGCCGACCGAGCTCAGGGTCCGGTCGACCGACCCGCTACCCGAGCACTTCCACCTTTGGTTCAGTCAACCGACTCAGGGAGTCTGGTTGACCGACCTGCTCCTATTTGCCAATTTTGCCTATATTGTCTATTTTGTTAAATTTCCAACTTTAATTGATTCGTGTTGTTTCAATTTTGTTGTTATCATTTTTTATCGACTTTGATGACATTTTCTTTTGAATTTTCGAAATATCCATTTTGATGGATTTGATATCGATTTCTTTGGATTTTATTCACGTCTTCGAATGTGAATTTCGGTGATTAATTGTTTTACAATCATTTTTGTGATTTGTCACTTTAAAATTATAAAGGTTTCTATACTAGTAGTAAATATCAAAACTCTTTCATCAAAACGATTTTAACACTATTTCAATACAAAGCTCATTTATTAAAGCCATTTTCCAATCTATTAGTATATACAAACCTTTACCTCACTCGTACGGGAAATCTAATTAAACGACTTAGTAAAACAAGTGGTATGAAACGTTTGCGTTTACCTCGTTGGTTAATTCTTGGTCCTGTTCGACTGAATCTCTTGTGACAATTTTCTAGTGGAGATCTACAATTTGTTCGTGAATATTTAAGTTAACCTAGTGGTTATGGGACATGAAGCTAAGCTGATATATTTATTAGCTTAGAGTAATTGACACTTTCTTGATGATTATTGAGGATCATTTTTGTGATTTAGACTAGTGCTATGCTATGTTTCTTTGTCCACGAAGGGGACGGTACCTCGTTTTATTGAGTTTCGTCTCATTTTTATTATAGTATAACGACCTATTTATTTCTTGGGGTTTCGACCCAATTTTTGTGGGCTAACGACCTACGTTTTTATGGAGTTCGAATCTTTGGGCGTACCGTTGTACTACGTCGTTGTTTCGAATTTTACGAGTTTCAGGTTCTTCGGACGTACCATCGTACTACGTCGTTGTTCCGAATTTTACGAGTTTCAGGTTCCTCGGGCATACCGTTGTACTACGTCGTTGCACCGGCTCTATGTTTAGCGACCATGGGATAGCGTCCTATTTTGTGATACACGTGTCGGTGAGTTTTCAGGCTCCCGTTTTGTGATAGGCCTCCCCCGTTTTGTGATTCCTGGATTTCTATTAATGATTTCTTGAATATGAATTTCACCAATTTTATGATTGGCATTTATATGTTGTCAATATTTGTGGCTTGGTGAATGAAATAAGGAGTATGACATTCCTTTTGATCTTTGAGAAGATTTTTGTGATATTGGTAAATCTCTTGTTGATTTTCAATTACTTATTTATCACAGCTTGGCATTGTGATTATTATACGTTTAGTCATACCTCTTATTCTATATCATTTCATCTGATATTTATAGCTAGACTGATCCGTTTATTATTTTCTTATTAATAATACTCGGGTCAGACCGAGATGTTACAGGTGCTTCTGCTTGATTTCACTTCTAGGATTATCATCCTAACTTTTGGCTAACTACTTAGATTAGTAGTTTTTGGTTGTATACATTTGAGATATAGGCTCATAGTTGTGTACATATTCTTTTGTCTAGCACTTGTAACCATTCTTTTGTGATATTGTGGTTCTTATTTGACCACTACTCTGATGTACACTTTCATGTATTATATTCATATCTTTTTCCGCCTTTGTGATATGAATTATCTGTGACTGATTTGTGTTATGTTTATTTCTATATTTGTTTCCAAAGACGTTATTGCCACAATGTAGTAGCTTTGAGTTTGTGTCGGTATGTCGGATTTCCTCTTGAAAAGAATGCAAGTTATATTTTTTCTGGCATATCAATACTCGCACAAAGCAATTATACAGACGGTCGCTCCTCAACAGCCTTATTCTCCGTGCTAGTTGACGGAATTACACCGTAGTGTCCTTGGCTAGCGTGGGTATAGAGGTGGGGCGTCACATAGATCCACCACATTTTACAACGGGCAAAGCACGTTGTAAAAACCGTTGTAGTATACCTTTTTACAACGGCCATAAGCCGTTGCAATAGACTAACCATACTAATTGCATAGCCTATTTCATAACATGTATTGACCGTTGTAAAATACATATTTAACAATGTGTGTTGGCCATTGTAAAAATCTTATATAATAACGTGTAGTGTCCGTTATAAGAAGCTCATATAATAACGCACACTGCCCCTTGCAAAATAAATACGAATTAAAGAAAATTACAGCAGCTTCCATGCAATACATCCATACTAATACTAAATATTGTCGTAAAATAATTAAAATCACATACGAAAAGACTAAAACCTAGAGTCATAGAATTCTAACACTCCAAAAAGTTAGATAAGTTTACATGCCAAATACATAAAGCATTAACACATAACAGTCTGCTACAAATATCATGTTCTAAGTACAATCATACTATACCACAGAGATGAAATCTTTATGCCACGTGACGGTTGATCCAACGGCCTCTTTGATAGTCTGCATCTCTAAATTTGGCCTAAATAAAAAGGCTTCGGGTTCCACTACTACATTAACCTATACTTTCCAAGCATTTGCTCCAAGCTTTACAAAATGTACTTCTAGATGAGCTTGCAAAGTGTTGATGGAATATCAAAGATTATCAATATCGTCTTGTAGAGACATATACTATTATCAAACCAGCAAAGTGTTGACGGAATTTCGAAGATTATCAATATCTTCTTGTAGAGACATACTGTTATCAAACCTGCAAAACATTGATGGACCTTAACATATACTGATAAATAAAACCATACCAAACAATAACAAATATACAATCAACTAATAATGCACCATAATCTCCTAATCTATTTGTTAGGAAGTGTTTAAGTGGCGAGGAAAAAACCAATAAAATCAGAGATCACGCAACATTTTAGGGCATTGGCAGGCAAGACAGCTCAAGTGTTCAGGTTACGATCAAGGACAGCACAGAAGTGCAACAAATGTCCAGGAAAGTATAAGTCTGGCAATTATATTCAGTCATATGCAAAAATCAAGGCCAGATTACAAACACAAACATAAGGTTCGCAAAGTAAGCTACGAAATTTAAATATATAACGTCAAATACTTAGGGTTAGTATAGACTTTTGTACACAATCAAAGACAATAGGCAGTTTCATGTTTACAGAACAAGGCAAGGGTGTGAACCAAAATGTGTTTTCTTGTTTTACAAATTCAAGGCAAGCAGGGTGTTTTAACACGTGCAGATTTATTGCAGACATGGAGAAAAATACATATACACACATATATACATATGTGTATACACATACTTACATAAATTTAAATTATGGCAGGCACATGAACCGTCTACTGATGGTTTGAGGCCAAGCTTTTACATAATAATGGTATGGTATACACAAAATAGGTAATAGTATGACCATAACTATGAAAGTGGTTATCAATGCTTGTTATTTACATACACAAACAAATAGAATATGAACAAATAAATTGGATATGTACAAACTAATTGAAATTGTGAACAGATTATTCGAGACACAAGCAACCAGGAAAAATGAAATTTTAGACAGTGTTATGTAGTATTACGAAGTGCAAGCCCTATTAGGATATCAAACAATCAAACTAACTTCTAACAAAACAAGAGAATATTTGTCTAAGAATCCAAATGTCCTAAACTTTTTATTTGCATACGCCTAATCTCTGATATGTGGAAGAAAACAATGCAACTTTAATTTAAGCCCATGCTAATTTACAGGGTTCAAACAATCCCTTACAGCAGTAAAACGCACAAGTGTTTATTTAAAAAAAATTACATCAACCAACCATAACATCACTACCAACAATTAACTTAAGCTCAAATCAATGTGATCAAATGAAAATCAAACCGGATGACAAATCCATCAAAGCGAAAAAATTATACGAAAGTAACAAAAAATGTGATTTTACCAGAATATTTGATGATCGACGAAAATTGAAGAAGAAAAATGTGGCCAGATAATGAATTAGTTTATTTTCATCAGGTTTGCTTCGATTTTTAGTTTTCGCCGTTGGGTTTCCGGTTGAGCCTGAAACGGGGAAAACGAAAAAAAATTGTTTTCTGTTTTCTGTATTGAGCCCATTTTGAAGAATGATGATTTTTCAATATGCATTTTCAAAATGATAAAAGAAACAAGTTTTCAATGTGTTTCAAAACTGAAAACTGAAAATAATTTGAAAATGGAAAACCAAACGAGGTATAAGTTTTTAGGTGTCAAATGTATATATATTAATAAATGAAGAATAAGAATTAATAAAATATAAACTTGATCCTGGTACTGCATCTACATTTACATATCCATAACTTTAGAAATCTCACGAATATCTTGCTCCTACAAACATTGTATCAACAAACAATTGAGGACATAGATAAACATAATTAAACTACATTACAATCAAGCTTAACAAAATACAAGTTCGCTTATGATACACGGTTCAATTACACTACAATCAAAGACTAAGATGATTTAAGACTACTTATTTTAGTTTTCAACCTTTGAATTATAGCTTCAAGTCTATGTTTTTCAATTTGCATCTCCAATGCATATTCGCTTCCTCTTTGGCAAAGTGGTAGATTTATCCACTTCAATAACCCACAACAATTTGATATATTTGCACGAGCAAAAAATCGACGTCCGACAAAAAATATATTCTCAGCGACTTTGGGCACTGCATTGATTCCACAAAAACTCACCACTTGTTTGCATGCTTGGGGTTGTGGCGGTTCGGAAATCGACAAGGTATCCAAGCACAAGATTTCATGATGTTGTGGTCGTTCTAAGTTTGGTAAGGGATCGGGTTCAAAATCCTCCCACCACGGATCAAGTTCTTCAGAACTCGAACTAGCTGTATCCGGCCATTCAATTTTGTACCCACCCATCTTTTTAGTTAATACTAAAAAAAAGAATAAGGTTAAAGTTGTATATATTACAATCAGGGCTGGTTCTAGCCTATGGGTTGCCCTACGCAAGCATAAATTTGGTTGCCATTTACATAAGAATGTAAAATAAAAAATGATATACTATTGAATATATTTCATTAACTTCACATAATAACAAAGTTCAACCAAAATCACTACTACAAAACAAGCCATTTGCATCGCTTCATTTGAACCGGTTAAAGTAAAAACTGATGCAAATAGAACTATTTGCATCAGTTCTATCTTAATAACTGATGCAATTGGTACGTGGAAAGCAATAGGTCATAAAAAATTAAATTTGCATCAGTTGTCATCAACAACTGAAGAAAATACATCGATGCAAATTGTTTTAGTCGCATCGGTTTTAAAGTCAACCGATGCAACTACATTAATTTGCATCGGTTCACTAGCAAAGGCAATGCAATTCCAAATTATTTAGGTTGTCCAAGTCAGATGAAACAACTTTCGTTACACACCCGTTAATTCCCGCCATCCCAATTTCTTATTTTCCCATTTGTTTCTTCAAAACAAAAAAACCCTAAAATTGATTTTCACTGTTAATTTCAAACGTGATTTCACGGATTATATTTGGCCACGGCTTCTCATTATCAGGGTACCAAATCTTACTTTTTTTACGTTACTCGAATTGTATTCCTTTTTAATTTGGGTTGCGCGATTTAAAGAGGGGTGAATTGCAGTGGTTGAAAGGAGGTGGTATTTGCAGAGGCGGTGGCGTATTGGGTGGTACTCGTACTAGCGATGAGGGCGGTCGAGGTGGTTGATTTTGGTTCGAAGTTGGGTTCAAGGTGGTTCGAGTTTGAGGCAATTGGTTTCACAGAGGTTCTGTAAATGTTATTTGATAAGAGTATCCAAGTGTAGAAGCCCGTGATGTTTGTGGATTTGCAAGAGCTTGATTTGTTGTGACGACAGAAGTATGGTAGGAATGGGGTGAGTAACTAGTTTTGGTGGTGTTGAACTGTGATAGTCAGGTTGGCAGGCAAAAAGGTGGTTGCATTGTTGCACTATTGAACTATGATAGATGGAGAGTAAGTGATGTGGCAAGCAGTTAATCTTGGTTGCTGAAGGGTAAGGGCAAGCTTTGTGGTTGTTAAGTGATGTGGAGAGTAACATGGCAGAGGAGTGGCTGGTGGAATAAGGTTGTGAAGGAGTTTGATAGATGATAGAGGCGGTGAATGGTTGTTAGGTGGTTACTGTTAATTGGAATTGTTGTGTTAGTAGTTGAAGAGGTGGATGGTAATCTGGTTTGCTGTTGTGTTGCACTGCTATTGGTTAAGGCAAGGATGTAGTGTAGTATGGGATAGGGAAGGTTGAAGATGGTTTAGTATGGTGGAGGGTAGTTTTATTGCAGTTGAAGATGGTAGCAGATTGATGGAAGGGTCTAATGAAGCAGGCAACAAGGTGGTAGTTTTATTGCAGTTGAACCTGTTTATTGATGCACTATTGCAGTCACTTGTATATGGTTGTGGCAAATTTTTGTCGTCAAGTGAGTTTGCTCTGGACGTTTGGATGAAATTTGCTTGGCTGTGGTTCGGGTGGTGAATAAACATACATATGAAAAGAGTCGAGAGGGAGCAATGATCTGGTGGTGAATAAACAAACATATGTAGATAGGATCACGATTTAATCGTCAGTCCGACAACGATCTGACTTCATCAATCCTATTTCTGGTAACCATCCAAGCTTTGTTTGTTTATACCATTCGATTTGTTATGCATTAAAGCTAGGTTCTTTCTGGATTTTCTGTTTTGTTTTGTAGTAGTGAAAAGAGTTTATGGCCAGTGATAGGATCGCAATTTAATCATCGATTTGGGAATGAACTGCCTTCATCTATTTTATTTCAGGTAACAATCTAAGCTTTTGTTTATTTATACCATTCGATTTGTTCATCTATCGGATAGCTTGGTTCTTCCTACCCAAAATTCTTTATATTCTTTGCAAAGAGGTGTTAACAGTCTAAGTAAATACACCCACCACTCTAATTCTGTGCTTGTAGCATCAAAATTGCGAATAATGTACCGGTAAACTATATGATGAACATGAAGTAGCACACTGTGCTTCTTCAGTCACAATCCAAGGTTTGTAAGCAGACTTTTCCATCTTGGAGTCTCTTTCTCAAATATGTAGGTTAATGGTGAAATCAGCACTCCACTTCCACCAATCTATTAAATGGGAAACAAAAGGAATATACACTTAGTCACACGTTAATTTTATACAATGTTCAGCTGTACCATTAAATATTGATGCTTACGGTTCTAACCCATTGCGGTAAGGTGTAAATAATTTATTTATTTTCAAATAACAGTAACATTTTGTTAACTACGTGTATAAGGCATTTTTATTTGTTTAAGTTGTTGTTAGATACAAACACAAATCTTTTAAGTGGTTACTCTCTTACAAGTTGAAGTGTTTTTTCAATTTTTAGTCAATTTCATTGGAAATGTTAAATAGTGATTGTATACCGGTTATATTTTTTATGGCAATCTACAAGTTACAATACCAGTTCAAGCAATTCAAGGGGATGATTACTCACGGCTCTCAGCTCTTGGACAGATTTGTAAAGAGCTTTTTGTGCTACACATACAACAATTGCATAGTAATCAACTTAGTTCTTGCCATTCCGTTTGCCATAAACCGGAGTTGGGCTGTGTTTACGTAAACAAGATAAGTTAAGGGGCATCAAAAAGTGGTCATCTTTCAAAAGATTGCCCTGTGTTTTGTTTTTCAGTTATATAGAAAATAAGTATCAGAAGATTGAATGGAATAACTTTCATATAAAATGTGCCAAGCTTGTTATTGACATCAAATGAGGGTATCATATGGATTTATGGATTAGTTGCTGATGCAGCCCAGCCTAATGATGAAGCAACACAATTACTTGCCTTAGGTCGTTCACGACCTAACGAGCCATGCGGTAAGGAGTTACGACTTAGTGAAGGTCGCTTGCAAGTACAAACTAATAAAGTCTTAGGTCGCGAGCGACCAAACGAGAAGGATGATGGAGTGCAACTGATACTTAGTGCATTATTCAGTAAGTTGCAGCATCTTAGGTCGCGAACGACCTATATGAAACGACCTAGCGAGGTACCAGAGTAAGGCAGTGGAAACGAGTTATGCAGCAAGTCTTTAGGTCGCTCCGACCTAACTCCAACGACCTACGGCCTAGTTAGGTCGCGTGAAGAAGATCCCGTTGTTGAAGCCTTAAGTCGCTACTGAAGCTTGACTAGGTCGCTAATGACTTATGTTAGGCCGTGTGTCTTGTTTTGAGTCGCAATTGGTTTAAGTCGCCGGTTGTTAGGTCGTTCACGACCTAGTGTTGTTGTAGCCTATAAATAGGCATGTTGGGTCATTTTGTAACTTGATTATTTTTGGAATAAAATTTTGTTTGTGAAGCTTTGTGCCTCCATTTAAATTGATAGTTGAGTGTAATCTCCTATCTCCACTTTCGACATTCGAGCACGCTCGAATCGACGATCGTTGAAGCCAATTCGCGGAATCAAGTGCGCTTGATCAACGCTTAAAGAATTGTAGATCTTTCTTCACAGTATCGTGCGCGATCAACGTGTCGGAGATTTGCTAGAATCCGGTATCTTTGGATCAACGGATTTGGGCCTTTCGGTATCTTCAATCCACCGATTGTCATTTTCACCGTTTCATTCGTTTTTTTCGTATTGTCCGCTCCATCATTTTGGTATCAGAGCTAGACTTAGTCAATCATAGCTAAGCTAAGTGTGACGACCCGCCCTTCTACTACCAGAAAGACGTATCATCATTAAGAAAGAAAGGGATAGAAATAGAAGAGTAAGAGAAAGAAAGAACAACAACATCAGAAATCTCACAGCTGAACGGAATAAAATATAATATATCACATAAATATTACATAGTTTTTACATATACCAGAGTTATACAATATCAATACATATGACAGTCATGCATACATCTATCACTATATACATCAGATGTACAATACATATCAACTAACACAGCGGAACTACAGAAATAGCTACATATGTCTGGAAACTCCTGCTCCCAGCTTCTCCAGAAATCAAAGTCCAACCTATCGCTTGGCTACTCATAAAAATTTGAGTACCCAAGAGTTTATGAAAACACAAAATATAAATTCCAGGTCAGACATGGGTCTGGTATGAGTAAACGGTTTAAAGTTGTTTAACCTTGAAAAACATTTGAAAATAAAGGTATCACGTAAGACTCCCTACCAATAAATACGGGTAAGTTTTTACCTTACGCTAACCAAAACATTTCATAGAAAATCCAGTGATATTATAATAGTGTCTAGGGTTTTCAAGTAAATAGAAAATAGCCGAAATTGTTAGATGATTAAATTCCAGCTACTAGCCACAAAAGTGGGTAATACAAATCAAAACCGTAGGGTCTCGTAGGGAAAATGGATTTCCAACAATGGCAGGGCTACTGGGGTACCGCCCGTCACAGTACGGGGCCTAGATCACCGTACCGAGGATCACTCCCGACCCCCTGCAACACAAGGCCGGAACCATTCCTTACTGAACAGTCCCGAACAAGATAAACCCCGCGGTTGTAGCTAGCAACCGCCCACACAGCCGAAATATAAAGGGACATCTAGACAGGGGAAATATCTTGTCCTGCTTGGGCATGACCCACCTAACCTTGCTGCATCTCCCCTGTTTTATACATTCCCAGTTGATGAGGCTTGAGGCTGCGATTACCTTTATAGAACATATCTTAGAATGCTCGTCGTCCGCCTGACGATGTGCTAAAAGCATTCAATCCATACAAGTTCGTTCCGGGTTCGAACGAAACAGAAGGCATTATCTCGTTACACTCGTTTTGGAATCACCCTCAGAGTCAACGATGATAGCCCTTGCATTCTGAATACATCATCTCGATCACCATTTGATAAGTCACAACCTATCGTTTAATTTGGATCGATGTGGTTTTCGGAGCATCAAAATTTGATTCTTCCGATCCCGGTCTCATCGGAATCCAAACGCCATTTTAAGGGCCAAGTTGTCTATTTAACTTAACAGTTCAATTTAATATCAGAATTAACATAACATATATAACAGATAAATCATACATAGTTATCACAGATATCCATAATCTATCACAACGTTTCACAGAAAAATTATCAACAGATATCAAAGTCAATCAAACATAATTATCAATGCATACCAAACAGTTTTGGTTTTTCTTGACTTAATTATTTGCTTAAGAATAAATTATTTTATTCTGTTTAATTAATTACGGATTAATTAACTCATTAATGATCAATTAATTAATTAGTTAATCATTAATTATTAATTTATTAATTATTTAATCTTTAATTAATTATTTAATTAATTAACTTCTATTCATTAACTGTTACTTAATTACTCAGTTAATTAATTAATTTTTTTATTGTTAATTAATAGCTCACTTGTTAAAAAGTAATTACTTATTTAATTACCACAAATTACATTAATAAATCAATTATTATCAATTTAATTAAAGTACAATTCCTAATTAATCATTTAAGTTAATTTCCTTTAATTAACTTCAAGTAATTAGCTAACGTTATTAAGTTTTAAATTGATTTAACATATGATAAATTTTTAAATTACAAAATTAATTTAAAGTTATCAATTTAAAATTTGAAGTATAAATTTCATTTATATTCTAATTACTTTATACCAATTAATTACCCCTTTCATAAACCATACTTTTAATAGATTTAAATCAATTATTAACTTTAAACTAAAGTTATTACTATTGAACTTGTTAATAAACATACTAAAAAGCATCAGACAAAACATGGACATGGACCCAAGACAGCACCATTTCCACTCGAGACAATCTCGAGTTCCCCTCACGACTTCCCCTACGTCTCTCTTCTTCATTTTTTTCTTTTTGTTTTCTTTTTCCTGTAACTTTTCTTATTCTCATTATTTTTAAGTTTAACAATCTACTGAGATGACAAACTCGCGTGAACACGGGTCCTAACTCGAGCCAACTGACCCATTTACTCGAGTACCCACTCGAGTCGATCTCGATCAAAACACAGACACGCACAGCGTCGCCGTTCAAGTGCACAGTGCCGCGGCGAACTTCCATCACCTGAGTCGATCGCTGACAAGTCGTCGCCATCCACTCTTTGGATTCCAACACCCTAAAACGCTGATGGAGCTCAAGAACGAGAAACGACAGTTTTGAGGTTCATATCAAAAATAATGCTCCGACAACTTCCTCCTCGTGCAAGCGATACAAACCTCCGAAAGCTTCGAGACTCCGGCTACACCACCATTAGCCTCCATACTACCATTCCTCTAATTTTCGTGAAGCTTGGTCATCTAGGTGAGTCGAAATCGAAAATTTACAGAGCTCAGTAAAACTCGTGACAAAAACCCTACTTTAATCACAAACTCAAAATTTATGCACTTGAAAAATAATTTGACATTTTTCTAGTGTTAATACAACTTCTACCTTGCTTCATTCTAAATTTCAGAAATTAAAATTATCTCGATCTTCCAAAATTGACAAAAATTCAGTAAAGCTCCTTTTTACAACTGCTCTGAATATCTTTGCTTATAAATCAAAATTTTTATGCTAAAAATCCAAATTATGTATACGAAATCTGATTATGTTATTAAAATTTCAAATTTAAACATTCAAATTTTAAACTTTAATTCTCTTTTCTTGATACTTGAATAAACAGTATTGATAAAATACTGTTAACCCTCAAAACTAGATTGTAAGCCTTTGATTTTTGATAACAACTTAAGTTTGCATCAATATCCAAGTTTTAAAACATCAACATGAAGAAGTATTTGCAACTTCCTTTGCTTTACTATGTTCAGAATCTTGAAACAAAAACTGGAAAAAAAAAACAGACATATCAATTTACCTGAGCAACACAGAGTTCTTAGTACTGCTTGTTTAACAGAGAACATAACGTTTGCGAGTTAAAACACATGTTTAAATTCGAAAATATTAAGTTTACTCACCAAAAACAATTTGATGAAGAAAGGCTGCAGGTTTGATTCCTTGAAACTTCACTGTCCTGAATTTGAATAAATTTTAATTTACAAGGTAAAGCTATTTACTTCCTTCTCTAATCTCAGGTTTGTTTTATGTTTAGTCAAGTTTTTTTTATAAACGAACATAATATAGGTGGATATATATATAGAAGTATTGAAAAATTATAGGTTGATCTAGACAGTTACTACCAGTATTATTATCCTATCTTTTTAATGGCCAACTAATATACACTGCAGTATGAAATCATAATGTGACGACCGCCCATGACTCCCGCACCAAACAAGGAAATAGTGCGCTGTAAAGTGTGCCAGGCCTCCATGGACAATCATCAAGGTAAGATAAAACAATAAGATCTATCGTATTACTCACAGCGCATAGATAAAATACAATAGAAAAGTATACATAGTCAAGCTCCATAGAATAGAATCTCATCATATAAACTCATAATAGTTTGGTACAACAATCTGAAAAGTCAATACAGCAAGCCTCACTACATATCACTTAGAGAATCATACAACAGCGGAACATCCAGTACATATAGTAAGAAAACTATATGCAAAAGCCTCCAGCTCGTCTTCGTCATCAACAGCGTTGGTCACTAAGAACAGCACCTGTCACCTGCTACCTAGTCTGCCCATCCCAAAACGGATGAACAGCCCAAGGTAATAAGAGCTGAACATAAAACCTTGAGTCAGACAAAAGTCCTAGTGAGCGGTAAATCAACTATCAAACATACCAAAAGAGCATAAAAGGTAAAAAGGAATAGGAACCCAACCATCTCACTCCACCTCTTTCTACAGTGATAGCCCCCAGACCCACTATGCAGTAACAACATAGCAAAACAGACAATTAAAGTAAAGCAATTATCACTCGGGTCAAGGTCGATGTTTTTCAAGCACAAACCCCCAAGGCCTAAACCAAGATCAGATAAGCACCCACAAAACATCGCTCTTGAGACCGAGTGACGATACATCCAAAGCATCCAAACGTCCATGACTCTGGCTATCACTGTTATCATTGCCTCGATATCACCGTTAATTGAATGACCGGCTCATTATTTCATCCGTCCGTCAAGGGCTAATGGTAACCCCGGTTCTAGACAGAACTCGCACGTCGTCGTGACCCGTGCCTAAGACTATCGAATCTGCCCAGAGTACTAGACCAGTAACTATTAGTCTTGGGACTATCGAATCTGCCCAACGTACTCTTGCTTTAGTCTGCTAGAACCTTCAACAACGATGAGATCTCAGCCTTCTAGTCATCCTCCTCGACGACTATTTCCATACTAGCTCAAGCGCCTCTCAAGCCAACCATTATCAATAAACTCGAACCATTTCACCGAGTTATCAACATGCTTGGGATGATCCCGTCTGGATTAAACCAAGGCTATCTCATATCATGCTTTGCTTCATCGCATCATAGCAAAGTCCCATCTCAACATCATCATCAAATCTATCCATATGAGCTTTATCATCCGCTTCATATGCCACGAGCAGCTTTCCTTATTCAAGAGCCTTTCCACCTAGCTTTTGGATCATCTTCGATCAACTTGTCCAAATCAAATCATCAATCAACTAATTCATAACATTCAATCAAATCAATCATTAATCCAAGTAATCAATCATTCAAACAAGATATAAATAAACAGTTATAACAATAATGGCAATTTCGTAAATAAAGAGTCCAAATCTAACAAGCATGAATTCTAAGTAATATCTTGATGAATGAACTAGCATAGATTAACATGTATTAAAACAGATATCAAAACTTTATGATCGATGGATCTACATGCAGACTTAAGGAAAATGCATGAAATCACTATCTTTAACACATAAACAAGCCACCGATCCAATATACTACTTTGGGTCCGTGTGAGAGATAACCACCACTCACCGAATCACCTAAACACTTCAAAAGCAACAAACTTCAGATCTGGATAGCAAAGGATCTAGCTTGATCCGACAAGATTCCGATTCAAACGATGAAATCTCTCTTCAATGGATGGAGATCTTCAACTTTGGCTCTTGGATCTTCGATTTGATCTTCAATCTTGTATAGAAGGAATCACTAGATTAGAGTAGAGAAAAGAAGTGAAGAAGTGTTGTAGTCGAGCTCTCAAAATAGCAGCATTTTGTCGCTTCAAAATCCGGATCCCAAAAATGAAGATAGGCACTTCTACTTATAGGCCAACCCATGAGTCGTTCGCCCCTATGAGTCATTCACGACTCATCAACTCACGACTTACGACTCATCAACTTACGGCTTATGACTCAACAATCCCCACGGCCTACCGACTCAACCAAGAAGCCGTCCCAATGACTCAAGCCTATGCGCGACCTAAAACATGCACGACCTAACTCCTTAGGCCTTCATGCGACCTACGACTTAACGACATACGACTTATCACCAACACATAGATCTAACTATTAGGTTGCTAACTTGTTAACTCGTTAACTCCTAAGCCGTTACTCTTAAGCCGTCCCAACCGACCTATATTTCAACACGGCATAGCCGACCTACGCCACAACCTTTAAGTCGCTCAACCCTATAGGTCGCTCACTCCACTAAGTCGGTGACCTTCCTAGGTCGGTCCATTACTTAAGTCGGCCAATTCTATAGGTCGTTACCTTACCCTAAGTCGTCTATGCTCCTTAAGTCGGTCACATCCTATAGGTCGTTCGCTTCTCTAAGTCGGTCAATCTCTTAAGCCGTCCAAATCCTTAACTCGTCCCACTCCTTAGGTCGCTAGCTACTACTACTAACTCCCCTAGGTCGCTCGACCGGCCTAAACTCTATCACGACCTAATCCCTTAAGTCGTTCGAAATTCTCAACCTTCCCTGGACGACTTAGACTATAAACGGCTTAAGCTTTAGTTGACTTAACAACAATACGGCATAAAGCATACAGTTAGACAGTATCTCGATCCGTAAAAATACGGGTCGTTACATTCTCTCCCCCTTAGGAATTTCGCCACCGAAATTCCAAACAAACAAGAACAACCCAAACTATTCTGCATGCCTACCATCCATAGCAATCAACAAACCATGTATCCAATTACTAGCCTAGCATGCAGAATTCTAAGGCTAGAACAAGTTACAAATTCATGAGATGTCACGACACCTTAGGGCCGTACCTCGAAGAGTTCAGGATGAGCTGCCTTCATCCTCTCTTCCTCCTCCCATGTACAGTCGTTAACATCATCACTCCATTGTACCTTGAGCAACTTGACTACCTTCCTCCTAAGTTGTTTCGTGTCAGTTTCCACAACACGAAGCGGCTTACGAGGTCTTCTAACAACTGGATCAACTTCTAAATCTTCATAGCTATCAGCAGAAACCACTGTACTTGGGTCGTGCACATACTTCCATAGATACGATATATGAAAAACATTGTGCACACCCGACATCTTTTCTGGTAACTCCAATTTATAAGCGAGCTTTCCAATTCGCTCGACAATCGGGAATGGTCCAACAAATCTTGGAGTTAATTTCCCTTTCTTCCCGAATCGAATAACATTCTTCAGTGGAGAAATCTTCACAAAAACCATATCTCCTACATCGAATTCCAAATCCTTACGACGTTTATCGGCATAACTTTTTTGACGGTCTTGGGCTGCCTTCATTCGTTGCCGAATGATCTCTATACAATCCGTAGTCTGTTGAATCATTTCTGGCCCGAGTATCAACTTTTCTCCTGTTTCCAGCCAACATGTCGGAGAGTTACACGGTCTTCCATAAAATGCCTCATATGGTGCCATACCAATGCTTGACTAGTAACTGTTACTGTATGAAAATTCCACCAAATGAAGATGATCTTCCCATGATCCTCCGAAGTCCAAAACACATGCTCTGAGGAGATCTTCCAAAACCCGGTTGACTCTCTCGGTCTGACCATCTGTTTGGGGGTGATAAGCTGTACTCAAACACAACTCGATTCCCAAAACTTCCTGGAAGCTCTTCCAAAATCCACTAGTGAACAATGGGTCTCAATCGCTCACTATACTTTTCGGAATACCATGGAATCGAACTATCCACTTAACATACAACTCAGACAATTTCGATGCAGTCCTAGTTGATCGAACAGGAATAAATCTTGCACTCTTGGTCAATCGATCTACGATGACCCAAATCCCTTCATTTCCTGCTCTGGTTTTCGGTAGACCATCGATAAAATCCATTGATATTTGCTCCCACTTCCATGTAGGAACTTCTAATGGCTGAAGCAATCCACTTGGCTTCTTCTGCTCAGCTTTTACCAACTGGCAGTTCATACATTTGGAAATAAAATTTCCAACATACTTCTTCATACCTTCCCAGTAATAGGTTCTCCTCATATCCCGATACATCTTATTTCCACCTGGATGAATTGTCAGCTTCGAGCGATGACTCTCCTTCAGAACTTCATCTCTCAATTCATCTATCTCGGGAACAATTAGTCGTCCTTGTTTCCGAAGCCAACCCTCTCGATCGACCTCGAATCCTTTATCCTTTTCTGGGTCTTATCCAGATTCCAAATCACGGATAATCTTGACAAGCTTATCGTCTCGCTTTTGGCTCTCGCCAGTTCTTTCCACCAAAGTAGGTCTTATCGATATGTTTGCCAACATCTCAGGTTCCAATTCACATCTAGGCCTGAAGTCAAATCCAGCTAAATACTCAAGACTCTTCCATTCTGAAAACATGGCTCCCAATCTTGCATGTTTTCGACTTAACGCATCTGCCACTGCGTTACCTTTTCCCAGAGTATAGGCTATACCAAAATCATATGATGCTAAAAACTCTAGCCACCGTTGCTGTCGAAGATTCAAATCCTTTTGGGAGAAAAGATACTTCAATGACTTATGATCTGTAAACAACTCGAATCGAATTCCCAATAGATAATGCCTCCACATCTTCAAAGCAAAAACAATAGCCGCTAACTCCAAATCATGAGTCGGATAATTCCTTTCATGCGGCTTCAGTTGTCGACTTGCATATGCAACAACTTTATCCTTCTGCATTAGCACTGCTCCAAGTCCAGTACCACATGCATCGGTGTAAACCACCACTCATCATTCCCACTTGGAATAGTCAAAACAGGAGCACTTGTCAGTCGCTCTTTCAGGATTCCGAAAGCTTGTTCACACTTAGCATCCCATCTGAACACTTGTTTCTTTTTCGTCAATCCTGTTAATGGTGCATCTATCTTGGAAAAGTCTTAGATAAACCGACGATAATATCCTGCTAATCCAAGAAAACTTCTCACATCAGATGTATTCTTAGGTCTAACTCAATCCTGGATCGCTGCCACTTTGGCGGGATCAACCGCTATTCCATTTCCAGAGATAACATGGCCTAAGAACCTCACTTCGCTCTTCCAGAAGTGACACTTCGAAAACTTAGCCTTCAGCTGATGTTTTCGCAAGATTTCCAAAACAGTACGCAAGTGCATCTTGTGCTCTTCTTCAGTTCTGGAATAAATCAGAATATCATCCACGAACACAAGTACGAACTTGTTCAACTGATCTCTGAACACTCTATTCATAAGATCCACAAAATATGCTGGTGCATTGGTCAATCCAAATGGCATTACCAGCCACTCATAGAAACCGGATGGTGTCCTGAAAGCAGTCTTCGGCACACTATCCTTTGCCACTCTCAACTGGTGAAATCCCGTTATCAATCCATATGAGAAAACCCTTAGCTTCGTGAAGCTGATCAAACAAGTCATCTATTCTCGGCAATGGATACTTGTTCTTCTTAGTCACTTTATTCAGCATACGATAATCCACACACAACCTCAACGATCCATCCGCTTTGGTTGCAAACACAGCTGGTGCACCCCATTCGGACACACTACGCCGAATGAATCCTTTCTGTAAAAGGTCATCAACTTGCACCTTCAACTCTTGCTGTTCCTTAGGCGCCATCCGCCTAAGACGCATCACAACAGGTCTGGCTCCCTCAACTAAATAGATACGAAACTCGATCTCTCTATGCGGCGGTAACCCTTTGACCTCGTCAAAGACATCCTCAAATCCATTCACAATAGGCACCAATAACAGTCCTTCCGTGGAACAATCAGCGAATACATGAAGCTCATGAAGACGCCTTCTTCATGCTTACATCGTATCACAACCCTTCGCCCCTCCACTTTCTCGACTATCACCTCCAGCCTCTTACAATCAACCCTTGCCGCATACTTCCTAAGCCAGTCCATACCTAAAATAATTCTGAACCACGAAAAGTTCAGAACAAAACAATCACAAACAAAAGAGCAATCATGACTCGATACAACCAGACCACGGCATACCATACACAAACAAGACGAACCCCAAACAGGATTAGTCACAACCAATGGTCTATCAACAATATCCGGTTCCAAACCCAACCGGCCTAGAAGTTCACTACAAACAAAGGAATGCGACGACCCAGTATCAAATAACACTCTAACTGGAACACCACAAATGGAAAGGGTACCTTGAACCACCACACTCTTTCCTTTCTCTTCCAAAGTAGGAGCTTTCGAAGACGATGGCACAGCCCTCAAAGCATAAGCTTGCATAATCTGCTTGTCCTTCCTCGGTTCCGGACAATTCTTCCTGATATGCCCTGGCTTGTCACAGTTGTGGCACTTCACCGGCACTCTCGGATTCTTACAATCCCTAGATAAATGGCCCTTATGCTGACAATTGTAGCAGGTCACTTCACCCTTTGGCTTCTTCTGGCCATCCTTACCCTTCTGTTGCTGTTGCTTCCTCTTCTTGTTTCCACCCTACTGTGGTTTAGACCCTTCCCTGGTTACAACAACAACAGATCCTTCCTTAGGAAACAAATTCTCATGCCTGAGTGCTTTCTTCACAAGCTTCTCAAATGGGTCATCCAAATGATCCACCAACTGTCTCCCAAGATAAGTGTCCAAGCCTGTCACAAAATTCTCATTCTTCTGATAAGGGGATTCAATATACGACCGAGCATACTTGGACAAAGCTTCAAACTCAGAAACATACTCAAGAACCGGTCTTCCACCTTGCTTGAGTTCCACAAATTTCTTGAACAGAACAGATTTCTGAGCTGTAGAAATGAACTTAGCCTCAAATCTAGCTTGGAATTGCACCCAAGTGATCTCTTCCTCTGGAGTATCAATGGTGATAGAATTCCACCAATCAGAAGCTCTTCCTTGAAGCTGTCTTGATGCAAGCTTCCTCTTAGTTGCATCCTCAATTCCCAAGTCACCAAAGATCCTTCTACAAGCATATATCCATCTCTGGAATTCAATGGTTGACTCTGTTCCCAAGAAAACCTTTCTTCCAAGAGCAGTATAGTCCTTACACAACTTAGCAAAATCCACCGGTCTTGGAGCTTGAACCCGAACTCCAACATCTACTGATGGCCCCGGAGCTGGCATCCTTCTCATGATCGAAGTCATCATAGCTTCGAACATAGAAGCATAATCAGCAGCCCCCTCAGCAGCACGAGCTTCCCTAGCAGCTGGTCTCCCTCTTTGACTCATTCCTAATATCTAAAAGAAATGATTAATATACCTTGAGAAACAACTGCATAAGGAGTTCAAATCCTTCTAAGCTACTATATTATATATAGTAATCATCCATCAAAATTACAATTATGTCTCTCATACGTAGTTACGTCCGCGAGCGTTGGCTAAAATCGATTAACCAAAGCTCTGATACCAAATGTGACGACCGCCCATGACTCCCGCACCAAACAAGGAAATAGTGCGCTGTAAAGTATGCCAGGCCGCCATGGACGATCATCAAGGTAAGGCAAAACAATAAGATCTATCGTATTACTCACAACGCATGGATAAAATACAATAGAAAAGTATACATAGTGAAGCTCGATAGAACAGAATCTCATCATATAAACTCATAATAGTTTGGTACAACAATCTGAAAAGTCAATATAGGAAGCCACACTACATATCACTCAGAGAATCATACAACAGCGGAACATCCAGTACATATAGTAAGAAAACAATATGCAAAAGCCTCCAGCTCGTCTCCGTCATCAACAGCGTTGGTCACAAAGAATAGCACCTGTCACCTGCTACCTAGTCTGCCCATCCCAAAACGGATGTACAGCCCAAGGTAATAAGAGTTGAACATAAAACCTTGAGTCAGACAAAAGTCCTAGTGAGCGGTAAATAAACTATCAAACATACCAAAAGAGCATAAAGGGTAAAAAGGAAAAGGAACCCAACCATCCCACTCCACCTCTTTCTACAGTGATAGCCCCCAGACCCACTAAGCAGAAACAACATAGCAAAACAGACAATTAAAGTAAAGCAATTATCACTCGGGTCAAGGTCGATGTTTTCCAAGCACAAAACCCCAAGGCCTAAACCAAGATCAGATAAGCACCCACAAAACATCTCTCTTGAGACCGAGTGACGATACATCCAAAGCATCCAAACGTCCATGACTCTAGCTATCACTGCTATCATTGCCTCGATATCACCGTTAATTGAATGACCGGCTCATTACTTCATCCGTCCGTCAAGGGCTAATGGTAACCCTGGTTCTAGACAGAACTCCGCACGTCGTCGTGACCCGTGTCTAGGACTATCGAATCTGCCCAGAGTACTAGACCAGTAACTATTAGTCTTGGGACTATCGAATCTGGCCGACGTACTCTTGCTTTGAGTCAGCTAGAACCTTCAACAACGATGAGATCTCAGCCTTCTAGTCATCCTCCTCGATGACTATTTCCATATTAGCTCAAGCGCCTCTCAAGCCAACCATTATCAACAAACTCGAACCATTTCACCGAGTTATCAACATGCTTGGGATGATCCCGTCTGGATTAAACCAAGGCTATCTCATATCATGCTTTGCTTCATTTCATCATAGCAAAGTCCCATCTCAACATCATCATCAAATCTATCCATATGAGCTTTATCATCCGCTTCATATGCCACGAGCAGCTTTCCTTATTCAAGAGCCTTTCCACCTAGCTTTTGAATCATCTTCGATCAACTTGTCCAAATCAAATCATCAATCAACTAATTCATAACATTCAATCAAATCAATCATTAATCCAAGTAATCAATCATTCAAACAAGATCTAAATAAACAGTTATAACAATAATGGCAATTTCGTAAATAAAGAGTCCAAATCTAACAAGCATGAATTCTATGTAATATCTTGATGAATTAACTAGCATAGATTAACATGTAGTAAAATAGATATCAAAACTTCATGATCGATGGATCTACATGCAGGCTTAAGGAAAATGCATGAAATCACTATCTTTAACACACAAACAAGCCACCGATCCAATATACTCCTTTGGGTCCGTGTGAGAGATAACCACCACTCATCGAATCACCTATACACTTCAAAAGCAACAAACTTCAGATCTGGATAGCAAAGGATCTAGCTTGATCCGACAAGATTCTGATTCAAACGATGAAATCTCTCTTCAATGGATGGAGAACTTCAACTTTGGCTCTTGGATCTTCGATTTGATCTTCAATCTTGTATAGAAGGAATCACTAGATTAGAGTATAGAAAAGAAGTGAAGAAGTGTTGTAGTCGAGCTCTCAAAATAGCAGCACTTTGTCCCTTCAAAATCCGGATCCCAAAAATGAAGATAGGCACTTCTATTTATAGGCCAACCCATGAGTCGTTCGCCCCTATGAGTCGTTCACGACTCATCAACTCACGGCTTACGACTCATCAACTTACGGCTTATGACTCAACAATCCCCACGGCCTACCGACTCAACCAAGAAGCCGTCCCAACGACTCAAGCCTATGCGCGACCTAAAACATGCACGACCTAACTCCTTAGGCCTTCGTGCGACCTACGACTTAACGACATATGAATTATCACCAACACACAGATCTAACCACTAGGTTGCTAACTTGTTAACTCGTTAACTCCTAAGCCGTTACTCTTAAGCCGTCCCAACCGACCTATACTTCAACACGGCATAGCCGACCTAAGCCACAACCTTTAAGTCGCTCAACCCTATAGGTCGCTCACTCCACTAAGTCGGTGACCTTCCTAGGTCGGTCCATTACTTAAGTCGGCCAATTCTATAGGTCGTTACCTTACCCTAAGTCGTCTATGCTCCTTAAGTCGGTCACATCCTATAGGTCGTTTGCTTCTCTAAGTCGGTCAATCTCTTAAGCCGTCCAAATCCTTAACTCGTCCCACTCCTTAGGTCGCTAGCTACTACTACTAACTCCCCTAGGTTGCTCGACCGGCCTAAACTCTATCATGACCTAATCCCTTAAGTCGTTCCAAATTCTCCACCTTCCCTGGACGACTTAGACTATAAGCGGCTTAAGCTTTAGTTGACTTAACAACAATACGGCATAAAGCATACAGTTAGACAGTATCTCGATCCGTAAAAATACGGGTCGCTACACATAAAGAGATTTCGGCTGTAGTACTTGTTAAACAATATGTTGTGCTAGTTAATGCTTATGCCCTTAATTATGATAACAAGTATTTAATGTTTACTGGTATTCTTATGTGTTGTACAAAGATATCTATTTTTTTCATTATTTCGGCCAAGCATATCTTGCAAGACACAGATTTTTGTTTTATTATATTAAAGTAAAACTTTTGTTTCCTGATGCATAAAACTGTATAACAGTACATAAGTTTTATATCTAATTTGTCTTTGTCTCTTGCATACTTAATTTACAAGGTATCTTTGTTATAAATTTTTATTAAATATTTGACTTTATTTATTTTAATTTATTTGCACTTTAGATTTTCAAGCATTTGACTCATAGCATTGTGTTTGCATTTTTATATTTCAAGTTATAACTTATATTTGTACATTTATACTTTTAGTTACATTTTATAATTTATAATTATTGTTTTATACTAGTTTGGTATGTTTATATTTATAATCAATTATATTGTTTTAAACCTATGTGTTAGATTTCCATGTTTATGTTTAATGTTTCTATGCTTGTTAATTTTAAAACTTATCATTTTAAAAACTACAATTGTATCCGTATATATTATCAATCTTATATGTGAATTTCAATTTTTTACACTTATCATTTTAAAAACTAACATTGTATCCATATGTGTATTATCAAATAATAAAATATGAAATCTTTGATTTTATTGTATAAGAGAGATTTTATTATAAATAATTTTAAAAGATTGCATTTTAAATTTTCAAATCCAAAATTCCTTTACAGGCCATATATAACTGATAAATAATTAAAATCTCATCAGTTTATACAATTGAAAAGCTTGTATGTAATTTAATTTAGATTAAATATTCATTAAAATATGCTGTCAAAAATTCCGGGTTGTCACATTCCTCCCCCCTTAAAAGAATTTCGTCCCCGAAATTTAAAACAGCAGTTAATTCTAAAGCTTTTATATCAACAATCCAAACATACGTATCATTCATACAATAGCAAACAATCAAACAGTCTGTCCTAACAAACATCACTAGTTATCCGAACATAAATCCGGATAAGCATTCTTAAAACTATCGAGAGTTTCCCAGGTACAATCTCTGGGATCCTCACTCCATTGCACCTTGACGAGTTTCACCACTTTGTTCCTGAGTTGCTTCTCGTCTTGATCCACAATTCTAACTGGATTACTGACCACAGTTAAATTTGATTCAACTTCCAAATTCCCGAATTACTAGTTTAACTACTAATGATGAATCATGAACAAATTTCCTGAGATATATGGAATATACAATAAATTCCAGACATCCATTCTCGCAATTCAATTCTAAAAGCTACAGTACTAACTCTTTCCAAATTTAATTGACTTTTTTTACAGAATTTCAATATCTATTCAATCAAGCCCGTACGATCTACATATGCCATACGTACGCAATATCAAATCCGATCGCTCGCTCGATCATACAATTTCACTTCTGAACTAGTACCGTCCACCCAACTTCCTAGTGCGGACTTAGGACTGGTTTCTTGATCAGAAACTGTCATTCTCCTTGCGTAGTCACAACTATGATAGAGAATTTCTAGAATCAATCAAAATCCAAATCCATGGTTCGTCGTTGAAAATCGAGTGAAAAATCCTAACTCGGATCGATATATAACTATCTCGAAATTCTGTACTCGAATCTGGATCAAAATGTTATGCTAATAAAATAATATACGTACATCCTACGTATTTATAACCATTGATTTTCAACCACATCAATTTTCTTTTATTCACATTATTCTGATTTCTGTCCACTTGGAATAAGTTTCTCAATATCAATTTACTTAAGAATTTCACCATTCGTTTCTTAAGTTTAATATAAGCATTATATATACTCTTATATTATTACTCTACACTATAGCCTTTATATCTTCATATTTTCAATTTGAATTTCTAATTCATGTGAATTCAATTTATCTTTAACTCTGAATATTTAATTTTATTGGCTATCTTCCATTTATAACTGATTCCATCATTATTTTTAAATTAGTTTCATTCATTAGTTCATTTTAATTTCCAATAACTTGTTTTGTTGCTAATAATTTTTTTTTTTTAGTTTACAAATTTTGAAAAGTTTTGGTAGGGTCTCCATTACATATTTTCGTAAGCACATATGTAAGATTTCCAACACTTATTACAATTATTTCCAACCAATTTTCAAACCATTCCCTCCAGTTTAAGTGATTTACTACTTACTTGCTTAGATATATAATCCATTAAAGCAAAACAAACTCGTATTCATTCCAATTGGTTTCACAATCAAACTATTTTGTTTCTAATAATTCATAGAATTTTATTTAATCTTGTTTACTTCAAACAACTCATTTCCTTATGCAATTTAACAATATCATTGTGAATAAATAATCACTTAAGCTTATAACCATTTTAAATTGATTCCAACTCAACTTGCACTTGACTCCATCCCAATTAATTTATTCACAATCCTTTCATTGCATTTCCTTTTATTTCAAAAGTTTGATTCTAACCCATTTTATTAAACTTGACAACCAATGTTTTAAATAATCATCTCACAATTTACTCAAGTTATTTATTTTCTTCAAACTGTTCCACCCAACAACATAGGTTTACTCTATTTCACCAATTTCCATTCAAATCTTTGATTTGATTTTCTTTTAATCAAATCCCAACTATTTACTAATCTATTTGATTAGTTTATTCTTTTATCCATCCTTAAATTTTTAATTTACATTAACAATTCATTATTGAATTTATTCATAATAAGGTTATTCAATTTATACTTAAATTAGATTTGTTTACAACTCACACCATTTCTATTTAAATCCAATTCAATACTTACTTTGGTTTACATTTACTTATTTACATAAGAATTTTATTTCATTCAATTTTATCAGTAACTCGATTGAATTCATTTAAATTCAATTTTATTTTAACTCAGCTTCAGTTAAATTTAGCTACTTACCATTCCTTAAATTTATTTCTCAATATATGAGCTCAAAACTTATTTGTTTACTTTAAAGTTTATATTACTCATTTGGGTCATTTCAACTTATAATCACAATTTCAGATTATATATATATATATATATATATAACACTTACTATCTTAAAGTATAAATTTCCACCTCACAATTACAATCATTTTACCTTCAAATTTTGTATCCAATTAAGTTTATTTTGAACTTCAATTCCATTTAACTTATCTCGGGTTAAGCTTCATATGTTTCCTTATTTTCATTTACTTAAGTTAAATTTTAATTCCGGGATTAAAATTCCTGATTTCTTCTTATTAATATCAACTCTACTTTCTAAGTTCAACAGTTAATTCATTTAAACCTCCCACATTATCTAAATAGAATCTCATAGAATTCAATTTCACGGGTTTCATTTCCAAAACCATTTTGAAATGATAACTATACTTACCCATTGGGTATATCAAATTAAATTTCCAAATCCCAAACACTTGTTTTCACCAAAACAAATTTTCTCTTTGAAAAATTTCTAAAACAACTTGTATACTCCACAAGCCCAAACAATATCATGACCAACTATCCATGTAGCAATCCATCACTTAAGAAACTCGAAAATGAATACTAATAATGTGGCCATCATCATCAGGATTATTTTCCAGCGACTGAAGTGAGTTCAGTGCTTCCTTACTTTCACAAATTTTCCAAAAATAATTTCCGTTCAATAATATCTTCCAAAACAATATTCCATTATTACCTTCAAATCTTTGGATAAACATTTCAAACATTTCCAAGATTTTTAAATTCCCAAATCCTTTTGTTTAAATTCATTTAAACACCCTTTAAATTTCCGGGACTTCAATTCTAGTTTTGTTATATTCCTTTTTATTTAAATCATACTTAGTCAATTTTATTTGGTTATAAGCCATTCAAATTTTAAATTTTTATTCAACTATAGTATTAACAACCAAACATCTAAATATATAATTATTTCATAAAAATATTTCTTTTGTATCAAAATATAATTTTGGTTAAAATTATTTCATTTACCCTACCTTTAAAAACAATATTGTGTCGGTCTATCTTGTTTAAGAGTTTAGAAATCCCTATCGATGAAATGGCGTCCCACACATCGACCAGAATCCATAAACACTCAACAGATAAATCAACACAATATAAAACAATTTTATATTCACTAACAAATACGCGCTCATATCTATTAATACACTCAAACTCATTTTAGAGTTTTACAAACTCTATTCTATGAGTAATTCTTACCAGAGCCAAGGTTATTACTAACCTATGTTCTGATACCCACTGTGACGACCCGCCCTTCTACTACCAGAAAGACGTATCATCATTAAGAAAGAAAGGGATAGAAATAGAAGAGTAAGAGAAAGAAAGAACAACAACATCAGAAATCTCACAACGGAACGGAATAAAATATAATATATCACATAAATATTACATAGTTTTTACATATACCAGAGTTATACAATATCAATACATATGACAGTCATGCATACATCTATCACTATATACATCAGAGGTACAGTACATATCAACTAACACAGCGGAACTACAGAAATAGCTATATACTTCTGGAAACTCCTGCTCCCAGCTTCTCCAGAAATCAAAGTCCAACCTATCACTTGGCTACTCATAAAAATTTGAGTACCCAAGAGTTTATGAAAACACAAAATATAAACTCCGGGTCAGACATGGGTCTGGTATGAGTAAACGGTTTAAAGTTGTTTAACTTTGAAAAACATTTGAAAATAAAGGTATCACGTAAGACTCCCCACAAATAAATACGGGTAAGTTTTTACCTTACGCTAACCAAAACATTTCATAGAAAATCCAGTGATATTATAATAGTGTCTAGGGTTTTCAAGTAAATAGAAAATAGCCGAAATTGTTACATGATTAAATTCCAACTACTAGCCACAAAAGTGGGTAATACAAATCAAAACCGTAGGGTCTCGTGGGGAAAATGGATTTCCAACAATGGCAGGGCTACTGGGGTACCGCCCGTCACAGTACGGGGCCTAGATCACCGTACCGAGAATCACTCCCGACCCCCTGCAACACAAGGCCGGAACCATTCCTTACTGAACAGTCCCGAACAAGATAAACCCCGTGGTTGTAGCTAGCAACCGCCCACACAGCCGAAATATAAAGGGACATCTGGACAGGGGAAATATCTTGTCCTGCTTGGGCATGACCCACCAAACCTTGCTGCATCTCTCCTATTTTAGCCATTCCCGGTTGATGAGGCTTGAGGCTACGATTACCTTTATAGAACATATCTTAGAATGCTCATCGTCCGCCTGACGATGTGCTGAAAGCATTCAATCCATACAAGTTCGTTCCGAGTTCGAACGAAACAGAAGGCATTATCTTGTTGCACTCGTTTTGGAATCACCCTCAGAGTCAACGACGATAACCCTTGCATTCTGAATACATCATCTCGATCACCATTTGATAAGTCACGACCTATCGTTTAATTTGGATCGATGTGGTTTTCGGAGAATCAAAATTTGATTCTTCCGATCCCGGTCTCATCAGAATCCAAATGCCATTTTAAGGGCCAAGTTGTCTATTTAACTTAACAGTTCAATTTAATATCAAAATTAACATAACATATATAACAGATAAATCATACACAGTTATCACAGATATCCATAATATATCACAACATATCACATAAAAATTATCAACAGATATCAAAGTCAATCAAACATAATTATCAATGCATACCAAACAGTTTGGTTTTTCTTGACTTAATTATTTGCTTAAGAATAAACTATTTTATTCTGTTTAATTAATTACTGATTAATTAACTTATTAATGATCAATTAATTAATTAGTTAATCATTAATTATTAATTTATTAATTATCTTATCTTTAATTATTTATTTAATTAATTAACTTCTATTCATTAACTGTTACTTAATTACCCAGTTGATTAATTTATTTTTTTATTGTTAATTAATAACTCACTTATTAAAAAGTAATTACTTATTTAATTACCACAAATTACTTTAATAAATCAATTATTATCAATTTAATTAAAGTATAATTCCTAATTAATCATTTAAGTTAATTTCCATTAATTAACTTCAAGTAATTTGCTAACGTTATTAAGTTTTAAATTGATTTAACATATGATAAAATTTTAAATTACAAAATTAATTTAAAGTTATCAATTTAAAATTTCAAGTATAAATTTCATTTATATTCTAATTACTTTATACCAATTAATTACCCCTTTCATAAACCATACTTTTAATAGATTTAAATCAATTATTAACTTTAAACTAACTAATGTTATTACTATTGAACTTGTTAATAAACATACTAAAAAGCATCAGACAAAACATGGACGTGGACCCGAGACAGCACCATTTCCACTCGAGACTATCTCGAGTTCCCCTCACGATTTCCCCTACGTCTCTCTTCTTCATTTTTTCTTTTTGTTTTCTTTTTCCTGTAACTTTTCTTATTCTCATTATTTTTAAGTTTAACATTCTGCTGAGATGACAAACTCGCGCGAACACGGGTCCTAACTCGAGCCAACCGACCCCTTTACTCGAGTACCCACTCGAGTCGATCTCGATCAAAACACAGACACGCACAGCGTCGCCGTTCACGTGCACAGTGCCACGGCGAACTTCCATCACCTGAGTCGATCGCTGACAAGTCGATCGCCATCCACTCTTTGGATTCCAACACCCTAAAACGCTGATGGATCTCAAGAACGAGAAACGACAGTTTTGAGGTTCAGATCAAAAATAATGCTCCGACAACTTCCTCCTCATGCAAGCGATACAAACCTCCGGAAGCTTCGAGACTCCGGCTACACCACCATTAGCCTCCATACTAACATTCCTCTAATTTTCGTGAAGCTCGGTCATCTAGGTGAGTCGAAATCGTACAGAGCTCAGTGAAACTCGTGACAAAAACCCTACTTTAAACACAAACTCAAAATTTATACACTTGAAAAATAATTTGACATTTTTCTAGTGTTAATACAACTTCTACCTTGCTTCATTCTAAATTTCAGAAATTAAAATTATCTCGATCTTCCAAAATTGACAAAAATTCACTAAAGCTCCTTTTTAAAACTGCTCTGAATATCTTTGCTTATAAATCAAAATTTTTATGCTAAAAATCCTAATTATGTATACGAAATCTGATTATGTTATTAAAATTTAAAATTTAAACATTCAAATTTTAAACTTTAATTCTCTTTTCTTGATACTTGAATAAATAGTATTGATAAAATACTGTTAACCCTCAAAACTAGATTGTAAGCCTTTGATTTTTGATAAAAACTTAAGTTTGCATCAATATCCAAGTTTTAAAACATCTACATGAAGAAGTATTTGCAACTTCCTTTGCTTTACTATGTTCAGAATCTTGGAGCAAAAACTGGAAAAAAAAACAGACATATCAATTTACCTGAGCAACACAGAGTACTTAGTACTACTTGTTTAACAGAGCACATAACATTTGTGAGTTAAAACACAAGTTTAAATTCGAAAATATTAAGTTTACTCACCAAAAACAATTTGATGAAGAAAGGCTACAGGTTTGATTCCTTGAAACTTCACTGTCCTGAATTTGAATAAATTTTAATTTACAAGGTAAAGCTATTTACTTCCTTCTCTAATCTCAGGTTTGTTTTATGTTTAGTCAAGTTTTTTTTTATAAACGAACATAATATAGGTGGATATATATGTAGAAGTACTGAAAAATTATAGGTTGATCTAGAAAGTTACCACTTGTATTTTTATCCTATCTTTTTATTGGCCAAGTAATATGCATTGCAGTATGAAATCATAAAGAGATTTCGGCTGTAGTACTTGTTAAACAATATGTTGTGCTAGTTAATGCTTATGCCCTTAATTATGATAACAAGTATTTAATGTTTACTGATATTCTTATGTGTTGTACAAATATGTCTATTTTTTTTTCATTATTTCGGCCAAGCATATCTTGCAAGACATAGATTTTTGTTTTATTATATTGAAGTAAAACTTTTGTTTCCTGATGCATAAAACTGTATAATAGTACATAAGTTTTATATCTAATTTGTCTTTGTCTCTTGCATACTTAATTTACACGGTATCTTTGTTATAAATTTTTATTAAAGATTTGACTTTATTTATTTTAATTTATTTGCACTTTAGATTTTCAAGCATTTGACTCATAGCATTGTGTTTGCATTTTTATATTTCAAGTCATAACTTATATTTGTACATTCATACTTTTAGATACATTTTATAATTTATAATTATGGTTTTATACTAGTTTGGTATGTTTATATTTATAATCAATTATATTGTTTTAAACCTATGTGTTAGATTTCCATGTTTATGTTTAATGTTTCTATGCTTGTTAATTTTAAAACTTATCATTTTAAAAACTACAATTGTATCCATATATATTATCAATCTTATATGTGAATTTCAATTTTTTACACTTATCATTTTAAAAACTAACATTGTATCCATATGTGTATTATCAAATAATAAAATATGAAATCTTTGATTTTATTGTATAAGATAGATTTTATTATAAATAATTTTAAAAGATTGCATTTTAAATTTTCAAATCCAAAATTCCTTTACAGGCCATATATAACTGATAAATAATTAAAATCTCATCAGCTTATACAATTGAAAAGCTTGTATTTAATTTAATTTAGATTAAATATTCATTAAAATATGCTGTAAAAAATTCCGGGTTGTCACACCGAGACTTGGAGCCATGCATTGTTGAAGTTTGGTGTTCATCGTGTTCATCGAGAAGTTGCAACAAGTTGGGAGTTTTCGATCCATATCATTTTGGATCAGAAGTCCGGAAAGTGTTTGAAGTGTAGGCCGAGTTTGTATTAAAGTGTTTGAGCCGAACTATTTGAAGCCGCGCCTTGAGAAGTTCATTTTGTATTCAAGCCGAGAGTTGAAGTTTGAATTTGAAGTTGTGTTTGAATTGTTGAAGTATTTGTGTTTGATTCAATCATGCCGTCGAGAAGAGCTAACCGCCATCAGAATGTTGAAGCGTTGTATAGAAGTGTTAACTCCGCCTCGGCCTTGACCCAGTTGCCGACCTAATACTTAAAAGAGATGCCCACCTATGGCCTTGACCCAGTTGCCGACCTCATACTTAAAAGAGATGCCGACCTATGGCCTTGACCTAGTTGTCGACCTAATACTTAAAAGAGATGCCGACCTAAGGCCTTGACCCAGTTGCCGACCTAATACTTAAAAGAGATGCCGACCTATGGCCTTGACCTAGTTGCCGACCTAATACTTAAAAGAGATGCCGACCTAAGGCCTTGACCTAGTTGCCGACCTAATACTTAAAAGAGATGCCGACCTAAGGCCTTGACCCAGTTGCCGACCTAATGCTTTAAAGGGATGCCGACCTAAGGCCTAAGATGGTTGCCGACCTAATGCTTCAACATGGTTGCCGACCTAATGTAGTTACCGACCTAATGTAGCTACCGACTTAAGATAGGGTCCGACCTAACTATATAGGAAGTTTGCCGCTCTAACAGCACAGGGACAAGAGCATGAACTATACCTAAGTCGCAACCGACCTATGACCCATGTTAACTCGTCCACGACCTAAAGCCACTAAGTATAAGCCCGATGCCGTATTACTTAATACACGGTTGTATTGACTCGGGGGCGACTTGGAGCTTATACAGGGGAACCTTTGTGAAACCATGGAGGGGCCAGATGAGTCGGCCATGACTTATCTTAGACCGGCCACGACTTACCTTAGACCGGTCATGACTTACGACCTAAGGGGGGGATTTCCCCTATAAATACCAACCTACCTCAAGCATGGAGGGTACTTTTTGCCCGATCTCTTTAAGCGCCGATACTCTGCTGAATTCTCGACTCACTCGACACTTCAAGTTCGAAAGGCATCTCAACTAACTTCGAGAGGAAATCTAATGCAATCTACATGGATTCAAAGAATTCTTCTGCATCAAAGTTCTAGTTGTTTGTCTCATCAGAATTGTAATTGAAGATTGTTGTAAAGTTGTAACTGATTCAGCAATAAAGAGAATTAGAGTGGACGTAGGCTTACCCCAAGCCGAACCACTATAAAAACTGTTGTCTTTTCTGCTTTTTTCTGTGACTTGTCTACTTGTTTTTAGTTCCCGTGTTCACGGGTGGTGCTTTCACTCAATCTCTATATATACCGGGGTGTTAGCGTCTGATTTTTACGTTAACATTTTTGGTGCTTTCACTGAGAATTGAACTCAGGACACTTCCATCATTGCTCTGCATAGCTCTGTCAGAAGTAATGGCCCCTGGAAGAAAGCGTAGATCTGTTAGCCTCGACGATGTTCGTGAAAACACGGCCATTTCACCTCCATTAAGTCAGACAGCTCCAACTGTTGGAATTACAAGAGCAGAATTGGACGCCGTAGTTTTGGGGCTAAATCAGCAATTGAATGCCCAGAATTCGCAGTTGGAAGCCCAGAATGCCTTGATTATGGATAGGCTAAACGCCCTGCTTGAGGCAAATCACCAACGACGGGATAATGAAACAATCTTTGCTGAAGATGCCCGTGACCCCCAAGAGAAAGGTATTCCTCAAAGAGCAGACAACACCGCTGCAAGGGGACCTTCCCAAGCTGAAGGGTCAAGGCCACAGCCAACTTTTCAAGCTTCCGAAAGGGCATCTAACTTCTACCAGGCAAAGCCTTTAAACGATGAGGAGTATCTATCAGGGATGGTTCGCTCAATCATGAAGGAAAGTATGCAGAGGCAAGAGAATGAAAATGATTGGGGATTCACCCCGAGCAAGACTCCGTTCATCGAAAAATTTTAAAGGCGGAATTCCCCAGGAAATTTGTACCTCCTACCATCCCGGCCTATCGAGGAACAAGTGACCCTAACCAATTTCTATACAGATACGATTGGCATATGACTGGGGCACGAGCATCGGATGAGATTAAATGCCGATATTTTCCAGTATATTTAGAAGGGGTGGCTTTGCTTTGGTTCACCAAGCTACCGGGTCGATCCATAGACCAATTCTCCGATTTAACCCGAAAATTTAAAGAACAATTCAGGTTGTATGCGTCAAAGGCAAAAGATATAATGTCACTGTCCAGCCTAGAACAATCACCCGGAGAACCCATCAAGTCTTTTTTGAACCGTTTTAATATAGCTTTGGCCGAGGTAGATAACACTGAGCCCCGAATGATCCTAACATACCTAATGCGGGCCATCGACAAGTCAAGCGAATTCGGGATGTGGCTTAAAATGAAGGAACCAAACTCACTCGAGAAATTTTATAAAAAGGCCGACGAATTCATACGCCTAGAAAATCTCTCGATGCCAGTAAAAGCAGTGGTGGCCGAAATCAAGAATAACGATGTCATTTCTAACAAGAGAGGATTTGGAAACCAGAAAAGGGAGAATGATGAAGAAAAGAGGAAGGGAAATAGGAAGAAATCTCGACGTTTTAACCCTTCAGATTTAACCCCCTTAAATGATACACCGGAAAAAATCTTCTTGGCAAAGAAGGATGTTGTCACATACCCTAAACCACCTGAGATGGGGAGAGGTGTGGTGCAAAACGGGAAATTCTGTCGATTTCATAATCAACCCGGCCACGATACTAACCAATGTCGCCGGTTAAAAAATGTGATTGAAGAATTGCTGAAACAGAATAAACTTCAACAATATGTGAAGAAAGACGGAATTGACCCAACTCATTCACTCAGGGGCAACCATGTCCTGATTATCGATCCAGCTCAGGCAACAGAACTACAGAGCAGGAATCCGAAAAGCTGGTCATTTACTGACATATGAATCACAAGATCATGGAATGGCATTCACTTACACCCATATTTTAATAGCACTGCTTAAACCTGTAAAATGATTATGGATGTATAATTCTTGTGCTGTTAACCACTGTAAAATTGATGTGACTCAGTAATGAGCAACTATAAATCTTGTGTTCCTTAATGTCGTAAAAATGCCTGTATCATTTCGATATGCAAATATTACTAAAATGTCGATTTAGTATTGCAGGTTATCAAAGTAAAGCTTGCTCATTCAACACATCATAAAGCGAAGCGATCCCTACAAATCACGGAGTAAACAAATGACAAGTCACAAATGTTCCGAATTCAAATATTTCGAAAGAAGTGCAATTTGCAAACAATTGAGGATTCCACCAAAGAGGGCACCTTTCTAATAAGAAGGTTCCAAACCTTTGCTAATCAACCACGACCGTTTGTGTAAACGAACATCTGGTGAAGTAGCTTGCATCTGCCCCATGAATTCGCTCAGCAATAAAGCACATTTCTCTAGCGAAAAATAAGCGAAAGAACGGGACATGTACTTGAAGTGATTGCGAGGAATTGCTAAGAAGCGCAGGATATAAAGACACAAGCCCCAACGCTACTCTTTAGAGTCCAAAGTACTCTTTAGAGTCCAAATGCTTCTCTTCGGAGACCCAGCGCTACTCTTTAGAGTCCAAAATACTCTTTAGAGTCCAAATGCTTCTCTTCGGAGACCAAATGCAACTCTTTAGAGTCCAACGTACTCTTTAGAGTCCAAATGCTTCTCTTCGGAGACCAAATGCTACTCTTTAGAGTCCAACGTACTCTTTAGAGTCCAAATGCTTCTCTTCGGAGACTAAATGCTACTCTTTAGAGTCCAAAATACTCTTTAGAGTCCAAATGCTTCTCTTCGGAGACCAAATGCTACTCTTTAGAGTCCAACGTACTCTTTAGAGTCCAAATGCTACTCTTTAGAGTCCAAATCAAAGACCTCGAGCGGGCTTAACCAGAAAAAGAGAGATCTTTCTCGATACAAAGTTGCAGACTAATCAGTTGATACACTCCCGTGAATCCGTCCAACCGAGAGAAAGAAACTCCAAACTTCCAGGCAAAAGTCCTACTCAGAGGCACACGTTTCATAGAGATTGAAATAAAACTTCCAAGTGTTGAAATGTGAAAAGCCCTCTTCGGAGGCCTATTTCACCACAGTTGAAATGCTAAAAGACCTCGGGCGGGCTAAACCAGAAAAAGAGAGATCTTTCTCGATACAAAGTTGCGGACTGATCGGTCGATACACTCCCGTGAATCTGTCCAACTAAGAGAAAGAAACTCCAAACTTCCTGGCAAAAACACTACTCAGAGGCACACATTTCACCGTGATCGGTGATACACTTCCATGAGATGAAATGTGAAAAGCCCTCTTCGGAGGCCCGCTTCCTAGCGAACAGGGAAAAATAAAACCTCTCCCAAGGGGCAGAAACAAAAGACCTCTTCCCAGAGGCACAATTAAACAAAAAGTCCCCTTCCCAGGGGCACAATCAAACAGAAACACCTCTTCCCAGAGGTGCAATCAAACAGAAGGACCTCTTCGGTGGCACACGTTTCATCGAGATTGAAATAAAACTTCCAAGTGTTGAAACGTGGAAAGCCCTCTTCGGAGGCACAACTCTTCGGAGGCACACGTTTCACCGAGATTGAAATAAAACTTCCAAGAGTTGAAACGTGAAAAAGCTCTCCTTAGAGGTACAACTTTTCAAAGAAGCATTTCACCGGAAATGCAAAGCAAAGATCAAAAGCCCTCGACCGAGGCGCAATATAAAAAAAAGAAGCCCTCTTCAAAGGCACACTCTAGCTTTCAAAGGAAGACTGGTTCTTCTATTCTTGAAAATACTCTTCCTCAAAAAGAAGTTAAAGTGCCCTTCAGAGGCCCGCTTTACCACATAGGAGACCTCACTTGGTAAAAATGTGTGAAAGCACAAAAGAAAAGGTGATATCTTCGAAGGATGAAGCGTAGAAACTCATGTGGAGTGAGCTATACTCTATTTTGAGTTGAATAGTATTCCTCCAAGTATGGAATAGTTATTCCCCATAAAATAAGAGTACAAGTCCTCTTAAAGTATAAAATATTGCAACGAGCTTATGGTATAGGGGCATTATGGTATAGCTACATTGGTAAAAATTACGCTCGAACAACATACCACAAGCTCACTGCAATATCATATAAAGAAACTTGTACAAAAATGAATAGTAAATGCATTCTCAAATATAGACAGAAGTTTGTACAAACAAAAAGAATCATTTTATTTAATACTGTCAAAATTTTGTACAGGTACAGGTTTCAAAATAAAAAAAAGAGAAAAGCGGAGGCCGGTACCCGCACAATCTCCGGCCAGTACATGCAAAAAGCAAAAAGTAAAAATAAATCGAAGCAGGACCCCTTACTTCTTCTTGCCACCACCCTTAGAGCCTTCACCTGATCTAATAGGAAGCTTTTCAGGATGGCTTGGGAGAGTCGGGGATGAAGGAGGAAGGGTTAATGCCGGATCAACTTTCACTTCCTTTTAAGAAACAAGAATGTCTTTCCCTCTCTTCTTGGAAGTGACACGCTTCCTCCTCCTCCTTGAAGAAGACTCACTTCCCGGAGTAACAAGAGCAGATAATTTTATGTTATCAGAAGTGGTTCGCTCCGGAGACTCATTGCCTTCTCCAAGCCCTTTTCCCCCATGTTCTTGAGAAGCAATAGGATCATCTAAGCCATGAAGAGCTTCTATTTGCTCCTCTTGCAACCCGGGTTGAGAGGCGGACGGAGGAGTGACCTGGAGAACCAAAGGAGGAATAATTGGAGGAGGGGAAGTTTTAACAATGCTCGATGCTTTCTCTACAGAAGAAAAGAAGTTAAAGTCAACAAAGAGAGCAGATAAAGGGTCGCTGAGGTTCAGGAAATAGTCAAGAAGCTCATAAAACTCTTCAGAAACAAATGAGCAGTCTACTTGGGCAAGATTAACAGTAGAGTTACCTGGAGAAGTCGGCTTCCTGATATCAACCTCGTAAGCCTATGCTTTAGCACTCTCGTCGCCTTCATCTCCACCCTGTATGCTTGTGATCCCAGTGGTAACTTTAGTAGGGGATGGAGAATGAGAACTGGAGCCGATAATGTCAATTTCGGCCGAAGGAGAGGGCTGAACTGGAGCAGTTGAGATAGTTTTTCCTAAATGTTCCCCTACTGCCATTTCAGCTCTTAATTTCGCAAGTTGCTCTTTTCCCTTGGCAAGAGCGGCGCGAGCTCCGTCATCTAGATAATGTTCCTCAAGCTCTGTTTCGATATAGCCAGCACCTTTAGCGCCAAGCATATCAAGTGCGACATCCCACACTTCAGCCAAAGTTATTTCATACTTGGGACCTAGAAAAGCGAGACTACCGCGCCCCAAGACGCTATGCAGGTAGAAGTCAAACAGTGTCGAGCTGACGCTGGTCTTCGTTGCCTCATGAGATTCTTCAGATGCAATTTTACCGGCAACGGCTTCATCACGCTCTCTTTCAGCCTTGGAGAGTTGAAGCTTTAGCATTTGAATTTCCGCCTCCTGGGAGTTGACTTTCTCCCGTAACTCTGTAACCTCAGCGCGATACCTTCCCGCTGTTTTCTGCTCAGCTTCAAGTTGTGCCTCGGCATGTCGCTGAGCGGCGTGAGCATCGCAAACTTGCTTTTAAAATACTTCTTCTTTTTGAGTATATGAGGTAGAAGAAGTAGCAAGCTCTTGTTTAAGTTCCTCAACTTTCGCTTCAAGCTCTTCATTGTAAGTAGTGATGCTCCTCATTTCGGTATCATGCTGCTCAAGAACCTTCTGCCATTCGGCCTTGTCATTCTCCATGTTCAGCATGGCCTCTATATTCGCACGGTTGACCCTTTGAAGCTCATCAACAAGCTTTTGGCACCCTGACATCCGCTCGATATCAAATTTAACAGCATCACGATTTTGCAGCATTGCTTGTTTATCAATAGGGACCAAGTCAAGATCGAATCGCACTCCCTTTAGGCACCAGTGCGGGAACTGGCTTTGCAGAGTAGCCGGGCCTGGTCCAACTTGGAATTTAGGCCTACTGATTATTTTCTGAATGTCTGCCTTCCCGAGAGCAGGAGAGCCAGAAGGAATGTCAAGGGAGATGGGGGCAGTGACCTTTTCAGGAGTGGTAGTTGCATGCCTCTCACCGTGCCTGGCACGCTTGCTTGGGTCCTCAGCAATATGACTTTTTCCCTGGTCATCATGGGATTTTCTCTTGTGGGAATCGTCACCTCTATGGGAAGAATCATGGTGCTCCTCCCTTTCTTTTCTCTCATAACGCTCTTCTTGAGCCCTCCTCTCCTGAGCCTTTCGGGCGGCTCTCTCTTCATCGGTTTCTCTGTGAATGGGGAGGTAGCGCCTATAATCATATTGACTATGCCTCCCATAGCGCTGAAAATCGTCATAGTAAGAGCCGCTGCGTCCCATCGGAGAATCTGAAATAAAAAGAGAGACAAGTCTTAAAAGTCTTCAGAGAAAAGAAGCATAACTTTAGAATCTTCGAAGTACAAAGAGTTAGGAGTATAAAAGTGCCGAAAGATTCTAAGTGTGTGTGATGTGCAAGCTACGTGCATCAAACTACGAACCACTCTTTGATTGCGGAGTAATCGTGGGGGTAGTAGTTAACGTCAACTCTTGGGTCAACGGAACTTGTTGCAAAGAAGAAGTCGCTTCCACTACTGAAGAAGAAACCTTGGAAGTGACTGGATCGTCTTTAAAGATCTCCTGAGCGGTGGCAAAGAGGTCGCTCAACCCTTCGAAAGTGTCGTCCCCGCTCTGCCTAACAGGGCTTGTTTTCCTGGCTTCTTCGCCAGACTTCTGCGAATGTTGGGGAGATCCCTGAGGCTCTTCTTCCTCAATAACTGGGGCAAGTGTTAATTTGCCAGATGACCCCGCAATGTCGACAGAAGTAGAGCATTTCACTAAGGAAGCTTTGGAAGCGGGATCTTTTAGTACGGGTGCGTCAGAAGAAACCGGGGCATTTGATGCTCTAGCCGGGGAGTCTGGGATCTCATGAGGATGTATAGAGCGAGAGATGTGTAAAAGCCCGTACTGATGCAAAAATTCATCCCTCAACAAAAACTTTGCACTTCTCTCTTCTACGGCCACGGCACTCAGTCTTTCAAAAACTTGCTTATGGATTGGATCTCTAGAAGGGAGAGGAAGTGCTGAAAAGAGCAAAGAATGAGATTAGAAATTGATAATTCGGATCTCGGAAAAGTTTGGAAATAGGGAAAATAGAAACAGGTAATCTTACTTCCTACTCTCCAGATGGCATAAAACCCTGGGGGGCAGCGAGCAAAGAAAAACTGGTTTTAAAATCCATGAACACTTTCGGTAAGATCAGAAATAAGCTTGCGGTTTCTAGCACTTCTCGCAATAATAAGGGAAGGATGGTCTTTACTCTTTGCAAACGAGCATAGGTAGCGAATTTCTTCAAAACTCGGCAAGCGATCAAGAGTTCTCCTAAATAAAACACACAACCCCATCAAGATGGCATAGCCATTAGGATGAAGTTGGAATGGAGAGATTGTCAACCGGAGCAGAAGGGTTCGAAGGAAGTCGTTAAAGGGAGGAATCGCCCCGCTTAAGCACATTTGACGATTGACTGCAACAAAACCGTGGGGACGACTGACGGCAGTATCATTTGGTCTGGGAAGTAGAGCATCATTTTCAACAAAACCAAATTGAGTACGTAGCTGAATAAACGCTCTCGGAGTTAGGATTGTCAAAGTTCTCTCTGGAGGATTCTCTACGGGAATAGCTATCGGGAAGGTCTCTTCAGCTTGAGCTACCCCTTCTTCTTCTTGATGGGAAGTCATTCTACACAAACAACCGGATATTCAAACATGAAGGTGCATGTTTCCTAAAGTGTGTGGAGTGTTGTGTAAAATCAATCAAGCAATAAGCAAATATAACCGGAATAAAAACTAGCAAGTATTTGTCAGGTATAAAGTCCAGGGTTCGTTGTTTTATTACGCAAGTGTAATGTTGATGCAAACAAATCAGTTTAAATTAGCGATACTTTGCATTGATATTTCGCTTTAGTTGATTGGTTCACAGCATTTCATATAGTGTTTCTAAGTTGGTTACTCTATGTCGACTAATCTGTCATTTGATGTGGGCAGTCAATGGCAGTATATTCGCCTTGGTTTTCTGTGATTGTTGTTTTCAACAGGTTGTTAGCCTACAAGCTAGTGTGATATGTGAGATAAAGCGGCAAAGTTAAAACAATCCAGGATTTAAGCAGTTCAATCCAGTAGATTAAGTTAAGAATTCAAATTGGAATTATGCTTTTAAGTGAGAATTCGAGTTGGGCATCCAAGTGTTAACTCGGCTGCGATCCAAGGAATATCTCACGAATTAAGATTAAAGTTTTCGGTTCCTTAAATCGGTAGTTCTTTAAGTCGTGAGGAGTAATAAGGAGGAAAGCTCATGTTCAAAAAGTGGTATAAAATTCCCCAAGGGTTAATTCGGCCACAGTTTAAGGGTTAACTCGGCCACGGTTTAAGGGTTAACTCGGCCACGGTTGAAGGTTTAACTCGACCACGGTTTAAGGGTTAGATTGGCAGAAGAATAGGACAGCAGATTTCCCCCAAGTGCTAACACGGCCACGATTTAAGGATTAGGTCGGCCAAAAGTTAAGTCACCCAAAATCACTGGGTCGCATCCAAATCAATACCTCGCTCCACTCAACCCGTTAACCCGTTAGCCACTCCCTCAACAAAAAAACCCTCATTTCATTTATGCTATTTGATGCTATCGGATCATCCAATAAACCAATTCAAAACCACTACAAATTCAACACCTTGCAATCCTAGCGTGAATCAAAATCAACTAGCCTGAATCAGTAAACCATCTTCATTGCCTCATCGGTCAGTTAAAGCCAAACCGAGCAATCTAAGCTCCATCAGCCATGGGTGTAATAGGATTCGCGATGGAGCATCATGCAAGGAAGCGGTTTAAGTGACGGAATTCATGAGCCAATAGTGATCTATGATCGAAGAAGATGGTTTACTTACGCAATGAATAGCAGAGGTTGTCAGTAGTTGATTGGAGTTAAATCGCCTTTTGGAGCTCGGGAAAATTTTTAATGGCAGAATCAAGGGAGGAGGTAATGAGAAGGAAGAAGGGGATATGACTTATACCCTACAGTGGAGCGATCTGAAGCGGCACGTACGACCTAACTGTTAGGTTGCGTACGACCTACCGACTTGGAGAGTGGACGGGTTAAAGGACATTGAAGCACACGACCTAACCATTAGGCGTATACTTCGAGGGGAAAATGTTAACTCTACCTCGGCCTTCACCCAGTTGCCAACCTAATACTTAAAAGAGATGCCGACCTATGGCCTTGACCCAGTTGCCGACCTAATACTTAAAAGAGATGCCGACCTATGGCCTTGACCCAGTTGCCGGCCTAATACTTAAAAGAGATGCCGACCTAAGGCCTTGACCCAGTTGTTGACCTAATGCTTTAAAGGGATGCCGACCTAAGGCCTACGATGGTTGCCGACCTAATGCTTCAACATGGTTGCCGACCTAATGTAGTTACCGACTTAAGATAGGGTCCGACCTAACTATACAGGAAGTTTGTCGCTCTAACAGCTCAGGGACAAGAGCATGAACTATACCTATGTCGCAACCGACCTATGACCCATGTTAACTCGTCCACGACCTAAAGCCACTGAGTATAAGCCCGATGCCGTATTACTTAATATACGGTTGTATTGACTCGGGGGCGACTTGGAGCTTATACAGGGGAACCTTTGTGAAACCATGGAGGGGCCATATGAGTCGGCCACGACTTATCTTAGACCGGCCACGACTTACCTTAGACCGGTCACGACTTACGACCTAAGGGGGGTAGATTTCCCCTATAAATACCAACCTACCTCAAGCATGGAGGGGACTGTTTGGCCGATCTCTTTAAGCGCCGATACTCTGCTGAATTCTCGACTCACTCGACACTTCAAGTTCGAAAAGCATCTCAACTAACTTTGAGAGGAAATCTAATGCAATCTACATGGATTCAAAGAATTCTTCTGCATCAAAGTTCTAGTTGTTTGTCTCATCAGAATTGTAATTGAAGATTGTTGTAAAGTTGTAACTGATTCAGCAATAAAGAGAATTAGAGTGGACGTAGGCTTACCCCAAGCCGAACCACTATAAAAACTGTTGTCTTTTCTGCTTTTTTCTGTGACTTGTCTACTTGTTTTTAGTTCCCGTGTTCACGAGTGGTGCTTTCACTCAATCTCTATATACACCGGGGTGTTAGCGTCTGATTTTTACGTTAACAAGAAGAGAATAAGCCGATCAAATGGAACAACGCATCCATGAAAAGCTTGATGAAGGAATTGGACGATTAGAGAGAATGATGCTTGAAATGAATCAAAGTAGAATAAGGGTTTCACCTGAATCGAGCCATGGGGGAAGTAGATTTTCACCACATTCAGGTTGGGAGAGAAGAGAAGATCATGATCGTAGAAGTGTTGACAATCGTGATAGGAATGTTGATGATCGAAACCGGAGAAATGTGGATGATCGTGGTCGGAGGAATGTAGATCGAAGGGATGATGGTGGTAGAAGTGGTGGTAGTAGAGATGTTGGTGGACGTGATCGACATCGATATACATTAGATTTTGATGAGGAGTTTGATGGTGATAGAGGAAGTGTTCAATACCGAGATCGAGATCAAGTACGACGTCAGTATCGGGATATAGATGATGATCGACGTTGGGAATCGGGGATGAAGATGGAAATTCCTGAATTCAAGGGTGGAATGGTTGTAGAAGAATTCTTGGAATGGTTTTCTAATGTTGAGGAGATCTTTGATTTCAAAGAGGTTCCGGAAAATCGTCGAGTGAAGTTGGTTGCTACTAGGTTGAGGGGGAGAGCTATGGCGTGGTGGCAGCAAACCAAACTTACACAAGAACGGATGGGGAAGTCGAAGATTGAATCATGGAAGAAGATGAAAAAACCGATGAAAGCTACATTTTTACCTTACAATTATCAATCACTTATGTATCAGAGGTTGCAGAATCTGAGGCAGGGGAAGAAGATTGTTAATGATTATGCTGACGAATTTTATCAACTGACTGCTCGAAATGACATTATGGAGACAGAGGAACAATTGACTGCTAGGTTTGTTGGGGGGTTGAGAATGCAGATTCAAGATATGGTGAACATGTTTGATCCTAGATCTGTTGCAGAAGCACATCAGAAAGCGTTGGCTTGGGAGAAGCAGGGAAATCAATATTTAATCAAACCATATATTTTCTTCAAAACCATGGAAATCATTTTCAGAAATATATATATATATATATAGACCAACAAGTGTATGTATATAGTTTTCTATCCTATGGTGAAGTGATGTGGATATTTATCATTTCGATCCGCAATTTAAATATTTACGGCTATATATCTTTTCAACCCGCAATCCCAAATCCAATTCAGCGAAAATCGGTTGGGTTTATCATTTCAACCCACAACGATTTTCTCTTATTCTACAAGATCGTTCGGGTGTGTATCATTTCAACCCATAAGGTATTCTTTGCTGACAAGGAACTTGCAGGTTGAGGACAGTTATGAATATAATATAACATATCAATAATAGGCGTACATCATTAATAACAAATAAAATATAATAATGGATCATGGTGCCAAATATCATAGGTGAACAATTATAGATAATGGCGTATATATGTGGCAAATAATTAACATCAGCATATCTCAATTGTCGTTTCAGTTGAAATCAAATTTAATAAATATCAGAACGTTAATCGTGAGTGATTGGTCACCTTTCAAGGCTAGAGTGATTCGATAATAAAATGAGATGAGTTACGAATCCAAGCACTAATTCCGAAGTAAAGCAAGATTGAACGTGAATTGGACGATTAAAGCTGATAGATAGGGATTGTAACAACCCGCATATTTATTGATTTTATATTTAAATATTTTATTTAAATATTTTATTGATACTCGGAATTTAGTCCAAAAAGCTACTTTTTGCATACGGACGAATTAGGACTCGGGACCACTTCCATTGAGTTCAAAACGTCGTTTGCGATCTTTTTGAGTATAAACTTTGATATGTTTGGAGTTAGCGGAATTTTGCCACTTTTCATTTAGGGCTTTGGTTTGGGCTGAGCCCATTAACCCCACTTATTAACTCAGTCCCAACCCTCTCCTCTTCATTTACTTCCTTTCTGTTTTCCTTATACTCAAGCTTTTACATCAATGGAGAGTGGAATGGGAAATTAAAACTCAAGCCCTAGTTTTCTTTTGCAAATCAAGCTCTAGCTCCAAACTAATAGAAGAAACTTTGGTAAGCCTCTCTTCTTCTTCTCCAACTCATTCTTTTATCAATTTCAGAAATTCCTAAATTTAACTTTGGGAATGTTCTTCTTTTTGAGTATAGATTCAAGCTCATTTGGGTTGGGTGGAAGAGTGGTTGATTCTCCCTTTTGCTTTCAAGCTTCTTCTTCATTATTTTTGTGAAAAGGTGAGATTTTTATCTCGCGTCTATGACTATAATTATCTTTGGTTGTTGGGTATGAATTCCTAACACTTCTTCATGTGCATTTGCTCTTGATTTGGATTGGTTTGGTGAATATTCCAATTTTTTGGGTTTTTAAGTCAAATTTCTGTGAAAATCCTTTTATGGATGTTTGATCATGCTTTGGATGATGCATCGAGGAGCATATAGGGCCGGGTTGCCGATTGGCATAAACCCTTAGAGCCAATGTTCGTCCGGTTACATTTTGGAAGAGTTTGCTCTTCATTTGATAGGCTGAAAAATAGCGCAGGCATGATTCAGTCGACTAAAATCTCTGTTCAGTCGACTGAATCTGGAACCGGAAAGTTTCTAGGCAGGGTTTAGTCGACTAAAAATCTCTGTTCAGTCGACTGAATCTGGAAACAGAAAGTTTCCAGGCAGGGTTTAGTCGACTGAACCTGGAAACAGAAAGTTTCCAGGCAGGGTTTAGTCGGCTGAATTCTCTGTTTAGTCGACTGAACCTGAAAAAAGAAAGTTTCCAGGCAGAATTCAGTCAACTGAAAATCTCTGTTTAGTCAACTGAATTTGCTGTTTAGTCAACTGAAAATCTCTGTTTAGTCAACTGAATTTGTTGTTTCAGCCCACTTTGCCTTTTAGGATTGAATTTCCAATTTCAATCGATTCGTGATGATCCTATTTGTTGTTATCCTTTATTATGACTTTGATGACTCCTTTTTAGGGATTTTTGAATATCTGTTTCGATGGATTCTTATCGATTTGTTTGGAATTTATTCCCGTCTTCCTGTGTGAATTTTGATGATCGATTGTTCTACTATTATCTTTTTGATTTGTCACTTCAAAATATACAAAGGTTCAATACTAGTAGTAAATATCAAAACCCTTTCATTAAAATGATTTCAACACTATATTATTACAAAGCTCGTTTCTTAAACCGTTTCCAATCTACTAGCATATACAAACCTTTACCTCATTCATATGAGAAATCTAATTAAACGGCTTAGTAAAACAAGTGGTATGAAACGCTTGCTTTTACTTCGTCGGTTAATTCTTGGACTTGTTCGATTGAATCTCTTGTGACAATTTTCTAGTGGAGATCAACAATTTGTTCGTAAATATTTAAGTTAAGCTAGTGGTTATGGGACATGACGCTAAGCTCATATATTTACTAGCTTACTGTAATTGAAACTTCTTGATGATCGATGATGATCATTTTTGTGATTTAGACTAGCAATTGTGCGATGTCTCTTTGTCTGCAAGGGAGACTAGACCCCGTTTCAGTGTGATTTCGACCCACACATGTGGGACAACACCCCATGGTCTTCGGGCCGTTCGTGTGTCAAAAATTAATAGTTAGCTACCATTAGATAGCATCATGTTCGTGTGATACATATGTTGGTGAGTTTTCATGCTCCCGTTCGTGTGATAGGCCTCCCCCCTTTTTATGATTTCTGGATTTCGTGTGTTGATTTCTGGAAATTTTATGCTTCACTAATTTTAGTGATTTTAATTGATATGATTTATCAATTTTTGTGCATTGGTGAATTCGTGTGTCATTGACTTGTTGTGAATACAAGTCTTGGGTATGAAACCCTTTTTGGATCTTTGAGAAGATTCTTGTGATATTGATTAATCTCATGTTGATTTTCAATTCAATACTTATAGTAGTGTGCCATTATGGTTATCATATGTTTATGCCATATCTCTTATTCTATATCATGTCATCTGATATTTATTGCTAGACTGATCCGTTTATTATTTTCTTATGAAATAATACTCGGGCCAGACCGAGATGTTACAGGTGCTTCTGCTTGATTTCTCCCTAGGGATTCATTACTCTGACTTTTGGCTAACTACTTAGATTAGTAGTTTTTGGATGTATACAGTTGAGATATAGACTCTATGATGTATACTTATTCTTTCGTATAGCTCATGTTGCTATTCTTTTGGGTTATTGTGGATCTTTCAGACCACTACTCCGATGTACACTTTTATGTGTGATATATTCATATCTTTTTCCGCCTTTGTGATATGGATGTCTGTGCCTGTTTTGTGTTATGTTTATTTCTATATTTGTTTCCGAAGATTATATATAGCCACTGTGTGATAGCTTTGAGTTTGTATCGGTATGTCGGATTTCCGCTCTATTATCTGACATATCGGTGCTCGCACAAAGATATCACACGGATGGTCGCTCCTCAATAGCCTTATTCTCCATGCTAGTTGATAGCATTACTCCGTAGTGTTCTTGGCTAGCGTGGGTATAGAGGTGGGGCGCCACAGCTTGGTATCAGAGCCAAACTTCGGAACAATGTAGAATAATTTAACAAGGATCATCGTCCTAAGTCCATCTTAGGAGTCGTGCCTTAGGATTTAATTCATGTCTTCGTACCGTTCTATCCTATTTTCTTTTATGGTTCCTTATTTTATTTATCAAGGTTGCTTGATATTCATTAGGTGAATAGCCTTTTTCTTCTTCTTTCTTTCTTTCTAAAGGAAGGGAAATGGTTAGACCAGGCCGCCCCAGCGCCGGTCAATCTAGTGCTACTCCCTAAGATGGAGTTTTTATGTCTGCCCAGCAGCTTCTTGATTTAGTTAAGAATGCTCAAGCAGCTGGTTCTAATTCCGAACCTACTCATCCTAAGTCTGGATTTGCACGTTTGTGCAACGATTATACCAACTTGGGGGAAGCCATTCAAAGGTTCTGAAACTATTATCGAAGTCCGGGCTTGGTAAAGATCATGCGATCGAATCTTTTCTCGCATGAACCTCATTGTTTTTCACCGAGTTCAGGTGGCCTCTAGTATGCTCCAAGAAAGAGCATTGGACTGATATGAACTTCTTATTTCTAAAATCAATGAAGCGGATTTCACCTAGGTGCAATTTCGGGAACGCTTCGAATTAAAATTTGTGCCAGAAGCTGAGAAGGTGACTTTGGCTCGCCGTTTTATCGACCTTGTTCAAGGTGAATCCTCCGTGACTGATTATGTTGCATCCTTCGAGTCACTTTCCAAATATGGGGTTGAATACATCAACACCCCATTGAAGAGAACCAAAAATTTGTCTATGGCTTAAACAAAAATCTCAAGAAGCCATTACTTCTAAAATTAGAAGTTCCCTTCGACCAACTCATTGATATCGCTCTTCGTCTTGAAGAGGCGGATAGGGAAAGCGATGTTGAAGTTGTGGGTGCCAAACCGAATTTTAACAACAAGAAGAGGCCAAACAAATTCAAAGGTCCTTATCCCAACAAAAAGGGTAAGCAAGCAACTCCTGCTGCAAAGGCTCCTTCTCCTAGTAGTGGGAAATGCTTCAACTGTGGGTCTAGGGACCATTTTGCGAACAAGTGTTCAAAGCCCCGTTGTTGTCGCTATTGTAAGAGCCCGGATCATTATATACATCAATGCCTCAAACTTGAAGGCAAGAAGGAGGGAAAGTTAAGTGTTGCTCAAGCCCCTGGAAACACATCTCGTGGTCAAGGTACATCTCATTCTATCCTGGATGGTATTATTAGATTTCGTGATCAACCTATTTGAGTTCTTTTTGATACGGGAGCTTCCCATTCTTTTATATCAAAAGAGCTTGTTGATACTTTTTCTTTAAGTGTTGTTGCTTTAATGGCTTCTTTGAGAATTGTGAATCCGGTTGGTGGATCCGCAACACTCAGTTTATTGTGTAAGGATGTCGAGATTATTTTATGCGATTTTTCTTTCCTAGCCGATTTGCATGTCATGCGTTATTTAGGCTTCGGAATGATTTTGGGTATGGATTGGCTTAACTGTTATGAAGCTCAAATCCTATGTCCTGAGCGGACTATTTATCTTCGACACCTTCAATCTATTGAGCAGATTTCTATCGTACTTAAAGATCCGGATTCCGACTTGACAGCATCTTTATATTCTTTTAATCCTCGTGATGACGATAATGATGATGGGGAAGATATTATTTCTCTTATTCACGTTGTTCGTGAATTTTTCGACATATTTGAGCCCGTTTTAGGATTACCACCCAAGCGAGCAATTGAGTTCAAAATTAATCTTATTCCTGGTACTCAACCTATTACTCGTCCTCCTTATCACATGTCCAATAAGGAAAATGAAGAGATGCGCAAACAATTATCTGAATTGGAGACGAAGCAATTTATTCGCTCTAGTTCCTCGCCTTGGGGAGCTTCGGCAATTTTTGTGAAGAAATCCGATGGTACTCTTAGACTTTGCGTTGATTATCGCAAGCTTAATGATCTTACTATCAAAAATAAATAACCTTTACCTCGGATTGATGATCTATTCGATCAACTTAGTGGTGCTAGAGTCTTTTCACAATTGGACTTGGCAACCGGTTTTCATCAGCTTCATATTGCAGAGGATAACATTCCTTTAACATCGTTCCATACTCGGTATGGGTCTTATGAATGGCTTGTTATGCCATTTGGGTTAACGAATGCCCCGACTTATTTCGTTGACTTAATGAATCGATTTTTCAAAGACTTCCTCGATCGATTTGTTCTCATCTTTATTGATGATATTCTTGTGTATTCAAAAACCGAGGAGGAGCATGAAATGCATCTTCGGATTGTGTTGGAAACTCTTAGGAGTAATCAATTAAAGGAAAAGTTTTCTAAATGCCACTTTTGGCAATCTCGTGTGAAGTTTCTCAATCATATTATTTCCGAATCTGGAATTTCCGTGGATCCTTCAAAGATTGAAGCAATTCAAGATTGGAAGAGACCGGAGAGTGTGACGGAGATTCGTAGTTTTCTTGGATTGGCGGGTTATTACCGTCGATTTATCATGGACTTCTCTAAGATTGCCGTGCCTCTCGCTAGCTTAGCGAAGAAAGGTGTTAAATACATTTGGTCGGACAAATGTGAAAATTCTTTTCAAAAACTAAAAGAACTCCTTTCTGATGCTCCTATTCTTGTTATTCCCAAGGGGAATCAAGATTTCGTTGTTTATACCGATGCTAGTCGCGTTGGTTTGGGTGCCGTTCTTATGCAAAGAGAACGTGTTATTGCTTATGCTTCTAGGCAATTGAAGCCTGCTGAGACTAGATATGCCACTCATGATATAGAGCTCGCGGCTATTGTTTTCGCCCTTCGTATTTGGCGTCATTATCTTTTAGGAGAGAAATTTGTTCTTTATACCGATCATAAGTTGAAGTATTTATTCTCTCAAAACAAACTTAATTTGCGTCAACAGCGTTGGCTCGAATTCCTTGCATCTTATGATCTTGATATTCTTTATACTCCCAGAAAGGGAAATCGAGTTGCTGATGCACTTAGTCGCAAAGCAACTTTGTCGCAAAGCAACAAGCGGTTGATTCCATGATGATATCTGAATGTAATGATCTCGAGGTTTTATCCACTTGTGAAATTCGAGACCATGTTTCCGATTTATGTTCATCTCTTGTTTTATGTAGCCTTGAGGCTCATCCTTCTCTTTTAGATCGCATTCTTGAAGCTCAAAGGCTAGATCCCGAATTGGCTCTTCTTGGCCAAAATATTAAGGATAAAATTGATATTGAAGGTTTGGAAGACTTTGATATTGATTCTCATGGCGGCATTCGAAAATTTGGTAGACTTATCGTGCCAAATATTAGTGATCTTCATAAAGATATTTTAGAAGATTCTCATCATTCTAAATTTACCATTCATCCCGGTAGTAGTAAAATGTACGCGGATATGAAGCGGCTTTATTATTGGGAGCGAATGAAATCTGTTATTGCTAACTTTGTTAAGTGTTGCATGACTTGCCAACTCATTAAGGCCTAACATCAAAGGCCCGGTAGGCTATTGCAACCTTTAGAAATTCCAATTTGGAAGTGGGATCAAATTTCCATTGATTTTATAGACGGCCTTCCCCGTTCTCGTTTGGATCATGATAGCTTATGGGTTATAGTTGATAGACTTACTAAATCCGTCCATTTTATTCCCGTTCGGTCCAATCGGACCGTACCTCTTTTGGCCAAACTTTTTATTAAAGAAATTGTTAAATTGCATGGAGTTCCTACTTCTATTGTCAGTGATCGTGATCCTTTGTTTACTAGTGGATTTTGGAAGAGTCTTCAAAAAGCTTTGGGAACGAAGCTAAATTTTATCACCGCTTATCGTCCCCAGTCCGATGGACAAACCGAGCGTGTGAATCAAAGTCTTGAAGATCTTATTCGTGCATGTGTTCTTGATTTTGGTGGAAGTTGGGAAGATCATATTTCACTTGTTTAATTTTCCTATGATAATAGCTTCCAATCTAGTATTGGTATGGCACCTTTTGAGGCACTCTATGGAAGGCCATACTGATATCCTTCTTGTTGGCTTGAGGCCGGTGAGAAGCTGGTTTTAGGTCCCGATTTTATTCGTGATTCCACAGAAAAGATTGACCTTATTCGTCATAGGATGAAAGAAGCCCAAAGTAGACAAAGATCCTATGCCGATAACCGGAGAAGGAAATTAGAATTTTCCATGGGAGATCTTGTGTTTATTCGTATTTCACCTATGAAGGGTGTTGTACGTTTCAATCGATCGGAAAAATTAGCACCTCGATATATTTGTTCATTTGCCATCACTCAATGTAATATCCCGGAATTTTTAACAATATCAATTTAATAATCTGTAATTAAAATTAAATTGATATTGATATTCAGTTAATAATTATTCAGATAAATTTGATAATCTTCTTCAATAAATATTTAAATTTGTTATTTTATCTTTTAAATGATATAAATTGATTTCTATTTACAATATAAATATATGGTTTATATTTTAAATAGATGGGCATTTGTTTTAATTTTAATAAATAAAGAATATTTTCTAGTTTTGATATTTGTAGTAATTTGGAAATTTTGTTTTATTTAATATTTAAGCTTTTCAAAATTAAATAAATAATTTGGTTTAAATTAAATATTGAATCATATTTTAAAATTCTAATATAGACATTTTGATTTGGAAAATTTTGTTTTAAATTTGTATTGAGTTTTAAAACTATTTCATAAATAAATATATGATTTTAAAAATTGATAAGAAAAATATTGAAATGTTTTAAATTTAATTAGATTGAGTTTTAAATAAATTTAACAAAAAGGTTTCATGGCTTAATAAAATGGATATTTTATTAATAAAAAATTAATTTCGTTTAAATGATTTTAATTTAATAATAAGAGATTTATAAAAACAATATTGATATTGTATTGTCTTTATAAATAAGTTTTGAATAGGATTTGTAATTTCTATTTCAAATTGAATTTATATTTATAACTTGATTTGAAATTATTTGATTCTTGAATTTAGTTTGAATTTGAATTCGAAAGTATAAAATCTTAATTGTTTTAATTTTTAATATGTATAAGTTTATTTATAAACATGATTTGTTTTTATTTTCATTTATAAATTTATAAACATATTTTAAAATAAACTAACAAGTTGAATTAAGTTAATACACACTTTAGCTTGTAAATAGATACAAATTACCTTTATTAGAAAACATATGTTGCATTCATAAGCATTCTTTTGACAAGTCTTGAAAAAATGGACAAGTGTTAAAATTTAGTTTTAATTTTTTCTTTTTTGCTTTCATTAAAATCTGAAAATACATTAGTTAAGCTTGCATCTTCATTCATTTCATATTGCATTTTCAATTTCCTTAATCAAAAGAGAAATTATAAACTCATCTTCAAATTTTATAAATCAGTAACACTCTTCAAAACCTGCATATTCAAAATTAATAACCTATAAGCAAATTGAAATCCATTTCTGCATTTCCAAACCTGCATACTAAATCCCTGTTCAAGTTTAAAATTTGTTTGCAAATTGCAAGTTAACACCCCTCATCAAAAAAAAAAAACAAATCTGCATACCCTCAAAATCCAAACGCCTCCATATTCCACTCCTATTAAAAATCAAATCCACCTTTATCTCAAATTCAAATCATAAGTCTGCAAAATTCAAGTGAAGCTTGCACTGTTTTTCTGCATTCTGTTTAAACTTAGGAGTGATGAGCATCTGCACGTATTTGGGGGAGTTAGCAACTGCATCTTCTACATCTGCATGCTAGTAATCTAAGTCAGGGAACTTAGGCAAACTACATATCATTTCAGACATGAAGTACAAAGGGTCAAGCCTGCATATTCATTCTTCTGCAAATTTCAAAGTAATCAACAGAGGTCTGCATTTAAGTAAAAGTGAGTATCATTTAAAATCTTAAACTATATTTAGGTTGCTTGATTAAATGTTTGAGATAAAAATTATGTTTGTGTGCTTATAAAATGTCTGTTGTAATTATGATTGTTTATGCACGTTGATTGTGCTGTGTAGTGTTCCCCGATTCACACCCTATTTAAAAGAATCTTTAACAAATTGATTTAATTGGAGATTTATATCTGTGTTTTAGAATAATAAAAAGGAGTTAGTTTATCAGAGATTAGAATTCAACTTATAAAGTAATGTGTTTTATTTTCTTAAGTTTAGGTTTAAAAATTTTAGGAGAATTAAAATACTGGGAGTTATCTCTGTAAGCATAAGTAACACCCCTGTATGTTGATCTTGATCAAAAACAAATCATATTAATATTTATATCCAGTTTCAAAAATTAAAAGCATTTACTGGAAACTGTTTTTTGAATCAAGTACTAGAATTTTAGAGTATAGTTTCATCTACAGTTTGTTCTTGAACAAAAATATGAATTTGTGCAAATACTTGCAATCTGTGACTTGAGGAATCTTAGAATTTTTCTGAGCTATAGAGTAAGGATCATAGATTGATGTGCACGTAAATGTGCACATTTTTATCGCCATATTTAATCTGTTTAAATTAAATAAATGATCGTATTGGGTATTTTAACTTGTTTTAACCAAAATTCACATTAATTCCAAATTGTCACACATTCATCTTCATACAAGGGTGAAATGGTCATTTTTGTGCATTTATTAAATTGTGAAAATTTACTTAGAATTTTCTATGTTTTTTGTATGAAATTTGGTGACTTTTTGTTCGTCGACAGAAATTCTATCGAGTTAGAAAACTGTCGAACGAATTTTGAAATAAAAATAACCGCAAGCGCACGGTGTATGAATGTAGCACGCGGCGAATACGGGTCGATCCACAGGGAATTGTTGATTTTAAAATTCTATTCAATCAAATTATACCGAAGTCGAGAGTGAATAGCTAGAAATGTGAGAAACTAACAAAAACTAGCAAAAGAAAATGATAAAAATATGAGAGTTAAGAGAACAATTTAGAGATAAATCCACTCTCTAGATCATTTAAATCAACAAAATGAAGTTATGATCTCTCTTTTCTTGTCATTAGTGAATTAGTTGATGTGCTTATCATAAGTATGGTACATTTATGCTATTAATTAGCTCAATATAAACCATCAAACTATAACACAACCACTAATACACATTTAACTCTCATGAAATATGACAACAAAGTTGAAATAAAAATCTATTTTAAGCATAGCTTATTAACTATTGTTTAGAAATATAGGCTATCAAATTTCAATTTCAACATTCACTTCTTTGCCATAATCATATTTAGATGAAGAGGCAATTTGTGTTATGTTTGTTTAAGCATAGCCTATTTGTTATAAACAACATAGACTATCAAATTCAAAGCTAAACAACATCATCAAACCACTTCAATCATTCTCATTAAGCACAAAAAGAGAGCATAAACATCAAATTAAGTTGAAGCTACATGATTAGAGAGCTTCATTACCCCTAAATTGAAGGGGTTTAGCCTCTCATATTTGTTATCATATGAACAAATGTAGATTTCAACATGAAAGAATAAGAAAAGAAAAAGAGAGCAAAATTAAATGAAAAAACTATTCTACTTGCATGAAAGTAAATCTACACTGCAACATGAAAGTAAATAAGCATGAAAAGAAAAAGAACATGTATTGAAGTTGCATAAAAAAAATTACATAAAAGAGAAATGGCTAAGTAGCCATGGAAAAGAGAAGAGAGCTTTCTTTTATTTTATCTAAAACTAAACTAAAGAGAAGGAGGCCTAAAAGAGACTAAGAGGAGAGGAGATGTTACATGAAACATAAGGGGTATATATACAAGTTTAAAACCCTAATTCCTATTTTTGGGAATGCCCAAAATGCCCATGAGAAAGTGTGAAGGCCAAGTTATCATTAGCATGTTTTAATCCCCACTTAAATGTACATGAAGCCATTAAATCCATAAGCATGTGCATTAGCCTTTAATTTGTACATTAAGGTAGGTAGGTAGGTGGGGTCCTCCATGATCTTCACTTTGAATTATTTCCATCTTCATTCCTTTGTATTGATTTTATGCATGCATATCTTCATGAAACCACTTGTAAAAGTCACCAAATTTCCTACAAAAAACATAGAAAATTCTAAGTAAATTTTCACAATTTAATAAATGCACAAAAATGACCTTTTCACCCTTGTATGAAGATGAATGTGTGACAATTTGGAATTAATGTGAATTTTGGTTAAAACAAGTTAAAATACCCAACATGATCATTTATTTAATTTAAATAGATTAAATATGGTGGTAAAAATATGCACATTTACGTACACATCACTTTTACAAGTGGTTTCATGAAGATATGCATGCACAAAATCAATACAAAGGAATGAAGATGTAAATAATTCAAAGTGAAGATCATGGAGGACCCCACCTACCCACCTACCTTAATGTACAAATTATAGGCTAATGCACATGCTTATGGATTTAATGGCTTCATGTACATTTAAGTGGGGATTAAAACATGCTAATGATAACTTGGCCTCCACACTTTCTCATGGGGATTTTGGGCATTCCCCAAAAATAGGAATTAGGGTTTTCAACTTGTATATATACCCCTTATGTTTCATGTAACATCTCCTCCTCTTCTCTCTTAGAATCTCTTCTCTCTTAGAATCTCTTCTTCTCTTAGTCTCTCTTAGGCCCCCTTCTCTTTAGTTTAGTTTAGATCAAATAAAATAAAGCTCTCTTTCTCTTTTCATGGCTACTTAGCCATTTTTATTTTATGTAATTTTATTTTCTTTTTATGCAATATTAATTAGTGTTTCCTTTTACTTACATGTTCATTTCCTTTCATACTAGTACTGTAGATTTACTTTTATGCAAGTAGAATAGTTTTCTTTTCATTTGCTTTCATTTTTCTTTCTTTTTTTCTTTCATGTTGTTGCTACATTTGTTCATATGATAACAAATATGAGAGGCTAAACCTCTTCAATTTAGGGGTAATGATGCTCTCTAATCATGTAGCTTCAACTTAATTTGATGTTTATGCTCTCTTTTTATACTTAATGAGAATGATTGAAGTGGTTTAATGATATTGTTTAGCTTTGAATTTGATAGTCTATGTTGTTCATAATAAATAGGCTATGCTTAAACAAACATAACACAAATTGCCTCTTCATCTAAATATGATTATGGCAAAGAAGTGAATGTTGAAATTGAAATTTGATAGACTATATATCTAAACAATAGTTAATAGGCCATGCTTAAAATAGATTTTGCTTTCAACTTTGTTGTCATATTTTATGACATTTAGAAGTGTATTAGTAGTTGTGTTATAGTTTGATGGTTTATATTGTGCTAATTAATAGCACAAATATATCATACTTATGATAAACACATCAACTAATTACACTAATGAAAAGAAAAGAGAGATCATAACTTCATTTTGTTGATTTATATGATCTAGAGAGTGGATTTATCTCTAAATTGTCCTCAAACTCTCATATTTTTATCTATTTTCTTTTCTAATTTTTCTCTTTTTTTTAGTTAATCACTCTCTCGACTTCGGTATAATTTGATTGAATAGAATTTTAAAATCATCAATTCCCTGCGGATCGACCCGTATTCGCCGCGTGCTACATTCGTACACCGTGCGCTTGCGGTTATTTTTATTTCAAAATTCGTTCGACGGTTTTCTAAACCGATTGAATTTCCGTCGACGAACATAGATCCATAGAAAAACCTGAAATGAGAATAATAATTGCTAGATTGGTTGCTGTGGGGAAATTTTGTATGAACCCTAGTTTTGAATAGGGGTTAAAGATTGGGACAGTGAGAGGTGAAGAGTGGATCGAGTGATGTGATACTTGGTGATTGTGTAGCTGAAGGGTATTGGCACTCGAGGGCGGAGGGGTTGGATGCCAGATGATCAGAATGGCGAACTATCGCCGTTGACAGGTTGGGACAAAAAAAAACCTGGAAAATGTTTTCAGGTTTAGGATGTTTTGAGCAAAATTTTGAATTCTTGTTTAATTGCTGATATGGGTTGATGTTAGAGTAGTGGTGGGTTTCTGGAAGTTGATTGGATCATCTATGATGATCGGCAGAGTGGTGGTCGCCGTGCATATGCACGGCGATGAAGATTCTGGTGGTGTTGAGGTTTTTTTTTATTGGCTCGAAGCAAGTTGTAAAACAACTCGAAGTGCGAATGCGTTTGACTCGAAGTAGTATAAGGGTTTCTCGAGTCACTGTAATTTCCAGACTTCAGGTTACAGACCTGTTTTTTTTAAATCTAGGTTTTAAACTTTTTAAATCTGTAGTTTTTGTTTAAAGTAAGGTTTAAGTTTAAATTCAAATGCAAGTTTGAATTTCTGAATTAAAGTCAAATCCTAGTTTTATATAAAAATAAAAGTTTCAATAATTTGACTTAATTAACAATTTTATTTTGGGTAAGAAGTTTAAACCTTTTAATTTTTAGTTTTTTTAAAAAATATGAGAAAGAATTGAAGTTTATTTAAAATCTGGAAATTCAAATGTTTAATTTGAATATCAATTTTAAATTTTAAAGAAGGTTTAAAAATTTAAGTTTTAAATTAAATGTAAATTTAAGTTATAAAAATCTTTGAAATGAATTTAACTTCAAAATTTTATGATTTCATTAACAAACTTTTTTTTTATCCTGAAATTTAAATAAGTTTAAATTTATTTAAACTTTGATAAGTTTTAAAATTATTCTATTTTAAACTTGAATTTAAATTGAAATTTAAAGGTAATTTCATAAGTACTTTGTTTTGAATTAAATTGTTTTAGACATAATTATGTTTTATCTTGAAATTTAAATTAAGATTAATATTTCAGAATTTATTTAATTAATAAGGTGATTAAGATTTATTAATTGAAATTGGAATTAATAATTGATTAATGATTAATCAATTTAAAATTAAGATCATTAATTAACTTATTAATTAATGATGAATGTATGAATATTAATTATGTAATTAAGTTTTAAATTAAGGATAATTAATTCAATAAATTAATTTGAATTAATGAACGATTAAAGATAATTTAAATGGTAATTAATTTAAGTTAATTACTAAATAAAATAATTTGAGGATGGTTAATGAAGGTCATTAACCAGGATTATTTAATAATTAAGTAATATGGTTAATTTTTTATAATTAATTAGATTAATTAATTTAATAATAATCAATTGTAAATGGTTTGAGTTTAATTAATAAAAGTAATTAAGGAATTAATTACTTAATGTAATTAATTTAGTTTAATATGATTGTTTATTTTTAATTAATTAAGTTTAATTAATTATAAACACTTGAGTTTTATAAATAATTACTATATGTAATTAATTAATTGAAAATCTCTTAGTTAAGTAATTGATTAATAATTACAGTTGTAATTAAGTGGAGATGTTTAAGAATGAAGTAATTTGGATTAATTATTTAGTAATTAATCAAATAATTAATTAAGAAATTAATTTAAGGATAATTAATTTGGTTTAATATAGTAATTAAGTTAGTTAATTACTTAGAGTAATTAATTTAAGGAATAATTAAGGATCATTAATTATTTTAATTAATGATGTAATTAAAGATGATTAATTATGACTAATTAATCAATGATAAGTAATTAAAGGTAATTAATTAATGTAATTAATTAAGAATTAATGTAATTAGTTATGATTAATTAATTAATTGAGGTAATTAAAGGTTAATTACTGTTTGATTGGAGAATAATTAGTTTGTGAAATTAATTAAGGATAATTACATGAATGTAATTAAGGATAATTAATCAAGCGTGATTAATTAAGGAGATTAAAAATAAATGACTAATTGATTGTAATCAATTAAATGGTTGAGTGAGTAAGTTATAATTTGATGAAGTAATTAATTTAATTTATTTTAAATTAATTAAAGATGAAGGAATTAATTTAATTCATTTTAAATTAATTAGAGGTAGAGAATTAATTTAATTCATTTTAAATTAATTATATGATGATGAGTAAATGTTTGCTTATGTACGAATGGATGACATTGATTTTCTTGGATGCTTTGCGATCTCAGTAATGAGATAAATAGTATTGTGTGGTATGAATGACTTGATTGTATTGTGATAACATAGGTTATCTATTGTGATGGTGATATATGATATATCTATTTGATATTGATAATGTGGATTACCTGTTATGTGACAATGTTGATTATCAGTTATGATTTATGAGTTATTTATCTGTGTGTATATAAATATTGTATTGATTTATTTTAAACCTTTAAAACAACTTGAACCTAAAAGACACGCTTTGGATTTCGATGAGACCGGGATCGGGTTTCCATATTTGGATATCCAAAAACCACATCGATTCCAAATAACGTTAGGTCGTGAATCAAAGTGGAGCTTTGTGAAGACTCGAGGTGTAAGGGCTATACGTCAGTATAACTTTGTGGGTGATTCCGTAATGAGTTTGACGGAATTAGTTCTTATAGATTCGAGATGGTGAATCAGAGTGCAAGGATTATTGTCATTAACTCTGAGGGTGTTTTAAAATGAGTGTAACGAGATAATGCCTTCGGTTTCGTTCGAACCCGGAACGAACTTGTACGGATTTAATGCTTTCAGAACATCGTCAGGTGGACGATGAGCATTCTAAGTGATGTGTTCACTAAAGGTAATCGTAGCCTAAAGCCTCATCAACCGAGAGTGGCTAAAAACAGGGGAGGTGCAGTAAGGCTTCGTGGGTAGCCCCTACTGGAGAGCAAGATTTACCCCTGTCTAGAGGTCCCTTTATATTTCGGCTGTGTGGGGCGGTTGATCATAACAACCGCCGGGGTAGTCTTGTTCGGAACAGTTCAGTAAGGAATGGGTCCGGCTTTGTTTTGTAGGGGAGCGGGCGTACTCCTCGGTATGGTGATCTAGGCCACGTACTGTGACGGGTGGTACCCCAGTAGCCCTGCCATTGTATGGAATCCAAAATCCAATAAGTGCCAACGGTTTTGATTGTATTACCCACTTTTGTGGCTAGTAGCTGGAATTTAATGAATGTAACAATTTCGGCTATTTCTTATTTACTTGAAAACCCTAGACACTATTATAATATCATCGGATTTCCTATCAAATGTTTTGGTTAGTGTAACGACCCACTATTATGTACCATTCGAATTCGACAATAATAGAACATGTCGAGCTGGAATAGTTCAAAATAATAGATTGTAGAATAAATTTGGCAAAACTCAGAATATACAGTAATAAATCACAGAATCACATACACAGATATCAGAATCTCGCAGCGGAAATTAAAAATTCAGTGGTTCATGAAGCCACTTAACAAAACAGAATTTACATAACTTATAATCTTCCATACAATTTTTAGACATAAATAGATATAGAGTCTTCAAAGTTCTTGAATTACAGAAGTATAGAAACTGAGACAAGCTTCCGGCAGCACGAATGATCTAATGAGTCCTAGCTCCGGAAAGAAAACTGAAACTGCAACTCAGGCTGACCCGAGCGTAAAATAAAACAAAACACTCGAGTCAGGACATACATACTTATATAATGTAAGCTAAATCAAGTGTACTGTAATATAGAGCAAGTAACTCAAAGGATGCTTGGGATCGCCCATCCTCTAAGGATCCGTTAAACTATTTACTATGTAGTATATTGCGCTATTATAATAGGGTCTATATTAAAATAAACATACTTTTAAATAGCGTTAAGGCTTTACATTTTCCACCTTAACACGTAATAGTCCCAGTAGTCCATCCAATACCATAGCTCCTCCTACTCGGGAAGCAACTAGAGGATACCACACGGGCTACGGGAGAAAACCAAACTCGTACAAGGCTCGATATGGTAGGTGACACGGCACAACGAGGCAATGCCAGGGTAGATATACCAATTGCTATCCGGACCGGTGGTAACGCGAAGCCGCAGCGACCGCCCACCTCGAACAACACTCCCAAATCAAGGGTGCACCCAAACAATCACAAGAGTAATAGAATGGTATACGAAGAAGTGCGTTCGATCAGAGGAGCTACCTCATTAATCCGAGAATCGCTCCTGTTTTAGCCACCTTAAGCCAACTCACGGGAGTCGGGTCCACGTATATACCTTTCAAGAAACCGTCACCACCAACCTACTTCATTCTGGAATCTCCACCGCGTACACGGTTAGTCAAAGTGGTTTTCGGTATCGACAGAGAGTATGTCCATATCCGATCCCGGTCTCTTTGCCAACCCATCGTTATTATAACCCGTGGTCATTTAAACATTTTATACTTTAAAACCAGAGTAAACATTTCCCTTTTCAAAACTATAAATACGATATTATTTTAAACCCCAAAACAATGTGATATAATTCCTTTCCAAAACCATACTGTTTAAAATTTATAATATATGGAAACCAAATATTTGAATTATACCTTCAAAGCATAATAATTTGGAGTTTTTCTTTAAAATCCATAACTCCCAAACACAATGGTTTGGATATTTAACGGTATATAGAATAATGGGTTAACTTTATGGTTACTTTGTAAAGAAAGGAATTTACATAGCTTTACAAATAATTTCTCTATTTAAGATTTAAACCATAATTTAAATATCATTTTATATCCCCAAAACATTACAATTCCCATATATATTGGAGTATTTACTATTCAAACTAAGTTTGGGTTTATTCTTTCACAAATCAATGTTTTATTATTTAGTCTTGAATAAAACTCCAAAATTTTTTTTTTTTTTTTTTTTTACCATTAAATTTTCCAAAAATTTACTTAATACCAGAATATTTATCTTTAATCTATTAAAGAAAATACAGTTATAAATATTGAGCTTTTCCAAAACTTAAGATAAAATAAAATTTATCAAATTCCATAAATTTTAGAGCAATCAAATTCTAGATTCCATAGCACTTAGGAAATGCTACCTAAAGTTATGGGTAAAACTAGTCCAATTTCAAAAGACGGCATTTAAATGCTGTAGTAGATGTTTACTTAATAAAGATTTTCAAATATAACCTATTTATTTACTTATTAACTGAAATCTTATTCTTTCAAAATCCCGATTTACCAAATAAGTTATATTCCAAATTTATTCAAATATTTATTTATTTTTATTTATAACTTATTAAAAATCAATATCAATTCCTTTAAAGATATAAAATCAAATATTTAGCTTCCAGAAAATTTTAAATATTTCAGAAAATATTATAAGGACCACGGGCCTGTATAAAATTTTCTAGCCTAGGTCAAGTGATACGGATTTATATCATTTCAACCCGTAAGTTATAAATGCCCCGGGTTCTATCGTTTCAAACCCGCAATCCCAAGTTATCAGTTAAGCAGTTAACAGCATAATTTAACAGCGATAATCATTTAGGCCTATCATTTCAGCCTATAACAATATATATAACAGGGAACTTGCAGTGTGATTTAAGCAGTAAATATATAATAACATAATATAACTGCAGATATAATACACAGATGAATAACTGATGAGATGTCAATTTAAATGGGGTTCATCATTCATAACAGACAGATAGTAGTGAAATAAATTTCTACACATACACTTGCAATAATTTACGAAATATAAATACGTATGTCTGGTGAGAAATACTCACCTGAGAGTTGCAGAAAATTTGAATACAAAACGACGATTCACCGATAAAGCACGACAGAGAATAACGATCAAATTCTTCTGACGTAGATTCAAATCTAGAACAAAATTTCAATTATGGAATACGTGACTTAAGAATTTACGATCAAAGAAAAGATAAAATAGAACGAGAATGGTTTGACGTGCTCGACCACTCCACCGTGTACCGTGACCAAAATATACTTTATATGTGAACCGTGCTAACACAAGATTTTACGACAAAATCTTTCCTAAAACCATTATGACAAAAGTTGAATACATACTCGTGCATACACAATTTCACTGCTCTAAGGCCATGATACGCTCATGTGCGTGTACACCTCCTACCTTCTGGTTTGCTTATGTACACGGCACATCTATGTGTAGACAATCCTTTCTCTCTCTCTTTTTTTTTCTTCTCACTTAAATTTCCTTTAAATTATAATAAAATTTTTTTTTCAAACTGGTCCATATTTTTGTTCGCTCTGCAATTTAACTGAGTTTTAAAAGTATCACCACTTGCCTGAACTCATCAGATTCCAAAATATGCAAATCCCTATACTACTACTTCCAATTAGCTACAACAGCTAGACTTTTACTTTTACTGCAATCACTAAAGTCCTTACCCCTTTCCAGTCTAAGTTCCTTTCCCAGTCTTCAAAACTGAGCATGCAGAGGCTAAGTTAAATAGCTGTAGATATGTTCATTCATGCATATCACGTGACCATACAAAACAAATCAGAACCTAATATGTTTACATCACTTGAATCACTTCATCCCAGATCTGCATACACTTCCCCGGGTCACTCCCTTCATAACTTCGAGAAAACGTGTGTTTGCTTCGAGCAAGCAGGCAGTTGCTTCGAGTCCCCTTACTTCTCTCTGTATATACTGAGGCAACTCTTCCAGACCCACTGAGCTTTGCACCAGATATTTCTATCTACTTTCATTTCCATCCTTCCAGCCATCACTACACATTTGTTTCAATCTTTACCAACCTTCTCAGATCTGTTTGTTTTCAAAGCATGAATGCATATTACCTCTCATCCAAAGTACTGAAACTTCTTACCTATCTACTTGCCTATATTCACAAGCATCAACACTCTCAGACAAGTACAGGCCTAAGTGCTTTACCTAGCATACTAGATTCAATTCTATGTGCAACCATTCCTTTCTCATGTATTCAAAAATTGGACTTTCAGGCTTTTTTTTTTTTTATGTTTAGTCAGAGGCCAACTTCCATACAGCTGCACTTGGTATATTATGCAGACAAGATGCTTGTACCCATCCTTATATTTCCACCTACAGGCTATCAATCCAACCTAGGTAGTTGCTTCGAGTAAACCTATCTCTCTCCCCTCTGTTGTATTATGAATTCCTCTGGCACATGTTCAACTCCTATGCGTATGTCAGCTGTGCACGTGCACACAGTGATCCATCTCATTACAACACAAATTCTCCGATATGTAGACTTGCTTTACGAATGCAAGCAAAACTTACCCTATAGTCACATCCAAACCTATTTTATACTAACAATTTATACAACTCTTCTGCATAAATACTTAAGTCCCACCCATTCTTCCTACTGGTTCAACTACTATGCTATGCCAAAAGAGCTTATGCAACTGTGAGATTCAACATTTTTCAGGCTATCTTTCCATCACTAAAGCTTTTCCTCTTTTGTTTTATTCCACCTTGCTCTCGTCTTATACATATATATTCTCATGTTCCTGCAATATCAAACTATAGTATGCACATACCCAGCCTATCTTAGTCTCGCAAATATCCTCTACACTATGTATGTATACTGTCTGGATTTATAAATGCAGACTAACACTCCCCTAAGTTTTCACTAAATTTACTCATGTATGTCTATATATATTTTTTTTTCTTGCATTCAATCCCTAAGTCTAGGACTCCCCATCTTTCAACTGCATCAGTTAACATCAACTACCTCCCCATTCTCTGATCACAAACACAACTGCCTATACAATATAACTCATCCCCTGTGTACACTGCAACCACTAGCACCTAACATTTTAACTCAGATTCCACTTTTGATACAGATCTACCCATATACCCCCATAATATATTGTTTACAAGCTGGTACATTTTGTTCCCAGGTTCTATCGGTGATGTACTACAACTCACTCATAAATGGAAAAGGTTGATCATAAGGGGAGGAGTGGCCGAGCAAAGTAAAAGAATAACAGAGAAACCAGGAGAAGGAAAGAAAATATAAAAGAAGAGGCCATACCTGGAAAAATTTACGCAAGAGAAGAAATGAGCAAAATATGAGATGTACATGAATATGTAGAGAGGTGATTAAGATGCCTAGTATTTATAAGGGGTTTGTGGTTCCTTTGCACGCAAGGAAAAAAATCAAGGATAGGCAGGATTTAATACTTCAGTTGATTTTCTGATAGGAGAAACGGCCATCATAAATACAACGTATGAGATGATCTCGCTGTATGTTTAGACTGAATGCAAGATCAAGGGAACAAGTGAATTAATTTACTATATACAATATATTGAATCAATCAGGGGAGGCCGAACTTATAAAGTAACTGCTTGATTTGTGAGCAATTTAAGGATTTGTATAATTGGTGGTCTTGAACATAACTGATAGCGAAATCAAAGGAGGAGAGTGATTATCATAAATCAGTTTACAAAAGAATTAACACATGCGTGCATCAAGCAAGACTGGCAAAGTTTGAAGCAAGTAAAATATGTAGAATTTTTAATCGTTTTTTTTTTTTTTTTTTTTTTTTTTTTTTTTTTTTTTTTTTTTTTTTTTTTTTTTTTTTTTTTTTTTTTTTTCACGTGATACCTTGCCAGATATTAAGCTTTCAAACCTCAGAGCAGTTTACTAGTTGCGAGATTGAAGGCAAAGGAATGAGGCCGCTTGATTAAGGAAAAATAAATGCTGATGAACAGAGGAAGAGAAATAGAATGCAAATGCACGTTTCAGTTTCACATTTTGATTGCAGGCACCTTGATTTGATACATATCTGTTAAATCTTGTATGAATGTAGATGTGAAAGTAAAAGTCAGTGGAGGAATGCATGCATTAGTTATGTTTAAAATTTGGTAAGTGCGTGATATATGGTATGTTATAAAAATTTTGAACGTTACATGTGATTTGTTTTTAATTTAGCTGAATTTTGATTTTAGTTTGATTAAAATAAGTGAAATGGTACGAGTTTATGCAAAGCTTTTAAGAAGGAAAAATGTATACAGATTTATAAAAAAAATAGACTGTCAGTTAACCAAATACCGGTTACCATAGAATTACTGACTGATATTTTATATCCAAAAATATTTAAAACTTGATTTTTACACTACGCTAAACAGAAGCGGTCTAAAACATCAAAAATTTTCACAAAATTCACATTTTAAAAACACACGTTTTGTTACGTTGCTTTATACCCTATAATTAACGCGTCTTTTGAACGCGAAATTCAACTGTTCCAACATAGCTTAAAAATTCACAGTTATTATTAGATTTTATTGGCATATGCAATTTTATAAAATATATCTTCAAATTAAATAATTAAACTATATCTTTAAACACAATTTATATAAAATATCTTAAAAATTAAATAATTAAAATAAAATAAAATAGCTAAAAATTAGGGTTGTTACACTCTCCCCCACTTAAGAACTTTTCGTCCTCGAAAAGGAACGAAAAAGAGAAACAACAGGAAGATAAGCTAGATAAACAAGTACCGTAAACGAATAGTTCCGGTATTTGAAGCACGAAGAAGATCCTTAGAATCGGATTATACCCTTTTCAGTTTGACAGTCATGCTCTAGGTGCTCAGCGGTGCTCAGGTCTCGATGAGTAACAAAGATTTCAAAGATTATAGAAAGATTTCTAAACAGACTGGAATAAGCAATAGCCTTCCCAATCCGTAGCAGATAGGGAAACCAAGGATACTCGAAGATAGTTTGAAAACAAAGTAAGATAATAACTTTGAAATCATAATGCCTTTGAAATCATAATACTTTGAAAGTCATTTAAAATCTATAGATATTATTTGGAAATCATATTACTAAAATCATATTACTATCAAAATAATCCTCATTTATATCTTTCAGTTTCAATGCGAAATAATATTCATATCAAAGTTTAAATATTCCTGAGTTCATTTATCCAATTATAAGAATTTCAAAACAAATTTTTATTGTTAGAGACAGCATCACTTATAATATGCTATAGTAGATATGATAGCACTCCTAATCAGTTTATTATTGCATTTAATTCTTAATTTTAACAAATAACCTAACACTTTGTTTGAAATACCTATTTTAATAAATAAGATATTCCTTCTTGAAATTTCCAATGGAAAACCAATTCTCAATTTATCAAAATTTAGTGATATTGAAATATGTCTTAACTATTTAAATCATAATTATCTATTTTCAAGACATGTCTATTTCATAAATAGAATATTTATTATAGCAAATATAACAATCAAATTTCTTTTCATAATATTTTCCTTGGACATTAATTAACTATGATTTTAAGATAAACAATCCTTATTACAAAACATTCCTTCCAAATATATTTTTCTTATCTCTATATTACCTTTATTTATCTTTTTTTTTATAACTAAAATTTAAGTGTATAACATTAATTATAACCACTCAAATTTTATTTATAACCTCCTTTTTATATTGTATATTATCCAGATTCATTTTTCACTTTTGAAAATCAAGGTAAGTTATATTGAAATGAAATTTCTTAAGATAAAATTTTAAGAATTAAATTTCTGATTCCCCTCAAACCATATAGAGATAAATAAATATATATACGTAATATGTCAATCAATTTTAAATTATATATCTATATATATTAAATCATACTTAAGAAATTCAAATCAATTAAAAACTCAAGGAAATACTGTAGCCGGACTACAGGATGGTCTTTTCCCTTCGAAACTCGAAAATGAATGTCGATGATGCTGCAGTCATCACCGAAATTATTTTCCAGCGACAAAGAGGAAAGCACTAATTTTAAAATTTCTTTGGAAACAAATTTCTATAAAAATACTCTAAATAATATATCCTTTAAAACTTTTTAAACCCAAGGTTTGAAATCATCAGAAATTGAATTCTCAAGTTCTTGTTTTAGATTCATTTCTGTTTCTAAATTAATTTATACCCATTGTTTATATTCAAATTTTTATTCTAGACAAAATACCTATCTTACAAAACCATAAATAAAATCAAAACTATTATCTTTTTGACAACTAGTTAAATTAATTATAAAATTCTGAAAATCATACTTATATATAATATTAGATTTTATTTTCAAATATAGGAATAAAATTTTTCAAAACAAGGATAGAGACTCAAATTTGATGGACTCAAATCAAATAGAATTCAAGATAAATGGAAATCAGAAAGACTGATGATTTAATATCAAAATAAGGAACTGGGTGAGTTTATATAATCGCGGACAATCTTGATCTGGTCATCCGTGACTTTGAAGAGTCAGATCGGTGTGGTTGAGTAAATCTACACTTGATCCGAAGAGATAGAGTTTGGAATAACTAAAGATACTAGCATATAAACCGAGGATAAATATAAACCTCTGGTGAATCAATGCTAATTGCAAAGGAGTTTCACCCCTTTATTAGAATAATGGCGAGACCGCCAATTCACTATAAAGATCATCCGAAGTGGAATTATGGGGTACTCCAGAGTCTAAAGATGATGAAAAGTGAGGGACACGAATGAACTTTGGAACCATAGGGGATGTTCCAAATTCGAAAAGGAAGAGATTCAATCTCGAATGAAGGTGATTCTGTACATCAAACTTACCGTACATTCTAAGTTTTGCCTAGAGCCAAAGCTCTGATACCAGCTGTAACGGGCCGCGCCAGTGGGGTAACACCCACCGTAGCATACAACGGTACCTCTGTTCTGCCTTTACGGCTAGCCTCTCGACTACACCACCAACCTCCACGAGGACATGTAGGAGTAAGAGTCAACCGTTCGCTACCCAAACCAGGAAGCGAGAACCCCCTATCATGTTGCACCGAGTGCAGTGGCAGACACAGATATCAGAATCTCGCAGCGGAAATTAAAAATTCAGTGGTTCATGAAGCCACTTAACAAAACAGAATTTACATAACTTATAATCTTCCATACAATTTTTAGACATAAATAGATATAGAGTCTTCAAAGTTCTTGAATTACAGAAGTATAGAAACTGAGACAAGCTTCCGGCAGCACGAATGATCTAATGAGTCCTAGCTCCGGAAAGAAAACTGAAACTGCAACTCAGGCTGACCCGAGCGTAAAATAAAACAAAACACTCGAGTCAGGACATACATACTTATATAATGTAAGCTAAATCAAGTGTACTGTAATATAGAGCAAGTAACTCAAAGGATGCTTGGGATCGCCCATCCTCTAAGGATCCGTTAAACTATTTACTATGTAGTATATTGCGCTATTATAATAGGGTCTATATTAAAATAAACATACTTTTAAATAGCGTTAAGGCTTTACATTTTCCACCTTAACACGTAATAGTCCCAGTAGTCCATCCAATACCATAGCTCCTCCTACTCGGGAAGCAACTAGAGGATACCACACGGGCTACGGGAGAAAACCAAACTCGTACAAGGCTCGATATGGTAGGTGACACGGCACAACGAGGCAATGCCAGGGTAGATATACCAATTGCTATCCGGACCGGTGGTAACGCGAAGCCGCAGCGACCGCCCACCTCGAACAACACTCCCAAATCAAGGGTGCACCCAAACAATCACAAGAGTAATAGAATGGTATACGAAGAAGTGCGTTCGATCAGAGGAGCTACCTCATTAATCCGAGAATCGCTCCTGTTTTAGCCACCTTAAGCCAACTCACGGGAGTCGGGTCCACGTATATACCTTTCAAGAAACCGTCACCACCAACCTACTTCATTCTGGAATCTCCACCGCGTACACGGTTAGTCAAAGTGGTTTTCGGTATCGACAGAGAGTATGTCCATATCCGATCCCGGTCTCTTTGCCAACCCATCGTTATTATAACCCGTGGTCATTTAAACATTTTATACTTTAAAACCAGAGTAAACATTTCCCTTTTCAAAACTATAAATACGATATTATTTTAAACCCCAAAACAATGTGATATAATTCCTTTCCAAAACCATACTGTTTAAAATTTATAATATATGGAAACCAAATATTTGAATTATACCTTCAAAGCATAATAATTTGGAGTTTTTCTTTAAAATCCATAACTCCCAAACACAATGGTTTGGATATTTAACGGTATATAGAATAATGGGTTAACTTTATGGTTACTTTGTAAAGAAAGGAATTTACATAGCTTTACAAATAATTTCTCTATTTAAGATTTAAACCATAATTTAAATATCATTTTATATCCCCAAAACATTACAATTCCCATATATATTGGAGTATTTACTATTCAAACTAAGTTTGGGTTTATTCTTTCACAAATCAATGTTTTATTATTTAGTCTTGAATAAAACTCCAAAATTTTTTTTTTTTTTTTTTTTACCATTAAATTTTCCAAAAATTTACTTAATACCAGAATATTTATCTTTAATCTATTAAAGAAAATACAGTTATAAATATTGAGCTTTTCCAAAACTTAAGATAAAATAAAATTTATCAAATTCCATAAATTTTAGAGCAATCAAATTCTAGATTCCATAGCACTTAGGAAATGCTACCTAAAGTTATGGGTAAAACTAGTCCAATTTCAAAAGACGGCATTTAAATGCTGTAGTAGATGTTTACTTAATAAAGATTTTCAAATATAACCTATTTATTTACTTATTAACTGAAATCTTATTCTTTCAAAATCCCGATTTACCAAATAAGTTATATTCCAAATTTATTCAAATATTTATTTATTTTTATTTATAACTTATTAAAAATCAATATCAATTCCTTTAAAGATATAAAATCAAATATTTAGCTTCCAGAAAATTTTAAATATTTCAGAAAATATTATAAGGACCACGGGCCTGTATAAAATTTTCTAGCCTAGGTCAAGTGATACGGATTTATATCATTTCAACCCGTAAGTTATAAATGCCCCGGGTTCTATCGTTTCAAACCCGCAATCCCAAGTTATCAGTTAAGCAGTTAACAGCATAATTTAACAGCGATAATCATTTAGGCCTATCATTTCAGCCTATAACAATATATATAACAGGGAACTTGCAGTGTGATTTAAGCAGTAAATATATAATAACATAATATAACTGCAGATATAATACACAGATGAATAACTGATGAGATGTCAATTTAAATGGGGTTCATCATTCATAACAGACAGATAGTAGTGAAATAAATTTCTACACATACACTTGCAATAATTTACGAAATATAAATACGTATGTCTGGTGAGAAATACTCACCTGAGAGTTGCAGAAAATTTGAATACAAAACGACGATTCACCGATAAAGCACGACAGAGAATAACGATCAAATTCTTCTGACGTAGATTCAAATCTAGAACAAAATTTCAATTATGGAATACGTGACTTAAGAATTTACGATCAAAGAAAAGATAAAATAGAACGAGAATGGTTTGACGTGCTCGACCACTCCACCGTGTACCGTGACCAAAATATACTTTATATGTGAACCGTGCTAACACAAGATTTTACGACAAAATCTTTCCTAAAACCATTATGACAAAAGTTGAATACATACTCGTGCATACACAATTTCACTGCTCTAAGGCCATGATACGCTCATGTGCGTGTACACCTCCTACCTTCTGGTTTGCTTATGTACACGGCACATCTATGTGTAGACAATCCTTTCTCTCTCTCTTTTTTTTTCTTCTCACTTAAATTTCCTTTAAATTATAATAAAATTTTTTTTTCAAACTGGTCCATATTTTTGTTCGCTCTGCAATTTAACTGAGTTTTAAAAGTATCACCACTTGCCTGAACTCATCAGATTCCAAAATATGCAAATCCCTATACTACTACTTCCAATTAGCTACAACAGCTAGACTTTTACTTTTACTGCAATCACTAAAGTCCTTACCCCTTTCCAGTCTAAGTTCCTTTCCCAGTCTTCAAAACTGAGCATGCAGAGGCTAAGTTAAATAGCTGTAGATATGTTCATTCATGCATATCACGTGACCATACAAAACAAATCAGAACCTAATATGTTTACATCACTTGAATCACTTCATCCCAGATCTGCATACACTTCCCCGGGTCACTCCCTTCATAACTTCGAGAAAACGTGTGTTTGCTTCGAGCAAGCAGGCAGTTGCTTCGAGTCCCCTTACTTCTCTCTGTATATACTGAGGCAACTCTTCCAGACCCACTGAGCTTTGCACCAGATATTTCTATCTACTTTCATTTCCATCCTTCCAGCCATCACTACACATTTGTTTCAATCTTTACCAACCTTCTCAGATCTGTTTGTTTTCAAAGCATGAATGCATATTACCTCTCATCCAAAGTACTGAAACTTCTTACCTATCTACTTGCCTATATTCACAAGCATCAACACTCTCAGACAAGTACAGGCCTAAGTGCTTTACCTAGCATACTAGATTCAATTCTATGTGCAACCATTCCTTTCTCATGTATTCAAAAATTGGACTTTCAGGCTTTTTTTTTTTTTATGTTTAGTCAGAGGCCAACTTCCATACAGCTGCACTTGGTATATTATGCAGACAAGATGCTTGTACCCATCCTTATATTTCCACCTACAGGCTATCAATCCAACCTAGGTAGTTGCTTCGAGTAAACCTATCTCTCTCCCCTCTGTTGTATTATGAATTCCTCTGGCACATGTTCAACTCCTATGCGTATGTCAGCTGTGCACGTGCACACAGTGATCCATCTCATTACAACACAAATTCTCCGATATGTAGACTTGCTTTACGAATGCAAGCAAAACTTACCCTATAGTCACATCCAAACCTATTTTATACTAACAATTTATACAACTCTTCTGCATAAATACTTAAGTCCCACCCATTCTTCCTACTGGTTCAACTACTATGCTATGCCAAAAGAGCTTATGCAACTGTGAGATTCAACATTTTTCAGGCTATCTTTCCATCACTAAAGCTTTTCCTCTTTTGTTTTATTCCACCTTGCTCTCGTCTTATACATATATATTCTCATGTTCCTGCAATATCAAACTATAGTATGCACATACCCAGCCTATCTTAGTCTCGCAAATATCCTCTACACTATGTATGTATACTGTCTGGATTTATAAATGCAGACTAACACTCCCCTAAGTTTTCACTAAATTTACTCATGTATGTCTATATATATTTTTTTTTCTTGCATTCAATCCCTAAGTCTAGGACTCCCCATCTTTCAACTGCATCAGTTAACATCAACTACCTCCCCATTCTCTGATCACAAACACAACTGCCTATACAATATAACTCATCCCCTGTGTACACTGCAACCACTAGCACCTAACATTTTAACTCAGATTCCACTTTTGATACAGATCTACCCATATACCCCCATAATATATTGTTTACAAGCTGGTACATTTTGTTCCCAGGTTCTATCGGTGATGTACTACAACTCACTCATAAATGGAAAAGGTTGATCATAAGGGGAGGAGTGGCCGAGCAAAGTAAAAGAATAACAGAGAAACCAGGAGAAGGAAAGAAAATATAAAAGAAGAGGCCATACCTGGAAAAATTTACGCAAGAGAAGAAATGAGCAAAATATGAGATGTACATGAATATGTAGAGAGGTGATTAAGATGCCTAGTATTTATAAGGGGTTTGTGGTTCCTTTGCACGCAAGGAAAAAAATCAAGGATAGGCAGGATTTAATACTTCAGTTGATTTTCTGATAGGAGAAACGGCCATCATAAATACAACGTATGAGATGATCTCGCTGTATGTTTAGACTGAATGCAAGATCAAGGGAACAAGTGAATTAATTTACTATATACAATATATTGAATCAATCAGGGGAGGCCGAACTTATAAAGTAACTGCTTGATTTGTGAGCAATTTAAGGATTTGTATAATTGGTGGTCTTGAACATAACTGATAGCGAAATCAAAGGAGGAGAGTGATTATCATAAATCAGTTTACAAAAGAATTAACACATGCGTGCATCAAGCAAGACTGGCAAAGTTTGAAGCAAGTAAAATATGTAGAATTTTTAATCGTTTTTTTTTTTTTTTTTTTTTTTTTTTTTTTTTTTTTTTTTTTTTTTTTTTTTTTTTTTTTTTTTTCACGTGATACCTTGCCAGATATTAAGCTTTCAAACCTCAGAGCAGTTTACTAGTTGCGAGATTGAAGGCAAAGGAATGAGGCCGCTTGATTAAGGAAAAATAAATGCTGATGAACAGAGGAAGAGAAATAGAATGCAAATGCACGTTTCAGTTTCACATTTTGATTGCAGGCACCTTGATTTGATACATATCTGTTAAATCTTGTATGAATGTAGATGTGAAAGTAAAAGTCAGTGGAGGAATGCATGCATTAGTTATGTTTAAAATTTGGTAAGTGCGTGATATATGGTATGTTATAAAAATTTTGAACGTTACATGTGATTTGTTTTTAATTTAGCTGAATTTTGATTTTAGTTTGATTAAAATAAGTGAAATGGTACGAGTTTATGCAAAGCTTTTAAGAAGGAAAAATGTATACAGATTTATAAAAAAAATAGACTGTCAGTTAACCAAATACCGGTTACCATAGAATTACTGACTGATATTTTATATCCAAAAATATTTAAAACTTGATTTTTACACTACGCTAAACAGAAGCGGTCTAAAACATCAAAAATTTTCACAAAATTCACATTTTAAAAACACACGTTTTGTTACGTTGCTTTATACCCTATAATTAACGCGTCTTTTGAACGCGAAATTCAACTGTTCCAACATAGCTTAAAAATTCACAGTTATTATTAGATTTTATTGGCATATGCAATTTTATAAAATATATCTTCAAATTAAATAATTAAACTATATCTTTAAACACAATTTATATAAAATATCTTAAAAATTAAATAATTAAAATAAAATAAAATAGCTAAAAATTAGGGTTGTTACAGTTAGCGTAAGGTAAAAACTTTTCCATGTTTATGTGTGGGAAGTCTTACGTGATACCTTTTCTTTTCAAAAGGTTTTTGAAAGTTAAGCAACTTTAACATGTTACTCACACCAGACCCATGTCTGACCCGGAGTTTATTTTGTTTTTCATAAACTCTTGGGCACTCAAATTTATACGAGTAGCCAAGGGAATTCAGGTTCGGATTCAGGTTAGCTTTGACGAATTGTGGAGGAGCAATGGAGCAGGAGGCTTCTACGTGTAGATATATATAGTATTCCGTTGTGTAGTTATCTCTGAGTTGTTTTCTTGTACTGTATTGAGTTGTATAACTAGACAGGTGTTTATAACTGTCTAGTATGTGTGTATGTCTATGTATCTCTGATGTTGATTGTAAACTATGTAATATTTATGTTATTAATATAGTTTATTCGTTCCGCTGTGTAGATTCTGATATTGTTTCTTTCTTCTCTATCTTTTCTCTTTTCTCTTTTCTATCCCTTTCTTTCTTAAAGATGATGCGATTTTCTTGTGGTAGAAAGTCGGGTCGTCACACTTGGTATCAGAGCATTAGGTTGAGCGAATACCTAGGCTCTATAGTGGTGTCTTTCTTGAGAGAGCGCATTTGTAATTTTTAATATATATATATATATATATATATATATATATATATTTCCACCTATCTGTTGGGTTACCTGTTCAGGTTTTCCAATGTAAGCTATAAAGGTAGATGGGGTAGTAGTGTGTGTAACACGACTACCATTGGTTGGAGTTTGAATGTTTTGAGGTTGGATGTCTATTTGTCGAGACTATAGACCTAATAACGTCTCGTGGAAGTTTTGTAGTGATGAAGAACATCATTGATCTCTGAAGGAAACCTGTTAAGGTTCGGAGTTAATTCTTTGAAGTTGGATGAGTAGTGTTTGGATCTGTTGGCTTGGCAGAAGCAAGTGATGGTATTTTGACACCTCAGGAAGCAGTAGCTGCGTGATGAGATGCAATGACTATGGATGTTCCCAAAAATGTTTTCTTTGGAACAAGACTAAGGAAGTGAGTCTGCTTCAGTATTGTGGCTGTGGTCAGCTTGAGTTTCTGTTTGCTTTGAAGTCCGAGTTTCTTGGAGAGCTTTGTTTTGGAATTCTTTCGCATCTGTGGCAGCAGTGTAGTTTGGAGTGTTCTCGGTGTTGGCAAGAGATCTTTTGGCTTAGCAGTTTTTCTGGAATGGATTTCAGAAGCAGTTGAGTGGACCCATTTCTTCGATGGGTTGGCCAGTCAAGTGTAGGCTGTTCTGTTTGATAAAGGAAGAACAGTATTCCTTGGATTTGGTTTGGGTGTTCGCAAAAGTGACTTGCGATTGTTTGAGTGTTCTCTTGGGTTATCTGAGTTTTTCTGGATGTCTTCAGGAAGTCAGAGTTTTGTTCGCATCTGGAGTTTGAGATTCCTTATCGACTGGAATTCCAGGAGTGGTACCGGTGGTTCAGCTTTTAGTAGGATGGTTCTAGGAGATAGTGTTGGTGTAGCACCTCAGAGTTTTGGAGGAACTTCTGAATTTTTCTTATGGATTTGTTGAATCATATCTCTAGGGTGTGTTGTCCTGTTGTGCTTGCGTTCTTCTTCAGCATTCTCTTCTTTGAATCAGAGTTGAGCAGCGGAAGCAGTTTGGAAGTGTATCTGCTTTTCTTTGCGCGGACAGGAGAAGTGAGTTGTTGGCTTCTAATGTTGAGGAGTTGAGATTGAGTTCTTGATCTTGGTTGATCTTGAGGAGATCATTTTATTGTGTTGATTGGTCTAGTTCGTTTCTAGAAGCATCAGAAAAGGTTGAGCTGATCAGTAAGTTTTTGGACATCCTAGATTTGTCCGAAGAGATTTTGTGGATAAGAGTCGAAGGAATTTGGAATCTGAAGTCGGAGATTTGTTTTGGATAAGTTGTCTCCGATCATAAGTGAGCTATAAGTTGGGTAAGTCTGAGAAGCTAGCTCTGAAGTGTTTTGGATCTTTTCTGTGATCTAGGAGAATAAGTGATTAATATGCAGGATTGAATTGCCAGTTTGGATAACTGGGATTCGATGAGTTTCACGTATCTCTGAGGGAGTACGTGTATGATCTATCTCTGGTTGTGGAACCAGCAATTCTGGAGTTTTGGTTGTTGAGTCAGACTCGTTTGTGGTTTGATATCTTGTCTAGTGTTATAGATATAGTCGAATAGTTGCTTTGTAGCTTCATAGTATTGATTGTTTGGATTCTCTAGAGCGAGTATCCCGGTATATATACATATACACCTGGGGAAACTCGATGAAATTTTATCTAGAATTTGTCTGGATAATTAGATTTGTTTGATTGGTTGTTATTGGTTGTTAGCATATGTTTGATTTATGCCTGTGTTTTAAAGTTTAAAATTTAATGAGATTATTAAATTACCTTTGTTTTAAATTTCGAGGATGAAATTCTTTTAAGGTTGAAGGATTGTAATATCCCGGAATTTTTAACAATATCAATTTAATAATCTGTAATTAAAATTAAATTGATATTGATATTCTGTTAATAATTATTCAGATAAATTTGATAATCTTCTTCAATAAATATTTAAATTGGTTATTTTATCTTTTAAATGATATAAATTGATTTCTATTTACAATATAAATATATGGTTTATATTTTAAAATGATGGGCATTTGTTTTAATTTTAATAAATAAAGAATATTTTCTAGTTTTGATATTTGTAGTAATTTGGAAAATTTGTTTTATTTAATATTTAAGCTTTTCAAAATTAAGTAAATAATTTGGTTTAAATTTAATATTGAATCATGTTTTAAAATTCTAATATAGACATTTTGATTTGGAAAATTTTGTTTTAAATTTGTATTGAGTTTTAAAACTATTTCATAAATAAATATATGATTTTAAAAATTGATAAGAAAAATATTGAAATGTTTTAAATTTAATTAGATTGAGTTTTAAATAAATTTAACAAAAAGGTTTCATGGCTTAATAAAATGGATATTTTATTAATAAAAATTTAATTTCTTTTAAATGATTTTAATTTAATAATAAGAGATTTATAAAAACAATATTGATATTGTATTGTCTTTATAAATAAGTTTTGAATAGGATTTGTAATTTTTATTTCAAATTGAATTTATATTTGTAACTTGATTTGAAATTATTTGATTCTTGAATTTAGTTTGAATTTAAATTCAAAAGTATAAAATCTTAATTGTTTTAATTTTTAATATGTATAAGTTTATTTATAAAAATGATTTGTTTTTATTTTCATTTATAAATTTATAAACATATTTTAAAATAAACTAACAAGTTAAATTAAGTTAATACACACTTTAACTTGTAAATAAATAGAAATTACCTTTAATAGAAAACATGTGTTGCATTCATAAGCATTCTTTTGACAAGTGTTGAAAAAATGGACAAGTGTTAAAATTTAGTTTTAATTTTTTCTTTTTTGCTTTCATTAAAATCTGAAAATACATTAGTTAAGCTTGCATCTTCATTCATTTCATATTGCATTTTCAATTTCCTTAATCAAAAGAGAAATTATAAACTCATCTTCAAATTTTATAAATCAGTAACACTCTTCAAAACCTGCATATTCAAAATCAATAACCTAAAAGCAAATTGAAATCCATTTCTGCATTTCCAAACCTACATACTAAATTGCTGTTCAAGTTTAAAATTTGTTTACAAATTTCAAGTTAACACCCCTCATCAAAAAAAAAAAAAAATCAAATCTGCATACCCTCAAAATCCAAACACCTGCATATTCCACTCCTATTAAAAATCAAATCCACCTTTATCTCAAATTCAAATCATAAGTCTGCAAAATTCAAGTGAAGCTTGCACTGTTTTTCTGCATTCTGTTTAAACCTGGGAGTGATGAGCATCTGCATGTATTTGGGGGATTTAGCAACTGCATCTTCTACATCTGCATGCTAGTAATCTAAGTTAGGGAACTTAGGCAAACTGCATATCATTTCAGACATGAAGTACAAAGGGTCAAGCCTGCATATTCATTCTTCTGCAAATTTCAAAGTGATCAACAGAGGTCTGCATTTAAGTAAAGGTGAGTAACATTTAAAATCTTAAACAATATTTAGGTTGCTTGATTAAATGTTTGAGATAAAAATTATGTTTGTGTGCTTATAAAATGTCTATTGTAATTATGATTGTTTATGCATGTTGATTATGCTGTGTAGTGTTCCCAGATTCACACCCTATTTAAAAGAATCTTTTACAAATTGATTTAATTGGAGATTTATATCTGTGTTTTAGAATAATAAAAAGGAGTTTGTTTATCAGAGATTAGAATTCAACTTATAAAGTAATGTGTTTTATTTTCTTAAGTTTAGGTTTAAAAATTTTAGGAGAACTAAAATACTGGGAGTTATCTCTGTAAACATAACTAACACCCCTGTATGTTGATCTTGGTCAAAAACAAATCATATTAATATTTATATCCAGTTTCAAAAACTAAAAGCATTTCTTGGAAACTGTTTTTTTGAATCAAGTATTAGAATTTTAGAGTATAGTTTCATCTACAGTTTGTTCTTGAACAAAAATCTGAATTTGTGCAAATACTTACAATCTGTGCCTTGAGGAATCTTAGAATTTTTCCGAGCTATAGAGTAAGGATCATAGATCCATAGAAAAAACTGAAATGAGAATAATAATTGCTAGATTGGTTGCTGTGGGGAAATCTTTGTATGAACCCTAGTTTTGAATAGGGGTTAAAGATTGGGACAGTGAGAGGTGAAGAGTAGATCGAGTGATGTGATACTTGGTGATTGTGTAGCTGAAGGGTGTTAGAACTCGAGGGCGGAGGGGATGGATGCCAGATGATCAGAATGGCGAACTATCGCCGTTGACAGGTTGGGGCAAAAAAAAAACCTGGAAAATGTTTTCAGGTTTGGGATGTTTTGAGAAAAAATTTGAATTCTTGTTTAATTGCTTGATATGGGTTGATGTTAGAGTAGTGGTGGGTTTCTGGAAGTTGATTGGATCATCTATGATGATCAGCAGAGTGGTGGTCACCGTGCGTATGCACGGCGATGAAGATTCTGGTGGTGTTGAGGTTTTTTTTTTATTGGCTCGAAGCAAGTTGTAAGACAACTCAAAGTGGGAATGCGTTTGACTCGAAGTAGGATAAGGGTTTCTCGAGTCATTGTAATTTCCAGACTTCAGGTTACAAACCTGTTTTTTTTTTTAATCTGGGTTTTAAACTTTTTAATTCTATAGTTTTTGTTTAAAGTAAAGTTTAAGTTTAAATTCAAATGCAAGTTTGAATTTCTGAATTAAAGTCAAATCCCAGTTTTAAATAAAAATAAAAGTTTCAATAATTTGACTTAATTAACAATTTTATTTTGGGTAAGAAGTTTAAACCTTTTAATTTTGAGTTTTTTTAAAAAATATGAGAAAGATTTGAAGTTTATTTAAAATCTGGAAATTCAAAAGTTTAATTTGAATTTCAGTTTTAAATTTTAAAGAAGGTTTAAAAATTTAAGTTTTAAATTAAATGTAAATTTAAGTTATAAAAATCTTTGAAATGAATTTAACTTCAAAATTTGATGATTTCATTAACAAACTTTTGTTTTATCCTGAAATTTAAATAAGTTTAAATTTATTTAAACTTTGATAAGTTTTAGAATTATTCTATTTTAAACTTGAATTGAAATTGAAATTTAAAGGTAATTTCATAAGTACTTTGTTTTGAATTAAATTTTTTTAAACATAATTAAGTTATGTTTTATTTTGAAATTTAAATTAAGATTAATATTTCAAAATTTATTTAATTAATAAGGTGATCAAGATTTATTAATTAATTAATTAATTGAAATTGGAATTAATAATTTATTAATGATTAATCAATTTATAATTAAGATCATTAATTAAATTATAAATTAATGATGAATGAATGAATATTAATTATGTAATTAAGTTTTAAATTAAGGATAATTAATTTAATAAATTAATTTTAATTAATGAATGATTAAAGATAATTTAAATGGTAATTAATTTAAGTTAATTACTAAATAAAATAATTTGAGGATGGTTAATGAAGGTCATTAAACAAGATTATTTAATAATTAAGTAATATGGTTAATTTTTTATAATTAACTAGATTAATTACTTTAATAACAATCAATTGTAAATGATTTGAGTTTAATTACTAAAAGTAATTAAGGAATTAATTACTTAATGTAATTAATTTAGTTTAATATGATTGTTTATTTTTAATTAATTAAGTTTAATTAATTATAAACACTTGAGTTTTATAAATAATTACTGTATGTAATTAATTAATTGAAAATCTCTTAGTTAAGTAATTGATTAATAATTACAGTTGTAATTAAGTGGAGATGTTTAAGAATGAAGTAATTTGGATTAATTATTTAGTAATTAATCAATTAATTAATTAAGAAATTAATTTATGGATAATTAATTTGGTTTAATATAGTAATTAAGTTAGCTAATTACTTAGAGTAATTAATTTAAGGAATAATTAAGGATCATTAATTATTTTAATTAATGCTATAATTAAATATGATTAATTATGACTAATTAATCAATGATAAGTAATTAAAGGTAATTAATTAATGTAATTAATTAAGAATTAATGTAATTAATTATGATTGATTAATTAATCGAGGTAATTAAAGGTTAATTACTGTTTGATTGGAGAATAATTAATTTGTGAAATTAATTAAGGATAATTACATGAATGTAATTAAGGATAATTAATCAAGAGTGATTAATTAAGGAGATTAAAAATAAATGACTAATTGATTGTAATCAATTAAATGGTTGAGTGAGTAAGTTATAATTTGATGAAGTAATTAATTTAATTTATTTTAAATTAATTAAAGATGAAGGAATTAATTTAATTCATTTTAAATTAATTAGAGGTAGTGAATTAATTTAATTCATTTTAAATTAATTATATGATGATGAGTAAATCTTTGCTTATGTATGAATGGATGATATTGATTTTCTTGGATGCTTTGTGATCTCAGTAATGAGATAAATGGTACTGCGTGGTATGAATGACTTGATTGTATTGTGATAACATAGGTTATCTATTGTGATGGTGATATATGGTATATCTATTTGATATTGATAATGTGGATTACCTGTTATGTGATAATGTTGATTATCAATTATGATTTATGAATTATCTATCTATGTATATATAGATACTGCATTGATTTGTTTTAAACCTTTAAAACAACTTGAACCTAAAAGACACGCTTTGGATTTCGATGAGACCGGGATCGGGTTTCCATATTTGGATATCCGAAAACCACATCGATTCCAAATAACATTAGGTCGTGAATCAAAGTGGAGCTTTGTGAAGACTCGAGGTGTAAGGGCTATACGTCAGTATAACTCTGTGGGTGATTCTGTAATGAGTTTGACGGAATTAGTTCTTATAGATTCGAGATGGTGAATTAGAGTGCAAGGGTTATTGTCGTTAACTCTATGGGTGATTCCAAAATGAGTGTAACGAGATAATGCCTTCGGTTTCGTTCGAACCCGAAACGAACTTGTATGGATTGAATGCTTTCAGAACATCGTCAAGTGGGCGATGAGCATTCAAAGTGATGTGTTCACTAAAGGTAATCGTAGCCTCAAGCCTCATCAACCGGGAATGGCTAAAACAGGGGAGATGCAGCAAGGCTTCGTGGGTAGCCCCCACTGGAGAGCAAGACTTACCTCTGTCTAGAGGTCCCTTTACATTTCGGCTGTGTGGGGCGGTTGATCATGACAACCGCCGGGGTAGTCTTGTTCGGAACTGTTCAGTAAGGAATGGGTCTGGCTTTGTGTTGCAGGGGAGCGGGCGTACTCCTCGGTACGGTGATCTAGGCCACGTAATGTGACGGGTGGTACCCCAGTAGCCCTGCCATTGTATGGAATCCAAAATCCAATAAGTGCCAACGGTTTTGATTGTATTACCCACTTTTGTGGCTAGTAGCTGGAATTTAATAAATGTAACAATTTCGGCTATTTCTTATTTACTTGAAAACCCTAGACACTATTATAATATCATCGGATTTCCTATCAAATGTTTTGGTTAGCGTAAGGTAAAAACATTTACATGTTTATGTGTGGGAAGTCTTACGTGATACCTTTTCTTTTCAAAAGGTTTTTGAAAGTTAAGCAACTTTAACATGTTACTCACACCAGACCCATGTCTGACCCGGAGTTTATTTTGTTTTTCATAAACTCTTGGGTACTCAAATTTTTACGAGTAGCCAAGGGAATTCAGGTTGGGATTGACGAATTGTGGAGGAGTAATGGAGCAGGAGGCTTCTACGTGTAGATATATATAGTATTCCGCTGTATAGTTTACTCTGAGTTGTTTTCTTGTATTGTATTGAGTTGTATAACTAGACAGGTGTTTATAACTGCCTAGTATGTGTGTATGTCTGTGTATCTCTGATGTTGATTGTAAACTATGTAATATTTAAGTTATTAATATAGTTTATTCGTTCCGCTGTGTAGATTCTGATATTGTTTCTTTCTTCTCTATCTTTTCTCTTTTCTATTCCTTTCTTTCTTTAAGATGATGCGATTTTCTAGTGGTAGAAAGTCGGGTCGTCACACTGAACGTATTGGTTCCGTGGCTTATCGCCTCTTATTACCGGCTCAATTTTCTGCTATTCATGACATGTTTCACGTTTCTCAATTACAGAAATGTCTTCGAGATTCCGATTCTATTCTTGAGCCCAGTGTTGTGGAAGAAATTGAAGTTTCGCCTAATTTAACTTATGAGCAGCATCCTATTTGGATTATTGCTTCGGAGGTTAAACGACTTCGAAATAAAGATGTCCCGCTTGTGAAAGTTCAATGGTCTTCAAGTCCTAAAGATTGCTCTTGGGAATCTAGAGAGTTCATCGAGCGAACACATCCGGACTTACTTTCCCGTGCTCTTTAAGGTGAACCTTTTATTTCAAATTTCTTTTGTGATGAATATGCTCTCATGGTTGTTACTATATATCTTCTTCTTAAATATTGCGAGGACGCAATTTCTTTAAGGAGGGGAGTCTGTAACAACCCGCATATTTATCGATTTTATATTTAAATATTTTATTTAAATATTTTATCGATACTCGGAATTTAGTCCGGAAAGCTACTTTTTTCATACGGACGAATTAGGACTCGGGACCACTTCCATTGAGTTCAAAACGCATTTTGCGATCTTTTTGAGTATAAACTTTGATATGTTTGGAGTTAGCGGAATTTTGCCACTTTTCACTTAGGGCTTTGGTTTGGGCTGAGCCCATTAACCCCACTTATTAACTCAGTCCCAACCCTCTCCTCTTCATTTACATCCTTTCTATTTTCCATATACTCAAGCTTTTACATCAATGGAGAGTGGAATGGGAAATTAAAACTCAAGCCCTAGTTTTCTTTTGCAAATCAAGCTCTAGCTCCAAACTAATGGAAGAAACTTTGGTAAGCCTCTCTTCTTCTTTTCCAACTCATTCTTTTATCAATTTCAGAAATTCCTAAACCTAACTTTGGGAATGTTCTTCTTTTTGGGCATAGATTCAAGCTCATTTGGGTTGGGTGGAAGAGTGGTTGATTCTTCCTTTTGCTTTCAAGCTTCTTCTTCATTGTTTTTGTGAAAAGGTGAGATTTTTATCTCTCATCTATGACTATAATTATCTTTGGTTATTGGGTATGAATTCCTAACACTTCTTCATGTGCATTTGCTCTTGATTTGGATTGGTTTTGTGAATATTCCAATTTTTTGGGTTTTTAAGTCAAATTTGTGTGAAAATCCTTTTATGGATGTTTGATCATGCTTTGGATGATGCATCGAGGAGCATATAGGGCCGGGTTGCCGATTGGCATAAACCCTTAGAGGCAATGTTCGTCCGTTTGCATTTTGGAAGAGTTTGCTTTTCATTTGGATAGGCTGAAAAACAGCCCACGCATGATTCAGTCAACTGAAATCTCTATTCAGTCGACTGAATTTAGAACCCAAAAGTTTCCAGGCAGGGTTTAGTCGACTGAAAATCTCTGTTCAGTCGATTGAACCTGGAAACAGAAAGTTTCCTGGCAGGGTTTAGTCGACTGAATTCTCTGTTTAGTCGACTGAACCTGGAAACAGAATGTTTCCAGGCAGGGTTATTCGACTGAATTCTCTATTTAGTCGACTGAACCTGGAAACAGAAAGCTTCCAGACAGAATTCAGTCAACTGAAAATCTCTGTTTAGTCAACTGAATTTGCTGTTTAGTCAACTGAAAATCTCCGTTTAGTCAACTGAATTTGTTGTTTCAGCCCACTTTGCCTTTTTGGATTGAATTTCCAATTTGAATCGATTCGTGATGATCCTATTTGTTGTTATCCTTTATTATGACTTTGATGACTCCATTTTAGGGATTTTTGAATATCCATTTCGATGGATACTTATCGATTTGTTTGGAATTTATTCACGTCTTCCTATATGAAACACTAGGGCTAATCAATCCTTTTTCTAACAAATCTCGAGTCTGATTGAATAATTCTATTCTTTCCTTCGGTGCCATCCTGCGACTTGCGTGTACGACAGGACGGGCATTGGGTACTAAATCAATTCGGAATTCTATTTCTCTGTGTGGAGGTAAGGGTTTTACTTCTTCAAATAGGTCGAAAAACTCCCGAACAACAGGTATAGACTCCAAACTGGTTTCAGGTTATCCCAAAGTATACATTAATTTATCTCTCTTTGGACTTGGATCCTCACAAGAGATTTCAACAAAATTTCCAAGGTTTGTTTTGACTAAAATTGTCCGACCATTACAATCTAATTTAGCTTCGTATCTCGATAACAAGTTCATTCCAAGTAAGATTTCAAATTGATTAAATTCGAGGATATAAAGATTGATATGAAATTGATAGCAAGCATATGAAATAGGGACTTTCTTACAATACAAACAAAGATTTGCGGGACCTCCAACTGGATTTTTCACGCAAATAGGGTCGTCAACAAATTCAGTTTTCAGTTCTAACTCATCTACGGTTTGTTGGGAGATAAAAAAATGTGAAGCTCCCGTGTCAAATAAAACTCTAACAACTTTATCACAAATAGTAAGGTTACCTTCTAAATCACCTTTTCCCGTATCTGCTTTTGAAGTCGAAGGGTCTTCCTTTATCGCATATACATTCACCATCTTTGCTTGTTTCAACACTGGGCAATCCTTAACAATATGTCCAGGCTTGTGACAATTGTAGCATTCTCTAGCTCCTTGATTATTCTTCGCAGGTTGTTCCTTCTTGACTTGCTTCTTCGGGTTCTTGCAGTTGTTTGAATAATGCCCCTTTTCTTGGCAATTGTAACAGGTCACATTTCTGGCCGAATTCCCTTGGTTGTTCCTCTTGTCCTTGCCTTGATGTGGCTTTTACCCCAAACTTTCTCTTCTTCCAATTCTGATTACTGGAATTTCCGCTTTCCCTTGGAATCTCTTGTATTTCCAAGGTGGCATATCGATATCCCATATCGATAAGATCAGAGAAAGATTCTTTAATGTGCGCGGTCATCCTTTCGTGATATTTCTTGTTCATCCCGTGAATAAATTTTTCATTTTTCTTTAAAGGCGTATTCACTAACTCCGGTCCGAAACGGGATAATTCACTGAATTTGTTTAAGTATTCTTCAAAAGAAAAGGCTCCTTGCTTTAAGTCCAGAAAATCTTGATACATTCGTGAAATTCCTACCGATGGCAAATATCGCTTTTCGAACACCTCTTTGAATCGATTCCAAGAAAAGTCCTCTTAAGGTTCATCTATTGTGACCGTTTCCCACCAAGCTGTAGCTTCATCTTGTAGCTGCCAAGAAGCAATTAGACGCATTTGATCATCGTGCAGCTTAAGCCCCTTAAAAATCTTTTCGCATGATCTTATCCAAGCCTGAGCCTCAATAATTGATTCTTTGCCAGTAAAAGGCCTACCACCCATCCTTGAGAAACTCTTATGTAAATCAGCCAGATTTGGCTGAGGTTGAGTAGGCACAACTGCTTTCGCTAAAGAAGAAGTTGTCGCATTTCCCTGACTCCTAGCTCTACCTCTGCGCCCACTCATTTTTACTATCTGTAATTAGTAAGAAGCTTGATTTAGAAATTTGTACGAGATATCTTAAGGAATATCAGCAGTTAAAGAGAATAGACTAAGAAAATTTTGGGTTTCAGTCTTGGTATATACTCATTCAAGGGTATACTTCACCCTATCTCTAATGAGCCATCTAATGTGTTATACTCCGTAGCTAAAGTTCTTACTCAACCTTTAGCTCTGATACCACTTGTCACTACCCGAAGTTCAGCGTTCAAAAATCGACATCAAATACCTCACTTGTATTCGACTGCCGGAAATTCAAACGTCGAATTTCAGTTCGGATGGAGCTTATGACAACAATTAGATGAATAATAAATAGCGGAAAGTAAAACTGCCAACATCAATATCCCAAATACAACATCACAATACTATACAACAACAACCAACATCAGAGTATTTACATACATATACAACACAACTCCAAAAATAGACCATAACAAAAGGACAACATGTGATCATCCCAAGAAAGTCTTCAAAGAGATAAAGCAATAATGAACTTTTAACTGAGAACCTCGAGATCCAAAAGTTTCCAAAATATCTCCAAGATAAAACCTTCAAAACTAGTAGTCTCCAAACCATACAACTCCAAGATCCAGCTAGTACCAAAACATAGAAGACCTGCTACTAGGCTGCTTGTGTGGAAATTATGGGCACCCAGAGTTTAGAAAGGAAACAATAAACTCCGGGTCAGTCATGAGACTGGTATGAGTAAACAAAAATAGTTGCTTTGAAAATAGAAGCAGTTTACTTTAAATCAAAAACAACAAAAAGGATTTGAAAGAAGTTCGCAATGCTTTTTGAAAATGAAACTGCCATAAGGCCTCCCGCCTCACACACAATACAACCGCGGACTTGGGGAAGATTTCCCCTTATGACAATCAAAAATGCTTGATACGGGAAAAACATTTTTTTAATACTATTATTAGTGCATAGTGCAAAAAACATTTTCAAAAAGCATAATATTAATCTTAGCCAGCATACGTACCATTGTAGTATGCCTACTATAGCTACCATATTAGATGGCAGGTTCTACAATTAAAACCGTACTGGGTTCGTATTGGTAATTGGATTTCCAGCGAATAGTCAGGCTAAGGAACTTCCTGGGCCACATGGTTCTACAATTAAAACCATTGTACTACTCCCCAGTTGTTACCAACCTTTATCCGGGGCCCCAACATCAATCACAAAGGAATATATTTATTTGCGATATCCACATAAGTTAAGTATCTGGGCTCCATACCATGATACCACTCCTATCCAGAAGGAAATGCACATACCCTAAAGGGCGCTACCCCCAATAACCTTGCTGCATCTTTCTTGTTTCGACCATTACCAGGTTGAGAGGTTCGATGAAGTCTCATCCACAAAGCTACTCTTTTTATAAAAGTCATGCTTTGATCATCTAATGATCAACAAATGTTCGTCAATACATAGCAGCACTCAGTGTGCCACACTACCAAATTGAGAGTATATCGCTGATAACTTCAACTACATAACCTCTGAGCTCGTACGTCTCAGAGAAGGGTGTTATGCTAAGAGAATATATTCTCCGCCACCAACATATATGTATTTGAAAGAAATTGGCTTTATATCTCAAAGTGTAGTGTCAGACACACGACCATACAAGTCTGTTCCGGGTTCGAACAGAACAGAAGGCATTTCGTCCAATAAAGGAAGAAGTCCTTGCAAATCCAGGCGTCCACAATCTCGATCGGACTTCCCATCACTTAGGGAATCCCTATACCGGAGCAACTCAGTGCAGGGACAATCGATAAGTTATCCTATCATTTTCGAAGACACCCGGTCTTCACCACCGGTCTTCAATTGCTCTCCATTCGTCGAATCACTATTCGGAATGGGTTATATGACACAAATGTCCTTCGCCGGCTAATCTGAATAGTAAGCGCTCAAATTCAAAACAGGTGGGGTATCAATCACAAAGATTCACATTCAAGGTTCGATGTGGGTTTCAGATAACAAACTGAAATCCGACTCCCTGTCGCATCGAAGTTTAAATGTCGTTTGACGGGCAAAAAGGGGTTTCACAGACATATAGGAAAAAATCACAGATCATAGTTCATCACAAAGCAATCACAGTATCACAACAGAAATATAAATCTGGTACAGAACAATTAATGATAGTCAATCATCTCCAATTAGGGTGAATATGATTTAGTGTGTTAACCACATAATTATTTTATTAATTTTAAATCAATGATGAATTATTCTTAACTATAAAACGGTTCAATCTTAATTAACTTTATCAATTAATTATTCTTAATTTACTTATCTTAATTCATTAATTCTTAATCATTAATTAATCAACTTTTAATCATAAGGTAATTACAAATTTTGATCGTTTAAATCTTTATTAAATCATTATAAAGAGATTTGTTTTCTAGTTAAAATTTGAATATTTGATTTATCCCTTAAATATTTTATCAAGCCAAATTTTAAATGATTTTTTTTTTAAATCTAATTTATAAAATACTTCATTTATTTCAGATAATTATTTCAAAAAAAAAATTTAAAATCATGTTTCAAAATTTTCAAAACTTGAATCTTTATTGTTTTTAAGCTTGACCCGAGACCTTCCCCGAGTTGCCCTCGAGAAAAACGTTTCCCCGCTTCGAGTTTCTACTCGAAACGACCCGAGAGAGAAAAATTTTCACCAATTTGCTTAAGTCCGGAAATCTACTCGATACAGCTCCAAAACGTCACGAACTCGACTTCGAGTTTTCCACTCAATTTCCCGTGCCATGCTTCGAGCTTACTCCTTGTCCTTCCCAACCCATCACACTGACACACCACCATAGCCACGTGCACGTGCACCGGCACCGGAGGCGACTCCGACCTCTGGCGAACATTCTCGCACATCAACCATCAACCCAGCAACCATCACCAGTCATCGACATGCCCTATCTCCCCTTAAATCAAAATTTAGCTATCAGCCTCGAACTGGAAATCCACTACTCGACTAAAACCACCCCGACCACGCGACGTCGACCACCTGGCCTCGCACCACCGTGTCTACACCATCTCTGATCACCCACCAAGCTATCCCTAGAATACCCTCGAACTCGATGCACCCGAGAAACATCAGCGACCCATTCTTCAACCAAGATTAAAACTAGGTTTAGGAACCTAAATCTATTCGCCACTGACGCCACGATGGTCAAGCACCTCTCCGATCATTTTTTTCTGTCTTTCCGGTCACCCACCCATCTCCAGATGAAGCCAAGATGCCCCCGATCACATAGGTCGAACGAAATTGCACAAAACTGAATTTACATTTATTTCCAAATTTCTAATTAAATACTGTAAAAAAAAATCTGATTCCTGTCTTAAAAATCATGGTTTCCAAAATGAGTTCAAGTGATAATCCTGAATCAATAAATTTTGATACTAGAATTTTATTATATTTGAGCCTTTTCCCGTAATTTCCAGATTTCTTGAAGTCTTTGCAATGGTTTAACTTTAAATTATTTTTAGGGGTTGAATACTGTTAAAACGAACATCTTTTGTTTAGAAGATATTGTCTGATATGATTCAGATAGATGGGGAATGATTTTTAAACAAATGAAATGGCCTGTGAGCCTGGAAGTTCATCTTTGTCTGATTTTTATCAATACCCAGCTTCAAAACAATTATACAAACACATCTTCAAGCATACAAAACTAATTAACTTCATCCATATTCCACATGTGTCAGATTTGAGGTGTTTCATGTTTCAGAAAAAAAACAGAGGGGTTGAACTAGAACTGAGGTTTAAAATTAATAACAGGAAGGTACAAACCCTATATACATACAGATAAGCAAAGCAACATCAACAAAGTGATTTATTTGCATCATATATTTGTTGCTTAAGAAGAGGAATTTTTCACTGTAACTAAAGTGTTACAGGAAGATAGAGACAGAAAAACAATGTTTTCCAGGGAAATCAAAACACAATCATACCATTCACTCAGTTCAAAGCTATCACATTCATACAGGAGTTCAAGGCACAAAAGAGTTTAAACAACGTAGGTTTAGTCACAGCAACATATGATTAAAAGAAAACAGAGTTTACTCACCTTTTTCTAAGAGAGTTCCCTGATGCTCTTTCAAAACTGAGATGATGCTGGCAATTCTTTTCTACTTGATTTTGAAATTTAAATTTGCAAAGTTTTGAATTTGTAACAGAGGTTCTTTCCTTTTTATTTCTTCAACTAGAAACCTAAAGTAGATTTAAAGCTTTGATCTTTATTTTATTTTTCCTTACAATTGATAGAAAGTTATTGTATAAGTTTGTTTGCTTAAATAAAAAAATATTTAAGAAAGGAATTATTAAAAAGGACACTTGTTACTTTTCTTCCTTTATTGAATTACACTTGTCACTATGTTAATTCTCAATTTAACACTTGTAACAAAAAAATTTCTTCTTTTATTTAACAAAGTATTTTACACCATTTAAAGACATTAGTTTTTTATGTTAATACATATTATTAAAAGAAAGTGTTTTGAATTTTTAATACATATTAAATAATTCCTATAGATATGTGTATACAAATGCAAATTATTTTACTAAACACTTTATTTTAAAATTCAAATTCAAATTGAAAATCAATTCAATATATAAATTTCAATCTACCCATGTACGCACACATACACATGTATATTTATATATATGAATAAAAGTTAGATTCAATGATTAAAAACTTTTAGTGATTCAAAATTTTCGAACTTAAAAGAAATTTGAAATTCTTATTCATTTACATCATCATCTATTTATTTATTCTTTATTTCATAATTTGAACTTTTCAATTTTTTATCATAAAAGTTCTACATTTATAAATTTTAAATTGATGAATTTTGGTATGTTACAAAGATAAACGGAAATACGAATCATTTGGGTTAAATAAGAAGAGTTAGGAGAAGAAAATAGAAAACAACATCCGAATCTAATCATCGCAGCGGAATAAAATATATAGATAATAAATGATCTTTACACAAAAACAAATATATCTGTTTATACATTACATCATCAGAGTACAACATCAGAGTTTAATACAACAACACAACTTAGGAAGGTTATAATATCTCTTCCTCCCCAAAACTGAATATACTACGGAATATATCATACAAATACGGAAGTACGTATCGCCATCCAGCTCGTCTTCTGAGCTAAACAGCATCCTTTCCTGTATTTTATAATACTCGGTCTGACCCGAGCATTATAGTTAAATAACACCCGAGTCAGTCTGGAGTACCAGTGTGAGAAAACCACACTCAAATTGATTACTAAATTTTCAAAATTCTTTTGAAAACAAAAGCATCTCGTATGACCCCGCCACAAATAAACATGTCGGGTTTTTACCTTACGATAGCCAAAACATTTCTTATTAAAATCCTCTGATATTATAATAGGGTCTATATACAAATACTTATTCAAATAGCCGAAATTGTTACATTTATTAAATTCCAGCTATTAGCCACAATCGTGGGAAACACAAACAAAACCCGCAAAAAGGCACGTAGGGAGAATGAATTTCCAACTAATGACTAGGCACTGGGGTACCACCTGTCACAGAACGTGGCCTAGATCACCGTACTCCCAATCCCCTACAACACAAGACCAAGCCTACCCCTTACTGGATAATCTCGAGTAAGATCACCCCACGGTTGGGATCAGCAACCGCACCACTAAGCCGAATAAAAAGGAACATCTAGACAGGGATGATCTCACCTGTGACATCCCGGAAATTTGACCCTATGATTATAATAAGTTTTTAATCGAATTTAATTAAAATATAAGATTTTCATTTGTAAATAAATAAGAATTTGGATATTATTAGTTTTACATAGGTTATAAAGGAATATAATTTCAAAATGTAAATAGACTCTTTTAACAATATTCAAAAATTAAACCTGTTTTATTTATTTAAATTAAATGTTAAGTATGAATGCATTAAATTATCAGATTTATGTATGGAGTTAATAATAAGAACAAGTACAATAACATAATCATATTCATATATACATTAATGCACATATAAGTTGCAAATCAAATATTTGTAATATTTAACTTTAATGTAAAATAGGATTAAGCTGAGTTTATTATAACAGTTGTATAATTTAATTAAATATAAGTTTATATAAGTAATATAAAGTATACATTACAAATCAAATATTGAAAGAGTAAACTTTAAATAAAATTAAGATTTAAGCAATATTCTAACAATAACTTGTATAACTAAAATCACATAAGAAAGTAAATATTTAACATGAGTTTCTACATAAATATAAATATTTATAAATATGGTTACCAACATAAGTACAATATAATAGTTATAAGATATAAATAGAAATGAAAAAAATTAGTTCAAACACAAATGAGAACCTGCATATGTCTTATACAAATATAATTTGGTCAACGAAGCATTTATAAGTATAAAATGTATAAACATAAGAAATTAAACTTGCTCAGCAACAATGAAGAAACTTTAAAGACCTGCAAACATCATTTCTATGTTAGTATAAGTTGACTTGCAAACTAATTCTTATGCAACAGAGAAATCCAATGTCAAGTGCCAGCAACATGTTTTTATATGTTAGCATAAATAATAAAACAAAACTGAAATATTTTTGGTACAAAATGGGTCTGCAAACATCATTAGGATGTTAGCACAAATGAAAACCTGCAACACATATTTTTGTTTATATGATCACATAAGTTTGTCCAAATATGAAGAAAAGAAATCTGCAAGTATGAAGTTAACAAGCATAGGATAAAGCTTTGTGTCAGCAAGCATTTATGCTGTGTTAACTTAAAAGAAAACATTAGTACAAGCAATCAAATCTGCAGCAAACATGTTATTTAATTGTTAACTTAAGTTTGAAGTCAAATGAAACAAATTATCTGCAGCCAACATTTTTGTATATATTAACAGTAGTAGGTCCAAACAAATGAAACTGCAAGTATATTAGCAAAGTCTTATAGTACATAATAAGCCTGCAAATATCTTTTGTGTCAGTAAATATTATTGTGTGTTAGCATAAATGAATACAATTAGTACAAACATTAATTAGTTGCCTTATATCTGAAACAAATTATATTCTAGCCGAAATTTTAATACCTCTCAGGTTTTAGTACAAACGCAAATTAAAATCTGCAGCAAACATTTAATTAGCCACCTTTTGCTTCTGAAATAACATATCTCCAGCCGAAATTTGAATTGTCTCAGGCTTGAGTACATAATAAAATAAGCAAGATATTTATTATGCCAAAGCTTGTGCAAGAAGACTCCATTGCTACAAGTATATATATATGTATTCATCATTTTATTTCATTCTTAGTTCAGTTTTAAAACTTATGAAACAAACCTGAGATAAGAAGGAGAATAAAAAAAAGAATATAAACCAAACTTAATATTTCTAGATCAAATACAAGTTCAAAATAAAGTTCAGAAAGCATAAAGGTTACTGGAATTCAAATTTTTGGCAACTGCAGTTTTCTTACTATGCTCTGTTTCAAGTTTCTTCTGCAATCATTCTTGGTGAGTAAACAATTTCTAATCTAACTCTTAATTTGAAGTTTATGAAAAATTTGTTATGAGTATGTTGGAAGTTCTGGATTGCTTGCTTTGCACTGTATATTCTTATAGTTGCTCTTCAGGTTTCCATACTTCTGTTAAGTCAAAGAAGTTAAAAGATATTTCATACTTTTATATGAAATCATCTTGTAATTTGTAATTTAACTTAATAAATTTAGTTTAGAATAAAAAAATTAGTAGAATAAGCAAAACTAAACATTTGAAAACTGTATTGTTAACATCATAGTAACTGTAAAGTTGATTTACAGTATAAAGTAAATAATGATCAACACTAGAACTGAATAAATTGTAAATTCAAATTTATATCTGGGAATAACATACTAAGTTATGATTTTTAAGCTTCAAATTATAATTTTTAGTTAACTATGTACACAGCAGTTCATTAGTAAACTATATATGCAATTTCATGAAATTCTGTTAATTCCTACAATAATTATTGGTGAAAATTTGCACGTAGCTAGTATAAGGATAGGAGATTAACAGAAAATTGTTGAAATAATTTTCGAATGCAAGTTTTGTTGGGGAAATTCAATAGTAGGGTTTAGGAGTCTGTATTTTGGGGTTCTGTTCATTTGAGTCGTGCGACACCTCAACCTGACCGAGTGATCTGGGATTTTGGGAGGTGCACGAGAGGGGTGTTGGCAAGGTTTGGACGTGGACACGTCGTCTGTAGCGGTTGCGATGATGTGGACAAGGGGTTTTTGGCCTTCTGTGTTGAACTTCAGTGCGACATTTTTAGTCGAATTTTGATCTTATGACTTTAGGGCTGACTTGGGTGTTGCATTCGTGAGAGGGGACGACAAGAGATTTGTGCGTGGTGTCGCGGAGCGCAGTCGCGGTGGGGGACCGCCGTGCACGTGCACGGCGGCGGAGATGTCTGTGTTTTTGGGCCGACACGAGGAGAACTCGAGAGTTGTCGTGCCTTGCTTCGAGTTTTGTAGCCTGGATGAGTTTGAGTATGCGCGTGAGTGTTATTAAGTTTTATCAGTTAAAACTTTAAGTTTGAAAAAAAAAGGGTAAGTGGAAGAAAAGAAACAGGAGAGTCAGGGAGAAGAAGAAATAGAATCAGGGAGTTTGAACGCGTGAAGATGCAGGGGGACTCGAGACTTTCATGAGATGAACACGTGATTAACTCCGGGTTTAACAATTCCTGTAATTTGCTAATTTGAATACTGGTTAAGTTATATAAGATAAGCGTTAATGTTTATAAATTGTTTTAAACTTTGATAGCCTTCAAGCTTTGCTGAAACAAGGTACATAATTAATTTAAATAGAATTTAATTACATAATTCAAATTAATAATTAAGGATTTTAATAATAGTCTTGTATAAAATCTTATGTAATCTAGAATTCAATTAATCACTTGAAGTTGATTGATTAACAAATCAGAGATAACGGATTAAATAATAATTATGGATTGAACGTTTACGTTAATTAATAATTAATTAAGCAATTAATAATAGTTAATTGTGTAATTAAGTTTTATAAATCAATATTTAAGGTTATTGATTAGTAATTAAGAATTTATTCATTAATTAAGAAAAAAATTAATAAGTAATTAATAAATTGGAATAAGTTAATTAATCGTAATTAATTAAATAAAGAAAAAAAATATAATTTTCTCTTGAGTATGCAATTAAGTTTAAATTAAATCAAATGACATGTTGATATGAATCGATAGCTCTATTTGATTGCCTCTGATGTTTATTTATATATGTGATGTCCTGTGATATATCTGTGATGGTTATGCATGATTTATCTGTATTCAATCATTATATGAATTATCTGATGTTATTTATCTATTGTTATATGATTTATCTGTTGTTAATTATTGTATTAAATTGCTATATGAATTCAATTGTTAAATTTAAACTGTTAAGTTAATTAGACAACTTGGACTTTAAAATGGCGTTTGGATTTCGATGAGACCGGGATCGGGTATCCAATTGATATTCCGAAAACCACATCGATCCAAATTAAACGTTAGGTCGTGAATTCTGAAGTGAAAATCGAGATGGTGCTTTCAGAATGCAAGGGTTATCGTCGTTGACTCTAAGGGTGATTCCAAAACGAGTGTAACGAGATAATGCCTTCGGTTTCGTTCGAACCCGGAACGAACTTGTATGGATTGAATGCTTTCAGCACATCGTCAGGCGGACGATGAGCATTCTAAGTGATATGTTCTATAAAGGTAATCGCAGCCTCATGCCTCATCAACCGGGAATGGCTAAAACAGGGGAGGTGCAGCAAGGTTAGGTGGGTCATGCCCAAGCAGGACGAGATATACCTCTGTCTAGATGTCCCTTTATTCGGCTCTGTGGGCGGTTGGATGTACACCAACTGCGGGGTTATCTTGTTCGGGACTGTTCAGTAAGGAATGGTTACGGCCTTGTGTTGCAGGGGATGAAGGGAGTAATCCTCGGTACTGTGATCTAGACCACGTACTGTGACGGGCGGTACCCCAGTAGCCCTGCCATTGTATGGGATCCAATTTCCAATAAGCGCCGTACGTTTTGATTGTGCCCAACTATGTTGAAATGTGAGATGTAAGCATTTCAGCTATTTCTGTATTTTACTTGAAAACCCTAGACACTATTATAATATCACTGGATTTCATATTAAATGTTTTGGTTAGCGTAAGGTAAAAACTTGCCCGTATTTATTTGTGGGGAGTCTTACGTGATACCTTTATTTTAAATGATTTTCAAAGTTAAACAACTTTAACCCGTTTACTCATACCGGACCCATGTCTGACCCGGAGTTTATTTTTGTTTTTCATAAACTTTCGGGTACCCAAATTTTTACGGGTAGCCAAAGGATTCAGGTTAGCTTTGACGACTTCTGGAGGAGCAATGGAGCAGGAGGCTTCAGCGTCGTTGACATATATATATCTTTATAGTTCCGCTGTGTTAGTTAGTCCTGATGTATTTGAGATGTATGTCCTGACTGATATATATATGATAGTCATGTTGTATGATATTGTATAACTCTGATGTACAGATAACTATGTAATATTTATGTTGATGTATTATATTTTATTCCATTCCGCTGTGAGACTCTAATGTTGTTGTTCTTTCTTTCTTTTCTTTCTATTTCTATCCCTTTCTTTCTTATTGATGGCACGTCTTTCTGGGCGTAGAAAGTCGGGTCGTCACATCACCCTAATGGGCGCTACCCACCTAGCCTTACCGCATAACCCCAGATTTTTAGTCATTCCCGGTTGATGAGGCTTGAGGCTAAGCGTTACCTTTTTAGAACACGTCTCTTAGAATGCTCATCGCCTACCTGACGATGTTGTGAAAGCATTCATCCATACAAGTCCGCCCCGGATTCGAATGGAACCAAAGACACTACTCCTAGTACATCCATTTTGGAATCATCATCAGGATTAGTTGCGACTAGCCTTTGCGCTTCACTGCTCCATCTTCGACTCCGAACTCGTATTCCTCACGAAAACGTACAAATCAGCTTGAAGTGGTTTTCGAGAAATTAATCCTAATCACGGTCTCCTTGAGACGATCAGCGCATTGGCCATTATTGATAGTCGGTTATTTAACTATCAATGAACATTCACAAACAACCATCAAACATAAATAATTTCACCAAATTATTTATTAACCTCAAAATATCTTCGCAGGATATATTTCCGCTTTCAAACCTTTTTGGAAACAATTTTCAAACCATATTCCTTTTACAGAATAAATTTCCTAAATATTTTCTATGTCCACTGAAATCACCAAGTACAAACACTTTAGATTTTAAAATAATTTAAAACACTTTATTATAAAATATACTTTAAAACATTTAAACTGAGAACTACTTCAATACTTTATTAAAAATATATACTATAGGAATATTTGAAAATGAGGTTACTTTATAAAATATTAAACTAGATTTTCTCTTTTTAAAACAAAATACCAAGTCACCTTTAAAATAATTACTATGATAATAGATTTGAAAAATATTTACTTTAGAATTTAAACATTTAGAAATAATAAATTTTCTAAAACATGCTTTTTAAAACAACATTAAAGCCTTTAACTTACATTTAAAAATTTACTTTGAAAACGTACTTGGCTATCTAGGGAAATATACTTCTCTTCACATCCTTTAATAATAAATCACTACTTATTTTTAAACAAATTTTCCCATTTGTTTAATAAATTCCCATCGTGAATTTATTCTTCAAATATCCACTGATATATTACTTCACCATTATAAACCCAGTTTGTAAATTCCAAAGTCTCACTTCTCTTTTAAAAATCCCGGTTTTACACACTTAAATCAATCACCAAATTGATTTCCAATTTACTTCACTTTTAAATAAATTCCTTACTTACTCCACTTATTTCAAAATCCATTAACTTCAAATTTCATTCCTTAATTATGATTTAAAATCTTTTTAACTGAAAATACCAATTTCATATTTTTCAAATTTTCTTCTTTATCCTTTCAAATAAATTCAAACCTTGAAATTTAAAATAAATCCTTTATTCCTTGAAATAATATCACTTGAGTTTAAAAATAAAATCACTCATTCCCATTTATACAAAATCTCATTTCCCGCACTTGGAATTTTATTTATCAAAATTCACAAATTACTTCTTATTCAATTCCCATTCATTTTTAATTTATTCAAATTTCTATGATTATTTTACTCAAAAATTCACTCTTTTATTTTCTTTTCAAAAAACTAATTCTATATATTTTGATAACTCGGTGTACTGAAATATATTCAAGGAAACCATAGCATTCAGTATTCTAATTATCAATATAATTCATCACAGGATAGCAAATAATTATATCATAGAATATTTTAACAAATCTAAATATTTGAGGAATCCAGTTGTATCCCTCCAATCTGCTTCCCTGCATCCATTGATGTTAGCACAATACCAATTCCACTTCGAGGTGGAATATCGCGGTATATGGGATTTATATAATATCATCCGCTATTATTCGGCGCATAAGGTCTCATCCGCTATATAATGCGGGAAATCAATCATTCCAATATATACTATATATATACTACTATATATGATATAGCACGTCAAATCAATTTAATCATTCATCCAATTACTTAAATTTAACCATTTAAATTTAAATTAAAACCCAGATGAGTGAGGTTAACTCACCTTTGACTCATGTTTTGCAACCCACATCCAATCTGGCTAGCCTCTATTCAGATTATGACCTTGTATAAACAATTCACGATTTATTACTATTTGAACTAATCGAACAATTTATTGCCATTTATTAATTTAATTTACTAAGAAATTAACCTAACTAATTTTTTTTCCTTTAATAAATTATTTTTAATGACTAAAAAAATTCATATATAAACTTAACAACATTAGGAAATTCCTATACATATTAAAATATGTGAGAGTATTTTTATATATATTTATTATTATTTATTTATTTTTTATTACTTGGAAAAAATTTATGTTCTCTTTTTCCTGAAATTAACCACAGATGTTACTTTACTGTATAAATGTATCTCTAGCTAGAAAAAGAATTTCTGATTTGGATTATATATATATATATATATATATATGTATGTATTTCTCTACAATCTGCATATATATATATATATATATATATATATATATTAAATTTAATTAAATAAAATTCTGATCGATACCTTACTAAACGCAAGAAACTCCAAGCCACCCAAACCATTCTGCTCCTCCTACTACGAGCCTCCATCGTTCGCGACTGCACAAAAAGTTCAACTTAAGAATCGCCTTGCCCACCGCAAACTCAACGCGAGTGCGCGACACCAGCCACGCCTTCATCTAGCACCGCGATCCTCCACGACATCGCCACCAAATCTCGTTAAGCCATAGCCTTCATCACCGATCGAAGTCGAAGTCGAATTCGCAAACCACACTCCAGCGGCCAATGCGACGGGCCATTAATTAATTTCGAGTTTGCTTAATTCGAGAGGTTAAGGTACAGGAGCAGGATGAAGGAAGTTTGGTAAATATGATTTTGAATGAAGAAGGATGTAGTAGCTCGGGTTTTATAAAGAAAGCATAGAACGAGGTCTGCCATTAATTTTCTGAGAATTTGATTCCTTCTTCTCTTTTTTTTCTAGGTTTCGATTTGATTTGAGGGAGAAAGGGAATTAGAGGTAATGCGAGTTGATTGAATGAAAGAGGGGATAGCTTGTGTGAAAACTTGGACTAGCTTATGAAGAAAGGAACTGCTTTGATTTGTTTTATAATTTTTTATTTAATTACATAATTTCTCGTTCACATACCTCAAAATCTTGAAACCCTATCGAGGCATGCCGCTACACGTTTACAATGTTATACCTCTATTCCGAATGCAATGGAAAAGATTTCGAGTCCTAATTCAATCGTATGAAGAAGGCGAATTTTTGAACCCAGTTATTATATTAAATTTCGATTCAATTTTCAGCGCGTTTACTTATCGTATGGCCAAATGATCACTCCAAACACTACGAAAATTGAAATCCGATAATAATACACTATTACGGATCCAATGGAACTTGTAACGACCCGTAGATTTTAATAGTTTTAAATGGTTTTATTTAATGTAATTAATTGAAACTTTTGAGAATTTTATATAATAATATTTTGAAAAAGAAATTTAATATTTGGATTTCGTCCAGTTAAACATAGCAGATTTTAAATTTTAAATTTATTTTATCAAAGTTTATTCCATTGTGAAATACTATTTAATTCAAGCTAGCTAATAAATTGCTTTAATAAATATTGCAGAATCAATTTCTTTAATAAATATTGCAGAATCAATGCACAGATGTTATCAATTTCATTTTTATGGTGGTACGTTCCTTTACGTTTCCTACCGGTTAAATTATAAATAATTTGTTTTGATGGGTCGGCTAAATCAAAGCAACGTGACCGTTGCTATTTATTTCTTTTATTAATTGCTACAATTATTTTCACCAAATCAAGGGTTGATCGTTACTTGGCTTTCAAATTTTGGACTCTGCATTCAAAAAGAAACGTATAATATAATAAGTACTTCATATTTATTTTCAGTACGTTTCACAAAATTTTCTCTGTCCGTTCTTTTCTATTAAATATATACTTGCATCTGTTATCAATCCATCGTTTCAATTTATTACATGGTCCGTTACTCTGGCTTTTCAAATTTGAACGTGCAGCTAGTGGCATTAAAAGTTGCTTTAATTGTCCACTGAATTATCGTGACTGTCCCGTTACTCTATATTTATTCTGTACATGTTATCTTTGCTTAAATTTCTCTGTCCATTCCTTGTTCCATTTTAAATATCATTGCCTTTCCAAACTTATTACGTACTATCCAAACAAACAAAAAAGTTATTGCTTTAAATGTAGCTAAATCAACTCATGACCGTTGCCATTTCAAAGTTTGAAACGTATAAAATAGTATACGTTATTTCGCATTCATTGATTTCTTTTATTTATTTCTTTCTTTACGTTTTCATGCCAATCTGATTTATAACCTTCCTTGTTCTCTTCGTACATTCTATTTATTCTAGCCTGCTCCCCCTTTCTTTTACCCAGTAGATCTGCATTCTTTTAATCCTCTCTCTGCAAATTTTCTTTCCACCAAGCGCCTATCCCCTCCTTCTCCCCTCCTCTTCTCTTAAGAAACACCCTGCCTTCCAGCCGAACCCAACATCTTCCCTATCCACATCGGCAGCCTCATCATAGCCGAGTGTATAGCCTAGAGGTAATAACTTCTGACAGCACAAAGGTGGCATCAACATTTTCCCCATTGTCTGTAGTTTCTTATTTATTCCTTTTTCCCACCCATCAACGACTCGAGTTTACACAGGGTATGTCTATACATTGTAATATATTATATATATTTGCTAGTAGTATGCTGCCTTAAATTTATATATTTTAGTGTATATATGTGTGACAGCTTACGTTATTTATATATATAAAATAAGCTATATGTACAAACTCAGTGCAACCGCAATTTTCTTTATAAAGGCAAATAATACAAATTGTAGTACCCAAAGATATATATGCGTAGCTGTACTTAAAAAAAATCTCTATACAACAGTATAAGCTTATAAATCAATTTCTGAGTTTATATATATTTTGTTATATTGTTTTTTTTTTAATTTTGATTTTTATATAATAAGTATGTAAGCTTATTTATATTCACATATTAGTATACATAAGTTGCAATATATTGTTTAATAAGCCTAAAGCATTGTATATCGTCATACTATTATGATGTGCATGCTTTAATAATAAAGCTATTGATCGGGTACAGATAGATTAAGTAACGTGTATATTTGGTTAATTTATATAATAGTATATATAACAGTTTCGATTATTTATAATGAATATATAAGAGAGTTATATAAATGAATTTTATACTATGTGTTAACTAAATACATTGTTGTTTATATGATCTAGTTTTTGAATATATGTTCGAAAGGTTTTGATTTTTATATGTACAAATATTTTATTTTATACATATATTTTGTTATATATGAAGGTTTTATAAAAAAATAAAAAAAAAAATCTTGTAAACTGTACTGCATATATACTCTTTAAAAAAAGAAAGAAAAAAAAGGAGTAAGTAAACAATGTGTTATAAAGAATATTGTTTATCTGCATATATATGTGCATAAGTTTGTTTGATTTCCTTCTGGATATTTTGAAAAGGAAAGTAATAAACTATAATAATTATATATATACATAAGTACTCATTTTAGAAGATATTATATATATGTGTGTTGATCTTTAATATATGTGTTTTATGTTAGAACATTGATTTTTAACCATACATATATATTATTTTAATATTGGTTTAAAATGAATATTTATTACATGGAAACGACAACCATAAATTGAATATACTATATATGTGACATTTTGTATAATTATATATTTGTTATTTAACATGAATATGAAATGGAAGCGTTTTAAAGTTATATGGTTTTCATGGGTGTACATATATATATATATATATATATATATATATATATATATTTCATTTTTAAAATGCGTGTTTTGATTTGACGTTCATTTTGAAAGAAAGTAATAAATTAATCATATAATTTTCGTTTCAATTTTATCAAGCTAATTTGATCCATTCTCATCAATTTCTATCTATGAGCTTTTCCATCGAAATCGTACCATCTAACTTTGCTTTGGAAGTCGTGCTTGCATTTCGTAACTCAACTTCATTGTCTATCTCTCTAAGCTCGAAAGATGAGAAATCACTCACGATTAACATATTTTTATTCATTAAATTTGATTTCAATTGAAACGACAATTGAAATATGCTGCTGTAGTTATTTAAATTTGTTATATATGCTATTATCTGTAACTGTTCACCTGCGGGATATGACACCATATCCTGTTGTTTATATTATATTGTTATTGATGATATATTCCTGTAATTTTATTATATTTTCTGTTATCACTCTGCAAGTTCCCTGTAGTTTAGAAATCACTATGGGTTGAAATGATACATACCCGAATAGACTTTAGAATAGGAGAAAATCGTTATGGGTTGAAATGATAAACCCAAGCGATTTTCATTTAATTGAATTTGGGATTATGGGTTGAAATGATATCCACCCGTATATATTTAGTGTACGGATTGAAATGATAAATATCTGTAGCACTTGACTATATAATAGGAAATATATACAGACACCGTTGGTCCAAATAAATATTTTGAAAATAATTTCTATAATTTTGGAAAGAAATATATGGTTTAATAAATTTCGTTCTTAAGATATTATATAAATGAAAATTGTATATATAGATTTAGTAGTAATATTTGATTTAAATTAGATTGATTTAATACATATAATATGGTTAAGTACTTATGTAAATCTATATTTCAAATAGATTCTCTTGTAATAAATTGAATAATTAAGATTGGGAGATAAATTTGGGTTTATAAAAATGGTATTTAAGTAAGGATTTATTTAATTAAATCGATTTGAAATTTTTTAATGAGAAATTTAATGGGTATGATTTTATAACTGGATTTTTGATTTTAGTTATTTAATGAATATTTCACGTTTAAATAAATTAAAGAAAACATGGAGTAAAATGTAATTTAAGGTTACTTAAGTGATATTGAATCTAATAAGGGAGTATTTCAAGACTAAATAATAATGAGGTTAAATCAAGATCTATATGAAACTGTTATATAAAACATTTAAATATTAAAGCCTTGAACTATATTGGAATTTAAATGGTTTATGTTGAGATTCAGATCTGTATTTGAAATCAACGTAGTTGAATTTGTTATTTAGCAACTAAATTGAATTAAAATGAAAATTTAGGTTGAACTAAATTTGAATTTATTATTTAGAAAACTAAATTGAATGAAAATTTAGATGAAACGTTGAATACTGAATGTTTTGAAATATATGGAAATATAAAGGGGTATTTGTGATTATAAATCCGAATTTGAGATCGATAAAATTTAAGTGGTTATTTTAGAAATTAAGTTGAATTTAAATTGATAAATTGAGATTGAATTTAATTTGAATGGGAAGTTCGGGTTGATGTTGGAACGATTTGTTAAGTTGAGGAAATTGAAAATACTTTACTGTGTAAATTATTTAATATATATAAATACTATTTTGGGAAATATAGAGATATTTGAAGTGAAAAAAAGATTTGTTTTTGAAGTATAAATTAAGCTGAAATGACCACGGTGTTATAGTGTATATTTCTACCTTGTAGAAAGTACCATGGACCCTTAGAGGATGGTTATCCCAAACATCCTTTAAGTTATTTGTATTTCAGTTGATATTTCGCTTGAGTTGGATTTATTAATATAAGAATGTTAATCCTGACTCGAGTGTTTTGTGTTTTGCTTTACGCTCGGGTCAGACTGAGTGATACAGCATTTGAGACTCACCTTTGGAGTTCGGAGCTTCATTTGGAAATCCAACCATCGGTTCAGATTCTAGCCTTTCCAGTTGATTGGTTCAGAGAAGTCATCTGTTGCATTGGAGACTTCAGTGCATTTGAACTATTCGGTTGTATTTTTCTAACTCTGATGTATATAGTAGCTTCATGAACTACTATTCTTTATCTATTCCGCTGCATTATATTACTCTGTGATCTGTGATGGATTTATTTACTGTATATTTTATGTTTTGCCAAATTTTAATTAACAATTCGGTATTTTGAATTATTCAAGTCGGATATGTATAGTTTTATTGTTAATTTGAATGTTCCAAAATAGCAGGTCGTTACAGTTGGTATCAGAGCTTTGGCTCTAGGCAAAACTTAGCATATATGGTAAATTTATTTACAGAATCACTTTCACTCGAGTTGAATCTCTTCCTTTTGACTTGATTTCCTTTGAATTTTGGAATGTCCCTCGGTTCCGAAATTCATTCCGTCTCTCCCTATTTGTATTCGTTCGATTCTGGAGTATCCCATAACTCCACGGAATGATTTGTAAAGGGGGTGAAAACTCCTTTTCAATTGGCATTGACTCACTGAAGATTTTGGTATCCTCGGTTTACGATGCTGCTATATCTTGTTATGCCGAATTCTATATCTCTGGCGATCGAATGTTGAATTGCCTCAAAATTCTACACCGATCTAGTTTTGGAATCACGGTTGACCGGTAAAGGTCGCCCGCGATTTATAGAAGTATATCCATCTTCTATTTTGTAATTTAATTATCGCATCTTCGATCGAGTCTATCTTCGAATCAGAATTCTATTGATTTGAGTTCCTCTAATTCAAATCTCTATCTTTGTTTTAAAGTCCATTCTTAAAATTATCCTCTGAAAATCGGGTATGTTTGCATTTTTGAAATTGTTTTATATATCGAAATTATTATTTTGATAACTATGATTTTATTCTATATATAAAAGTGAAAATGTTTTCGATAAGGATTATATACCTATATGTAAAACAAATAAGAAATGTTATTCTATATAAAAGGGTTTTGAAAGGATTTGAAATTTTGAAAAAATATAAGAAATTGATTTATATAAAAATGATTTATAACTGAAGTGTTAAATTTGAAATTCGAGAATTGAATTCCGGTGTTTTGAAATTGGTTTTAAGATTTTTGAAATTATATAATAATACTATTTGAAAGTATCTTTTGAATAAGAAGCGTTTCAAATGACTCAAACGAGTTCCAATGATTTTAATGAAATTTCAAGGAAGTTTTAAGAAAATAGAAGTCCAGAACTCACTTTGTCGCTGGAAAATAATTTCGGTGATGAGTACACGCATCATCGACATTGATTTTCGAGTTTCAGAGTGGGGGAGAGGCCACTCTAGTAGCTTTGCTATGCGAGTGATATTGTGAAACAAATTTTGATTTCAAATTCCAAAGAATAATTGGATATTCGAAAGATATATGTATATATATTTAAAATGATTTAAAGGAAACCGGTATTCAGTCCTCGAGTTTCGGATTTGATTTGGTATAATCCTATCTATTTATTGTTGATTTTCAAGTCTTGAATTGGAAATTTGATTTCCCTAACTATTTTGAATGTTCGAACACTTCCAAATCGAGATTAAATTTTCAAAGCTAAGAAATTTCAAAGAGTATAAAATGTTTGATAAAGAATACAAATTTAGTTTTGAAATGTTTTGAAAAAAATATAGTTGAATAATGGTTTTCAAAAAGGTAAATTGGATATTTCACATAGAAATGGATAGTTTAAAAGTTTTTTAAAAAAGGGATAATTATAAATTTGGATACCATTTTGAGTATAACTGATTTGGGAAAATATTTGGTTTTGAAATTTACTTGGAATTAAAAACCAGTACTTATATGGTGATTTTGGAAATGAATTTGTTTGACTTGAATTATTTTAATTTGGAAAATGGGATAATTTTCTAAACCTATTATTTTGGGAACTTTGAAATTTAGATATTTAATTTGGAAGAAAATTTGGTGAAATCATATATGATTTTGAAACTGAATTGATATTGAAATGATTTGAAATTTGAGAACCTTATATTATTAAGCACTTGATTTGGGAGTGGTCAAACTTATATAAAATGGATTGTATAAGTATGAAGTTGATTTGAAATCTATTGATTCGAAAGGTATTCAATTTGGAAAGAGATTTTATATAATCGAAGTCTATATAGTATGATTTGATCTACTATTGATTTTGGAAAGTATTCGATTTGGGAAAAATGGAATCCTATACATATGGACTTTATATAAGTACGATATTTGAAAGTGATTTGAAAAGGTACTATATGATATATATTTTCGAAGTAAAGATATGGAAAGTGCCTTCTGCTTGATATCCGCTTTGTGGCCACATCGTGGATTCATTCTATCGATATTATTCTCTCTGATTTTTGGTTTTTTGGATGTAATACTCGAGTGTTCCCACCGTGGCGTAACCCACGGTTTTTTTTTCTCTCGCGACTGCATAGCGCCATTGCCTGGCTGAGTCTGGCCTAGGGGTACGCATTGTTTCCTGGGGGACCCAGGCGTAACCATTGTGTATCCTGCAATCTGTGTAGGTCGTGAATAGTAGCAAAACTGCCTGGCTGAGATAGCCTAGGGGTACGGATTGTTTCCTGGGGGACCCAGGCGTAACCATTGTGGATCCTGCACTCTACTAGTCATCATGGCGTAACTCGCAGGGCTGAGAAAGCTTACGGATCGGATTGTTTCCTAGGGGATCCAGGCGTAACCATTGTGTATCTGCGAACCATGGTTGGACAAAGGTTTTAGTTTGGTTGTTTTGTTTGGATTGTACTTTCCATATCTGTTTTAAAGGTTTTTCAAGTATTTTCACTGGGTGTTGAAACAAGTCTACTAAGTACTTGAAGAATTCTAGCTTTGCGCCTGATCAACGCATGGCCAGAGTCTGCAAGAACGAGGATAAACTTGTTGACACATCGAGTTATAAAAGTATTTTCGAAAGGAAAATTTATTTCGATATAATAGTATTTTATTATAAAAGTATTATTATAAAGGTATTTATTAGAAAAGTATTTTTCCCAACAAAGAAATTTTGAATTAATATTTGAAATTTAAATTCTTATGGTTCTAGATTAATTATTCGTGCCCGATACTATTCCTTGCATCTACCTTATCTGCTCAGTTTAGTTATTCACCTTGATTCTATTTTCCAAATCTACCTTCCTTCCTTGTTGGTTATATCCTTTAAAATATTGTTTAATTATATACTACATGGTTTAATAGAAATTTTAGTGTTATAAATATTTTAGAAGTTATTTATCTAAAATAAACATATTTTAAAAAAAATGATTTGTGATCGAATAATAATATTTGGAAGGTATCTTGAAACAAAATAAAAATTTATGAATTTTGGATTTAATATTTCAATAGCTTCTTTGTAAATATAAGTAATAATGTAAATGATTGTTTTCAAAGGAGTTTGAAAAGTATTAATGTATTAAAGAAAATTAAATTTCAAATGAAGTTATCAAATAAATATTTCAAATAAAATTTATATAGTTTTAAATTAATTGTTTATCTTGTCTTTCAATCTATTTTATTTCTGGTTGTTCTATTCTCCTACCTCCTACCTTTTCGGGGACGAAAAGTTTTGAGTGGGGGAGAGTGTAACGACCCGTAGATTTTAATAGTTTTAAATGGTTTTATTTAACGTAATTAATTGAAACTTTTGAAATTTTTTATATAATAATACTTTGAAATAAAAATTTAATATTTGGATTTCGTCCAATTAAACATAGCGGATTTTAAATTTTAAATTTATTTTATCAAAGTTTATTCCTTTGTGAAATTCTATTTAATTCAAGCTAGCTAATAAATTGCTTTAATAAATATTGCAGAATCAATGCACAGATGCTATCAATTTCATTTTTATGGTGGTACGTTCCTTTACGTTTCCTACCGGTTAAATTATAAATAATTTGCTTTGATGGGTCAGCTAAATCAAAGCAACGTGACCGTTGCTATTTATTTCTTTTATTAATTGCTACAATTATTTTCACCAAATCAAGGGTTGACCGTTACTTGGCTTTCAAATTTTGGACTCTGCATTCAAAAAGAAACACATAATATAATAAGTACTTCATATTTATTTTTCGTACGTTTCACAAAATTTTCTCTGTCCGTTCTTTTCTATTAAATATATACTTGCAGCTGTTATCAATGCATCATTTCAATTTATTATATGGTCCGTTACTCTGCCTTTTCAGATTTGAACGTGCAGCTGGTGGCATTAAAAGTTGCTTTAATTATCCACTGAATTATCGTGACTGTCCCGTTACTCTATATTTATTCTGTACGTTTTATCTTTGCTTAAATTTCTCTGTCCATTCCTTGTTCCATTTTAAATATCATTTCCTTTCCAAACTTATTACGTATGATCCAAACAAACAAAAAAGTTATTGCTTTAAATGTAGCTAAATCAACTCATGACCGTTGCCATTTCAAAGTTTGAAACGTATAAAATACTATAAGTTATTTCGCATTCATTGATTTCTTTTATTTCTTTCTTTCTTTACGTTTTCATGCCAATCTGATTTATAACCTTCCTTGTTCTCTTCGTACATTCTATTTATTCTAGCTGCTCCTCCTTTCTTTTACCTAGTACATCTGCATTCTTTTCATCCTCTCTCTGCAAATTTTCTTTCCACCAAGCGCATGTCCCCTCCTACTCCCCTCCTCTTCTCTTAAGAAACACCCTGCCTTCCAGCCGAACCCAACATCTTCCCTATCCACATCGGCAACCTCATCATAGCCGAGTGTATAGCCTAAAGGTAATAACTTCTGACAGCACATATGTGGCATCAACATTTTCCCCATTGTCTGTAGTTTCTTATTTATTCTTTTTGCCCACCCATCAGCGACTCGAGTTTGCACAGTGTATGTCTATACAATCTATTATATTATATATATTTGCTAGTAGTATACTACCTTAAATTTATATATTTTATTGTATATATGTATGACAGCTTACGTTATTTATATAGATAAAGTAAGCTATATGTACAAACTCAGTGCAACCACAATTTTCTTTATAAAAGGCAAATAATACAAATTGTAGTACCCAAAGATATATATGCATGGCTGTACTTAAAAAAAAATTCTCTATATAACAGTATAAGCTTATATATCAATTTCTGAGTTTATATATATATATATTGTTATATTGTTTTTTTTTAATTTTGATTTTTATATAATAAGTATGTAAGCTTATTTATATTCACATATTAGTATACATAAGTTGCAATATATTGTTTAATAAGCCTAAAGCATTGTATATCATCATACTGTTATGATGTATGTGCTTTAATAATAAAGTTATTGATCGGGTACAAATAGGTTAAGTAACGTGTATATTTGGTTAATTTATATAAAAGTATATATAGCCGTTTCGATTATAGTTATAATGAATATATAAGAGAGTTATATAAATGAATTTTATATTATGCGTTAACTAAATACATTGTTATTTATATGATCCAGTTTTTGAATATATGTTTGAAAGGTTTTGATTTTTATATATACAAATATTTTATTTTATACATATATTTTGTTATATATGAAGGTTTTATAAAAAAATTAAAGAAAAATTCTTATAAACTATACTGCATATATTCTCTTTAAAAAAAAAGGAGTAAGTTAACAATGTATTATAAAAAATATTGTTTATGTGCATACATATGAGCATAAGTTTGTTTGATTTCCAGCTGGATATTTTGAAAAGGAAAGTAATAAACTATAATAATTATATATATACATAGTATTCGTTTCAAAAGATATTATATATATGTGTGTTGATCTTTAATATATGTGTTTTATTTTAGAATGTTGATTTTTAACTATACATATATATTATTTTAATATTAGTTTAAAATGAATATTTATTACATGGAAATGACAACCATAAAATGAATATACTATATATGTGACATTTTGAAAAATTATATATTTGTTATTTAACATTAATATGAAACGGAAGCGTTTTAAAGTTATATGGTTTTCATGGGTGTACATATATATATATATATATATATATATATATATATTTCATTTTTAAAATGCGTGTTTTGATTTAACGTTCATTTTGAAAGAAAGTAATAAATTAATCATATAATCTTCGTTTCAATTTTATCAAGCTAATTTGACCCGTTGTTATCAATTTCTATCTATCAGCTTTTCCATCGAAATCGTGCAGTCTAACTTTTGGAAGTCATGCTTGCATTGCATAACTCAACTTCATTGTCTATCTCTCTAACCTCGAAAGGTAAGCAATCACTCACGATTAACAGATTTTTATTCATTAAATTTGATTTCAATTGAAACGACAATTGAAATATGCTGTTGTAGTTATTTAAATTTGTTATATATGCTATTATCTATTACTGTTCACCTACGGGATATGACACCATATCCTGTTGTTTATATTATATTGTTATTGATGATATATGCCTGTTATTTTATCGTATTTTCTGTTATCACTCTGCAAGTTCCCTGTAATTTAGAAATCACTATGGGTTGAAATGATACATACCCGAACAGACTTTAGAATAGGAGAAAATCGTTATGGTTTGAATTGATAAACCCAAGCGATTTTCATTTAATTGAAATTGGGATTATGGGTTGAAATGATATCCACCCATATATATTTATTGTACGGATTGAAATGATAAATATCTGTCGCACTTGACTATATGATAGGAAATATATACAGACACCGTTGGTCCATATTAATATTTTGAAAATAATTTCTATAATTTTGGAAAGAAATATATGGTTTAATAAATTTGATTCTTAAGATATTATATAAATGAAAATTGTATATATAGATTTAGTAGTAATATTTGATTGAAATTAGATTGATTTAATACGTATAATATGGTTAAGTACTTATGTAAATCTATATTTCAAATAGATTCTCTTGTAATAAATTGAATAATTAAGATTGGGAGATAAATTTGGGTTTATAAATGTATTTAAATAAGGATTTATTTAATTAAATCGATTTGAAATTTTTGAATGGGGAATTTAATGGGTATGATTTTATAACTGGATTTTTGATTTAAGTGATTTAATGAATATTTCATGTTTAAATAAATTAAAGAAAACATGGAGTAAAATGTAATTTACGGTTACTTAAATGATATTGAATCTAATAAGGGAGTATTTCAAGACTAAATAATAATGAGGTTAAATCGAGATCTATATGAAACTGTTATATAGAATATTTAAATATTAAAGCCTTGAACTATATTGGAATTTAAATGGTTTATGTTGAGATTCGAATCTGTATTTGAAATCAACGTAGTTGAATTTGTTATTTAGCAACTAAATTGAATTAAAATGAAAATTTAGGTTGAACTAAATTTGAATTTATTATTTAGAAAACTAAATTGAATGAAAATTTAGATGAAACGTTGAATACTTAAAGTTTTGAAATATGTGGAAATATAAAGAGGTATTTGTGATTATAAATCCGAATTTGAGATCGATAAAATTTAAGTGGTTATTTTAGAAATTGAGTTGAATTTAAATTGATAAATTGAGATTGAATTTAATATGAATGGGAAGTTCGGGTTAATGTTGGAATGATTTGTTAAGTTGGGGAAATTGAAAATACTTTACTGTATAAATTATTTAATATATATAAATACTACTTTGGGAAATATAGAGATATTTGAAGTGAAAATGAGATTTGGTTTTGAAGTATAAATTAATCTGAAATGACCACGGTGTTATAGTGTATATTTCTACCTTGTAGAAAGTTCCATGGATCCTTAGAGGATGGTTATCCCAAACATCCTGTAACGACCCGAAAATTTCGATTCCGAAATTTCCAGATAGTTAATGAAAAGAAGAAAGATAAAGAAGAACAAATGGAAACTCAAACTCAAAATCTGACAATCGCAGCGGATAAAATATAATATCACATAAATAATAGTTATATAAAGGAAACTGTACTTGTCAAATTACACTTTATTAAATCAGAGTTACAACAGATGTACAATCACAGAATAGATAAATCTATCTATTTCAGATACTATGATATATTAACATCAGAAGCTCTCGATACGTTCCTGCTCTCCAGCTCGCCTCCTGAGCTCCAGGTCATCCTTACCTGAAAATCTGTACTACTCGGTCTAACCCGAGCATTACATCAAAGTAACACCTGAGTCAGGCTGGAAACCAGCGTGTGTAAACTCTTCTAACATGGACTACAAAAGCATACAACTTATATAAACCTGGGTAACTCATATCAATTTACAACTTCACAAGTTATTATAGACATCACAAATTTCACACATCAATTTCTAAGTGTCAAAACTTAGATTAAAAGGGCCAATTCACTTAAATCATTCCATTCCATTACAGCTCATTGGTCTAACATATCAATCTATAAAGAATCGAAGTGGTTTCGGGTATTTACAATTACCCGACTCTGGTCTTTTCGAATTCAATTTCATCCGAATTCAAGTTATTCAATTAAATACTACTCAACTTTAATTATCGGATATCCCTTTTACATAGCAACTTATACTTGATAGATAATATTATTACCGTTCATCCAACATAGCATATCACAAAGCAATTCATATTAGAGATATCAACCAATTCAAAGTACTCAACATCATTCAATCATTAATAAGCAAGATTGATTACTTCCACTAATTTTATTAATTACTGTCCTCTAATTATTAGTTAATTATCCTAGATTTCATTAAATAATTAAACTTTAACTTAATTACTAATTCATCAATCAACCTTAGTCAATCACAATCAATAATTAACTTTCCTTATTTACTTCATCAACTCCATGATTAATTATATTAATTAATCCTTTAATTACACTGAGTAATTATTACTTAATTTCTTCCACAAAGTAATTTTCCTTTAATTACTTCCCATCAAGTAATTTCCCTTTTTACTTATTTACATCTAGTAGTTATCCAATAATTACTTTACTAAAATTTCATTAATTACCTTAAGTACTTATACTTAACCCATCATTAATGATTAACTTTAATTAATTAAACTGAATTAATTAACCAAAATTAACCACATCCAATTAATTAATCATACTGAGTAATTAATTCTTCTAATTACTTCATTAAGTAATTATTCATAATAATTCTTTTACATTAAGTAATTAACCTCGTGATTACTCCTAACTTAATTATCTCTAAATAAATTATCCTTGATTACTCAATCTTTAATTATCACCTTTAAGTTCACTGAGAAAATTAGCCTTTAATTAATAATACAAATTAATTATTCCTCACCCATCCACTTTAATTCTCTTACCCTATTTTTTTATCCTATAATCTTTTACATTGGCTAATTAATCATCATATAATCTATATGAATTAATTTTTAATTATTTAATCTTTAATAATTAATTAATTAATTACTTTACAATTAATCCTTGATTATTAAATTTATCTACAACCTTCAACCCTTAATAATCCTTGTTTAACCCTTATTAATTAAGTAACTTCAAGAATTAACAAAAATCCTATTTAATTAATCAAACATTCAACAATATTTTAACATCAAAGAATAATTACGTATAATATTAAAACTTCGTTATGTTAATAATGTTACTATAAATTTCCTCCCGAGACAAATCCCATTGTTGCTCGAGCTAAACCTGGGCTCCAACCTTCCCCCTTCCTTTTCTTCTTGTTTAAATTCCTAGTTGCTGTAATAATCAACTCGCAAACTACACGAATGAGCACTCGAGACTATTCACAATTTTCCTGAGATTTCCCCGAGTTTTCCCCTTCATCACCCTCACGTATCGACGATGATGCACAGTGACCACGTGCACATGCACCAGGCGACGACGGAGTTTCAGTATCCTCACCCCTTACCGACAAGTCGCCCTTGCCAAGCTTGATCATCGCCACCACCCATTATTCCACGAATTACCAAAAATCAAAATTTAGCTGCCTGGACTTCATCTGGAACTCCTCACTGATGCTAAACATCGCCACCGACCTTGATTCTGACCACCGGAGTTTGTGCGAACTTGACCAGTGTTACATTATCATCCTCCATGTCGTTTCCCAAACTCGCGACTACTTCCAGATCGCCAACGGCTATGCAACAAAAATCTGTTCCATCCCTGAAACAAACCAGACATCGAACCCTAAATCCCTTTCGCCAAACCTCCCTGGCCAACAGAAAAATCACTGAGTATTTTTCTCGTGTTTGCCATCATTCATACCTCCTATGCCCTCGATACCGAGTCTCTCAACCATCGAGATCACCAGAAATTGACCCATTACCCAATTCCGCTTATCACGCAATTTCTCACAAATTTCCCAATTAAAAATCGTGATTTTATTGTTAAAAATCTTAGATTTTGATTATCAACTATAATATGTACATGAAACGTTAAATTGTTGAAATCAGATTTTGAGCAAATTAAAATTTTACTTGGAAATTTTCGATTTCCAACAGCTTACAAAATTATTTAACTTCCAGCATAAAATTTTTAACCTTAGCATATGTTTTACAACAAAATTTGTTTTAAATATCTAAGCAGATCATATACTACAGTAAGAGATTTGAGATTTTGATCAAATATATATATATGGACTCTGTACTTTCAACAGAGAAGATCACTGATCCCTTAATACATGCCCATAGTTACATTCATAAACACATAATACATCAGCATGCTAACAATTTTACATCAAGCTTCTTAGATTCATGCATTCAGATTTAAAGTAAAGTGAGTACTCACCTGTTGATGCGCAGAGCTTGATTTTGAAAACTGATTTGCAGAAGAAAAGGCATTGTTGACTGGAACTTAATTTACTTAGATCATCACTGATCTTGAATCTTCTTGTTATGCTTTTTTAATGTGAGTGTTTTTTTTTATTTGAGAGGAACAAAGAGATTTAGAAGTATCCATTTTTCAGATTTTCTTGTTTTCTTCTTTTCTAATAACTTATTAAAAAAATTACAAATAAAAGAAAATAACTATAATTGAGACACTTGTTAAATTATAGGGTAAATTAATTACACTTGTCCCCTTAAGTCCTAATTGCCTTACACCTATACACTCTTGTTCACAATAGCCATTAACATATATTAATAAGTTTACAAGTGTTTTCAATGCTTAATTAATAATTTACAAATGTTACTTTCTTATTTACAAATTTATTTAAGTTATGAATAATTAATTATGTGATATTCACATGAATATAATGTGTATTTATCTTATATAAGTAAGCTTTAGATTTTTGTAAATACACATATGAATCTATATAAACATTTATTTATACCTAACTTGTGTTTTGATCAAATCAATATAACATATATTTAAGATATACTTCCTATTAAAATTTCAAATTCAAATTAAATCCTTTAAATTTCATTAAAAATCCAATTCAAGGTTAATTTGAAATAATTACATATATTTAAACAAGCCTAAATTCAATTTGAAGTAAATAAAAATTATATTAAAATAACACATAAATATTATTGGTTTGAAATTAATAATTTTTGTTTAATTTAAATAATTTACTTATATAAACAATCATCAAATGTTATTTTTTTAAAGAATACTTTGTCAATTTTAAGTGATTATATTAAGATATGATCAATTAAATATTTATCCAAACATAAATATTTACGATTAGATTCATTCGTTAAATTTACAATTCAGTATTTCTATTAATTAACCCAGTTTGTTAATCAATTACAGATGACCAAAAATTCGGGTTATCGCACATCCTTTAAGTTATTTGTATTTCAGTTGATATTTCACTTGAGGTGGATTTATTGATATAAGAATGTTAATCCTAACTCGAGTGTTTTGTGTTTTGCTTTACGCTCGGGTCATACTGAGTGATACGGCATTTGAGACTCACCTTTGGAGTTCGGAGCTTCATTTGGAAATCCAACTATCGGTTCAGATTCCAGCCTTTCCAGTTGTTTGGTTCAGAGAAGTCATCTATTGCATTGGAGACTTCACTGCATTTGAACTATTTGGTTGTATTTTTCTAACTCTTATGTATATAGTAGCTTCATTAACTACTATTCTTTATCTATTCGGCTGCATTATATTAATCTGTGATCTGTGATTGATTTATTTACTATATATTTTAAGTTTTGCCAAATTTTAATTAACAATTCGGTATTTTGAATTATTCAAGTCGGATATGTATGGTTTTATTGTCGATTATAGCGGGTCGTTACAGAACTGTTTTCGTCGAAATCCGAGACTGTGCCTTGTAAGGCTATTTTTAAATATTGGTTTAAACGAAAAAATTTTAAAACTGAACAAATCGCCTTTAAATTCAATTTTAACACTTTTACTATCTTCAGTATTACCAATATCAATTTTACAAGCCTTCAAATTATTTTTAACAGGCTTAAAACTCCAGATTCAACATTTTACCGAACTTCAAATTATTTAATTCAATAATTTAATTATCAAATAAATAGTGATATTTGGAATTCAAGTTAAAATTAACCTTTCAAATATTTAAAATCAATTGAACATTCTGATTTCAAACATCCAAAAATTCTGGGTTGTCACATTCCTCCCCCCTTAAAAGAATTTCATCCCCGAAATTGCTAGTTAAAAAGAATGTTCCAATTCCCTTTACTTTTTCCCAAAACGAAACAATTCTCAAAACATTCTTTTTATTAAAGGCACACTAACCCTTTTTCTAGCTTTCCAAACTTATCCATAAGTGCCAAATAACTTTACTTATTCAACCATTCAAATTATAATTCAAAATCAAATTTTAAATTTTCAAAATTTCTCAAAATTTTTCTAACTCTCTAAAATTTTGAATTTTTTTGCCGGCGTCTCCTTTGCGCGGCTAGCTCGTTACAACTACAAAATGCCTTTATGAGCTCCCAAATTTCAAAAAGAAAAACAAAAGCCAAGTGGCTAGACCAGAAAATCACCAAATTTCATATAGAAATTTAAATGCATACCTTTGCCGAGCAAATTTCAATTTATCCTCTAAAATCAAAAATTCCAAATTCACTTTCCTAATCCTTTAGTTCCAACTAAGCAATTAGTTTCAATTTCCATTTCCAAAATCCCTTATTTCAATTCCAATTTTAAATTTGTAACGACCCGTAAATTTCGACAATTAAATTATTAATTAAAAAGGATTTTGAAATTTAAATTTTGTAGAAAAGGGAAATATAAATATAAAAGAGATAAATTAATACTAGATGAACGCTAAATGAAAATTTATAACAACGGTAATTAAAAATCTTAATTATTGTTAAATTTAATAGAAATCTAATGATTGAGATAATGTAAGATTTATACCCTTGTGTAAGTTGAATAAATAAAGGAGATTTAAATTTATAATTAATAATGAATTGTAGAAACGGTTATTTAACTTAATTGTTTAAAAGTTAGGTGATTTATCAATAAAGGAATAGTGTAATTTGTTGCACTTGAATAAAATATAAAATAAAGAATTAAAGACAAAAATTTAAATTACCTATGTATTAGTATATTGGTAAAACGGTAACTGTATGAGAATTAAGGTAGTAATACAAATGGCAGTTGCTGGACAACCAATTTAATGCAAATTCAAATGTGATGGAGACGACTGTTGGGTTTTAGTGGAGTGTAAATAAATAGTGAAAAACATTATAATCTCTTAATTTAAATATGATTGTTTAATTAATACTAAAGGAATAAAATTTGAAATAGTATTAATGTAATAATAACTATAATAAATTGCAATTGTATAATGGAAGTAAATTGAGTGTAGATTTGCGAAATAGAGTTAATGACAATAATTATTGTACGTTACTAATTTTATTTGTTTGTTAAGTTTATTTTGAAATCAATCTCAATTAATTCACTAAATTATTGCAGTTAGTGTGGAATATATTGGTAAGTAAAGAATGTGAATTCAATAAGATGTAACCTAGGTAAATTTCCATTCATAATACGAAAATTAATGTGATATAAAGAATGAAACCAAAATGGAATGAATTAATTGAGGCTATTAAGTTTTATTTATGTGTAAAGATTACAATTAAATTTAAATCCAGTAATTTATGCAAACAAAAGATGAAATTTGGGAAATATTACTGTAATGAAATATAAAAGGAACGTTAACTATGTAGTTGAGTAATAATTGGTTTATTATTGAGTTGTAATCCAATAAAATCAAATTTATTAGAATTTATTGCAATTAATTGGATTAATTGCAGTAACCTTTGAAAATTCATTTACTGAAATAACTGGCAATGAATTTATATGTGAATTTGCTTTTTGCTATTCTTAAATATCTAAGGGGTTAGAAATGACACAAATCTACTAGTAAATATTTAATTTAAAGGTGGTAAGTAAATTTTTATTATTTAGATATTAGGAAGATACAAATTTAGATGGAATAAATCATTTAGTTAATTCATAAATTGAGATCTAAGTTTAAATTGGGGGTTTTTTAATGTGTAGACATTGAGCCAATGTTAATTTCATTAAATGGACATCAATAAATTTGAATAATAGAAAGGAAGTGAATTTGATAGATTTAATCGGATTTATAATATTGAATTTAATGAAAGTGGAAATTTATATTGAAGTTAAGATTTGACAGTGAAATTTATAAATAGAACAACTATGTATTGACACTTATATTTGTTTAGAATTTGAGTAAATAATTAAGAAAATCTAAAGGGATAGAATTTGGCAATCTGAGGATTTGAAATGTTTAACATTGATTTAATTTATCAATTATTAATTTATTTAATTAGTGTATAAATAGCCATTTGGGGCCATGGACTCGGGTTTCGACGAAACCAGTTTCATCGGATCCGTATCGGTGAATTTTTACAGGGTTTCAAGTTTCGTATTGATCGGACCTGCCGTTTGATCGTACGTACGCGAAACGCCTTGAAATCGATTTAATTAAAATCAATTTGAAATCAATTTGGAAATTTTGTTTTCAGCATAACTTCTTCATACGATCAAATTTGGATGTGAAACTTTTTCCATCGCATTTAGAATATTTTAAATTACCTATTTGGATATATAGATTTAACAAATTCGGTCCCGGAGGCATAGCGGGCTTTTTGGGCCATAGTTTATTCCGCACGTTCATTCTACGGTCTATCTACTCTATCTCTAACCCCTATATATAAACCTAGCTACAAGCCCTAGCCTCCGCCTAATTTCATTTCATCTGCGCGTGTACTTTCTTCAAGCTCCTCTTCTTCTTCAATGGGTGCAAACCCTAGATCCAATCAATTCAAAATTTCAATGAAAATTCAAACTCTCCAGAAAAATTCCACAAAAATATATGTCGATGTTCTCGAGATACATAATCTGATGGTGCGATTCATTTTTCGAATCGATGCTCTGTTTACCCAGAATAAATTGAAACAGTTCCGACCGTTCATCACGTCGTCACAAACTTCGTCGGATCGAGAAAATATTTCTGGGTATTGGGGAGGTAGCCGAGGGGATCGCATCTGGGTAGTTATTGCCTCGAGTTAACGGCTGGATGGGGCGAATTAATTCGATTAGGGTTTCGGCCCTAGGGGAGATAGGCGGCGGCGGCTGGCACCAGAGGAGGCCGGGCCTTGGCCGTGGGTAGAGGGCGATGCTACGTGATGAATGGAGGTGGTCGGCGGCGTCGAGGTGGCCTGATGTGCGCGCGGTTGGTGGTCAAAGTGGCGGTCAACGTGTTGTAGTGGGTTCGGTTCGAACGTTTGTTCCTGGAGGAAGAAGCAACGCGTGAAGGGGAGAGATGGATTTGGGGTGATGACGTGGCAAGTTATATTAGGTAGGTTTCGTAAATTTTAAATTTTATGTTCGATCGAATTTTCGTCATAACTTTCTCATACGAACTCGTTTTCACGCGAAATTTTTTCTGTTAGGATCGTAATTAAATTTCGGATCTGTTGACGCTAGTTTGGACTGATTTGGAGGCCGTCGAATTTTTGAGTTTAAATCGGATTTAATTTCGATTTAAATTCCAAAGGTGAGTGTTTTAACCCACTCACAACTTCTAAAAGTTTTTATGTTTGTTAAATTTATTTTAGATATGAGTAGAAATTCATTTAGGACTGTTTAGCATGTTTTATTCAGCATATCTGTTAATTCGTATTTATTTAATTTAACTGTTAATTTAGTTTATTTATTTCATATTAATTGACAGTTAGAATTTATTTATTTGCATTTAAACTGCTAGCAAACAGTTATAAAATTTATTACTAATATAAACTGTTAGTTTAATAGTTGATTAAATTTATTTTTTGAATATAACTGCTAGTATTTACCTGTTATGTATTATCTGACATATATTAATACTGATTTAAAATTGGATGATGTTTCAAATTGATGATTTATGGTTGATGGATGAATGGATGTTTATTGTATATCATTAACTGCAAGTTATCATGCATTTTTCATTTCATTCGGGATTGTGGTTTGAAATGATATACAACCGCAAATTTTATTTTTAAATTGCGGATTGAAATGATAAATATCCATATCACTTGACCATAGGATAGAAAATTATATACAGGCACCGTGGTCTATATATAAAATTATTTTAAAGTGATTTCTATGGTTTGGATGGGATACGGTTTATAAAAATTTATTTAGATATTGTATAAAATATTATTCTTCGATATATACACATATGAAGTTAAAATTTTAAATTTAAGTTGTGTATAAACCTGTTGGATAAAATGATAAAAATTTGAGAAAATGGAATTTGGTAATTTATCTTATATGTTTAAGTTTGGTAATTTTAAGGTATGATATTTATAAATGGATTTTCCAAGATTTACTTAAATGGAATATTTTAGTATAAACTAATTGAAGAAAATACTTAATTTCTAGAAATTGGAGTTTTATTTATAGATTTTATGTAAATATTCAAAACTAAATAATAGAACATTTAATGTGTTGAAAGAATAATCCAACTTTAGTTTTGAAATATTAATACTCCAAATGGATATATATATATATATAAATAGAAATTGAAGTGGTTTTGGAACTCGAAAGTGATATTTAAATTTGGTTTAGACTTTAAATAAAGAAGTATTTTTGTAAAGCCCTGGAAATAATTTCTTTACAAAGTAACCTTAAAAGTAAACCATTTATTATATATACCATTGAATATCCGAACCATTTAAGCTTTAGAAGTTATGGTTTTAAATTAAGAATTTCGAAATATTATGCTTTGAAAATATAACTCAAATATTTGGTTTCCAGATATTTTAAAATTTAAAGCAGTATGATTTTGGAAAAGAATTATATTTGAGAAAAGGATATCGTATTGTTTTGGGCTTTAAATTGATATCGTATTAATAGTTTTGAAATGGAAATTTTTATTCTGGTTTTAAAGTATAAATTATTTTTAAATGACCGCGGTGTTATAATAACGATGGGTTGGCAAAGAGACCAGGATCGGATATGGACATACTCTCTGTCGATACCGAAAACCACTTTGACTAACCGTGTACGCGTTGGAGATTCCAGAATGAAGTAGGTTAGAGACGGCGTTTCCTGTAAGGTAAATACGTGGACCCGACTCCCGTGAGTTGGCATAAGGTGGCTAAAACAGGAGCTATTCCCAGGCCAATGAGGTCATACCTCTGATCGGACACTCCTCTTCGATATTATACTATGACTTTGGATTGATTCAGTGGCCACTTTTATTTTGATTTTGGGGGAGTTTGTTCGAGGTGGGCGGTAACTGCGGCTACGCGTTTCCACCAGCCTGGTTCCGCAATTGGTATATCTACCCTGGCATTGCCTAGTTGTGCCGTGTCACCTACCATACCGAGCCTTGTACGAGTTTGTATTTCTCCCGTAGCCCGTGTGGTATCCTCTGGTGGCTTCCCGATCAAGAGGGACTATGATATTGGATGGACTACTGGGACTATTACGTGTTAAGGGGAATATTGGGTCACTCCTTAACGCTATTTAAAAGTATGTTTATTTATGGATAGACACTATTATAATAGCGCAATATACTATATAGTAAATAGTTTAATGGATCCTTAGGAGATGTAAATCCCGAGCATCTTTTGAGTTACTGCACTCATGTTTATTTTTGTAAATTTAACTTACATAAGATCTTTTAGTTCTGACTCGAGTGTTTTTGTCTTTTCAAATTCGCTCGGGTCAGTCCGAGCGTTTCAGGATTTGAAGATTTAGCTTTGGAGGACGAAGACGAAGATTTGTATTATTATTATTTATACTAAGTGCACTACACTATTCCGCTGCATTGATATTTTGGTATGTGAACTCTGATAATTATTATATAAAGAAGAAGCAAATGTTTTGTAAACAGTTATATAAACTGTATATTTTATTATTATATTTTATCCTTCTGCTGTGAGATTCTATTTTGTTTTATTTCTTCTCTGTTTTCTTATTTACCCCATAACAATCCGCCCTTCCGTATGGTTTGAATTGGCACGTGTGTTTGTTTAAATCGTGCGAAAAGGCGGGATGTTACAGTTGGTATCAGAGCTTTGGTTTAGCGATAAACCTTAGCTTTGTGGGGTTTGACTCTTTGTTAATAGGGTAGTAATACCCTATGGGAGTCGCTGAGTGTATATATATATGAGAGAGCATATTTGTTAGTGTTATAAAAAAGTTTTTATATTGTGTTAATCTGTTCCGTTTTGTATTTATAAATTCTGGTTGGTGCATGGGACGCTATGACATCAATAGGGATTTCTAAATACTTAATAGGACAGACCGACATAATATTGTTTTAATATAGGTAAATGAAATAATTTTTGCCTATTATATTTCTATATATAAAATAAAAATTTTCAAATGATATCTATATTAGGTTGCAATAGATTGGTTGTTAGGAATAAAATTTATAAATAATAGGTAAAATAAGATTGTAATTAAAATCATTGAAATTTGGAAATTTTAGAACTTAAGTCCGGGATTTTTGAAAATTTGCTTTCAAAGAATTTATGAAATATAATGATTTGGTTTATAAGTATAATTCGAAAGAATTGTTTTAAAGAAAATTTTGGGGAAAATAAATTTTGTACTTTCCGCTCTGTCGCTGGAAAATAATTTCGGTGATGGCGGCCGCATCATCGACTTTCATTTTTGAGTTTCGAAAGGGAAAGGCCACTGTAGTAAATTCTACTGAAGATTTATTTTGAAATCATCTAAAATTTTAATTGTTTAAATATAATTTGAGATATAAAAGTTGTAAGAAATTATTTATCTATTATTTTAAAAAAAAAAAAAAAATTGAAAATTTAACCCGGTATTTAATTCTAAAATTTCCATTAATTAATGGTTTAAATTATTTTTAAAAAGGTAAGTAATTAATTGAAACCTCTGATGTAGGTAAGAGAATTAATGAAAAGTTATAAAGAGGAATTTGAAATTATTACAAAGAGTAATATTGATTAACATTAAATTTAATTAAAAGATGAGATAAAGCTTGTATAAGTTTAATTGCATTTTTCTTTAACATAAATAACTTACCAAATATGAAAAGTTGAAATATTAAATAAGAGATTGGAATAGAATATTATACAAGTAGAAATTTCGGAAATAATGAAGTATTCAATGAATTGCTGTTATAAATGAGAATTTAATGTTATGAACTTAAGTTATAAATAGAAATTTTACCAAAATTAAAAGAAAGTATGATTATATAGGTGATTTTAAACTTAAGTAAATAAAATGAAATTCTTTAATAAATAAGGATTGATGTGAAGGATTTTAAACTTAAGAATGATTTAAATGCTACTAGATTAAATAATGGAAAGTAGGTAATATAAATAAATGACTGCAAACCATAGTTTATGAATAAATAAAATCCTTTACTTATAAAAATAAATGTTATAAGGTTAAGAATTTAAGGGAAATTAAAAATGATTGCTAAAATTAAATATAATATAATGTAAGCATTTAATAAATGATTTAAATTGAGAAGTGCATTTAATGTAATAAAATAGAAGAAACTTACATAAGGAAACAACCATTGAATAAGAAATAAAATTAAAGGTTGTCAGAAATAAATGTAAATTATAAAAGGATAATTTATGTGGTATGAATTGTAAATTTAAGAAAAAGGGTTTAAGAAAATAAAAGATAAACTGTTATATGAATGAAAAGATCAAACAGCTAACGTATGAAATAAAAATTTATAATGAGTAAATCGATTGGTTGGTTGAATTGGTATTGTTTGATTTATGGTTGGTCGGGTAAGGAAATTTGAAGTAGTTGGATGAATAAATAATCTATTTTGTCCCATCTAAGACTGTTGAGTAAATGATGCACTTGATAGTTATTTTTCATTCCGTACAATTTCAGATTTTGAACCCGAACAACTATTTGTTTGTTTGATTGAATGATTGTTGGTTTCGTTGTGTTTGCTGTTTGTTAAAATTGATGGTTGTTGTATTAATTTGATATTAATGATTGAATCCACTTGAATATTTCACTTTAATAAATATTTAACCTTTTTAGATTATATAAGTGAAATGCAGGTTATGGAAGCGACTGCGACTGCTTTTGGTTCCATAATAATAAGCGTACTGCCCGACAAATAGGTACGTTTTCGGATTACGTTTTGTAGCGCTATTTTATATAAAATTTTCCCCGTGTTGGGATATAATATTTGGATAATATATGTATATGTTTGTTATATTTTGATATTTTATTTTCTCCCGAGCCTCTCCGTACAAAGGAGATTCTGCCAAAAATTTTCCGTAAATTTTGGACTTAGAATTTTGTTAAAAACGTTTTCCAACTTTAATTATTTAAGTATAAAAGGATATAATGATTTTAAAACAGGTATATTTTATATAAGGTAATAAATTTAGTAAATTATTGTTTATAAATAATATTTTGAAATAAGATGTACTGTTTTAATTCTTACTTCTCCCTTCTTTTTTCTTTTCGGGGACGAAAAGTTTTGAGTGGGGGAGAGTGTAACGACCCGTAAATTTCGACAATTAAATTATTAATTAAAAAGGATTTTGAAATTTACTTTTTGTAGAAAAGGGAAATATATATATAAAAGAGATAAATTAATACTAGATGAACGCTAAATGAAAATTTATAACAACGGTAATTAAAAATCTTAATTATTGTTAAATTTAATAGAAATCTAATGATTGAGATAATGTAAGATTTATACCCTTGTGTAAGTTGAATAAATAAAGGAGATTTAAATTTATAATTAATAATGAATTGTAGAAACGGTTATTTAACTTAATTGTTTAAAAGTTAGGTGAAATATCAATAAAGGAATAGTGTAATTTGTTGCACTTGAATAAAATATAAAATAAAGAATTAAAGACAAAAATTTAAATTACCTATGTATTAGTATATTGGTAAAACGGTAACTGTATGAGAATTAAGGTAGTAATACAAATGGCAGTTGCTGGACAACCAATTTAATGCAAATTCAAATGTGATGGAGACGACTGTTGGGTTTTAGTGGAGTGTAAATAAATAGTGAAAAACATTATAATCTCTTAATTTAAATATGATTGTTTAATTAATACTAAAGGAATAAAATTTGAAATAGTATTAATGTAATAATAACTATAATAAATTGCAATTGTATAATGGAAGTAAATTGAGTGTAGATTTGCGAAATAGAGTTAATGACAATAATTATTGTACGTTACTAATTTTATTTGTTTGTTAAGTTTATTTTGAAATCAATCTCAATTAATTCACTAAATTATTGCAGTTAGTGTGGAATATATTGGTAAGTAAAGAATGTGAATTCAATAAGATGTAACCTAGGTAAATTTCCATTCACAATACGATAATTAATGTGATATAAAGAATGAAACCAAAATGGAATGAATTAATTGAGGCTTTTAAGTTTTATTTATGTGTAAAGATTACAATTAAATTTAAATCCAGTAATTTATGCAAACAAAAGATGAAATTTGGGAAATATTACTGTAATGAAATATAAAAGGAACGTTAACTATGTAGTTGAGTAATAATTGGTTTATTATTGAGTTGTAATCCAATAAAATCAAATTTATTAGAATTTATTGCAATTAATTGCAGTAACCTTTGAAAATTCATTTACTGAAATAACTAGCAATGAATTTATATGTGAATTTGCTTTTAGTTATTCTTAAATATCTAAGGGGTTAGAAATGACACAAATGTACTAGTAAATATTTAATTTAAAGGTGGTATGTAAATTTTTATTATTTAGATATTAGGAAGATACAAATTTAGATGGAATAAATCATTTAATTAATTCATAAATTGAGATCTAAGTTTAAATTGGGGGTTTTTTAATGTGTAGACATTGAGCCAATGTTAATTTCACTAAATGGACATCAATAAATTTGAATAATAGAACGGAAGTGAATTTGATAGATTTAATCGGATTTATAATATTGAATTTAATGAAAGTTGAAATTCATATTGAAGTTAAGATTTGATAGTGAAATTTATAAATAGAACAACTATGCATTGACACTTAAATTTGTTTAGAATTTGAGTAAATAATTAAGAAAATGTAAAGGGATAGAATTTGGCAATCTGAGGATTTGAAATGTTTAACATTGATTTAATTTATCAATTATTAATTTATTTAATTAGTGTATAAATAGCCAATTGGGGCCACAGACTCGGATTTCGAGGAAACCAGTTTCATCGGATCCGTATCGGTGAATTTTTACAGGGTTTCAAGTTTCGTATCGATCGGACCTGTCGTTTGATCGTACGGACGCGAAACGCCTTGAAATCGATTTAATTAAAATCAATTTGAAATCAATTTGGAAATTTTGTTTTCAGCATGACTTCTTCATACGATCAAATTTGGACGTGAAACTTTTTCCATCGCGTTCAGAATAATTTAAATTACCTATTTGGATATATAGATTTAACAAATTCGGTCCCGGAGGCATAGCGGGCTTTTTGGGCCATAGTTTATTCCGCACGTTCATTCTACGGTCTATCTACTCTATCTCTAACCCCTCTATATAAACCTAGCTACAAGCCCTAGCCTCCGCCTAATTTCATTTCATCTGCGCGTATACTTTCTTCAAGCTCCTCTTCTTCTTCAATGGGTGCAAACCCTAGATCCAATCAATTCAAAATTTCAATGAAAATTCAAACTCTCCAGAAAAATTCCACAAAAATATATGTCGATGTTCTTGAGATACGTAATCTGAGGGTGCGATTCGTTTTTCGAATCGATGCTCTGTTTACCCAGAATAAATTGAAACAGTTCCGACCGTTCATCACGTCGTCACAAACTTCGTCGGATCGAGAAAATATTTCTGGGTATTGGGGAGGTAGCCGAGGGGATCGCATCTGGGTAGTTATTGCCTCGAGTTAACGGCTGGATGGGGTGAATTAATTCGATTAGGGTTTCGGCCCTGGGGGAGATAGGCGGCGGCGGCTGGCACCAGAGGTGGCCGGGCCTTGGCCGTGGGTAGAGGGCGATGCTACGTGATGAATGGAGGTGGTCGGCGGCGTCGAGGTGGCCTGAGGTGCACGCGGTTGGTGGTCAAAGTGGCAGTCAACGTGTTGTAGTGGGTTCGGTTCGAACGTTTGTTCCTGGAGGAAGAAGCAACGCGTGAAGGGGAGAGATGGATTTGGGGTGATGACGTGGCAAGTTATATTAGGTAGGTTTCGTAAATTTTAAATTTTATGTTCAATCGAATTTTCGTCATAACTTTCTCATACGAACTCGTTTTCACGCGAAATTTTTTCCGTTAGGATCGTAATTAAATTTTGGATCTGTTGACGCTTGTTTGGACTGATTTGGAGGTCGTCGAATTTTTGAGTTTAAATCGGATTTAATTTCGATTTAAATTCCAAAGGTGAGTGTTTTAACCCACTCACAACTTCTAAAAGTTTTTATGTTTGTTAAATTTATTTTAGATATGAGTAGAAATTCATTTAGGACTGTTTGGCATGTTTTATTCAGCATATCTGTTAATTCGTATTTATTTAATTTAACTGTTAATTTAGTTTATTTATTTCATATTAATTGACAGATAGAATTTATTTATTTGCATTTAAACTGCTAGTAAACAGTTATAAAATTTATTACTAATATAAATTGTTAGTTTAATAGTTGATTAAATTTATTTTTTGAATATAACTGCTAGTATTTACCTGTTATGTATTATCTGACATATATTAATATTGATTTAAAATTGGATGATGTTTGAAATTGATGATTTATGATTGATGGATGAATGGATGTTTATTGTATATCATTAACTGCAAGTTATCATGCATTTTTCATTTCATTCGGGATTGTGGTTTGAAATGATATACAACCGCAAATTTTATTTTTAAATTGCGGATTGAAATGATAAATATCCGTATCACTTGACCATAGGATAGAAAATTATATACAGGCACCGTGGTCTATATATAAAATTATTTTAAAGTGATTTCTATGGTTTGGATGGGATACGGTTTATAAAAATTTATTTAGATATTGTATAAAATATTATTCTTCGATATATACACATATGAAGTTAAAATTTTAAATTTAAGTTGTGTATAAACGTGTTGGATAAAATGATAAAAATTTGAGAAAATGGAATTTGGTAATTTATCTTATATGTTTAAGTTTGGTAATTTTAAGGTATGATATTTATAAATGGATTTTCCAAGATTTACTTAAATGGAATATTTTAGTATAAACTAATTGAAGAAAATACTTAATTTCTAGAAATTGGAGTTTTGTTTATAGATTTTATGTAAATATTCAAAACTAAATAATAGAACATTTAATGTGTTGAAAGAATAAATTCCAACTTTAGTTTTGAAATATTAATACTCCGAATGGACATATATATATATATATATATATATATATATATATATATAAATAGAAATCGAAGTGGTTTTGGAACTCGAAAGTGATATTTAAATTTGGTTTAAACTTTAAATAAAGAAGTATTTTTGTAAAGCCCTGGAAATAATTTCTTTACAAAGTAACCTTAAAAGTAAACCATTTATTATATATACCATTGAATATCCGAACCATTTAAGCTTTAGAAGTTATGGTTTTAAATTATGAATTTCGAAATATTATGCTTTGAAAATATAACTCAAATATTTGGTTTCCAGATATTTTAAAATTTAAAGCAGTATGATTTTGGAAAAGAATTATATTTGAGAAAAGGATATCGTATTGTTTTGGGCTTTAAATTGATATCGTATTAATAGTTTTGAAATGGAAATTTTTATTCTGGTTTTAAAGTATAAATTATTTTTAAATAACCGCGGTGTTATAATAATGATGGGTTGGCAAAGAGACCGGGATCGGATATGGACATACACTCTGTCGATACCGAAAACCACTTTGACTAACCGTGTACGCGGTGGAGATTCCAGAATGAAGTAGGTTGGAGACGGCGTTTCCTATAAGGTAAATACGTGGACCCGACTCCCGTGAGTTGGCATAAGGTGGCTAAAACAGGAGCTATTCCCAGGCTAATGAGGTCATACCTCTGATCGGACACTCCTCTTCGATATTATACTATGACTTTGGATTGATTCAGTGGCACTTTTATTTTGATTTTGGGGGAGTTTGTTCGAGGTGGACGGTAACTGCGGCTACGCGTTTCCACCAGCCTGGGTCCGCAATTGGTATATCTACCCTGGCATTGCCTAGTTGTGCCGTGTCATCTACCATACCGAGCCTTGTACGAGTTTGGATGTGACGCCCCACCTCTATACCAACGCTAGCCAAGAACATTACTGTGAATGCTGTCAACTAGCACGGAGAATAAGGCTGTTGAGGAGCGACCATCTATATAATTGCTTTGTGCGAGTACCGATATGCCAGATAAAAATATAACTTTTCATCTCAAGAGGAAATCCGACATACCGACACAAACTCAAAGCTACTACACAGTGGCTATAAATCCTTCGGAAACAAATATAGAAATAAGCATAAATCAGTCACAGACAATTCATATCACAAAGGCGGAATAAGATATGAATATATAAATAACACATGAAAGTGTTCATCAGAGTAGTGGTCAAAAAGATCCACAATAATACAAAGGAATAGCAACACGTGCTATACAAAAGAATACATCTATGAGTCTATATCTCAAGTGTGTACAACAAAAGGTACTAAACTATAGTAGTTAGCCAAAAGGTCAGATGAAGGTCCGATAAGGAGTCAAGCAGAAGCACCTGCAAAATCTCAGTCTGACCCGAGTATTATTTATAAGAAAATAATAAACGGATCAGTCTAGCTATAAATATCAGATAACATGATATAGAACGAAAGATATGGCATAAACATAAATATCCATAAGGCATACTATGATAAGTATGGAAATGATCATCAATAAGAGATAAATCGATATCACAAGAATCTTCTCTATGATCCAAAGAGGGTATCATGCCCAAAAACTTGTATTCATAACAAGTCAATGATATAAATTCCAGAAATCAACACACGAAATCTAGAAATCACAAAAGAAGGTATGTGTGAGTCGAAATCACACAAATGGTGTCTAGCCTAACCTCGCAAACAAAGAGACGTCGCACAATTGCTAGTCTAAACCATAAAATGACCGTCATGATCATCAAGAAGTGTCAATTACAATAAGCTAGTAAATATATGAGCTTAGCTTCATGTCCCATAACCACTAGCTTAACTTAAATATTTACGAACAAATTGTAGATCTCCACTAGAAAATTGTCACTAGAGATTCAATCGAACAAGTCTAAGAATTAACCGACGAAGTAATCGCAAGCGTTTCATACCACTTGTTTTACTAAGTCGTTTAATTAGATTTCTTATACGAGTGAGGTAAAGGTTTGTATATACTAATAGATTGGAAAACGGTTTAAGAAAACAAGCTTTGTAATAAATTAGTGCTGAAATCATTTGAAGAAAGAGTTTTGATATTTACTACTAGTATAGAAAACCTTTATATTTTTAAAGTGACAAATCACAAAGAAGATTGTAGGAACAATCAATCACTAAGATTCACATTCGAAAACGTGAATAAAATCCAAAGAAATCGATATCAAATCCATCAAAGTGGATATATCTAAAATTCCCAAAGAAAAGGTCATCAAAGTCGATAATAAATGACAACAACAAAAGGGAGACACACGAATCGATTAAAGTTGGATATTGAAACGAATTAGCAAAAAAGGCTAATCTGGCAAAAAATCATCAGGTCGGTCGGCCGGCATACAGTGCTCGGTCGACCGAGCCTTGTTTAAAAAAAATCCTCGGCATCCGGTCGGTCGGCCGGACTCCCTGAGTCGGTCGACCGAACCTTAAACAGAAAGTGCTTTTGCACTTGGAATCAGGTCGGTCGACCAAACCAGGGGGGTCGGTCGGCCGAACCTATTTCCAGCCTCTTCTCTGCCTATTTCAAATGAGGTTCAATCTCGACCAAATTGCATTCTCTCGAGCAACGGCGCTAAGGGTTTATGTCAATCGACTACCCGGCCCTATATGCTCCTCGATGCATCACCAAAAACATGGTCAAACATCAAAGTTATGATTTTTAACAAATTGAACTCAAAATATTAAAAATTGGAATATTCTCAAAAGCAATCCAAATCAAAAGCAAATACACACGAATAAGTGTTAGGAATTCATACCTAACAATCGAAGATAAATATAAGCATAGATGTGAGATTAAAAATCTCACCTTTGAACCCAAATCAATGAATGAGAAGCTTGAATCAATGGAAGATCAACCACACTTCAATCTCAACTCAAGAAGCTTGATTCTAAGCTTAAAAGAGAAACATTTCCTAAATTAGGTTTAGGAATTTTCTGAAATTAAAGAGAGAATGAGTTGGAGAAGTTGAAGGAGATGCTTACCAATGGGTTCTTCTTGAGTTTGGAGCTAAAGCTTGGATTTGCAAAGGAAGCTAGGGCTTGGAGTTTTAATTTCTTCTTCCACCCTCCATTAACATAAAAGCTTGAGTATTAGGAAAATAGAAGAGAAGTGAATGAAGAGGAGAGGGTTGGAACTGAGTTAAGTGGGGTTAATGGGCTCAGCCCAAACCAAAGCCCTAAATAAAAAAGTGGCAAAAATCAACTTTCTCCAAACATATTGAAGCTTATACTCAAAAAGGTCGCAAACGTCATTTTAAACTCAATGGGGGTGGTCTCGAGTCCCAATTCGACCGTTTGCAAAAAGTAGCTTTTCGGACCAAAATCCGACGGACGATAAAATATTTAAATAAAATTTTTAAATATAAAATCGATAAATATGCGGGTTGTTATAGACTTCCCTCCTTAAAGAAATTGCGTCCTCGCAATACTTAAGAAGAAGATAAGAAGTAACAACCATAGAAGCTTATTAACACAAAAGAAATTTGAAATAGAAAGTTCACCATAAAGAGCACGAAAGAGTTAGCACGAACGGGATTGCTCGATGAATTATCTAGATTCCCAAGAGTAACCCCAAAGATTTGAGAACCATTGAACTCTCACAAGAAGAATACCTTTATTCCGGAGGCGCTCAACCTCCGAAGCAATGATGCAAATGGAATGTTGCTCATAAATCAAATCTGGTGAAACTTCAATTTCCACAATAACACCGGGCTCAAGAATAAAATAGGAAACCCCTAAGGCATTTCCGTAGTAGACAGACGTGAGAAAACATCATGAATATCAGAAAATAGAGCTGGTGTAACGACGTAGTATAATAACAGTACGTCCGAGTAACTAGAAACTCAAATAAGTTGGGACATCAGCGTAGTACAAAAACGGTACGCCCAATGAACCAAAGCTCGAATAATTTCGGAACACCGACGTAGTACAAATACGGTACGTCCAATGAACCAAAAGCCAAGTCGTTGATGTAGTGCAAACGGTACATCCGATGAATCAAAAGCAAAGACATCGATGTAGTACAAACGGTACATCCGATGAATCAAAGAGCAAAGACATCGATGTAGTACAAACGGTACCTCCGATGAATCAAAAGCAAAGACATCGATGTAGTACAAACGGTACATCCGATGAATCCAAGAGCAAAGACATCGATGTAGTACAAACGGTACATCCGATGAATCAAAGAGCAAAGACATCGATGTAGTACAAACGGTACATCCGATGAATCAAAAGCACAGACATCGATGTAGTACAAACGGTACATCCGATGAATCAAAGAGCAAAGACATCAATGTAGTACAAACGGTACATCCGATGAATCAAAAGCAAAGACATCGATGTAGTACAAACGGTACATCCGATGTATCAAAGAGCAAAGACATCGATGTAGTACAAACGGTACATCCGATGAATCAAAGAGCAAAGACATCGATGTAGTACAAACGGTACATCCGATGAATCAAAAGCAAAGACATCGATGTAGTACAAACGGTACATCCGATGAATCCAAGAGCAAAGACATCGATGTAGTACAAACGGTACATCCGATGAATCAAAAGCAAAGACATCGATGTAGTACAAACGGTACATCCGATGAATCCAAGAGCAAAGACATCGATGTAGTACAAACGGTATATCCGATGAATCAAAGAGCAAAGACATCGATGTAGTACAAACGGTACATCCGATGAATCAAAAGCAAAGACATCGATGTAGTACAAACTGTACATCCGATGAATCCAAGAGCAAAGACATCGATGTAGTACAAACGGTACATCCGATGAATCAAAAGCAAAGACATCGATGTAGTACAAACGGTACATCCGATGAATCAAAAGCAAAGACATCGATGTAGTACAAACGGTACATCCGATGAATCCAAAAGCAAAGACATCGATGTAGTACAAACGGTACATCCGATGAATCAAAAGCAAAGACATCGATGTAGTACAAACGGTACATCCGATGAATGAAAAGCAAAGACATCGATGTAGTACAAACGGTACATCCGATGAATCCAAGAGCAAAGACATCGATGTAGTACAAACGGTACATCCGATGAATCAAAGAGCAAAGACATCGATGTAGTACAAACGGTACATCCGATGAATCAAAAGCAAAGACATCGATGTAGTACAAACGGTACATCCGATGAATCCAAGAGCAAAGACATCGATGTAGTACAAACGGCACATCCGATGAATCCAAAGCAAAGACATCGATGTAGTACAAACGGTACATCCGATGAATCCAAGAGGAAAGACATCGATGTTGTGACGACCGCCCATGACTCCCGCACCAAAACAAGGTAATAATGCGCTAAAAGGCGTGCAAGGCAGCCATGGGTGACCGTCAAGGGTAAAACAAAACAGAAGAATCTCTATCGTACAACTCACAGCGCATGGATAAAATACAATAGAGAAATATAATATAGTGAAGCTCCATAGAACAGAACATCATCATATAAGCATCACAGTAGTTTTATACAATCATCTACTCAAATCCATACATGAAAGCCTCACTACAAATCACTCAACCAAATACAGCAGCGGATACCCAGTACATATAGTAAGAAAACTAATATGCATAGCCTCCTGCTCGTCTTCGCCATCATCAACGGAAAACTCTACTCTAAGCCCAGCACCTGCCACCTGCTACCTAGTCTGCCCATCCCAAACATGGATGAACAGCCCAAGGTAATAAGAGGAGACATAAAACCTTGAGTCAGACAAAGTCTTAGTGAGCAGTAAATTAACAATCAAGCATACCAAAAGAGCATAAGGAAATAAAGGAATAGGAACCAAACCATCCCACTCCACCTCTTTCTACAGTGATAGCCCCCAGACACACACTAAGGAGAAGTAAGCATAACATAGCAGATAAGTAAGGTAAAGCAATAATCACTCGAGTCAAGGACGATGTTTTCCAAATACAAACCCCCAAGGCCTAAACCAAGATCAGATAAGCACCCAGAAAACACCGCTCTTGAAGCCGAATGATGATACAACCAAACATCCAAACATCCATGACTCTGGCTATCACTGTTAACCTTGCTTCGAAATCACCGTTAATTGAATGACCGACTCCTTCCTGAGCCATCTGTCAAGGGCTAATGGTAACCCCGGTTCTAGACAAAACCCCGCACACTGCCTTGTGCCTAGGACTTATCTTCTTGGCCCAGAGTACTCGACTAACTGCCTGTAGTCTTTTAGGCGTCCCTATGTACTCTTGCTTTAGGTTTGCTAGAACCTTCAATAACGATGAGATCCAAGCCTCCTTGTCATCCTTCTTGACGACTTCTATCAACTTAGCCCAAGCTTCCTCTTGAGCAATCCATTATCAACCAACTTGAACTACCCTTCAAGTTATCAACATGCTTGGAATGATCCCTGCCTGGATTAAGCCAAGACTCACATCATACTTCGCTTCATCGTACCAAAGCAAAGTCTCAACTCAACCATACTTTGCCTTTTCGCATCCTGACAAAGTCCCATCTCGATCTCATACTTCGCCTCTTCGCATCACGGCAAAGTCCCATCATCGAATCCATCCATATGAGCTTCCACATCCGCTTCATATACCATCGGCAGCTTTCACCATTCAAGAGCCTTTCCACTTAGCTTTTGAATCATCTTCAACCATCTTGTTCCAAATCAACTACAAGCTAACTTGGAGCAATCAAATCTAACATACATTCAAACATTCAAGCATTCAAACAAGATATATTAAGCAATATCAACTATAATGGCAATTTCGTAATTAAGTGAGCAAAAGTCCAACATATGTGAAATCATAGTTTTTTAGCATAGATCTATCAAATCTAAAACATGGGTTTTGTCTCTAATACTTGTTAAATAGCTTCTATAGATAAACATTTTCAAATATGATGGATCTACATGCAGACTTAAGGAAAATGCGAGAAAACGCTAACTTTAACACATAAACATATCACCAATCCCATATACTCCTTTGGATCCGCGTGAGAGATAACTACCACTCACCAAATCACCCAAACACCTCAAAATCACAACACTTCAGATCTGGACAGCGAAGATCACGGCTTGATCCGGCGGAATCTCACTTGAAACGATGAATTCTAGCTCAAACGGATGAAGATCTTCAACTTGGACACTTGGATCTTCGATCTTGATCTTCGATCTTCAATGGATGTTAGCACTTGGTAGAAGTAGAGAAAGAAGTGAAGAAAATACTGAAGTCGAGTCTTCAAAATGGCAGCACTTCGTTGCTTCAAAAAAACCGGTGCCAAAAAGTGAGCCGAACACCTCTATTTATAGGCTGGACACACCATGAGTCGTCGCCCCTATGAGTCGGTCCCGACTCATCATGAGTCGTCCACGACTCATGCCCTGCCGCTCCATCCTTGCCGACTCACTACACACGCGACTCATATACTAAGCCATCCACACGACTTAACAACCCAGGCCGACTCAACACCTACCGACACAAGCGCTAACGACCTAACACTCATCACCTTAACACCTAGCCGACACAAGAACCTGCCGACTCAAAGACCTTACGACTCAACGTAACACTGTCGCACCTCCTAAGTCGTATGACGACTCAACTATGGTGCCGACTCAACTGCATACGACTCAAGACCCCTATGCCGACTCAACATGAGTCGTTTACAACTCATTACCATGCCGACCTACTTCCTACCGACTCATCACAGCAAGAAGGTCACACGACTTAAGACACACACGACTTATCCCTACCGACCTAAGCCTTAGCCCCTTAAGTCGCTAACGACTCAACTGTCTCACCGACTCAACTCAAGGCCTTAACTCGTATACGAGTCATGACTTAACATGCACGCGACTCATCAGGATCCCAACAGCATACGACCTAACAAAGATAACGACTTAAGCCTTCAAGCGACTCATGACTCAAGTACCTTACGACCTATCCCCTTGGGTCGGTCAAATACTTAAGTTGCTAACCCCTTAACTCGGTAACTATTAAGTCGGCACTACCTATAAACCGTTGACCCTACTAACTCGGCTATCACGACTCAATTCACTAAGTCGCTCTTAACACTATAGGTCGGTCCATCCTTATCTCGGCCAATTCCATGAGTCGCCTAACTCTGCTATGCCTATGAGTCGGTCACGCCTCAAGCCTTAACTCGGTCATGCCCATGAGTCGGTCACGACTCATTACTTCACCCGGGTCAACTTCTAAACGACTCGAGCTAGAGACATCACAAACAACACTAACAACCTGCAAATTCTACGATTTATCGACACGTAAAATACGGGTCGTTACATTCTCTCCCCCTTAGGAATTTCGCCCCCGAAATTCCAAGTAAACAACAGCAATCAAAGATATTCCGCATGCCTACCATCCATAGAAATCAACAAACCATGCATCTAATTCTATCCTAGCATGCAGAATTCTAAGACTTAGAACAAGCTACAAATTCATGAGATGTCACGACACTTTAGGGCCATACCTCGAAGAGTCCTGGATGAGCTGCCTTCATCCTCTCTTCCTCCTCCCACGTACAGTCGTTAACATCGTCACTCCATTGTACCTTGAGCAACGTAATCGTCTTCCTCCTAAGCTGTTTCGTATCGGTTTCAACAATACGAAGCGGCTTACGAGGTCTCGAAACAACTGGATCAACCTCTAAGTCTTCACAGCTATCAGCAAAAACCACCGTAGTTGGGTCGTGCACATACTTCCGTAGATAGGATACATGAAAAACATTGTGCACACCCACCATCTTCTCCGGTAACTCCAATCTATAAGCGAGTTTTCCAATTCGCTTGATAATCGGGAATGGTCCAACAAATCTCGGAGTTAACTTTCCTTTGTTCCCGAATCTAATAACATTCTTCAATGGAGAAATCTTCACAAAAACCCTATCACCCACGTCGAATTCCAAATCCTTTCGACGATTATCTGCATAACTTTTCTGACGATCTTGGGCTGCCTTCATTCGTTGCCGAATGATCTCTATACAATCTGAAGTCTGTCGAATCATCTCTGGCCCAAGTATCAGCTTTTCTCCAGTTTCCAACCAACATGTCGGAGAGTTACACGGTCTTCCATATAATGCCTCATATGGTGCCATACCGATACTCGACTGATAACTGTTATTATAAGCAAACTCCACCAAATGAAGGTGATCTTCCCATGATCCTCCGAAGTCCAAAACACATGCTCTAAGAAGATCTTCCAAAACTCGGTTGACTCTCTCAGTCTGACCATCTGTTTGAGGGTGATAAGCTGTACTCAAACACAACTCAGTTCCCAAAACCTCCTGGAAGCTCTTCCAAAATCTACTAGTGAACAATGGATCTCGATCGCTCACTATACTCTTCGGAACACCATGGAAACGAACTATCCACTTCACATATAATTCAGCCAACTTCGATGCAGTCCTAGTCGATCGAACAGGAATGAACCTTGCACTCTTGGTCAAACGATCTACTATGACCCAAATCCCTTCATTCCCTGCTCTTGTCCTAGGTAGACCATCGATAAAGTCCATCGACACTTGCTCCCACTTCCATGTAGGAACCTCCAATGGCTGAAGCAATCCACTGGGCTTCTTCTGCTCAGCTTTTACCAACTGGCAATTCATACATTTGGAAATAAAATTCCCAACATCTTTCTTCATACCTTCCCAGTAGTAGGTCCTCTTCATATCCCGATACATCTTATTTCCACCTGGATGAATTGTCAACTTCGAGTGGTGACTCTCCCTCAGAACTTCATCTCTCAATCCATCTACATCGGGAACAACTAGTCGCCCTTGCTTTCGAAGCCAACCCTCTCGATCGACTTCAAATCCTTTATCCTTCTCCGGGTCCAATCTAGATTCCAAATCACAGATAATCTTGACAAGCTTATCATCTCCCCTTTGCCTCTCACCAATTCTTTCCACAAGAGTAGGCCTTATCGATAAGTTTGCCAACATCTCAGGTTCCAATTCACATCTAGGCCTGAAATCAAATCCAGCCAAATACTCAAGACTCTTCCATTCCGAAAACATGGCTCCCAATCCTGCATGTCTTCGACTTAACGCATCAGCCACTGCGTTACCTTTCCCTGGAGTATAGGCTATACCAAAATCATACGATGCTAAGAACTCTAGCCACCGTTGCTGTCGAAGATTCAAATCCTTTTGGGAAAACAGATACTTCAACGACTTATGATCTGTAAACAGCTCAAATCTAACTCCCAATAGGTAATGTCTCCACATCTTCAAAGCAAACACTATTGCCGCTAACTCCAAATCATGAGTCGGATAATTCCTTTCATGCGGCTTCAGTTGTCGACTAGCATACGCAACAACTTTATCCTTCTGCATTAGCACCGCTCCTAGTCCAGTGCCACATGCATCGGTGTAAACCACCATCTCATCATTCCCACTCGGAATAGTCAAAACAGGAGCACTTGTCAGTCGTTCTTTCAGGATTACGAAAGCTTGCTCACACTTATCATCCCATCTGAACACTTGGTTCTTCTTCGTCAATCCTGTCAACGGTGCAGCTATCTTGGAAAAGTCTTTGATAAACCGACGATAATATCCTGCTAATCCAAGAAAACTTCTCACATCAGATGCATTCTTAGGTCTAACCCAATCCTGGATCGCTGCCACCTTAGCGGGGTCAACCGCTATTCCATTTCCAGAGATAACATGGCCTAAGAACCTCACTTCACTCTTCCAGAAGTGACACTTCGAAAACTTAGCCTTCAGCTGATGTTTCCGCAAGATTTCCAAAACAATCCTTAAGTGCGTCTTGTGCTCTTCTTCAGTTTTGGAGTAAACCAAAATATCATCCACGAACACAAGTACAAATTTGTTCAACTGATCTCTGAACACTCTATTCATAAGATCCACAAAATATGCTGGCGCGTTAGTCAATCCAAACGGCATTACCAGCCACTCATAAAACCCGGATGGTGTCCTGAAAGCAGTCTTCGGCACACTATCCTTTGCCACTCTCAACTGGTGAAATCCCGTTGCCAAATCCATCTGAGAAAACACCTTAGCCTCGTGAAGCTGATCAAACAAGTCATCTATTCTCGGCAATGGATACTTGTTCTTCTTAGTCACCTTATTCAGCTCACGATAATCAACACACAACCTCAACGATCCATCCGTTTTGGTTGCGAACACAACTGGCGCACCCCATTCGGACACACTTCTCCGAATGAATCCTTTCTGCAAAAGGTCATCAACTTGCACCTTCAGCTCTTGCTGCTCCCTCGGTGCCATCCGCCTAAGAGGCATCACAACAGGTCTGGCTCCCTCAACTAGATCGATACGAAACTCGATCTCCCTATGCGGCGGCAACCCTTTGACTTCGTCAAAGACATCCTCAAATCCATTCACGATTGGCATCGATGACAGTCCATCCCGTGGAACAACCAGCGAATACATGAAGCTCATGAAGACGCCTTCCTCATGCTTACATCGTATCACAACCTTTCGCCCCTCCACATTCCCGACTGTCACCTCCAATCTCTCACAATCAATCCTTGCCGCATACTTCCTAAGCCAGTCCATACCCAAAATAATTCCGAACCCCGCAAAGTTCAGAACAAAGCAATCACAAACAAATGAGCAATCATGACTCGACACAACTAGACCACGGCATATCATACACAAACATGACGAACCCCCGACCGGATTAGTCACAACCAATGGCCTATCAACAATATCCGGTTTCATACCTAACCGGCTTACCAAATCATCACAAACAAAAGAATGCGACGCTCCAGTATCAAACAACACTCTAACTGGAACACCACAAATAGAAAGAGTACCTTGAACAACCACACTCTTCCCCTTCTCTTCAGCAGTAGGAGCTTTCGAAGACAATGGAACAGCCCCCAAAGCATAGGCTTGCACAACCTGCCTATCTTTCCTCGGTTCTGGACAGTCCTTCTTGATATGTCCCAGCTTATCACAGTTGTAACACTTTCCCGGCACCTTGGGATTCTTACAATCTTTGTAAAGATGGCCCTTCTGCTGGCAGTTATAGCAAGTCATTTCGCTCTTCGGCTTCTTCTGGCCATCCTTACCCTTCTGTTGCTGCTGCTTCCTCCTCTTATTGCCATTCTGGTGTGGTTTAGATCCTTCCCTGGTTACAGCAACAACAGAACTTTCCTTAGGAAACAAACTCTCATGCCTAAGGGCTTTCTCCACAAGCTTCTCAAATGGATCGTCCAAATGATCCACTAACTGCCTCCCAAGATAAACATCCAGACCAGTCACAAACTTCTCATTCTTCTGATAGGGAGAATCAATGTACGATCTGGCATACTTGGACAAAGCTTCAAACTCAGAAATATACTCAAGAACAGGCCTCCCACCCTGCTTGAGCTCTACAAACCTCTTAAACAAGACAGATTTCTGAGCCGTAGAGATAAACTTAGCTTCAAATCTGACTTGGAATTGCTCCCAAGTAATCTCTTCTTCTGGTGTATCTATGGTGATAGAATTCCACCAATCAGCAGCTCTTCCCTGAAGCTGTCTCGATGCAAGCTTCCTCTTAGTTGCATCCTCAATCCCTAAGTCACCAAAGATCCTTCGACATGCATCAATCCATCTCTGCACCTCAATAGTCGACTCCGTCCCCAAGAAAGCTTTTCCTCCAAGAGAAGTATAATCCTTGCAAAGCTTAGCAAAATCCACCGGTCTTGGAGCTTGAACTTGAACTCCCACATCCACTGATGATCCTGAAGCTGGTATCCTTCTCATGATCGAAGTCATCATCGCTTCGAACATAGTTCCATAATCAACAGCTCCTTCATCAGCACGGCTTTCCTTTGCAGCTGGTCTCCCTCTTCGACTCATCCTTAATATCTGTAATAAGAATGATTAGAACACCTTAAGAAACAACTGCATAAGGAGTTCAAATCCTTCCAGGCTACTATATTATATATAGTAATCATCCATCAAAATACAATTACGTCTCTCATACGTAGTTACGTCAGCGAGCGTTGGCTGAAATCGATTAACCAATGCTCTGATACCAAATGTGACGACCGCCCATGACTCCCGCACCAAAACAAGGTAATAATGCGCTAAAAGGCGTGCAAGGCAGCCATGGGTGACCGTCAAGGGTAAAACAAAACAGAAGAATCTCTATCGTACAACTCACAGCGCATGGATAAAATACAATAGAGAAATATAATATAGTGAAGCTCCATAGAACAGAACATCATCATATAAGCATCACAGTAGTTTTATACAATCATCTACTCAAATCCATACATGAAAGCCTCACTACAAATCACTCAACCAAATACAGCAGCGGATACCCAGTACATATAGTAAGAAAACTAATATGCATAGCCTCCTGCTCGTCTTCGCCATCATCAACGGAAAACTCTACTCTAAGCCCAGCACCTGCCACCTGCTACCTAGTCTGCCCATCCCAAACATGGATGAACAGCCCAAGGTAATAAGAGGAGACATAAAACCTTGAGTCAGACAAAGTCTTAGTGAGCAGTAAATTAACAATCAAGCATACCAAAAGAGCATAAGGAAATAAAGGAATAGGAACCAAACCATCCCACTCCACCTCTTTCTACAGTGATAGCCCCCAGACACACACTAAGGAGAAGTAAGCATAACATAGCAGATAAGTAAGGTAAAGCAATAATCACTCGAGTCAAGGACGATGTTTTCCAAATACAAACCCCCAAGGCCTAAACCAAGATCAGATAAGCACCCAGAAAACACCGCTCTTGAAGCCGAATGATGATACAACCAAACATCCAAACATCCATGACTCTGGCTATCACTGTTAACCTTGCTTCGAAATCACCGTTAATTGAATGACCGACTCCTTCCTGAGCCATCTGTCAAGGGCTAATGGTAACCCCGGTTCTAGACAAAACCCCGCACACTGCCTTGTGCCTAGGACTTATCTTCTTGGCCCAGAGTACTCGACTAACTGCCTGTAGTCTTTTAGGCGTCCCTATGTACTCTTGCTTTAGGTTTGCTAGAACCTTCAATAACGATGAGATCCAAGCCTCCTTGTCATCCTTCTTGACGACTTCTATCAACTTAGCCCAAGCTTCCTCTTGAGCAATCCATTATCAACCAACTTGAACTACCCTTCAAGTTATCAACATGCTTGGAATGATCCCTGCCTGGATTAAGCCAAGACTCACATCATACTTCGCTTCATCGTACCAAAGCAAAGTCTCAACTCAACCATACTTTGCCTTTTCGCATCCTGACAAAGTCCCATCTCGATCTCATACTTCGCCTCTTCGCATCACGGCAAAGTCCCATCATCGAATCCATCCATATGAGCTTCCACATCCGCTTCATATACCATCGGCAGCTTTCACCATTCAAGAGCCTTTCCACTTAGCTTTTGAATCATCTTCAACCATCTTGTTCCAAATCAACTACAAGCTAACTTGGAGCAATCAAATCTAACATACATTCAAACATTCAAGCATTCAAACAAGATATATTAAGCAATATCAACTATAATGGCAATTTCGTAATTAAGTGAGCAAAAGTCCAACATATGTGAAATCATAGTTTTTTAGCATAGATCTATCAAATCTAAAACATGGGTTTTGTCTCTAATACTTGTTAAATAGCTTCTATAGATAAACATTTTCAAATATGATGGATCTACATGCAGACTTAAGGAAAATGCGAGAAAACGCTAACTTTAACACATAAACATATCACCAATCCCATATACTCCTTTGGATCCGCGTGAGAGATAACTACCACTCACCAAATCACCCAAACACCTCAAAATCACAACACTTCAGATCTGGACAGCGAAGATCACGGCTTGATCCGGCGGAATCTCACTTGAAACGATGAATTCTAGCTCAAACGGATGAAGATCTTCAACTTGGACACTTGGATCTTCGATCTTGATCTTCGATCTTCAATGGATGTTAGCACTTGGTAGAAGTAGAGAAAGAAGTGAAGAAAATACTGAAGTCGAGTCTTCAAAATGGCAGCACTTCGTTGCTTCAAAAAAACCGGTGCCAAAAAGTGAGCCGAACACCTCTATTTATAGGCTGGACACACCATGAGTCGTCGCCCCTATGAGTCGGTCCCGACTCATCATGAGTCGTCCACGACTCATGCCCTGCCGCTCCATCCTTGCCGACTCACTACACACGCGACTCATATACTAAGCCATCCACACGACTTAACAACCCAGGCCGACTCAACACCTACCGACACAAGCGCTAACGACCTAACACTCATCACCTTAACACCTAGCCGACACAAGAACCTGCCGACTCAAAGACCTTACGACTCAACGTAACACTGTCGCACCTCCTAAGTCGTATGACGACTCAACTATGGTGCCGACTCAACTGCATACGACTCAAGACCCCTATGCCGACTCAACATGAGTCGTTTACAACTCATTACCATGCCGACCTACTTCCTACCGACTCATCACAGCAAGAAGGTCACACGACTTAAGACACACACGACTTATCCCTACCGACCTAAGCCTTAGCCCCTTAAGTCGCTAACGACTCAACTGTCTCACCGACTCAACTCAAGGCCTTAACTCGTATACGAGTCATGACTTAACATGCACGCGACTCATCAGGATCCCAACAGCATACGACCTAACAAAGATAACGACTTAAGCCTTCAAGCGACTCATGACTCAAGTACCTTACGACCTATCCCCTTGGGTCGGTCAAATACTTAAGTTGCTAACCCCTTAACTCGGTAACTATTAAGTCGGCACTACCTATAAACCGTTGACCCTACTAACTCGGCTATCACGACTCAATTCACTAAGTCGCTCTTAACACTATAGGTCGGTCCATCCTTATCTCGGCCAATTCCATGAGTCGCCTAACTCTGCTATGCCTATGAGTCGGTCACGCCTCAAGCCTTAACTCGGTCATGCCCATGAGTCGGTCACGACTCATTACTTCACCCGGGTCAACTTCTAAACGACTCGAGCTAGAGACATCACAAACAACACTAACAACCTGCAAATTCTACGATTTATCGACACGTAAAATACGGGTCGTTACAGATGTAGTACAAACGGTACATCCGATGAATCAAAAGCAAAGACATCGATGTAGTACAAACGGTACATCCGATGAATCAAAGAGCAAAGACATCGATGTAGTACAAATGGTACATCCGATGAATCAAAAGCAAAGACATCGATGTAGTACAAACGGTACATCCGATGAATCAAAAGCAAAGACATCGATGTAGTACAAACGGTACATCCGATGAATCCAAGAGCAAAGACATCGATGTAGTACAAACGGTACATCCGATGAATCCAAGAGCAAAGACATCGATGTAGTACAAACGGTACATCCGATGAATCCAAGAGCAAAGACATCGATGTAGTACAAGCGGTACATCCGATGAATCAAAAGCAAAGACATCGATGTAGTACAAACGGTACATCCGATGAATCCAAGAGCAAAGACATCGATGTAGTACAAACGGTACATCCGATGAATCAAAAGCAAAGACATCGATGTAGTACAAACGGTACATCCGATGAATCAAAGAGCAAAAACAATAGCCGAGAGCACTAGATCATAAGTGGCATATCTAGTCTCGATAAGCTATAATGATTTAGAAGCACAAGTGATAGCACGTTCTCCTTGGCAAGAGATTAGCATCCAAACCAATACGATTAGTATCGGTAGAAATAGCAAAGTCTTGGTTCCCCTTCAGGAATCACAAGAACAAGAGTATCGAAAGGAAGAGTTCTTTTAAATAATCTTCTTTCTCGAAAAGCTAAAACTTTCATAATTACCTTTATCATTATGTAATAATCATTCTAGAAAAATTTACTATTTTTACAAGTCAATATAATGTGTCTGATTGTCACAGCAAAGCGTTTAGGAGATTCTTATCGATAACGTTGATCAAGCGCATCGACCAGAATTCTTAAAGCACTCAACGGGCAATACAATCACAAAATCATCTTCCATATGATATAAATATCTTTTAAGAAGTTTTAAAAATATTCTTTGCTCGTTTCAAGAACAAAAATCCAGTTTTATTTATAAATAAATCTTATGAAAAAGATTTGCAAAATTTTAAAATACTGATTTCATCCAAAATCAATAAATACAATAATGGTCTCATCGAAATATTCATAGAATATTCGATTTATAAAATGGATGAAATAAGCTGGACAAACTGAATGACATAATAATTCATTCATAAGAATCATAACGAGTGCGGAATGCGGTAAGTGAAATGCTATCTTCCGCAACTCGTAGCAAATGAAAACCGGTGGCAAGGTCGAGCTGAATAGACCTTAACACTACTCCAAAGATTGCTTAGGCGACAGTCCTAAGACAAATTCAAAAATACCGGAAATGTTTCACAAATTATTTAGATAAGAGAAATAACACTTTCCTCATAAGTGGACTTAAGGAATAAAATGATGCCAACAAATTGGAATCAAAATCACAAAAGAAAAAAAAACAGAAATCTGCTTAACAGATAGAAAATGTCGAAGATGAAGAGTCCACACGGGACAAAGGATATGGCCTCATAATAATTAAGCCAATCCTTACCAAAGTAAATTCCGAAGCCTAAGCAAAAATCGGCTCGGACAGAAAAATCACATAAAATAATTTTGACATCAATAGAGATAAATTGAGTGTTGCGAATCTACCATCCGGATTCACAATCCTCAAAGAAGTCATCAAGCCTAGAAATGTTTTTTTTTTTAAAAAGAATCACAAGTACTTTTGATATAAAATAGTGAGATGGAATCCATATCATAAAGAACTCAAATAAGAAGATCACGAAATAAAACAATGCCATCAAGGATTGCATGAAAAAAATACCTTGACCGGGAGAAGTGTTGTTTGTTCCCTCTCTCTTGCTTGGAAGCCTAGGACACGAAGATAAAAGATGACCCGAACCTTTGCAATAACGACAAAAGAGGGGTTTCGGACACTCCTTGGCATAGTGGTCTGTGGAACCACAATTGTAGCATTGATCACGACTAGAGGTAGGAGTCTTTGCTACTGGAGTTGGCTGCTTCCCTTTCTTATTAGAATTGGGGCCATTGAATTTGATAGGCCTCTTCAAGTTATTGTCGAAGTTCTATTGGGCACGCACAACTTCAACATCACCTTCATTATCAGCCTCTTCAAGACGAAGAGCGATATCAATAAGCTGATCAAATGAAACCTCAAGTTTTAGAAGTAATGGCTTCTTAAGATTCTTGTTCAAGCCATAGACAAATCTCTGATTTTTCTTCAATGGGGTGTTAATGTATTCAACCCCGTATTTGGAAAGAGATTCGAAAGATGCGACATAGTCTGTCACAGAAGATTCACCTTGAACAAGGTCTATGAAACGCCGGGCTAAAGTTACTTTTTCAGCTTCCGGCACAAATTTCAATTCGAATCTTCCCCGGAATTGCTCCCAAGTGAGATCCGCTTCAACGATTTCAGAAATTAAAAGCTCATACCAATCTAATGCTCTTTCTTGGAGCATGCTAGAAGCCACTTGGACTCGATGTAGATCAATAAGGTTCATGCGAGAAAAGATACGATCGCATGATTTGAGCCAAGCTTGAATTTCAATAACACTCTCGGATCCTTTGAATGGCCTTCCACCCAAATCGGTATAGTCTCTGCATAAGCATGCAAAACCGGATCTAGGATGAGTAGGCTCTGGATTGGGTCCGGCTGCTTGAGCGTTCTTAACAAGATCTAAAAGCTGCTGGGCAGACATAAATACTCCATCCGGTGGAGTAGCACTAGATTGACCGGCGCTGGGACGGCCTGGTCTAACCATTTCTCTTCCTCAAGAAAGAAAGAAGGAAGAAGAAGAAGGTTATTCACAAATGAATATCAAGCAATCTTGATAGATAAAACAAGGAATTATAAAGAAAATAGGATGAATCGGTACGAAGACTCGAATTAAATCCTAAAGCACAACTCCTAAGAAAGACTTAGGACATGATCCTTGTTATAATATTCCATATTGTTCCGAAGTTTGGCTTTGATACCAAGCTGTGACGCCCCACCTCTATACCCACGCTAGCCAAGAACATTACTGTGAATGCTGTCAACTAGCACGGAGAATAAGGCTGTTGAGGAGCGACCATCTGTATAATTGCTTTGTGCGAGTACCGATATGCCAGATAAAAATATAACTTTTCATCTCAAGAGGAAATCCGACATACCGACACAAACTCAAAGCTACTACACAGTGGCTATAAATCCTTCGGAAACAAATATAGAAATAAGCATAAATCAGTCACAGACAATTCATATCACAAAGGCGGAATAAGATATGAATATATAAATAACACATGAAAGTGTTCATCAGAGTAGTGGTCAAAAAGATCCACAATAATACAAAGGAATAGCAACACGTGCTATACAAAAGAATACATCTATGAGTCTATATCTCAAGTGTATACAACAAAAGGTACTAAACTATAGTAGTTAGCCAAAAGGTCAGATGAAGGTCCGATAAGGAGTCAAGCAGAAGCACCTGCAAAATCTCAGTCTGACCCGAGTATTATTTATAAGAAAATAATAAACGGATCAGTCTAGCTATAAATATCAGATAATATGATATAGAACGAAAGATATGGCATAAACATAAATATCCATAAGGCATACTATGATAAGTATGGAAATGATCATCAATAAGAGATAAATCGATATCACAAGAATCTTCTCTATGATCCAAAGAGGGTATCATGCCCAAAAACTTGTATTCATAACAAGTCAATGATATAAATTCCAGAAATCAACACACGAAATCCAGAAATCACAAAAGAAGGTATGTGTGAGTCGAAATCACACAAATGGTGTCTAGCCTAACCTCGCAAACAAAGAGACGTCGCACAATTGCTAGTCTAAACCATAAAATGACCGTCATGATCATCAAGAAGTGTCAATTACAATAAGCTAGTAAATATATGAGCTTAGCTTCATGTCCCATAACCACTAGCTTAACTTAAATATTTACGAACAAATTGTAGATCTCCACTAGAAAATTGTCACAAGAGATTCAATCGAACAACTCCAAGAATTAACCGACGAAGTAATCGCAAGCGTTTCATACCACTTGTTTTACTAAGTCGTTTAATTAGATTTCTTATACGAGTGAGGTAAAGGTTTGTATATACTAATAGATTGGAAAACGGTTTAAGAAAACAAGCTTTGTAATAAACTAGTGTTGAAATCATTTGAAGAAAGAGTTTTGATATTTACTACTAGTATAGAAAACCTTTATATTTTAAAGTGACAAATCACAAAGAAGATTATAGGAACAATCAATCACTAAGATTCACATTCGAAAACGTGAATAAAATCCAAAGAAATCGATATCAAATCCATCAAAGTGGATATATCTAAAATTCCCAAAGAAAAGGTCATCAAAGTCGATAATAAATGACAACAACAAAAGGGAGACACAAGAATCGATTAAAGTTGGATATTGAAACGAATTAGCAAAAAAGGCTAATCTGGCAAAAAATCATCAGGTCGGTCGGCCGGCATACAGTGCTCGGTCGACCGAGCCTTGTTTAAAAAAAATCCTCGGCATCCGGTCGGTCGGCCGGACTCCCTGAGTCGGTCGACCGAACCTTAAACAGAAAGTGCTTTTGCACTTGGAATCAGGTCGGTCGACCGAACCAGGGGGGTCGGTCGGCCGAACCTGTTTCCAGCCTCTTCCCTGCCTATTTCAAATGAGGTTCAATCTCGACCAAATTGCATTCTCTCGAGCAACGGCGCTAAGGGTTTATGTCAATCGACTACCCGGCCCTATATGCTCCTCGATGCATCACCAAAAACATGGTCAAACATCAAAGTTATGATTTTTAACAAATTGAACTCAAAATATTAAAAATTGGAATATTCTCAAAAGCAATCCAAATCAAAAGCAAATGCACACGAATAAGTGTTAGGAATTCATACCTAATAATCGAAGATAAATATAAGCATAGATGTGAGATTAAAAATCTCACCTTTGAACCCAAATCAATGAATGAGAAGCTTGAATCAATGGAAGATCAACCACACTTCAATCTCAACTCAAGAAGCTTGATTCTAAGCTTAAAAGAGAAACATTTCCTAAAGTAGGTTTAGGAATTTTCTGAAATTAAAGAGAGAATGAGTTGGAGAAGTTGAAGGAGATGCTTACCAATGGGTTCTTCTTGAGTTTGAAGCTAAAGCTTGGATTTGCAAAGGAAGCTAGGGCTTGGAGTTTTAATTTCTTCTTCCACCCTCCATTAACATAAAAGCTTGAGTATTAGGAAAATAGAAGAGAAGTGAATGAAGTGGAGAGGGTTGGAACTGAGTTAAGTGGGGTTAATGGGCTCAGCCCAAACCAAAGCCCTAAATAAAAAAGTGGCAAAAATCAACTTTCTCCAAACATATCGAAGCTTATACTCAAAAAGGTCGCAAACGTCATTTTGAACTCAATGGGGGTGGTCTCGAGTCCCAATTCGACCGTTTGCAAAAAGTAGCTTTTCGGACCAAAATCCGACGAACGATAAAATATTTAAATAAAATTTTTAAATATAAAATCGATAAATATGCGGGTTGTTACATTGGATTTCTCCCGTAGCCCGTGTGGTATCCTCTGGTGGCTTCCCGATCAGGAGGGACTATGATATTGGATGGACTACTGGGACTATTATGTGTTAAGGGGAATATTGGGTCACTCCTTAACGCTATTTAAAAGTATGTTTATTTTATGGATAGACACTATTATAATAGCGCAATATACTATATAGTAAATAGTTTAATGGATCCTTAGGAGATGTAAATCCCGAGCATCTTTTGATTTACTGCACTCATGCTTATTTCTGTAAATTTAACTTACATAAGATCTTTTAGTTCTGACTCGAGTGTTTTTGTCTTTTCAAATTCGCTCGGGTCAGTCCGAGCGTTTCAGGATTTGAAGATTTAGCTTTGGAGGACGAAGACGAAGATTTGTATTATTATTATTTATACTAAGTGCACTACACTGTTCCGCTGCATTGATATTTTGGTATGTGAACTCTGATAATTATTATATAAAGAAGAAGCAAATGTTTTGTAAACAGTTATATAAACTGTATATTTTATTATTATATTTTATCCTTCCGTTGTGAGATTTTATTTTATTTTATTTCTTCTCTGTTTTCTTATTTACCCATAACAATCCGCCTTTCCGTATGGTTTGAATTGGCACGTGTGTCTGTTTAAATCGTGCGAAAAGGCGGGATGTTACAAAATTGTTTGTCGCTAACAAATTTTTTTCAAAAATTTCAATATTTTTCTAACTCACAAAATTTTCGAATTTTTTTGGCAGAGTCTCCTTTGTACGGAGGAGCTTTTGCAATTTGACAAGAGATATAAATATATATACATCGACCCACATGGTCAAAAAAACAAAAACAGTTCATATTTCCTATTTTTATTGCGTAGGCGTACCTTTACTTAGCATTTTAAGCAAGCAACTTATTATTCAGCAATTAGCGCACCCAAAATCCAGCCAAACGGCTTTCCGGTACCTGTACTTACTCAAATTAAATATGCAAGTGCCAAATTCATGTAATTTAACAACATTTTACATATTTAACTAGTAAACATACGAGTTTCTATAAGCAATGCAGGTTAAAAAATATTTACAAGCAACTTATAGGGTTCCGACATTAATTTTAATCATCTACAACAAATTCATATACAACTTCATTTAATTTAAATGGCTTACAACTCAATTGCTTACATTCAATTAATTTTTAATCCAAGCAAGCTTATATTTAACTCAATTGATTTCAAAATCAACTTGATTTCACTTCTATCAATTCATAGAATTTTATTAAATCTCGTTTTCGTCAAACGATAATTTATTTCTACGCAATTCGACTATATTCATGTGAATAAATAATTACTTAAGCTTATACCATTTTAAATTGATTCTAACTCAATTTATATTTATTTCCTTCCATTTTAATTCATTCACAACCATTTTATTTAGCTCGACACATTCACGCTTGTATGCTACTAACCATTCCCAAATTAATTCAACCCAAGCTTTTATTTAATGGACTTCCATTCCAACTCGAAGTCGAGCTTCTAATTATTTTTAACTTATGTTAATTTACTTCAATTTATTCCTACTTCAAACTTAAGTTCACTTCCATTTAAATTTGATTCTCATCTAATCAAATTCCATTTAATTCAGTTAGCCCATCCGTTTTATTTCAATTCACCTTCTCAATTTATCAAAATAATATCCACGCATATACTTAACTCATTTATACTCGAATTGGATTTTATTTGTAACTTAAATCATTTCTATTATAATCGAATTCCATTTGATTTTCTGTAACAACCCTGGTTTGGGCGATTACCTGTAAATATTATGAATTAAAAATAAATTGAAGAGATAAAAATTTGTTAAAATTGTTTATTTCAAGTAAACAATGGATTTGGAATAAATAAAATAGAATTAAGATAGTTTGGTTGGTAATAAATTGGGAATAATGGTAATATGTCGATTTAGGGATTAATTGAAGTGAGTAAAGATAAAATAATTTAAATCAACATTATTTGTTGTAAATAAATATAAAATGTAGAAATAAATTTTTAAAAACTTTATTATGTTAGTTTGTAATAAAAATGAGCATTATATGGATTTAATTTGATGAAATGCAATAATCTTGGAAATTATTGCCAAACGTTTAATTTTATTAATTTTTTATTTAACGTTTGAATTTAATATGGATAATAATATAAATAAATAAATAAATAAGTGGAATTTTATTTAAAAAAATAATATTTGGATATAAAAATAATTTTATATGTTTTGTCACATTTCATTGTACAGGAAAATTATTTTTGCGTAAATTTTGGTGTTAAAAATAGTGCTTTATGTAATTAATTGTGTAACTTGAATTATTTAAATAATAATAAGAATTTCATGTTGAAAAATTATTTTAAACGACTAAAATATCTTTTATGCGTTGATAAAATATTTTTTTAAAAATAAAGTGTGTTAGTGTTATTTTATAAAGTTGAAATTATGTAAATATAAGTTGTTTTGTTTAAAATGTAAGTGTTTTGGTGTATTAGTGATAATTAGTGTATTAATCAAATTATTTTCTTATTGGGTTTAAGCCTAATTACAATCTTACCTAAGAGAAGCTTCTTCTCCTCAAACTAATTTTTGTACGCACTGTAAAACTTACAACCAGAAGAAAATTAGGGGAAAGCTTCCTCTTTCAAAACCTAAGCTCCAAATCTCTTCAATTTTTTTGTTGTTGCTTATCATATTAAAGCTATTTTCCATAGGTAATCACTACATAAACAATTTTATTTCATCATTTTCAAATTTCGAGAAAGTTGATTGTATGTAATTTGTATTTTTGGGATTGCATGTCCTTGTCTACTGTTTTACAGGTTGTTGAAGCTCCCTCAAGCCAAAAGCCTTCAACTTTTTCTAAGTTTGCACAAATTTAATCTTCATTTTGCTTAGGTGAGTGCTAACTCACAAATATGTAGCTGAGACAAGAGTTTGATAGCCATAAAATGCTAAAATTCGTTTTTAATGTTGATTTTCTAAGTGAAAATACTGCTTGGGTCTAACTTTGAGACATCATATCTATTTCATGCTTTGTCTAAATTGCATAATTCTTGGTGCCGTTTAAAGTGTTGTTGTTGGACTTTATTCATGTTAAATTTCAGGTCATTTCGATCTATATAACTTATAGAAATATGCTGCCGAACATTGACTCGGAGCATGTTTTTGCCCAGCTTTTACAGTGAAAACACTGCATGGGTCTAAATTTGAGACATCATATCTTTTTCATGCTTTGTCTGAATTGCACAATTATTGATGCAGTTTAAAGTGTTGTTATTGGTCTTTATGTATGTTATATTTCAGGTCATTTCAACCTAAATAACTTATAGAAACATGCTGCCGAACATTGACTCGGAGCATGTTTTTGCCCAGATTTTACAGTGAAAACACTGTCTGGGCCTAACTTTGAGACATCATACTTTTTTCACGCTTTGTCTAAATTTTATGAATCTTGTTGCAGTTTAAAGTTTATTGTTGATATTTATGCATGTTAAATTTCAGGTCATTTAGACCTATATAACTTATAGAAACATGCTGCCGAACATTGACTCGGAGCATGCTTTTGCCCAGTTTTACAGTGAAAACACTGCCTGGGTCTAAATTTGAGACAACATATCTTTTTCATGCTTTGTATAAATTGCATGATTCTTGATGCAGTTTAAATTGTTGTTGTTCTTTATGGATGTTAAATTTTAAGCCATTTCGACCTATGTAGCTTATAGAAACATGTTGTCGAACTTTGACTCAGAGCGTGTTTTTGCCCAGATTTTTACAGTGAAAACATTGTCTGGGTCCAACTTTGAAACAGCATAACTTTTTCACAATTTATCCAAATTGCATAATTCTTTTTTTTGTTTGAAAGCTGTAGTTTTCTATAATAAGCATAACAATTTTCAGCTTAATCGGATCTAATTGGCTTCTCTGTTCCATGCCTGGAAGTTGAACCCAAGAGGGTTTTCAAGCCTGTGTATTTTTGATTTCTGAACTGTTGCAAACATGGCCTGAGTCCATGTTTGAGACAGCGTAACTTTTCCATTTCCAGTTGTAATTCATTGATTCTTTGTGTTTGAAAGACGAAGTTTTCTAGTTTGTGTACACTAATTTTTAGTTCAATCGAAGATCGTTCGGCCACCTGTTTTATATCCAAAAGTTGAACCCAGAGAAGATTTCAGACCTGGGTATTATTTTGGCCAAGTGTTATATGTTCTTTTTCGTCCGATTTTTTACTTATATTTCATGTTTTTGTGATATTTCTAAAATGTTTTGAGGGTATGATGCTCATCAATAGGCTGACCAAGTCTTATGAATTTGAAATTTAAGTTTGATTTGAATTTGAATGACGGTTTTGAGTGATTTCTTTGATTTCGAGCACAGATTTTTCCAGACAATTCTGAATTAATATTTAAAATTAAGTTGGTATTTAAAATAATTATTATGTAATATTTTTAAATTATTTTAAGCTGTAAAATATTTATTCTCTATAATAAGGGAATTTTCGAATATCGTTATCAAAATTGATTTCGAAAAATGTTTTAAAAGCTTGTTTTCTCAAATCAATTATTTTATATATATAAAATACACACTCTTATACTATTCGAACATATGAGAAAGAGAATTAAATGATTTTGTAAAACACGTGGTATGGGACATGTGTGTTTACTATTTCGGTTAATTTCGGACTTGTACGATCGAAGCTATTTGAGATTATTGATTCTGAGATGTTTTGACATTTTATGGCGTATTTTGAGTTTAATAATTTCTATATATTGGAATTATTTAAGATGGCCAATATTTGAAGAGTATTATGGTTTGAGATCTCCTATGTAGATGTATGATCGATGAGAACCATCCCGATGTTTTGTTTACTTGTCAATGATATAAGGCAAGTCTTGAGTTTATGATTTCATATTTTGAGATTTATGGTTTATGAGAAACCATCATGATGTTTTCACTTTTCGATGAGATGAGACAAGTTACGATGCCATTTAATACTTATCGATGGGATGAGACAAGTATGTTATCTCTTTATCACTCGCCAATGAGACAAGGCGAGATATAGTTTTCTGAGTTTTATGATGTTTCTAGTGTGGCATCGACTAACGAATAGTAAACCGCTAAGTGCGAATGTGTGGTATAGGACACACGTTAACACTTTTCGAGTTCCTATCCGTGAGTTTGTGACACATTCACGATGATTTAACTAACATAACTGCTTTGAGAGGTGTTAACGACCTTGTCGTGAGGACGAACTGCTTTGGGAGGTGTTAGCGACCGTGTTAGGGATGACAAAATGGCTTGGAGAGGTGTCAGCGAGCTTGTCATGAGGACGAACTGCTTTGGGAGGTGTTAGCGACCTTGTTAGGGTTGATAAAATGGCTTGGAGAGTTGTTAGCGACCTTGTCATGAGGACGAACTGCTTTAGGAGGTGTTAGCGACCTTATCTGAGGCTTCGGCCGTTTGAGTTTAGCACGTGCAACATTGCTTCGGGATTACAATCGGGGATTTGGCCGATCCGTATTTTCTGAGTTTTCAGTTTTATTGTGATTTCACCCTTTTAAGATGTTTTATTCCATCGATAGCCTAGTGCTATATGAGAGGTTATATATATGGTGATTTCAACTGCAATGTTTTGAACTCTTATCGAGTTCCTTGAGTTATGAGTTTGATATTTTCAGGATTTTATAGGATATCCTGGGTTTCTCCATTTTGGCGAGTTGAGATTGAGATTTATATATATTTATCCCGATGAGATGAGGTATAATTGAATTTGGAGATTCATCTTTAATTTAATTTTGGATCATCCTATTTGAATATGTTTTATGTTTGCCATTTTGGCAAGTGTTTGTATTAATGTTTCTCCTTTTGAGGAGATATGGTTCATGGAACCCTGTCGACATTTTGGGATATCGACGATGATATGGGGCACTCGTGTTTGATTTGAGTATTGAGTTTGATTTACCTCCTTCGAGGTATTTGTTCACTTAAGTAGCGTTTGTTACTTAAGTGTTGAGCTTATGAGTTTATAGATTCATTCTTCTCTTTCGAGAAGAAGTATCTTCATGTCTATTCTGCTTCATATTACCGATATTGACTGATTTATGTAGCTAGATCGACCAGTGTATTTATACTCGGGTCAAACCGAGTTGTTTCAGGTATCAGCAATTGGACTTAGCTTGAAGTTGATGTTGGATATCAGCTCTCCTTTCTATTTAGCAATTTCTGTTCATTCACATACTCTGATGTATTTGATTCAATGTATATTGTGTAGTCGAGTACCACCTTTATTGCATTCATATTGTATTGTACTAAACATGTATCAATGTATATGTATATATATGATGTTGATTACTGTTCTGTGATGTGCTTTACATTTAGTTATTGTATTTTGTTCTGATAGATCCATTAGCCACCTATAGTTTTGGATTAAGCATTTACTGTGTATGTCGATCCATTGAGATAGAAAAAAAATCATATTGCATTTGTCGACGTATTCAGTAGATGTTTAAGACAAAGTTATAGATGGTCGCCCTTAACCATCCATATTCTCTACTTTAGTAGACAGAATTACTCGTTAATTCTCTTTACTAAGGTAGGTCACGGGGTGGGGCGTTACAGCATGGTATCAGAACTATGGTCAGAACAAAGTAGAATAAACATAGAACAGTGTATATATCACGATATGTAGAAGTACAATACGAGTGAATCATTGTCCTTTATTCGGGCTTGTTTTCGAATCATGCTATGATTCTTTTTCGAGTATTGGGATATGTTGAAATGGATTATGTCTAGGAATATATATATTGTATTATGTAGTATTCCATAATTGAGTTTGATGTTATCTTATCCTATGAATAATCTTATTTGGGATTATTCTATTCTTATTTTTGTCGATGTGAGTGAGTTCGTATCGATGAAGCTTATTGATTCCTTAGATTATTCTTATTGTGTTCCCTTGAGATTGTGAATCGTATTGAGGGGACCCACAATGATTGGATCATTGTGAGCATTCTGAGATTTCTATTTGATATTGCTTTTGTGAGTATTTGTTTGTTACTCAAAATCTTGAGATGCATTTGATTTGAGATGGATTGACTTATTTGATATTAAGTGCAATCATTTGTTTTATAGGATCCTATTGTATATTTTGGTTTCCTATTTTGACTGGTTTATTAGTTCTATCACTTTAAAACGTTAATGATGATTCCAAAGTTTCTGAATTCACTCTTGAGTATCGAGATGTTGATGATATAATTCGAATTCCAGTCAAGGTGACTTTGTTGATTTTTGATGAGTCCGTTTGGATTTGATATCCAATCGGGTAATCGAGTGTTGAATTAACCTTATTCCTGGCTTTTAGCCTTCGGCTATCCTTCCACAAGGACATCCACTAAGGAATGAGATGAGTTTATATTTTTTTTTCGAGTTTGATTGAGTTTATCATTCAGTTTCTTTGAGTTATCCTTTTCAGATACTCATTCAGTGTTATCCTTTGTAGCATTACTTCATTTGAAGTAATGGTTTGTTGTTTGTGTGCTTATTCTCCTTCGAGAAGAATGTCTTGCTTATCTTGTGTCTTGATGATTTCCGAGAGTGGCTCGTCATCTTGTAGGAGTTGACGAACACTCCATCTCCTTCTGTTGATTTGGTGAATCGAGTATTCTAGGAATATCTCGATGCATTCTCTTAATGTTCTTGGTTTGAGTTTTAGAAGCTATATATATATGAGTTTTAAAATAAGAAATTGGAGTTTTGATATATTTTAAAATCACAGAATGTTTTGAGAATATATTTATACGAGTAGTATTCTTTCATAGAAATAATTTGAGAGTGTTGGGTTATCCATCGAGTAGTTAAGAGTTCTGGTCGATACGCCTGATCAACGTTATCGATAGGAATCTCCTAAATGCTATGATGAGGCAATCAAACACGACGATTTGTGTTTCAAAGATTGAGATTTTGAAAATAATATATTGAGATTAAATATTAAGTTTATTTTTGAATGGTAATTGCAGCCATTGATTTTAGAGATGAGTAATAGAGTGGCGAGGTAGTTTTGATCGTTCGGCCAAATATGCAGCCAACAGATATAATTATTTATTAGAGACTCAAGAGCGAGGCAATGCCATTTATTTTTAAATTATAAATATGAGAATATAAATGAGATTATTGTTACGCAGTGCTTCATTGGAAGTATATTTTGAGATTTTAGAATCTATATTATATACATTGGATTTTTAAGGGAAGAGTATAATAAGAAACCTTTAGTTTATTTTGGGGGATATTATTATGGATTTACAAAATTCTTTTGAAATTAATTTTGAAGTAAGAGAAGAAATTTGAATTTTCACTTTGAGTTTTAAATTACGTACTAAGTAATATAGTAAAGAGTTTGAGAAATTTTCAAATATTGAAAATTGAGATTTAAAAATTTAAAAGATGTTAAGATTTAAAATTCTAAATATCATGGATTAAAAGATAATTCGAGCTTATATCCTTGTTCTTGAGTATATTCCATCTTTGAGCTATTATCAACGACGTGCATTTTTCGTGGTCGTTCGAGTTTGGTGGCCTTGGGAGAAGCCATCATGTGATTTATCTATCTTATCTACTGTGTATACCCTGTTGCGAGGATGTTCTTTCCGTATATTTTTGTAGAAAATCTTATTGACGATCTTTTTTATTGCTTAGAGTTCGGGTTTAAGTGAGTTTGATCCTGACTCTATTCGTAGAGTTTTTTTTCGGAAATTAATCATTTTTGTTTGATTAATTATTGCGCATCTTATTGAGTTTTGATTCGAAGATGGAATATCTTCAAAATTCTTTCGAGATACTTGGAAAATTCGATGGTTTGCTAATCACTATATTAGCATTTGATGCGCCATTGGATTAACCAAGTGAGTTTTTCCTTGTTTCTCTCTACCATTCTATGTTGAGAGTATGATTGGTTTGAGTTTCGAGCTTTTCTTTTATCATTTGTTGATCAAAGTTTTGTGTTGTTTATGACTCTTTTTCTAGAAAATTACGAGGACGCAATTTTTGTAAGGGAGAGAGTCTGTAACAACCCTGGTTTGTGCGATTACCTGTAAGTATATTGAACTAAAAATAAATTGAAGAGATAAAAATTTGTTAAAATTTTTTATTTCAAATAAACAATGGATTTGGAATAAATAAAATAGAATTAAGATAGATTGGTTGGTAATGAATTGTGAATAATGGTAATATGTCGATTTGGGGATTAATTTAAGTGATTAAAGATAAAATAATTTAAATCAACATTATTTGTTGTAAATAAATATAAAATGTTTAAATAAAGTTTTAAAACCTTTATTATGTTGGTTTGTAATAAAAATGAGCATTATATGGATTTAATTTGATGAAATGCAATAATTTTGGAAATTATTGCCAAATGTTGAATTTTATTAATTTTTTTTATTTAACATTTGAATTTAATATGGATAATAATGTAAATAAATAAAACAAGTGGAATTTTATTTAAAAAAATAATATTTGGATGTAAAAATAATTTTATAAGGTTTGTCACATTTAATTGTACAGGAAAATTATTTTTGTGTAAATTTTGGTGTTAAAAATAGTGCTTTATGTAATTAATGGTGTAATTTGAAGTATTTAAATAAAAATAAGAATTTCATGTTGAAAAATAATTTTAAACGACTAAAATATCTTTTATGCGTTGATAAAATATTTTGTTAAAATTAAAGTGTGTTAGTGTTATTTTATAAAGTTGAAATTATGTAAATAAAAGTTGTTTTGTTTAAAATGTAAGTGTTTTGGTGTATTAGTGATAATTAGTGTATTAATCAAATTATTTTCTTATTGGGTTTAAGCCTAATTACAATTTCACCTAAGAGATGCTTCTTCTCCTCAAACTAATTTTTGTACGTACTGTAAAACTTACAACCAGAAGAAAATAAGGAGAAAGCTTCATCTTTCAAAACCTAAGCTCCAAATCTCCAAATCTCTTCAATTTTGTTGTTGTTGCTAATCAAATTAAAGCTATTTTCCATAGGTAATCACTACATAAACAATACTATTCCATAAATTTCAGATTTTGAGAAAGTTGATTGTATGTAATTTGTATTTTTGGGTTTGCATGTCCTTGTACTACTGTTTTACAAGTTGTTGAAGCTCCCTTTAGCCAAAAGCCTTCAACGTTTTCTAAGTTTGCACAAATTTAATCTTCATTTTGCTCAGGGGAATGCTAAACTCACAAATATCTAGCTGAGACAAGAGTTTGATAGCCATAAAATGCTAAAATTCGTTTTTAATGTTGATTTTCTGAGTGAAAATACTGCCTCGGTCTAAATTTGAGACATCATATCTATTTCATGCTTTGTCTAAATTGCATAATTATTGGTGCATTTTAAAGTGTTGTTGTTGGAATTTATACATGTTAAATTTCAGGTCATTTCGACCTATATAACTTATAGAAACATGCTGTCGAACATCGACTTGGAGCATGTTTTTGCCCAGCTTTTACAGTGAAGACACTGCCTGGGTCTAAATTTGAGACATCATATCTTTTTCATGCTTTGTCTAAGTTACATAATTATTGGTGCAATTTAAAGTGTTGTTGTTGGTCTTTATGTATATTATACTTAAGGTCATTTCGACCTATATAACTTATAGAAACATGCTGCCGAACATTGACTCGAAGCATGTTTTTGCCCAGATTTTACAGTGAAAACACTGTTTGGGTCTAACTTTGAGACATCATACCTTTTTCATGCTTTGTCTAAATTGCATGATTGTTGGTGCAGTTTAAACATTATTGTTGATCTTTATGCATGTTAAATTTCAGGTCATTTAGACCTATATAACTTATAGAAACATGCTGCCGAACATTGACTCGGAGCATATTTTTGCCACGATTTTACAGTGAAAAAACTACCTGGGTCTAAATTTGAGACATCATATCTTTTTCATTCTTTGTCTAAATTGCATGATTCTTGATGTAGTTTAAATTGTTGTTGTTGTTCTTTATTGATGTTAAATTTGAAGCCATTTCGGCCTATGTAGCTTATTGAAACATGCGGTTGAACTTTGACCGAGAGCATGTTTTTGCCTAGATTTTTACAGTGAAAACACTGTCCGGGTCCAACTTTGAGACATCATAAATTTCTAACAATTTATTCATATTGCATAATTCTATTTTTTGTTTGAAAGCTGTAGTTTTCTATTATAAGCATAACAATTTTCAGCTTAATCGGATCTAATTGGCTTCTCTGTTTCATGCTTGGAAGTTGAACTCCACAGGGTTTTCAAGCCTGTGTATTTTTGGTTTCTGAACTGTTGCAAACATGGCCTGAGTCAGTATTTGAGACGGCGTAACTTTTCCATTTCCAGTCATAATTCACTGATTCTTTTTGTGTTTGAATGATGAAATTTTCTAGTTTGTACACACTAATTTTTATTTCAATTGAAGATCGTTCGGCCACCTGTTTTAGTTCCAAAAGTTGAACGCAGAGAAGATTTCAGACCTGGGTATTATTTTGGCCAAGTGTTTTATGTTCTTTTTCCGTCCAATTTTTGACTTATATTTCATGTTTTTGTGATATTTCTAAAGTGTTTTGAGGGCTATGATGTCTTATCAATAGGCTGGCCAAGTTTTATGAATTTGAAATTTAAGTTTGATTTGAATTCGAATGACGGTTTTGAGTGATTTCTTTGATTTCGAGCATTGATTTTTCCAAACAATTTTGAATTAATTTTTAAAAATAAGTTGGTATTTAAAATAATTATTATCTAATATTTTTAAATTATTTTAAGCTGTAAAATATTTATTCTCTATAATAAGGGAATTTTTGAATATCGTTATCAAAATTGATTTCGGAAAGTGGTTTTAAAAGCTTGTTTTCTCAAATCAATTATTTTATATATAAAATACACACTTTTATACTATTCGAACGTATGAGAAAGAGAATTAAACGATTTAGTAAAAAAAGTGGTATGAGACATATACGTTTACTATTTCGGTTAATTTCGGACTTGTACGATCGAAGCTATTTGAGATTATTGATTCTAAGATGTTTTGCCATTTTATGGCGTATTTTGAGTTTAATAATTTCTATTTATTGGAATTATTTAAGATGGCCAATATTTGACGAGTATTATGGATTGAGATCTCTTATGTAGAAATATGATCGATGAGAACCATTACTATGTTTTGCTTACTTGTCAATGATATAAGGCAAGTCTTGAGTTTATGATTTCATATTTTGAGATTTATGGTTTATGAGAAACCATCATGATGTTTTCACTTGTCGATGAGATGAGACAAGTTACGATGCCATTTAATACTTTTCGATGAGATGAGACAAGTATGGTATCTCTTTATCACTCGCCAATGAGACTAGGCGAGATATAATTTTCTGAGTTTTATGATGTTTCTAGCATGGCATCGACTAACGGCTAGTAAACCGCTAAATGCGAATGTGTGGTATGGGACACACGTTAGCACTTTTCGAGTTCCTATCCGTGAGTTTGTGACACATTCACGATTATTTACCTAACATAACTGCTTTGAGAGGTGTTAGCGACCTTGTCGTGAGGACGAACTGCTTTGGGAGGTGTTAGCGACCTTATTAGGGCTGACAAAATGGCTTGGAGAGGTGTCAGCGACCTTGTCATGAGGACAAACTGCTTTGGGAGGTGTTAGCGACCTTGTTAGGGTTGACAAAATGGCATGGAGAGGTGTCAGCGACCTTGTCACGACGACGAACTACTTTGGGAGGTGTTAGCGACCTTGTCTGAGGCTTCGGTCGTTTAAGTTTAGCACGTGCAACATTGCTTCGGGATTACAATCGGGGATTTGGCCAATCCGTATTTTCTAAGTTTTCGGTTTTATTGCGATTTCACATTTTTAAGATGTTTTATTCCATCGATAGCCTAGTGCTATATGAGATGTTATATATATGGTGATTTCAATTGTAATGTTTTGAATTCTTATCGAGTTCCCTGAGTTATGAGTTTGGATATTTTCAGGATTTTATAAGATATCCTAGGTTTTTCCATTTTGGCGAGTTGAGATTGAGATTTATATATATTTATACCGATGAGATGAGGTATAATTGAATTTGGAGATTCATCTTTAATTTAGTTTTGGATCATCCTATTTGAATATGTTTTATGTTTGCCATTTTGGCAAGAGTTTGTATTAATGTTTCTCCTTTTGAGGAGATACGGTTCATGGAACCCTGTCGACATTTTGGGATATCAACGATGATATGGAGCACTTGTGTTTGATTTGAGTATTGAGTTTGAGTTACCTCCTTCGAGGTATTTGTTCACTTAAGTAGCATTTGTTACTTAAGTGTTGAGCTTATGAGTTTATCGATTCATTCTTCTCTTTCGAGAAGAAGTATCTTCATGTCTATTCTGCTTCATATTAACGATATTGACTGATTTATGTAGCTAGACTGGCCCGTGTATTTATACTCGGGTTAGACCGAGTTGTTTCAAGTATCATCTATTGGACTTAGCTTGAAGTTGATGTTGGATATCAGCTCTCCTTTCTCTTGAGCAATTTCTGTTCTTCCACATACTCTGATGTATTTGATTCAATGTATATGGTGTAGTCGAGTACCACCTTTATTGCATTCATATTGTATTGTACTAAACATGTATCAGTGTATATGTATATATATGATGTTGATTATTGTTCTTTGATGTGCTTTACATTTAGTTACTGTATTTTGTTCTGATAGATCCATTAGCCACCTATAGTTTTGGATTAAGCATTTACTGTGCATGTCGATCCATTGAGATAGAAAAAAAATCATATTGCATTTGTCGACGTATTCAGTAGATGTTTAAGACAAAGTTATAGATGGTCGCCCTTAACCAGCCCTATTCTCTACTTTAGTAGATGGAATTACTCGTTAATTCTCTTTACTAAGGTGGGTCTCGCGGTGGGGCTTTACCTTTTTACAACATCTTCACTTATTTCAATTCAGTATCAATCCAAGTCGAATTCTATTTATAACTTGAGTTTATTTCCAAACTTCATTATTAACTTACAATCCATTTTATTTAACCAAGTTAAATTTCATTAACATACTCAATCAAATAATTTATTTAGCTAATTAGATTAATTTCAACTTTTAAATCAATATCCGATTTTATTACAAAAATCACTTCATTAAATTTTCCTGAGTTCAATTTTTTTTCCATAATTCCAGTTTGGATTTTCTTTCATTTTCCAAAATTCCAACACTTTTATTTCGACTTATTTATTCCCATTTTACATTTTTATAAGCTACTCATATTAATATTCATACTTCTCCACCAATTTACAATCAATCACATTTTCACTTTACTTTTAACTAGGGATTATATTTTTATTCCAATGATTTCAATTCTTTTATAAGCTTCCAAAGCTTATTTATCCCAATTCAATACTTACTTAGTTTATGCTTATTTATTTAAGTAAGAATTTTATACCATTCAAAATTATCTATAGCTCAACTGAATTTATTTCAATTCAATTTTATTTAACTCAATTCCAGTTAAATCTAACATCATACCTTTCTCATTAATCCACTCAATCCACTTGAATTTAAATTAAGTAAGAACTTACTTTCACTTAATATCATCTACATCTCAATTTATTACATTTCAATTCAATTTCAACTTAATTCAAATACAACTAGTTTTATTTTCAGTTAAATTCAATATATTTCAATCCAATTAAATTTTTATCTCCCAATCCAAATTTAATTTCTATTTTCCCATTCCAATCACATTCAAGATTTACTAATTATTTCTTCCAACCATCCATTAAATTTCCCACAATTTAATTTCTCCAAATTAAATTATTTAACCTTTTCACTTTAAATTTTAGTTCCAACATTCAAAGCTCATATTTTCCTTCCTTATTTAAAAATCATCTCAACTTTACCAGTTTATAACTTACCTCATCAGGATTTTCAATTCAAATAAGGATTCAGGATTTCAAACACCCGGCTTATGGTTCAAATCATTTTAAACCCACCATTATCCCAAAATCACATTTCTCAAATTTTTAAACCAATCCTGATTTTTATCCCCAACAAAGTTCCTTTGAAATTTCAAAAACAAACTAGTTCTACTGAACAAATCGATTTGGCAGCAATTCGTCACTTGGAAACTCGAAAATGAACATCGATGATGCTGCAGTCATCACCGAAGTTAACTTCTAGCGACTGAAGTGAGTTCAATGCTATATCCCTTCCCAAAATGTATTTGAAACAATTTCCTTTCAGAAATACTTTTAAAATAATAAAGCCATAATTTATCTTCAAAGTACTTCGAAAAACGCTTCTAAAATCTCCGGAATTTTAAATTTTCAAATTTTGACTTAAATTAAATTTTAACTATAATTCATTTGTATAATTTATGCTCATATAAATTCCCATTTGATTATCTAAGTCATTCTAATTTTTATAATCTTATTTGTTTAAAATATTATCATTCAAACATCTAAGTTATATGACAATTTAAGGAAATATTTCTTTTATATCAAAATATATTTTGGGTAAAATTATTTCATTCACCCACCTTTAGAACAATACTGTGTCAATTTATCGTGTTAGGTGTTTATAAACTCTTCTCGAATAGCGGCCAAATTACTCGATCAGAATTCATATTCCACTTAACCAATAAGTCATACAATATTAAAACAATTTATATTCACTAACAAATACGCGCTCATATCTATTAATATGCTCAAACTCATTCTAGAGTACCACAGACTCTATTTTCAATGAGTAATTCCCACCAGAGCCATGGTTATCTGTAAGGACCCGATTCTTCGACTTCCGAAAATCGACATCAATACGTTCACTATATCAACTGCCGGACACTCGAATGCCGAAAAACCGAACACTTAGGGTTTTTAGAAAAAGAAAGAGGTAGAAGAAGAGAGAAAAGATAGAACAGAACAGAAAGAAACAGCAGAACAATATTAGAATCTCACAATCGCAGTGGAACAACATATAATATATAAATGAATAATCTTTAAACAAAGAACTATATCAGTTATTACATTACATCACATTACATTTTATTATCAGAGTTTACAACAACAACAACAACAAACAGCGGAAAAGAAATACTATATACTAGTTGATACGCTATGCCATCCAGCTTGCCTCCAGCAACACCTGAATTCCAAAATATCCTCATAAACCTTTACTCTTGACTGCCCGTGTGGAAATTGGTGGGCACCCATAGTTTAGGAAGGAAAACAATAAACTCCGAGTCAGTCATGTGACTGGTGTGAGAACTCAAAACAGTTTATCTTTAAAACAAAGAATAGGATAATTTTAAAATAGATTCGCAATGCTTTTTAAAAATGAGACTACCATAAGGCCTCCCGCACACGCACACAACGTAAACGCAGAATCGGAGGAGATTTCTCCTTATGATAGTCAAAGATGCTTGATACGCATTAAAAAGAAACATTTGATATTATTACTAGCACATAGTGTAGTGAAAATCATTTTGAAAGTAAAGATATAAATCTTAGCCAACATACGATCATTACCGTATGCCTACTATAGCTACCATGTTCAATAGCAGGTTACCGCCACATTCCATGGCGGGTTATACAACTAAAACCGTACAAGATCGTATTGTTTCTATGGATTTCCAACAAATGGTTAGGCCAAGGAACTTCCCATTGCCACATGGAAACGCCTCTGGAATGACGCCCCGAGAACCAAACCGGATCTCTGCCAACACAAGGCCGGGTTACCGCTAACTGGGTAACTACCGATACGAATATGCCATCCCCCGATCGTAAACGATCTACATCCGAGGATCCTCGATTTCCAACAACCACAAAGTAATAAGTTTGCAGCAACAACATATGTAAAGTATCTGGGCTCCATACCATGATACCACCTCTATCCAGAAGGAATGACATACACTAAAGGGCGCTACCCCTAATAACCTTGTTGCATCCTTCCTGTTTTGACCATTTCCGGGGTGTGAGGTCCGACGAAGTCTCGTCCACAAATCCACGCTTTGGTACAAAGCCGTGCTTTGGGTCAACAAATGATCAAAGTAATGATCACAAAGATAAATAATCAAACAAATGATCATATCACAAATGATCAAACAATGATCATTTCACAGCAACACTCAGCATGTCACCTTACCAAATTGGGAATATATCGCTGATAACCATCAACTACATAACCTCTGAGATCGTACATCTCAGAGAAGGGTGTTAAGCTATGTGAATAAATTCTCCGCCACCAACAGAAATATATTTGAAAGAAATCAGCTTTATATCTCAATTCGTAATGTCAAACATACTATCCATACAAGTCTGTTCCAGGATCGAACAGAACCGAAAGCACTTACAAAAAAGTCCTTGCAATCCGGATATTCACTAATCACGTCCGGACTTCTCATCACATATGGAGTCTCTATACCGGGGACCTGTCGATGCAAAGATATTCGGCGAGTTGTCCTTTCGCTTTTGAAAATATCCGGTCTTCAACACTGGTCTTCAAATGCAATTCATAACGACGTATCACATATTCGGAATGGGTTATACGACCCTAAGGTCCTTTCCCGGCTAACCAAAATAGTGAGCGCTTATTCAAAAATAAGTGTGACATTCAAATTCAAGCAAATCACAAAAAATACCCATTCAAAGGTAAATATTGATAGTCGGTTATTGAACTATCAATGGATATGCACAACATCACCAGATTCCAAATAATTTTCCAAATTATTTATTTTCCAAAAATATCTTTACAAGATATATAATTTTCACACTTCAACCATTTGAAAACAATTTTCAAATCACTTTTCACATTTTCCTTACGCGGAAATACTTTCATTTCAACATGGTTCATTTAAACCAATTAAATAAATCCTTAACGATTTACTTTATATTTACGTTCCAAATCTGTAAATTTATTCCCACACTTCAAAATAAATCAACGTTTATTTTTAAACAAATTCCCCTTTTCATTTATAAATTCCATAGTGAATTTACATTCCAAAATATTTATGAATACATGATTTCAATTATTCATTTTCAATTTATCTTCAAAAAGATAAATTCTCAAAACGTTTCATTTCTCATTGGAAAAACATTTCCATACATACTTATTAATAAGTAATTCACAAATCTATTTATTTTCAACATTTGGAAAATATTCAATATACTTAAATCAAAATTAAGTATACATTTCATTCTTTAAGGAAATCATTCTCTTAAACATATTTATTTGGGTCAAAACGAATGTTGTGCAAAACATCGTTACGACAACCCAAAATCACTAGTATAAGGATTCAAAATTAAAATAGATATATAAGTCCCAATACTATATAAAACATTTCCTTTCGGAAATAATTAATTATAACAACAGTGTTATAGTCCACCATTTCCTTCTATTTTTCGAAAACGTCTATTCCAACAATGAATGTTGAGATGTATGGTTTCGAATCTTAACACATTTTAAAAAACATCGTTAGATCGTTTTAATTCTATTTAAAACATCACATCCAAAACATTTTCTTTAACATATTATTCACTATTCAAAAACGTGAATATACTTCGTTAACTAATTTCATCATTTCTATACATTTTATTTTAAAGGATTATTCACTGTCTAAAACGTGAATATAACTCCATTAATAAGTTATAACAATTTACTTATCAAAATAAGTCGTTTGCGGATTTATAAAACAATGTTTATAAATTCCATTTCTATTTATTTTATAACTACTTCCCTTTTTTAAATCTCCTTTATTAACCTATTTCAATTCATAACTCAATTATATACCAAAAGTTCATATTATAAGTTAAATGCTTATAATTTATTTGTTTGAAAAATCGTTCTTTTAAACTTCCCAAGTTATAAATCTTATAAGTTATAAGATTCATTTATTTATCCAAATCTATTCTTTTAATAACTTTACAAATTTTATAAACCTACTGCTTATAAAATTCCATTTATAACTTCACCGTTTATAATTCTATAAATTTCATTCATTTATGAAGTTCATTTACAATTCATTCTAACACTTACAAAAACTCGTTTTATAATTCAAATATTTTTAATTTATATATATCAATTTATAAATCTTTTATATAAATCAATTTATATTATTATTTTAAAACGTCTTTAAACTCCTTTATAATTTCATCATTTTCTTTGATTTATAAAATAATCAAATTTCATAAATCCTATATTTTAAACTTTTTACAATAAGTTCAAAAATCCCAAATGAAACTAGTTTATAAAATCATTAACCCCATATTTTCAAAAATCAACTTTTAGCTATATTTCCCAAAAATCATAATTTTTATAACATTAACATTATAACGTTTATTTATTTAAAATGAATCTATTCCAAAAATATTTTATAAAACGTATACTTTCAAAAAGCACTTTAAAAACCCTTTTAAAATTCCAAAATTGGCCCAATGATGCTACACACCAAATAGTCAATCACGACAACAACGACATCATATATTTGTATATGATAATCAACGAATATCAAAATATCCATAATCAAATAAATATTGTTGAGGAATCCAGTTGGATCCCTCCAACCTGTTTTCCTGCATCCAAAAATGCTAGCACAATACCAATTCCGTTCCAGTACGTAATTATCGTGGTATATGGGATTTATAAAATATTATCCGCTTAATAGACGGCGTAATAGGATCTCATCTGCTATATAACGTGGGAAATCAATTCCAAGTACATAAATAATACCAATTTCACTGTACTACGAAATATTCGCAGTATATGTTTTAAATAAATAACCTCCGCTTACTAACGGCGTATAATGTCTATTTTAACAATCAATATATAACAATCATCATTCAAACATAAATTCAAGAATTTTAAATCTAACTATTTAAAAATAAAAATCGAAACCGATTCGATTGAGTGAGAGGTTCTCACCTTGGTTTCAATTTCGTTTTCAGCTTTTATTTCGAATAAAATTAAACGAGCGTTTAATTTTACCCAAAATTTTCCCTTCTCCAAATGACTCCAATCCAATTCCATAGCGTGGTGCTCGTCCATACGAACCCAACGCAACTTGTTTCGTGCGTTTTCGACCTCGTATGAAAAAGATACATCATTTTAAAGTTACACGAATTTATATATATAAATTTTACAAAAATTTTTATATTTTCTAAACCTAGATTGCATCTCAGCCGTTGATCCTTCAACCTGCAGATCACCACCGTCCCTTGCTTCTTCCATCTCCCCCTTCAGTAACCGTGCACGAAAAAAAGAACCCATAGCCGCCCCCCTAGGGCTTGATGCCACGACCACCACAAGCACTTCCACCACGATCAAACGACACCATTCGAACGACCATTACCTACTCTACACTCGGCTGCAACCGTAGCGAGCTCGGCTCCTCTTTCCTCCATGAATTTCGTGCGCAACTCGTCCCCTTTGCAGCCAATTTTTCGTCGATCCGTAACACCATTCGCGATCTTGACCATTGGATAGCTTCGTCTCGACAAGATCTACATTTGCTTAGTTGAACGTTTCTTGAAAAATTGCTTGGATTTGAAGAAAATGAGGGAGGAAGGGAGAAGATTTCGGCCATTGGAAATTATGAAGGTGGCGGCCTGAACGTTTAACCCTAGGGTTTAATTTCTCTTTTGCAAAATGAAATATAGAGGGGCTTATATAGAAAAAATACGCGACACTATTCATCCCGGATTTTCCGAACTCCAAACGAAGCGTGCCGGTTGGTGTTTTTAAGGTTTACCCTGCGTTTCGAACACAATGGAACATGTTTCGGGAGCTAATTCGATCATCTGTGCGAGTTATGGCAATAAACGTTCGATTTAAAATTAAATTGGTAAATCAAATTTCTAGGCGTTTTAGCTTGCCTCGGGCAAACGGTAAATCCGATTGACACGAAATTTGAAACCATACAACAATATAACATTACAGATCCGATGAAACTGGTTTCGTCGAAATCCGAGACTGTTTGAAAAATGGCTAATTTCACTAGTTGATTTAAATATTAAAATATTCAATTTTCACAAATAAACTCTTAATTCGATTTTAAAAGTTCTATAACATCATTCTAACTCCAACATGATAAAATAAAATTTTACAAATCATTTTCAATCATATTTGACCCAAATTTCAATTATTTCTGTATTTTCACGTATTAAATTATCGATTTAATTATTCAATTAAATCCAATTATTCGAAATAAAATTTATTCGAATTATAAATTTCATTTATTAATATTAAAATCAATAAAATATACGAATTTTAATTAATAGAAATTCTGGGTCCTTACAATCTTCCCCCCTTAAAATAATTTCGTCCTCGAAATTACCAAGTAAGAAAAGTTACAGAACCTATTAACTTTCCCAAAATCCATAATTAAACTTCTTACAATAACTTTACTAAGTTTTCAAATCATACATAGTTATCTTTTCAAAAACAACTACTATTGTTTAACTTCCAATTCCAAATCAAATTTTAGTTTTCACAAAATTTTTCAATTTTTCTCAAAAATATTCTAACGCCTTAAATTTTCGGAAAAATTCGCCATAGTCTCCTTTGCACAGCTCGATCCGAAAAAAATGACAGTATATATATCACAAATATACATCTCATCAAGTGATAAGGCATCTCGTAGGGGAAAAAGTGTAAAAGTACGATATTAAATCCGAGATATGTACCTTATATTTTATTAGCGAGCATATACGGCTAATATAGCACGAAAGCGAGCTCCAAATGCGAAGCAAACGCGATCTCCACCTACTAAACACTCAACAAACTATGAGAAACATGTATATAGACAATAGTATCGATATACATCATATAGCAACATAATAACTATATATTCCAACATAGCAAATGCAGTAAAAGCAATATATTCAACCATCAACCAACTATCATCCAACTAACATCCATAACCAATAAATATTCATTCATATTCTCATTAATATTCAATGAAATGAGTTTTCAATTTAATCATATTCGATTCATTAACAGTGGATGTTTTTTACTAACATTCATTTACAATTAGTTTATATTCACTAATTCATACTCAAGTTGGTTCACTTCCAAATCAATTCAATTAACTTCCAATTGGATTTCAATTATTTTAGCTTTCAATTGGTTTAATTAAATTGATTTTCATTCAATTTTTCAACTTCCAATAACATTAGTTTTTAATGAATTAACACTTACATTCATTATTTCATATCAATTATTTACATTAAATTGATTAACATTCAATCCATTAATTAATTCAATTAGTAATACATTAAACCACAAAAGTTGATTTTCAATTATAGAACTCAAGTTCACATTTATCACTTAACTTTATTAATTTACTTTGATACCAAAATCAACTTCATTCAACATCACTTAAGTTATATTCCATTTAAACATTATTTGGTTTTACTTAACTTAAATTGCCACTTATAAATTCAATTCAGATTCCCAAATCTAAAGTAAATTTTATTTAACTTTTAATTCATTTTTTTTATAACTCATATTCATAAATATATTCATATAGTTTCACTTCTTATATATATAAGATTATTTCACAATTGTAAATCACTTTAATTATAATTCAATTCTTATAATTCTTTTTACTTATACAATAATTCCTTAATTTAGATTATTCAAACGACTTTTAATTTACTTATATATATATCCTTACATTTTCAACAACCAAACAATCAACTTATATACACTTTAATAATTCTGAAAAATTATTCCTTTATATATAAAATATAATCAAGGTAAAATTATTTCATTTACCCAATTTAAAACAATATCGTGTCGAATTGTTCTGTACAAGTGTTTAGAGATCCCTATCAACAACGTTAATTACCCGTATTAACCAGAATCTGTATACCACTCAACAAACCAATCATCACAATATAAAACAATTTTATATTCACTAACAAATACGCTTTCATAGCTATTATTACACTCAACTCATTCTAGAGTACTACTGACTCTATCTCTAATGAGTAATACCCAATAGAGCCATGGTTGTTCCTTAACCATATGCTTTGATACCACATTGTAAGGACCCGATTCTTTGACTTTCCAAAACCGACATCAATACGTTCACTGCATCAACTGCCGAGCACTCGAATGCCGAAAAACCGAACACCTAGGGTTTTAAGAAAAAGAAAAAGGTAGAAGAAGAGAGAAAAGATAGAACAAAACAGAAAGAAACAGCAGAACAATATCAGAATCTCACAATCGCAGCGGAACAACATATAATATATAAATGAATAATCTTTAAACAAAGAACTATATCAGTTATTACATTACATCACATTACATTTTATTATCAGAGTTTACAACAACAACAACAAATAGCGGAAAAGAAATACTATATACTAGTTGATATGCTATGCCATCCAGCTTGCCTCCAGCAACTCCTGAATTCCAGAATATCCTGATAAACCTTAACTCTTGACTGCCCGTGTGGAAATTGGTGGGCACCCAGAGTTTAGGAAGGAAAACAATAAACTCCGAGTCAGTCATGTGACTGGTGTGAGAACTCAAAACATTTTATCTTTAAAACAAAGAATAGGATAATTTTAAAATAGATTCGCAATGCTTTTTAAAAATGAGACTACCATAAGGCCTCCTGCACACACACACAATGCAAACGTAGAATCGGAGGACATTTCTCCTTATGATAGTCAAAGATGCTTGATACGCATTAAAAAGAAACATTTGATATTATTACTAGTACATAGTGTAGAGAAAATCATTTCGAAAGTAAAGATATAAATCTTAGCCAACATACGACCATTATCGTATGCCTACTATAGCTACCATGTTCAATAGCAGGTTACCGCCACATTCCATGGCAGGTTACAAAACTAAAACCGTACAAGATCGTATTGTTTCTTTGGATTTCCAACAAATGGTCAGGCCAAGGAACTTCCCATTGCCACATGGAAACGCCTCTGGAATGACGTCCCCAGAACCAAACCAGATCTCTGCCAACACAAGGCCGGGTTACCCCTAACTGGGTAACTACTGACACGAATATGCCATCCCCCAATCGTAATCTATCTACATCCGAGGATCCTCGATTTTCCAACAACCACAAAGTAATAAGTTTGCAGCAACAACATAGGTTAAGTAACTGGGCTCCATACCATGATACCACCTCTATCCAGAAGGAATGACATACACTAAAGGGCGCTACCCCTAATAAACTTGCTGCATCCTTCCTGTTTTGACCATTTCCGGGGTGTGAGGTCCGACGAAGTCTCATCCACAAAGCCACGCTTTGGTACAAAGCCATGCTTTGGGTCAACAAATGATCAAAGTAATGATCACAAAGATAAATGATCAAACAAATGATCATATCACAAATGATCAAACAATGATCATTTCACAGCAACACTCAGCATGTCACCTTACCGAATTGGGAATATATCGCTGATAACCATCAACTACATAACCTCTGAGCTCGTACGTCTCAGAGAAGGGTGTTAAGCTAAGAGAATAAATTCTCCGCCACCAACATAAATATATTTGAAAGAAATAAGCTTTATATCTCAATTTGTAATGTCACGCATACTATCCATACAAGTCTGTTCCGGGATCGAACAGAACCGAAGGCACTTACAAAGAAGTCCTTGCAATCTAGATATTCACTAATCACGTCCGGACTTCTCATCACATATGGAGTCTCTATACCGGGGACCAGTCGATGCAAAGACATTCGACGAGTTGTCCTTTCGCTTTTGAAAATATCTGATCTTCAACACCGGTCTTCAAATGCAATTCATAACGACGTATCACATATTCGGAATGGGTTATACGACCCCAAGGTCCTTTCCCGGCTAACCCGAATAGTGAGAGCTTAATCAAAAATAAGGGTGACATTCATATTCAAGCAAATCACAACAAATACCCATTCAAAGGTAAATATTGATAGTCGGTTATTGAACTATCAATGGATATGCACAACATCACCAGATTCCAAGTAATTTTCCAAATTATTTATTTTTCAAAAATATCTTTACAAGATATATAATTTTCACACTTCAACCATTTGAAAACAATTTTCAAATCACTTTTCACATTTACCACTTTTGAAAACAAATTTCAAACATTTTCCTTATGCGGAAATACTTTCATTTCAACATGGTTCATTTAAACAAATTAAATAAATCCTTAACGATTTACTTTATATTTACGTTCCAAATCCGTAAATTTATTCCCACACTTCAAAATAAATCAACGTTTATTTTCAAACAAATTTCCCTTTTCATTTATAAATTCCATAGTGAGTTTACATTCCAAAATATTTATGAATACACGATTTCAATTATTCATTTTCAATTTATCTTCAAAAAGATAAATTCTTAAAACGTTTCATTTCTCATTGGAAAAACATTTCCATACATACTTATTAATAAGTAATTCACAAATCTATTTATTTTCAACATTTGGAAAATATTCAATATACCTAAATCGAAATTAAGTATATATTTCATTCTTTAAGGAAATCATTCTCTTAAACATATTTATTTGGGCCAAAACGAAGTTGCGCAAAACATCGTTACGACAACCCAAAATCACTAGTATAGGGATTTGAAACTAAAATAGATATATAAGTCCCAATACTATATAAATCATTTCCTTTCGGAAATCATTTACTATAACAGCAGTGTTATAGTCCACCATTTCCTTCTATTTCTCCTAAACGTCTATTCCAACAATGAATGTTGAGATCTATGGTTTCGAATCTTAACACATTTTAAAAAACATCGTTAGATCGTTTTAATTCTATTTAAAACATCACATCCAAAACATTTTCTTTAACATATTGTTCACTATTCAAAAACGTGAATATACTTCGTTAACTAATTTCATCATTTCTATACATTTTATTTTAAAGGATTATTCACTGTCCAAAATGTGAATACAACTCCATTAATAAGTTATAACAATTTACTTATCAAAATAAGTCGTTTACGGATTTATAAAAAAATGTTTATAAATTCCATTTCTATTTATTTTATAACAACTTCCCTTTTTTAAATCTCCTTTATTAACCTATTTCAATTTATAACTCAATTACATACCAAAAGTTCATATTATAAGTTAAATGCTTATAATTTATTTGTTTGAAAAATCGTTCTTTTAAACTTCCCAAATTATAAATCATATAACTTATAAGATTCATTTATTTACCCAAATCTATTCTTTTAATAACTTTACAAATTTTATAAACCTACTGCTTATAAAATTCCATTTATAACTTCACCGTTTATAATTCTATAAATTTCATTCATTTATGAAGTTCATTTACAATTCATTCTAACACTTATAAAAACTCGTTTTATAATTCAAATATTTTTAATTTATAAATATCAATTTATAAATCTTTTATATAATCAATTTATATTATTATTTTAAAACCTCTTTAAACTCCTTTATAATTTCATCATTTTCTTTGATTTATAAAATAATCAAATTTCATAAATCCTATATTTTAAACTTTTTACAATAAATTCCAAAATCCCAATTGAAATTATTTTATAAAATCATTAACCCCATATTTTCAAAAATCAACTTTTAACTATATTTATCAAAAATCATAATTTTTATAACATTAACATTATAACGTTTATTTATTTAAAGTGAATCAATTCCAAAAATATTTTATAAAACGTATACTTTCAAAAATCACTTCAAAAACACTTTTAAAATTCCAAAATTGGCCCAATGATGCTACACACCAAATAGTCAATCACGACAACAACGACATCATATATCTGTATATATAATCAACGAATATCAAAATATCCATAATCAAATAAATATTGTTGAGGAATCCAGTGGGATCCCTCTAACCTGTTTTCCTGCATCCAAAAATGTTAGCACAATACCAATTCCGTTCCAGTACGTAATTACCGCGGTATATGGGATTTATAAAATATTATTCGCTTAATAGACGGCGCAATAGGGTCTCATCCGCTATATAATGCGGGAAATCAATTCCAAGTACATAAATAATACCAATTTCACTGTATTGTGAAATATTTGCGGTATATGTTTTTAATAAATAACCTACGCTTACAAACGGCGTATAATGTCTATTTTAACAATCACTGGATAACAATCACCATTCAAACATATATTCAAGAATTTTAAATCTAACTATTTAAAAATAAAAATTGAAACCGATTCGATTGAGTGAGAAGTTCTCACCTTGGTTTCAATTTCGTTTTCAGCTTTTATTTCGAATAAATTAAAAGACCGTTTAATTTTACCCAAAATTTTCGCTAGCTCCAAACGACTCCAATCAAATTCCATAGCGTAGTGCTCGTCCATACGAACCGAACGCAACTTATTTCGTGCATTTTCGACCTCGTATGAAAAAGATACATCATTTTAAAGTTACACGAATTTATATATATAAATTTTACAAATTTTTTTATATTTTCTAAACCTAGATTGCATCTCAGCCGTTGATCCTTCAACCTGCAGATCACCACCGTCCCTTGCTTCTTCCATCTCCCCCTTCAGTAACCGTGCACGACAAAAAGAACCCATAGTCGCCCCCCTAGGGCTTGATGCCGCGACCACCACAAGCATTTCCACCACAATCAAACGACACCATTCGAACGACCATCACCTACTCTACACTCGGCTGCAACCATAGCGAGCTCAGCACCTCTTTCCTCCTCGAATTTTGTGCGCAACTCGTCCCCTTTGCAGCCAATTTGTCATCGATCCGTAACACCATTCGCGATCTTAACCGTTGGATAGCTTCGTCTCGACAAGATCTGCTTTTTCTTAGTTGAACGTTTCTTGAAACAATGCTTGGATTTGTAGAAAATGAGGGAGGAAGGAGAGAATATTTCAGCCATTGGAAATTATGAAGGTGGTGGCCTGAACGTTTAACCCTAGGGTTTAATTTCTCTTTTGCAAAATGAAATATAGTGGGGCTTATATAGGAAAAATACGTGACACTATTCATCCCTGATTTTCCGAACTCCAAACGAAGCATGCCAGTTGGCGTTTCTAAGGTTTACCCCGCGTTTCGAACACAATGGATCGTGTTTCGGGAGCTAATTCGATCATCTGTGCGAATTATGGCAATAAACGTTCGATTTAAAATTAAATCGGTAAATCAAATTTCTAGGCGTTTTAGCTTGCCCCGGACAAACGGTAAATCCGATTGACACAAAATTTGAAACCATACAATAATATCACATTACGGATCCGATGAAACTAGGTTCGTCGAAATCCGAGACTGTTCGAAAAATGGCTAATTTCACTAGTCGATTTAAATATTAAAATATTCAATTTTCACAAATAAACTCTTAATTCGATTTTAAAAGTTCTATAACATCATTCTAACTCCAACATGGCAAAATAAAATTTTACAAATCATTTTCAATCATATTTGACCCAAATTTCAATTATTTATGTATTTTCACATATTAAATTATCGATTTAATTATTCAATTAAATCCAATTATTCGAAATAAAATTTATTCGACTTATAAATTTCATTTATTATTATTTAAAATCAATTAAATATATGAATTTTAATTAATAGAAATTCTGGATCATTACATTATCACCAACCTAAGCTCTGATACCAGTTGTAATAGCCCACAAAATTCGTACCCCTTGAGTCGACACTATTCTCTAACAAACAACTCAAGATGAATGGAAACACAACCATTTGGGTTAAAGAAGAAGAGGTGGAAGAAGAAAATAGAAAACAACGTCAAAATCTAATCATCGCAGATGAATAAAATATAATAGATAATAAATGATCTTTACACAAAAACAAATATATCTGTTTATACATTACATCATCATAGTACATCATCAGAATTTAATACAACAACGACACAACTCAGGAAGGTTATAATATCTCGTCCTCCCCAAAACTGAACATACAGCGGAATATATCATACAAATACAGAAGTATGTATCGCCATCCAGCTCGTCTCCTGAGCTCCAAAGCATCCTTTCCTGTATTTTATAATACTCGGTCTGACCCAAGCATTATAGTTAAATAACACCCGAGTCAGTCTGGAATACCAGCGTGAAAAAACCACACACAAATTGATTACTAAAGTTTCAAAATTCTTTTGAAAACAAAAGCATCTCGTAAGACCAAGCCACAAATAAACATGTCGGGTTTTTACCTTACGATAGCCAAAACATTTCTTATTAAAATCCTCTGATATTATAATAGGGTTTATAGACAAATACTTATTCAAATAGCCAAAATTGTTACATCTATTAGCCACAATCGTGGGTAATACAAACAAAACCCGTAAAAGGCACGTAGAGAGAATGGATTTCCAACTAATGACTATGCACTGGGTACCACCAGTCACAGTATGTGGCCTAGATCACCATACCGAGGATTACTCCCAATCCCCTGCAACACATGACCGAGACTACTACTTACTGGGTAATCCCAAGTAAGGTCACCCCACGGTTGGGATTAGCAACCGCACCACTAAGCCGAATAAAAAGGAACATCTAGATAGGGATGACCACACCCTAATGGGCACTACCACCTAGCCTTGCTGCATAACCCCTGATTTTCAGTCATTCCCGGTTGATGAGGCTTAAGGCTAAGCGTTACCTTTTTAGAACACATCTCTTAGAATGCTCATCGCCCACCTGACGAAATTCTGAAAGCATTCATCCATACATATTCGTCCCGGGTTCGAACGGAACCGAAGGCACTACTCCTACTACATCCATTTTGGAATCATTCTCAGGATTAGTAGCGACTAGCCCTTGGACTTCACTACTCCATCTTCAACTCCGAACTCATCTTCCTCACGAAAATGTACAAACCGGATCCAAGTGGTTTTCGAGAAATTAATCCCGATCCCAGTCTCTACGAAACGATCAGCACATTGGCCAATATTGATAGTCGGTTATTTAACTATCAATTAACATTCACAAACAACCATCAAACATAAATAATTTCACCAAATTATTTATTAACCTGAAAATATGTTCGCAAGACATATTTTCGCTTTCAAACCTTTTTGGAAATAGTTTTCAAACCATCTTCCTTTTATAGAATAAATTTCCCAAATATTTTCTATTTCCACTGAAATCACCAAGTACAAACACTTATATTTTAAAATAATTTAAAACACTTTATTATAAAATATACTTTAAAACATTTAAATTGAGAACTACTTCAATACTTTATTGAAAATATGTACTATAGGAATATTTGAAAATGCGGTTACTTTATAAAATAATAAACTAGATTTTCTCTTTTTAAAACAAAATACCAAGTCACCTTTATAATAATTATTACGATAATAGATTTGAAAAATGTTTAATTTAAACATTTAGAAATAATAAATTTTCTAAAACATGCTTTTTAAAACAACATTAAAGCCTTCAACTTATATTTAAAAATTTACTTTGAAAACGTACTTGGCTATCCAGGGAAATATACTTCTCTTCACATCCTTTAAAAATAAATCACTATTTATTTTTAAACAAATATTCCCATTTCTTTAATAAATTCCCATCGTGAATTTGTTCTTCAAATATCAACTGATATATTACTTCATCTTTATAAACCCTGTTTATAAATTCCAAAGTCTCACTTCTCTTTTAAAAATCGCGGTTTTACACACTTAAATCAATCTCTAAATTGATTTCCAATCTACTTCACTTTTAAATAAATTCCTTACTTATTCCATTTATTCTAAAATCCATTAACTTCAGATTTTATTCCTTAATTATGATTTAAAATCTTTTTAACTAAAAATACCAATTTCATATTTCCTAAATTTTCTTCTTTATCCTTTCAAATAAATTCAAACCTTGAAATTTAAAATAAATCTTTTATTCCTTGAAATAATATCACTTGAGTTTAAAAATAAAATCACTTATTCCCATTTATACAAAATCTCATTTCCCGTACTTGGAATTTTATTTATCAGAATTCACAAATTACTTTTTATTCTTTTCCCATTCATTTTTAGTTTATTCAAATTTCTATGATTATTTTACTCAGAAATTCACTCTTTTATTTTCTTTTCAAAAATCTAATTCTATATATTTTGATAACTCAGTGTACCGAAATATATTGAAGCAAACCATAGCATTCAATATTCCAATTATCAATATAATTCATCACAGGACAGCAAATAATTATATCACAGAATATTTTGACAAATCTAAATATTTGAGGAATCCAGTTGGATCCCTCCAGCCTGCTTCCCTGCATCCACAGATGTTAGCACGATACCAATTCCACTTCAAGGTGGAATATTGTGGTATATGGGATTTATATAATATCATCCGCTATTATGCGGTGCATAGGGTGTCATCCGCTATATAATGCGGAAAATCAATCACTCTAATATATACTATATGTATACAACTATATATGATATAGCACATCAAATCAATTTAATCATTCAACCAATTATTTAAATTTAACCATTTAAATTAAAATTAAAACCCGGATGAGTGAGGTTAACTCACCTTTGACTCATGTTTTACAACCTACATCCTATCCGACTAGCCTCTATTCAGATTATGACCTTGTATAACCAATTCACGATTTATTACTATTTGAACTAATCGAACAATTTATTACCATTTATTAATTTATTTAACTAAGAAATTAACCTAACTAATTTTGTTTTTCCTTTAATAAATTATTTTTAATGACTAAAAAAAATTCATATATAAACTTAACAACATTAGGAAATTCCTATACGTATTAAAATATGTGAGGGTATTTTTATATATATTTCTTATTATTTATTAATTTTTTTATTACTTGGAAAAAATTTATGTTCTCTTTTTCATGAAATTAACCACATATGTTACTTTACTGTATAAATGTATCTCTAGCTAGAAAAAGAATTTCTGATTTGGATTATATATATATATATATATATTTTCTCTACAATCTGCATATATATGTATATATATATTAAATTTAATTAAATATATATTTGATCGACACCTTACTAAACGCAAGAAACTCCAAGCCACCCAAACCCTTCTACTCCTCCTACTACGAGCCTTCATCGTTCGCGACTGCACAAAAAGTTCAACTCGAGAATCGCCTTGCCCACCGCAAACTCAACGAGAGTGCGCGAGACCAGCCACGCCTCCATATGGCGCCGCGACCCTCCACGACATCACCACCAAATCTCATGAAGCCCTAGACTTCGTCGTCGATCGAAGTCGAAGTTGAATTCGCGAACCACACTCCAGCAGCCAATGCGATGCACCATTAATTAATATCGAGTTTGCTTAATTCAAGAGGTTAAGGTACAGGAGCAGGACGAAGGAAGTTTGGTTAATTTGATTTCGAACGAAGAAGGATGGGGTAGCTCGAGTTTTATAAAGAAAGCATAGAACGAGGTCCTCCATTAATTTTCTAAGAATTTGATTCCTTCTTCTCTTTCTTCTTCTTTTGGATTTCGATTAAATTTGAGGGAGAAAGGGAATTAGAGGTAATACGAGTTGATTGAATGAAAGAGGGGATAGCTTGCGTGAAAACTTAGACTAGATTATGAAGAAAGGAACTGCTTTGATTTGTTTTATAATTTTTATTTAATTATAGAATGTCTCGTTCGCATACCTTAAAATCTTGAACCCCTATCGAGGCATGTTGCTAAACATTTATAATGTTATCCCCTATTCCAAACACAATGGAAAAGGTTTCGAGTCCTAATTCGATCGTATGAAGAAGGTAGCTTTTTGAACCCAATTATTATATTAAATTTTGATTTAATTTTCAACGCGTTTACTTATTGTATGACCAAACGATCACTCCAAACACTACAAAAATTGAAATCCGATAATAATACACTATTACGGATCCAATGGAACTGTTTTCGTCGAAATCCGAGACTGTGCCTCGGAAGGCTATTTTTAAATATCGGTTTAAACGATAAAATTTCAAAACTGAACGAATCACCTTTAAATTCAATTTTAACACTTTTAATATCTTCAGTATTACCAATATAAATATTACAAGCCTTTAAATTATTTTTAACAGGCTTAAAACTCCAGATTAAACATTTTACCCAACTTTAAATTATTTAATTCAATAATTTAATTATCAAATAAATAGTGATATTTGGAATTCAAGTTAAAATTAACCTTTCAAATATTTAAAATCAATTAATTATTCCGATTTCGAACATCCAAAAATTCCGTGTTGCCACACCTAGTGTATACTCAATTCCAAAATCATAAGCAGCTAAAAGCTCCAACATCTTTGTTGTCTCATATTCAACTCCTTCTAAGAGAATAAGTATTTTAGCGAATTGTGATCCGTATATAACTTGAATCGTTCTCCCACAATATAATGTCTGCATATCCTCAAAGAAAATATTACAGCAGTCAACTCTAAGTCACGAGTCGGATATCTAATTTCATGCGGTATGAGCTTTCGCGAAGCATAGGCAATTTGTTTACCCATCATCGTTAACACAACTCCTAGTCCTATTCCACACGCATCAATATACACCATCAGATATTGATTTCCATCTGGAATGACTAACACAGGCATGTTGGTCAATAAATGTTTCAGCTTTTGGAATACCTCCCCACATTTGTCGGTCCAAACATACTTCACGTCCTTCCTTGTTTGTTTGGTCCTTGGTGCTGCTATACGAGAGAGATCATTGGTGAATCTTGGTAGTAGCCCGCTAATCCTAGAAAACTCTTTATCTCAGTCACTATCTAGGTCTCTTTCAATTATTAATTACTTCGATCTTAGCTGGATTTATTGACAACCCTTTCTTTAAGACAATATGACCGAGACACTTTACCTCTTTCTTCTAGAAACGATACTTCAAAAACTTCGCCTTTAAGTGATGCCGCCTCAGCATCTCAAGCACTATTCTAAGATGAATCTCATGATCTCTTTAAACCTTAGAATATATCATCTATGAATACCAATACAAACCTATCCAAGTGCTCTTGGCAAATCAGGTTAATTAAGTCTATGAAGAAAGCAAGTGCATTAGTCAATTCGAATGGCATTACCAACCACTCCTACGAACTATATCTCATACTAAATGTCGTTAATGGAATATTATCTTCTAACATCCTTAGTTGACGGAAATTTGTTGCCAAATCCAACTAGGAAAATACTTTAGCTACAGTCAACTGATTAAATAAATCTTCAATTATTGACAAACGATATGGATTATTTATCGTCTTTTCATTCAACTTATGATAATCAATGCACAATCTTAACGACCCATCTTGATTCTTCATAGACACAACTGCCGCCCCCTAAGGCCAACTGCTTTAATCTAATAAAATTCTTCCCTTCTAAGTCCACCTACTATACCTTTAACTCCTTCATCTCGGTAGGTGTCATTCTGCTAGGTGGTCTACTTACGGGTTCAGCTCCAAGTACAATATCTATCAAAAACTCAATAGCTCATTTCAATGGTTGTCCTGTAACAGGCTCAAAAACATCCGATTCTCTAACTATTAAAACCCGATTCAACTCATTTTCCTCCTCTGTTATACCCAACAAGGCATAAACATCAAAACTTAGATTCTCTACCGAGTATACAACTAGGTCGCTACTATTAAGCTGTCTTAGTAATATTTTCCTATCTTAAAAAAAATTATCCTAGCATCATTTTTACTTAACCATTCTATACCAAATATAATCCCAATGACTACAAAATCAAACACATGCGAAGTACATGCAAATATATGGCCTAATAATGAAAACACTAATTGGTCACATCCTATCACTAGAGTTGCATATCTTCCTATTGGATTTGTCAACCCTTAAGGAAGTAACTAGGTATGAGGGTTCTAAGTTAAGCTTATCTACCAAACAATGAGATGTAAAAGAATGACATGCACCAATATCAAACAATACTCTAACAAGTGAGCCATGAATCAAAAACGTACCGCCCATCACAGCTTTCCCTAACTCCTTTGCTTTTGGTCTCAAGGCAGCCTGTTCCAAAGAAAATACTTTTCCTTTTTCAACCTTGGCCATTTTTAGACATTTATTCCTGTAATGTCCCACTTGGTCGCAGTTAAGTACTTAATATTCTTCTTTCCAATGACTTTCTATCCCTTAACAGTTCGGCAGTCATAAACATAGTGCCCCTTTTTGTCATATTTGTAACACATTACCTCAAACTTTTCTTTCTTGCTGGCTCCATGCTTTTGATCTCCCTTTTACTTGTGAAACTTTATCTTCTAATTCAGTCCACTTGACTCTCCATTGGCCTGTTATTACTGAATAAAGAAAGCATCTCTTCATTTCTCAAAGCCATCTCCATGACTACATCACATGGATCCCTGAGATATGGTAAAAGTGGCGTTAACAAGCTTAGGTCTTAATCGATAAATGAACTTCTCATATCTCTTAATAACTATTTCTACTATAGCATATACATATTGGGATAACTTCTTGAATCTGGTTGTGTACTCGAGCACCGTCATGTCACCTTGCACCAATTTACTAAATTTTCTAAGCAGAGTTGACTTGGCAATTTCCAACATAAACCTCTCTTCGAACCTCCTTCTAAACTTTGCCCAAGTCAAAGTTTCCACAGTTAACCCGACAGTCACACTGTTCCACCAATATAGCGCAGCTCGTTTGTAGCACCCCTAATTCTTGATAACATTGTTCAGGAGATTTAATTAGATTAATTAAATAGAATAATGACGGTAAGGTGATTCAGATTTGAATAAAACTATAAGAAGGCTTTATGTATTTAATTAAACATGGGCATATTAGTAAATAACTGCACCATTATTACTCACTGATATACATCCACATTCTTTCCCATTCACGTGCACTATTCATTTTCAAAAACACAAATGAAAAACATAAATATAGAGCTGGCCTTTAATAAGGGCAAAGAGGAAGAAAAATTAAATCAAAGCTAGGGAAATCAATCTTTTACAAATCTCAAATTCCTTATTATATCTAAGGTGAATAATAATTCATTCCATCTCTATTTATTTATATAATCATATGTTTTCAGATTTAAGATTAAATTTATTTTTATGATGTTTTGGATAATGATATGCTTGAATCACTTTATGGTTGATTTAAACCAATTCATTTACATATGAATTTGCGCTCGTTTTAGGGGTAAATCGATTTTTACTGAATTTAGAATGCCATGAAAAAATTATATGTTAGGTAAAAGATGATTTTCGAGATGGGTTTTAATTTTCATAATTTTCCAAGTTATGGAAAATTTATTATGAATTTCTAAAGGAAAATAGGATTTATTTGGATTTAAATTTAATTTCGATTATTTCAGAAAGAAATTGGGTCTAAAATTTTAATATGTTTGATAACATGGTGAAAGTGAATTTCTACGATTTTTGGGGATTTTTCCTAATTAATTTGCTATAGGAAATTAATTATCTTAAAAGAATGACTTGTTTGTAATATTAATTTTGCTTAATGGTAGAGCTTAAACGTTATTTTCCCTTGATTTAGATCTGATAAATGCGGCAGTTATTTTTGTAAAGTATTTGAAAAGTTTTAAGGTAACCAATCAGGTGTTTACAAATAGGTGGGTCAGTCATAAAGCAATTACTAAACTTAGCATTTGTTCGGCCTTTTAAATAAAAAGTTAGTTTCGCCTTTTTTGGAAGTGGCCTTCGACCCAATGATTTCTCCTCGACTCGATTGAAATCAACCCAGCCGAAACCCACCTAGTCAAAACCAATATACAAGGTATCACTTAAATAGTACATAGTGGATTGGAGGAAAGGCGAAAGCCAGGGTTTCGAAAGCAATACTACCGATGGGGTTGAAACCTTAGTTTTGTTTTCAAATGTTAAGTTTCCGCTTTGTTTTACCTAAAGACTTTGACATAGTCAAAACCTTTTTTTCGAAAGGGATTTTTCTAAATAGCTTTCTAAGTGGGTTTCCATATCATGTTTTAAGTAGGAGCTTTCGAATGGGTCCTTCTGTTATTAAATAATTTTTTCGAAAGAGGTGCTTCTGACCTAGTTGAAACCCAACCGCTATTCTTTTACCTTTCAGATGTATTGCAGCCATCAATGCTTTCAAAGGGTTCTATTTGTTTTAAACTTAAGCTAAGTCACTTCCTAAATGCTTTCGAAGGGGTTCAGGGGTTTCGAAGGCAATAATGTCGAAAGGGGGTTTCGATGTTATCCTTCATAATATTACTCCAAGGTTTTGAGCTATCGAATGGATAATTCCGACACCATTAATTTTTCCCCCAAAAATATTTTATAAAACATTTTGAAAGAGGTACTTTCATGTGTAACAACTTTGACCCAAATGATGTTTTTAAAGAGTGAAACCCAATGCTTTCGAAAGTGGTACTTCATTGGTTTCGAAGCTATATTTCTAAATATTATTTAGCAATGTTTTGACACATTCAACAGTTATGATTTGGTTTTGAAAGAATTGATTCATAGAGCTTTGAAAAGTATATACGTAGACTTTTGAAAAGAGGTTTTCTATGCTTTCAACGGAGGTCATCCAGTGGTTTCGAAAGTTATGTCTTAAGGTTTCAAAACAAATAACCCATGCTCATTTCAAAGAAAAAAACCATGGCATAAATAAAGATTTTTGTCAGTATTCTTTTGTTGTTATGATTGCTTCTTCATATATTCATTCACATTGTAATTAACCCATAACAGTACTTTAGGGAAGGGAAGAATAACCAACTAGGTTGACCCTGTAGTGAATATGACTTAAGAAATATTAAAATCTTAACTAAAGATGTTGGCAGGGGCCAATAGGTTCACAGTAAGCCCATGAGGACTGTGTATAGCAAAAGAAATTGGTAGGGGCCAATAGGTTCATAGTTAGCCCCATGAAAACTATGATTTTATGTTGGTAGGGGCCAATAGGTTTATAGTTATCCCATGAAAACTATATCCGAATTAAGATATTGACAGTTAGTCAATAGGTACCAAGTCAGCTCATGAAAACTAGGATAAGAGAAAAGATATTGGAGTTATCAATAGGTTCTTAGTGATCCCATGAAAGCTATGAAATCAGACAAGGGGTCTATAAACATTTAACAAGTTATTAGTAAGCCCATGAAAACAATAGGTTAACACTAATCCTAGAAACAATAATTGAGACAGATAGTCAGGATGAATGGGGATGGGTAATCAAGATTTAATATACTTATTTGCGTATCATCATATTATTTTGACTTGTTTTAACCATTGTGGATGCTAGAGCATAATATATGGTTTTATAGAGTATTAAGATGCTAGTGAGGGGGGAACCCATTCCGCTAAGCGGCGTGATCTCACTAGATACCTAAATGGTTTTAGATGGTAGATTATTATTCATAACAGGCTTTATGTCTGAGTCGAAGTTTTTTCCCCTTAAACTCTCGGGTACTCAATTGATTTTGAGTAGTTTGAGGTTTAGGGTTTTCAAATGTTCTTTTAGTCGTATAAAGCTTCCAGTGACGTGAAAAAGGCATGCTAGCTACTTGGAATTCTTTTTTTCTGCTGTGTTTGGTTGTAAAGGCAAAGTTGTTTTATTTCCTTATTATATACTCTAATCGTCCAAAGGGACATCTTCGTATGTCGCTCTTGGCGTATTTTATAACAAGTATATTTTGTCTGAGCATGGTTTATGAAGTGGAATTATGTAATGAATTGGAAGGTGGGCTTTATTTGCTATTTTAAAATTTTCCCATATCCTATTGTTTCTATGTATCAATATTTTTACATTTCCTTATTTTATCATCGAGGATTAATAACTATGGATGACTGCACGATCGTAGCTATTAGTTTTGGTCCTCCAAGTAGGGGATGTTACATCCTTGCAATTGCGTAAATGCCAATCTCCTCTTCTATTTGTCATTCAAACCAAGATCTGCGAAAATCCTTTCACAATGAAGCAAAAAATTCTCCACTTCAATTGCATCCCCCTTTGAACAAAGGGTTTTCCTCAAAGTCTTGGTAGTCTCTACTCCAAAGGGAATAATTGTTGACAATTGGAACTTCTTGATTAGCTCCTCCAACATTTCCACCAACTAATCTTGCAATAGATCATGCTTGCATCATGTTGACAAAGAACTGATACGTTGCTTCCATATCAACCGGTGGTGTTCCTATACCTACATTAGCAGTTGTCCATCGGCCTGAATTTCTCCTATTGGGGCTGATATTTCCATTAGTAGTCGTACTTCGTCCACCGAGATTCACTCTTCCATTTCCTGCCTCCGTATCTTACTTCCTTAAATCTGCATTCGTGCTTTAGCAAGATAAGGAAGAACGGTCTAAGAAAGAAGGAAAATAGAGACAAAGCATATACTTATATATAGCAAATACAAGTACGTTACTATAGCATTACCTCATATCCTAACCTTATTCTCTTACTCATTTGGATTATTTTCTCAAAAATTCTTTTTAAAGTAAAAAATTCTTTCGTTTTACATAAACCTATGCTCTAATACAAGTTGTAACATCTCCTATTTTGAGGCTCCAAATTAAGCGCCGTAGGGGCTGTAGTGATCAATAATATCAATGTTCGATGAAAAATGCGATCATGTTAATGGTATATACAATATCGGAAGCATAATAATATGAAATTATTTTTAACATAAATTCATAGCAAGTCTTTTCACTGCATTTCAAAGATAATATTCATATTCGTTACATAGTCCCAACCATTGCCCATGTTCAGATAAAATATAATTACTACAAAGTACTCCAAGAGTAACTTATGAAAATGCCCCCACGGTTGATCAGATTTAGTAAATAGAAAGATACGACTATTGTCAGTACATTCATACAAGAACTGACATAACACATCAGATAACAGTAAAAAATAGGCTCCTATAGAGTTAGCTTTGCCTCCTGCACATCTTCTGAAGCTTTTTTTCCAAAACATACTAACCTGTAAAGCCCTTACCGTTGATGTACTCAAATCAAATTTTGATCACCCAAGAGTTTAAGGGGAAAATATAAACTTTGAGTCAGACAAAAAGCCTAGTGTGAATAATAATATGCCATTTCGGTCTACGAATATCGAGTGAGACCACACCGCTAAGCGGAATAGGTTTCCCCCTCACTAATATATCTGTAAAAGTATATCTTTTGCAAATAAACATTCTACCATTAAACAGGTTATAATAAATAATATAAACAATATAATCAATAATGTGCATGCATGCTACATGAGTAATCATGACTATCTGTCAAATTAGTGGACTATCCATCCCAATGTTTAATTTTGATAGGGTAACTGCCAACTTTCATGGTTGACTAGGGTATATAAAATATACCAAATTTTCTAACTAGCCTTTAGAAGAAAATTGGACGGTCTGTCCAAATACATTTATCCTAGTGTTTACCTGATTGTCTATCAATCTTGTAGTTTTGTTAGGCTTACTATGAACCTAAAGATTTTGCAGGCCAACCAATAACCTATCTTATCTTTCTGTATTCTTTTCTATGCGTAAACCTAAATTTTGTCTTACCCTTGATAAAGCCCTACATACTGGAATTTGGGACCTATATTAGTTAGGGGCCAAAAACTAAAGTATAGGGCGTTACTCTAAACCAGTGCCATCTGGTTTTCTAATCTCTGATTCATTTCATCCTATTAGCATCTATCCAAAAGTGATAAGATTAATAATTCTTTAGTACAATTTTGGACTAAATACCCTTTTCTATTTCCTTGGAAACGCTTTCTTAATAAATGATTTAACCCTTGAAATCGTACTTTTAAAATAAGGAAAATATAGCCCTTTTACTTTATCCATAATAATTATGCCATGATATATGCTTTTACAAAATAGTATTGACGAAAATTGAAATCACTTAGAGGTCATCGCCTCTTAAAACCATAAGCGATGAGCCAAAACAATAAACCTTTTATAGTGATAAAGCTCGGCAACCTCCTCGCCATTAAGGATCATTGCCCTTCTTCAATATAAAATATGTTAAAGCCTTTACTTGTTAAAAAGTAAGATCTTAAGGCCGATAATATGGATGTCACACTTTATAGGTTGTCAGCGTCCTATGGTATAAAATTTGATTTGCATAGGAATACGTCTTAAAAGAATAGGGTCGACATAGATAAATCTCAACGTCATTGCCTTAGGGAAAATAAGCGGCTTCGTTTGAGCCGAAATCAATATAAGCGGCAATAGAACTGTCTTTGAAAATATATGACTTTGAATAAAGGTGACATCAATATCATCGATGTAGACATAGAAAAAAGCTGCATAGTTCCCTATAGTGTCGAAGTCAATTTGTATAAAATCATGCAGCGTCATTATTGCCACTATAAGTATTTCATAAGCAATAGGATTGGTGACATTATGAGTATGCAACCCATACCCTTATATATATATATATATATATATATATATATAATGCGACACTCTATAGCAACGCATGTGGCTAGGTCGACGTTGACGATGAGAATGCCGACTTCGAATCTCTTCAATCCTAACTGATTCACTTGACTCCAACACAGGTTAATATCAGGTGCACCGATATTGATTGTCATCCAAGTAGTAGCAAAGATGAAGAGGAATGACAATGTCGTCATTGCTGATATAGCATTTCCATAATTAACATTAAATTTGTTTATTTACTAATAAAAATAAGTTATTTTTAAACAATCCTTATTGTTATTCAAAATATTTTTGGACAATGAATATTTATTATAATTCTTTTAGGAACCTACCCACTACCAAAATTTATCATTCTTAAAACATTTTTCAAACTATACCTTTTATATAAATATTTTGACATAATATATAAGCTTTTCTGGCTTAAATAATTCACAATAGATCCTAAACAGTTGGGAAAGTTCCCTAAAAATCGTAATAAATCTAATTTATTATGTTCTTTAACTTATCAAAACTTTGGGACCAAAATCCCTATCTAATTATTTTAAACGATTAAAACTCGAAAATAACCCATTTTCTCTACTTAGAAACTTGATAATGAATCCATACTTACCTAGAAAATTATGAAACTAAAAACTCACTTCTAAAATAATGTTTCCAACATCATGTCAAAATGTCAAATCATTTGGGTATCTTATGGTAGTTTTCACACTTAAACCTATCATATAATTTCAAAAATAAATCCAAATATTCATTAAATAAGGATATAATCATCCAAACTATAATAACATGCATAATATAAGCAAAAGAATTGAATTTGTACTCCAAATCGAAAATAACAATTATAACATGTGATGCATAATTAATATTTATCTTAAATGGTTTAAGAAGGTTAAGATCTGAATTTGATTTTATTCCCCTAAGTTTTCTACTTGTTTTCTAACATTTTCTTCCTCTTAAATCCCCTAGCAATGGCAGACAAGCTTTAAATTAGTTTGTACAAGTGTAAAATGAATAAGGGAGAAAGGAGGTGGAGGTTTGTTTTGAGAAATGTGACCCTATTCCTATTTTACCCTTCTCATGAATTCCTCCCTTCTATTAATGTTCTAACTATTTCCAATAGTTCATTAATTAATGCTCGATCCACACTAATTATCAAATCTCACTCTCCATAACCTTTTACATTATTTTATTTCATTTACCCAGTTAAATATCCTAAATAATGTTAATTAGAATTAGGGTTGTTACATTGCAACTGTTAACATTCTAGATTCTTTTATTTCAAACTGACTCTGATGGTTCTAGTGCATTTCTACCACTATACATAGGAGCCTAGCCCCCTCAGTTTTATTCGCAAATAATTTATATACAAAATGAAACTCTAGTCACTTTTCTCAAATGGTTCAAGAAATTCTCTTAGGTTTCAGGTAATAATTTTAGGTGTTTATTAGTCTATTTCTAATCATTTTCTCCTCCAACTCTTAAATATCTAAATCTAATCCATATGTAATTCTTTATTGTATACTTTTAAAAAGAAAGATCTAATGGAGATTACTACAGGCGTATAAATCCAAAAAGGAGCAAAGTTAAGGACTTGTTATTAGTGGAAATCTCAGTCCTTTTATTTTAGTAATTATATAATATGGTTTGGACTTGATACGTGCCTTAGGGAATTTTGGTTTACGTAAACATCGCATTAAAAAAACCCTAAGATCTCCTCAAAAGGGAAATGTCAATTATTATTTTGGAATCTCAGTTGTTTTATATATATATAATAATGGAAATTTTGTAGATATTATAGTTTAAATTATTTTACCTTCTATTCAAATTCTTATCCTATTTCTTTGGGTTTGATTAAGGGTTTTGATTTGGAAATAGTGTGTAAGGTGCAAATTCTTATTCGTAGTTTGCACTACCTATTTCTACAATTTGAATAGAAATTCCATTTACCTAATTTCAAGTAAAAAAAATCGAATTGAGTGCAAAAGTAATTAAATTATAAGTTTCTATTATTGACTTTTTCCATTGTTTTAGTATAAAATAAATTAAGCTTGAATTCTATTTACAAGTTTGTTGATTTGATTTTGGATATTGGATTTATGATATGTTTGTTAATATGGAAATAGGACTTGGATAACTTTAAACATTTGACATTTAAATAGAGCATAATCTCCGTACGCATAGAAATTTACTAAGTGTATATATATATATATAACATAAATAATATATAATTATAACGTATTAATTACATAGTTAATAGGTTATTAATTACTATTGAACCCCTTCAGTAAAGAAATTAAACTTGTAAAGGCATAATAAGGATTTCCTTATAAAGCCTTATTTTGGAATGGGGTGAGGTGTGTGATAATATATTAAGAGATGGTGATAAACAATGACTAAGTTATAAGGATGCAATGTCAGTAAAAAGAATACAGATGTCCGCCTAGCTAACTTGACTACCAACAGTGTGACTTTGGGGGTTGATGTGAGACATCGCCTATAATACGAAACCATGGAGAATGCTAGGTTAGTCCCAAAATTTTGTATGGCAGACCTGCTCAATAAATCTAGCTAACAGTACCTACAAATAATCGGACTAATGTAAGATGTCCGTAAAGGGTACGGGTCATAATGGTAAGCACCTTCTTCAGGAATTGAATGTGTTAAGTGGCTATTAGAGGGCCTACCACTCCTTACGTAAGAAGTATTAATTGGTTAGGATTAGTGTTTAGGCACTGTTGAAGGTATCTCGCAGAGAGTTCACTTCGAGTGAGATATCAAATGACAGTTGAAAGGTATACTTCAAGTAGCTTAAAGAGATTTCATGCGATGTCAACTTGATAGTACCTGGGAAGAGTCCGCCTTTGTGATAGGTAGTAAATGATGGGGACCTACCTCAAATGAGGTCTTAAATGGTTAGAGCCTGTCTATTTTCCATTAAAATGATATTAAATGGCTTAGGTACTATCTCTTGCATTGTAAGACACTACCGATGGTAGTTATGGGATGGGCTCTTTTGATGAGAAAGCCTTAGGTCTAAAAATTGGAAAGGTTTGCAACCTAGTTAGAATTATAAGACATATTCTTGTTTAAATTATACTTCCCAAGTACAGTTATAGGAAGGCTCGAGATTTTTAATCACTGGACATTGTTTTTCTAACTCCCTCCTCATTACAACATAGATTAGGGAAGAAGATAATAGTTTAGATTGTGATGGCGATGAGGAAACTTATGGCAATAGAATATTTATCTACTTATTTTATTCCCTTATTTTTTATGTACCCATGAGAATAATAATGCTGGAACTTTACAATATGGTAGTCCAGATATTTTGGTGTTATTGTACTTTGCTTCCATGACATTGGAATTTTTACATAAATGTGTACTGTTCTGATATCATATCTTTGAACTGTGAGTTTCCTAATATCTAGATACATATCTCTATGTGTATCTCTTTTCACAGCAACCAACAACCTGCTTTGAATTGGGTTTATGATCCGATGGGCCTTTTCTGAGTCAGAATTTAGGGTTGTTTAAGGTTGGGTTTTTACATTTGTTATCATAGCCTAAGTTACCTGATAATAGGGATAGTGTACCTATGAGTGATATAGTTGTTATTTTTCAAAGAATTTGTCATAAACCATTACCATACATATACTATTATGCAATCACACTAATACTATCCTAGGACTGTGTAACTAAATGTTTAACTTACAGACAGTGGATTATGGCAGAAAACCCTTCTTCTTTTGTGGTCCTATCTTTAAAGATTATAGGGTAAGTCTGTTAAGGAAAGCTTTTAGGGGAATGTGTAATCACTACCATGAAGAGGGTCACTGCAAGAATCAATGCTCGAAGTTTTTTAATAAAGGCAGAGTAGACATGCCTATGCTATTATCGCTGCCCATGTTTCCAATAAACAACGTTTTAGAGATAAAGGGAAAGCGTCGATACAAGGTATAACTCTTATATTTAGGGATACAATTCGTACACAATTCAATTCTAGAGCATCTATTCATTTATAGCTAGGAATGTGATCAACTCCTTAAACCTTCAAACCTAAATTGTCACTAACCCAATAGTAGTCTCAAATCCAGTTGGGGGGTCAACATATCTTTTCTCAGTTTGCAAACTCCTAGTGTTAGAAATATGCGATGTAGATTTCATTTATAATGCATACGTTCTTAATTTCAAGGAGTATGAACTTATCTTAGGAATGGATTGCCTGTCGTACTACAGGACAATATTAGATTGTGATAGGAGGGTTGTATGGTTAAAAAGTTGTAAAGGAAGAGATACGAAGATTCATTGTACACCTCAAGCCTCAGTCGAGTTAAGCTATTAGCATTTGCTGAGCCTATCTTATCTGTACCTGCAGTTCGAAAATTTTCCGATGCCTTTGAATAATTCTCAAGTCTCCTACCATGAAGGGAGATCGAGTTTAGGATTGACTTAGAGAAAGATGCAAGACCAGTCGCTCTTCCATTAAGACACATGGCCCACAAAGAAAGGCGAGAGTTAAATAAGCAAATATTAGAGTTATTAAAGAAAGGATTCATCCGATGGAGTAATTTAAAATAAGGAGCCCATATTGTCTTTCCTACTAAGGTAGATGGCTCATTGGGGCTTTGCGTCGACTATTGGGAACTTAACAGGTTGATAAGGAAAAATATTGCCAAGTGCACCAGTACTCATCATTTCCTATGGAGAAAAGCCTTTATAGTTTATATGGATGCATGTCGCACATGATTGGGTGCGGTTCTTTTGCAAGAAGAAAGGGTGATAGCGTATGCTAGTAGACAACTAAAGGGCTATTAGAAGAGATACCTAGTTCTTGATTAGGAGTTAGCAGCTATTATTTTCACCTTGAAGATGTGGAGGCACTATCTCTTAAAGGAAAGTTTTGAGTTATTGATTCACCATAAATTACTCAAATACTCGCTTTTCCAAATAGATTTAAATTTGAGGCAACAATTGTGGATGAAGTTCATAGCATCTTATGACTTTAGGATACAATATAGCCTCAAAAAAGGGAATGTTGTCACTGATGCCCTTAGCCGGAGGCATGCTACTTTAGTTGCTATATATAAGTGGAGGTAATTGAAGTTCCTCTCAAATTTCAACCTCCAACCATCAATTGAACCCACTCAAAACAATCTGGGAACGATGTAGACAAAGCACTTCGAGAATTTTGATTTTTAGTAATGCTCAAAAAACGGTACTAAAAGTTTTAGCAGCGTTTTGATAAACGCAGTTATAAAGCCCGCGACTAAAAATACCTGATTTTTAGTTGCACTTATTCAATACTACCATAAATCGTTTTACTGCAGCTGTAGCAACCCGACTTTCTACTCTCGGAAAATCGCATCACTAATTAAGAAAGAAAGGGGATAGAAGAAGAAAAGAAAGAGAAGAAAGAGAAAACAACACATCAGAATCTCACAGCGGAACTATTTAAATATAATATAGAACATATACATAGTATCATATACATCAGAGTACACAACTACACATCTCAATTTAGACAGTTATTACATTTCTGTCTAATACAATACAAGACATCATACAGAATAACACACAGCGGAAACACTAACTATATATCTACACGCTGAAGCCTCCTGCTCCAAAGCTCCTCCAGAATTCGTCAAGAGATAACCTGAATCACTTGACTACTCATATATAATATGAGTACCATGGAGTTTAATAAAACAGAAAATAAACACTCGGGTCAGACAAGGGTCTGGTGTGAGTAAACGGTTTAAGATTGCTTAACTTTAGAAAAACCTTTGAAAAGAAAAGGAATCACGTAAGACTTCCCACACATAAACATGGAAAAGTTTTTACCTTACGCTAACCAAAACATTTGATAGGAAATCCAGTGCTATTATAATAGTGTCTAGGGTTTTCAAGTAAATATGAAATAGCCAAAAAAATTACATCTATTAAATTCCAGCTACTAGCCACAAAAGTGGGTAATACAAACAAAACCGTAAGGTTTCGTAGGGAAAATGGGTTTCCAACAATGGCAGGGCTACTGGGGTAACGCCCGACACAGTACGTGGCCTAGATCACCGTACCGAGGAGCCACCCTAACTCCTCTGCAACACAAGGCCGGGACCATTCCTTACTGAACAGTCCCGAACAAGACCACCCCGCAGTTGGCTGCAGACCAACTGCCCACACAACCGAAATATAAAGGGATTTCTAGACAGGGATGTATCTTGCTCTCCAGTGGGAGCTACCCACGAAGCCTTGCTGCACCTCCCCTATTTTAGCCATTCCCGGTTGATGATGCTTGAGGCTGCGATTACCTTTATAGGACCAATTATCTTAGAATGCTCATAGTACGCCTGACGATGTGCTGAAAGCATTCAATCCATACAAGTTCGTTCCGGGTTCGAACGAAACCGAAGGCACTATCTCGTTGCACTCGTTTTGGAATCACCCTCAGAGTCAACGACCATAGCCCTTGCACTCTGATTCACCATCTCGAATCTATAAGCACTATTCCGTCAAACTCATTACGGAATCACCCACAGAGTTTTACTGACGTATAACCCTTACACCTCGAGTCTTTACTTGCTCCACTTGGATTCACGACCTACGTTTAATTGGAATCGATGTGGTTTTCGAATATCCAAATATGGAAACCCGATCCCGGTCTTACCGAAACCAAACGCCATTTAATTGTCCAAGTTGTACTTAAGGGATTTAACAATATATATTTCAGAAAATATCACTTAACATAAATGGATGTACCATATTACACAGATAGATAAGCATCTATTATCACATGCATCTATGCATATCACAGAGCAGCATATAAATCACATCTCAGATATAACATATTCACATCATCACATATCAATCAATGTCATCCAACAACAACCAATATCATTAACTCATCCAATGATATATATCATCCAATTACTATTCATTCATAAACAAGTTTGGTTCAAACTTAATTAATCCTTAAATTAAATACTTGGATTATCTTCAATCCAACTTCTTATTCATTAATTAATTACAAATTAATTAATTAACTAACATCACTTAATTATCCATTTCAATTAACCATCCTTGATTAATTATCACTTAATTACTTTAAGTAATTATTACTTAATTACCATATTAATTAATCATCCTGATTAATTACTTTCAAATTATACTAAGTAATTACCTCTTAATTACCTTTTAAAATTAATCATACTTGATTATCTATTCTTTAATTATCCTGATAATTATTCCTTAATTTTCCTTTAATCATACCTGATTAATCACTTTTAATTAATCACATTGATTAATTACTTTTAATTAAAACTACTTGATTAATTACTTTTAATTAATCATATTTAATTGATTACTTTTAATTAATCACCTTTGATTAATTACTTTTAATTACATTTAGTAATTAAAACTTAATTATAAATTAATTAATTAACAATTAATTCATTATTTCCATTAATTAATGATTTCTTTAATAATTAAAATTCTTTCTTAATTAATTACCTTAACAAGTAATTAATCACTTAATTAATTACTCTTAATCCTTTTATTAATTAACCATAAATCAAATAAATTTAAACCTTTAATTAATTATTAATTAATTCTTTGATTAATAACTACAGTGATTATTCCTTAATCATATTTACTTAATTACTTTTAATAATGTAATTATCTTTTACTTAATAACCTTCTGTAATTAATCACTTAATTACTTCACCAAGGAATTATATTAACTCATAAGTGATTATCTTAATTAATCACTAATTAATTATTTAATTAATTAATTTATTTAACTTAATCATTTAAATTAATTAAATGATTCTTGATCTACTATATTAAAAGATTCTTAATTAAGAAACCATTATCTTAATTAAATCATTTATTAACCAATAACACTTGATAATTAAAAATAATTTAATTATCTCAATTATCTTTGCAAGTTTATTTATCTTTAAATTAAATCAAAGTTCTAAATTACTAAAGAAAATCTTTATTATAATTGATTTCCAAATTATAAATCATTACACTTTATTTAAAATAAAATATAACATTTTAGAATCCAATTTATAATATAAACACATTTTAAATTAAACTTTTGAATCTTTTAAATTTTTCCAAAGTTATTTAATAAAGTTTAATACAAACTTCATTTAAAAATCCACTTATCTTATTTTAAACCTTTCATATTTATTATATATAAAACTTTGTTTAACCAATTTTTAAACAATATAGTTTTATAAACAACTTGTTTAAAACTTTAACTTGAAACAATTTAGTTTTAAAAAAATAACTTGTTAAGCTTGCTTAAAACTTGAATCATATACAAATATCAAAGTTTCTTTGTTTTCAAGCCTTTAAAAATATTTCTGTTTATTTTTAAAACTTTCAGAACCCAAAACAAAAACGAAACCTACTAAATCAAATACACGAGCAACCCGCCGAAAATCACGCAACAAACCCCGAGAAATTCACGCGTCGACCCCGAGTCTTCCCTACCCTATGCCTGCTTCGAGAAATACTCGAACTTCCCTGGACAAAGACCCGAGTACAACCTTTCTTCTTCCCAAACCCAACTCTGTTGCACGACAAACGTGCACGTTCACGTGCACCACGATGCTCGTCGCCGGCGAACCCCCTGCCGTCCTTCGTTACATCGCACTTGACCCTGGCAACTACTCAAGACCCAGAAACCCCAATTCTTACGAACATCGAAAATTCAACAATCGAACCCATCAGCTCGAAACACTGTGACCAAAAATTTCTCACCGCCGATCATCCCCTACACGAGACTCCTCGCCTCCTTAGCCGAAGCTTCATCACAATCCCCTAATTCCACGGCAACACATGCGATATCCTCCGGTTGTCTAACGACGCCGTGAACCCCAATTAAATTACGACGTCAAAACTCGAGCATAAAACCCTATTTCGATCTCTACTGGCCAATTCGAACAACTATAAATTCCAAAATTATTTTTCCCATGAACTCCATTGTCCCCTTCACCTTCAAGCTCAACTACGTCGTCAATTACGCCGTCGTTTGCCGTGATTTGGCCAAAAATCCCAAAGAAGATAAACCCAGACATCTCCCAAATTACCCAATTAAAAATTGTAACAATCACACTAAAATTCATGATTTTCAATTGCTATTTCAATTGTGCAATCAAAACTTAAAATTGTTTTAATAAATTTTTGACCCCATTTACCATTTTACTGTAAATTCAAAGTTTTTAAGCTAATTATCCATTTTAAAAACCTAAAATTATTTTTAGATGATAGGCTACTTGATTTCAAACAACTTTAATTTACAATTCCAAGTCTAATTCGAAATTAAAATCAAGTTATTGAATTTATTATCGATTTTGAAACTGTTTCGTAAACACACAGTAAAATTTTAACCATACAGGCATTTCAATCCATATCCAGACATGCAATTAAACACTCACATACAAACATGCATTTAATTCAATTCAGATATCCAAGCAACAACATGATATTTATTCACAATCCAAGATAGAATTCAAGTTTTAAAACTGTTTTTAAAATTTATTTACTCACCTTTTATTGCAGAGGATAGAACTGCATATATTGCTTCCCAGGCTTTTAAATTTGCATGCTCATTGAATTGCTTGATTCCAGTTTGCATGTTGACGAATCTCCTGAATCTATCCTTGCATGTTGATTAATTCTCTGAATTGTTTGCAATGACTGAATTTCCAGATTTCTTCTTTTCTTTCTTTCAGATTTTCAACATTTTACTCCTTTACTTTCTGACTTCCTGATTCCAGCTTACTTCTTTGTTTCAATTTTTACAGGTTTCAGATTTGTATTCATTTTTGATCTTTGTTTTGTATTTTTGTTGAAATGAGATAGTATTCAGTTGAGATTTTCAAGAGTAGATTTTTTTTCTTTCTTATTTTACAATTTTAGATTTTAAATTAAAATGTTAAGAATATGACATTTGTCCCTTGTATGATCTAATTTTCTTACACATATGCTCTCTTATTTAGAAATGTCCTTGCATAAATCAAAATGTTAACAAGTGTTTTAATATCTAATTAATATTTTTAAATGTTATCTTCTTATTTATAAATTTATTTAAGTTATATGTAAGTAATTATGTAATATTATGAACTTATCTTTTAATAAATATGCATGTGAGTACAAATAACTTATAGTTTTGATTTATATTATATAATATATGTTTGAAACATCTATTTTATTTCAACTCTTAAAATTTTTAAAACAAATTTATTTTGTGTTAAAATTAAATTGAAAGACTATTAAAACAAATGAACTTTAATTTAAATCTTATTTAAACAAAAGCTTAAAGTACATATTTATAATAAATAGGGAATTAACTTTGTTATTTAAAATTTAAATATCAAATATCATTTCAAAAGCATTAAATCAACTTAACCTTTCAAATTTCAAAACTATATATATAATAAAGTTTGGAAATACTCTTGTTAAATTTAAATTAATAATTTTCCTATTTCAAATATATATACAAATATATATACACATTTCAAATAGAAACATTCTAACATTAAATTTGTTAATTTCCATATTAAATTTTAAAACAAATATCAAATCACAATATATATACATTTATATATATTACAATTTGAATATAAAGTCTTATTACATAAAAAAAACTTCTTATTTACCAAAATAAATATTTCCAAATCAAATTATTATAAGCTTTCAAAAGAATTAAATTTGCCAATTCATATTGTCAAGAAAAATATTAATAGATATTAACAAATTATTATTATCAGCCTTTTAAAAGAATTTTAACTTGTCAATTTAAAATATAAATGATCAAATCAATTTAATTATTAACAAAGATTATTAAATTGATATTGCTCAAAATTCTGGGTCGTCACATTCCTCCCCCCTTAAAAGAATTTCGTCCCCGAAATTTAAAAGCAAAGATAATTTAATAACCCAGCTAAAGAATTTAAAATTTTTAAATTAGAAATTAAACACTATCAATCATAGCAACCAATTCAAACAAATAATTTTATCTATCCAGAAAAATTCTAAATAGAACTTCCTAATATTATCTAGAGTTTTCCAGGCACCTATACTGGAATACTCGCTCTACAAATCTTAATTAACTACACTATTAAAGCCAAGAACTCCCTCATCTGATTCTACAAATCTGAACAAGGAATCAGACTAAACTCAAAACCAGCTCAACTACCAGATTCCTTCTGAACTGCTGATTCTATCACTCAAAGAATCATACACATATTCCTCAGAGATATGTGAAATACAATGAATTCCAGCTATCCAAACTGGCAATTCAATCCTGTTGATAAAAATCTAATCTCTAGAGAACACAAATAAAACTCCAAATACCTCCAGAGCGAACTCTCCAGTTTTACCAAATCTTATAATTCCTTTGATTGGATAGAACCAAAAGTAATATCCAAATTCCAACTGCACATTCCCAATCTCCTCAATTCTAACTACATAGCTCTTCAGATGCTTTGAGTCACCTCCAATATTCCTAATCAGCTTAACCCTTGCTGATTGCTTCAAGAAACAATAGCACCAACTCAAACCAAATCTCCAGATCCTACTCAACAAAATGGCTCTCCCAAAAATAATTTGCTGAAATCCAAAATTCAACTCTATACCACAAACATCAATGGACTTCAAACCTATATCTCATATCTGAAATGCCAAACAGTTGCACTTTACAACCTTACTTTCCAAATCTAGAAAATCCCTTCATACATGAATTCCCCGTAGAAATCCCTTACTGCAACTCCCGGTTGCTCCCATTCAAGAATAATTCCAAACTCGCTTCCACTGCATAACTCTGATCTAGAGCAGATAAGAATGCTATCGAAGAACTCTAGCACAATCTTTCTCCATACATTGCTCATCCGACTCATAAAATCTTAGTGACCCTTTCACTTGGTCAAAACCTTCCAACGAAATCTCAACTTAGAATAAGATGATCAATCCTTCTCCAAAGAATCTTGAGCTGCCTCACCAAACTCTTCTCGCTCTAAGAGTCATCACACTATATGGTTGAACCATCAAAATTACTCCTGGATTCCAAGTTGATAAGAAAACTCAATCTCCGATTCAGGTCAACTTCTGAATTCCTCAAAAACATCTGGAGAACCTCCGACTACATCCATAGCTTTCACCTTTACTCGAGGTGCCTCAATCTCAATCCAAAGAATACTCAATGATTCCCAAACTAATTGCAAGTCACTTTTGCGATCCCACTCAGTTCTGATTCCAAAGAGTTGTCTCCTCAACTAGAACAACTTTCCTAATCAAGATAAATCTTACCAGAATGGCTTATCTATCAGAAACTGATAGATCACTTCCAACAGATATCCTACTCTACCGAGCCTCCCGAAGAAAAGAATAAGCCTTCACTATCTGCCTGGTCTGCCGATAGTAGAATCCCAAAGATTCAGAATCATCGAAGAAATAGGTCACGCTGCTGCTTCCAAACGTCACTTCAATGATACTGCTAAGCCACAAGATCTTTCTTAACCAGAAGCTCCTGAAACTCAAAACTAACACCCAATTTCACTAAAAATCCATGGGACGAGTAAACATCTTCTCAATAACTCAGCTCCAATCCAAAAACCAACCACTTATCTTCTTAAGAAAACAAATGAGACCATGTTTGAAATGAGGTAACTCATTGACCTTGGTCTCAAGCTTCAATAAAGATAAGACACCCTTACTTGAGATCCAGAGAATCTCTAAACATTCGAATCTTCATTGCAGTAGACATCAATGCTCTTCCAACACCATCTAAATCCGGCTCCAAAAGAAACATCTTCAGAACCATCCATGGAAACTGCATCCCACCATATAGCTATTCATTCTTGAAGCTATCACGATACCACCACTTGCTTCTGCTCAGCTGACAACTCAACTCTTGGAAATCCTTGCTCACTCGAGAACAAATCAACCTCACACTTCAAGAATATACTCCAATTCTTGAAAATACTTTCTTTGGACTCAAAGAAATCCTCTCACCAATCTACACAACTTATTCGAGACAGCATTAGGTCTACAGTCTCGACAAATACATCTCCAACCACAACATATAAACCTCTTCCATTAGTGGTAGTCGTGTTCCACACACTCCTACCTTATCTACCTTTATAACCTATGTTGGAAAATCCGAACAGATAACCCAACAGATTAGGTAGATATATAAATATATATATATATATAAATTACAAGTACGCTCTCTCAAGATAGACACCACTCCAGAGCCTTGGTATTCACTCAACCTAATGCTTTGATACCAACTGTAGCGACCTGACTTTCTACTCCCGGAAAATCGCATCACTAATTATGAAAGAAAGGGGATAGAAGAAGAAAAGAAAGAGAAGAAAGAGAAAACAACACATCAGAATCTCACAGCGGAACGATTTAAATATAATTTAGAACATATACATAGTATCATATACATCAGAGTACACAACTATACATCTCAATTTAGACAGTTATAACATTTCTGTCTAATACAATACAAGACATCATACAGAATAACACACAGCAGAAACTGTAACGACCCGAAATTTTGGTTAATTAAATTTGTCATTTTAATAAGATTTACTTAAATTTAATTTAGAAGAAATAAAGATTTTATAATTAATAATGAAGCAAATGCTGAGAATGAAATGAAACCATGGGAATATAAGGCTAAGTATCTACAGTTGAAACAAAATGACGAATAAATTGAAGTGATGTAAATTGTTATACTAGGCTAAGTGTTGCATATAAGAGAACAAAGGTAAGTAGTGAATTTAGTTAATGAATTAATAATATTAAATAGTAAATTGAATTAAATCAATGTCCGGTACAAATTGAAATATTGTTTGGAATGAAAGCTTATAAATTGTAAGCATTTAATTTACAAATGAAATCAGTGTATTAATTTAGTTGTAACTGAATGTAAATTAATGAAATTATGTAATAATTGATAAATGATGGCATTCATGAATGAAATAAGATTTGTAAGTAATAAAGGAATAATTGAAATAAACATTTACCAATGAAATAGTATATTGATTTATATAGACTTAATAAAAGAGTTGAATTGAATCAATCTATTTAGTCGAAACTAATTAATTGGTATGCAAATTATAAATGGGTTTATAGTAAGAAATTATACTACCGTGAATTGGAATTAAGATGAAATTGAAAAATTCAAGCATGTGATGCAAATATATCATATATAGCAGTGGAATAAAAAAATTAGTGTTATTATAACCTGGTTGGTAAGTAACAAACTTATAACTGAATTTAAAAGAAAATAGGTGACAATGAATATAGATTGTTCATTTATTTGATGTGTTAAATAAATTTTGGTATTCAATCGCAATAAATATAAATAATTAATTGAAACTGTTGTAAGGTCAAAATTTATTGCATATAATAAATTGGGGGATAGATTTCATTAAAGGTAATTTATTTATTATGTTAATGTAAATTTAAATAATTAGAAGTACGTAAATGATGATTAATACCATGTTTGGAAGTTGTAATTTAGAGGATATTAAGAATTATGAATTATTTGAAATACAAATAAAGAAAATGTTACGTTATTGCTATCTGAGGGAATCATTAATTAATTGAATGAAAGTTAAATCAGTGGAATTAATGGAGATTAATTTACGTTACTTATTTAGGGTAGTGACTAAATTTGGTAATCCATTTGCAATTAATGACCATAGTGTTGATACAAGCTAATAAGTTAAATGTCAATGCAATACCAATTAATGGATTGAATGTGATTATGAAATTGGAATTAGACAAATGCAGTAAATAATTCATGGCAAATAAATTTATGGAACAAATGTTAAGATCTTAACTGATGGTAATTAATAATTGAAGATAATGTAAATTCCATTTATAATACGACTATGGGTGAATGAAAAGATTTGTAAATCAAGATTTGTTTATTTATATGAATATAAAGAATTAAGGTAATTGAGTTTTGCAATTAAGTAAAAATTAAACGTTTATTTTTACGTTAATTGAAAATTTAGTTGAAATTGAAAAATATTTATGTATGTTAATTTCATCCATTTGGCTATAATGGATTGAATAATAAGAATAAAGATTTAATTCAATGAAATTTTTGGAAACTTAATTGATAATTTCTAAATTTAATAAAAATAAAAATTTGACACTGAAATGGTAAGTTAATCAACTTTAAATTGACCTTTAAATTATTTAAAACATTGTAATTTGATTGAGACATATAAAGGTAATAAAATTTGTCAAATTTAAGATTTAAAAAAAAAATTGGATTTTATTAATAAATTTTTAATTTATTTAATTAATATAAAATTTGCCATTTTGTCCACTGACTTGGATTTCGACGAAACTAGTTTCATCGGATCCGTAACGGTGAATTATAATAGTGTTTCAAGTTTCATAACGATCGGACTTGTCGTTTGATCGTACCAACTCGAAACGCCTTGAAATTTATGCAATTTAAATCAATCTAAATCAATTTGGAAAAATTGAATTTAGCATACCTTCTTCATACGATGGAATTTGGACGTGAAACTTTTTCCATCGCGTTTAAAGTATTTTTAAACATATATTCTGATATATGGGTTGATCCAATTTCGTTCCGGAGTAGAAACGGGCTTTTCGGGCCATTTAGCGTTCAGCGCGTATACCAATCCGATCCATCTATTATTTTTCAGCCTTGTCTATATATAACCCGTTATAAACCCTAGCCACACCTTATTTTCATTTTTCTATAGGTACATCTCCTTCTCAACTCCTCATTCTAATGGCAGAAAAAAAAACATAATTCCCAAATTCCAAAAATTTATTTCAATTTCAAAAAAAAAAAAAAAAATTGCGGATCTGCAGCAGCTTCTGGTCGCGCTTCAGGTTTCAGAGGAGAAAACCCTAGAGCAACTTCGGGTCAGGAAGAAAATGACTCGGGTAGCTCCGGATCGTTTTGGCGAAAACTCCAAGCAAGCATCGGGGAATCGAGGAGGCGCACCGAAGTCGAACCCGAAGTCGACCCAGGACCAGAATTTTCCATTTTTCAAATTTTCATAACTTTTGCATATGAGCTCGGATTCATGCGCGGTTTGTTTTGCTGGGATCGTATCGGAATTTTTGATGTTTTGGCACAAGTTTGGACAAATTTGGAGACTGTGAAATTTTTGGGTTTAAATTGGATTTGGATTCAATTTAAATTCAAAAGGTGAGTGTTTTAACCCACTCACAACTTCTAAAAGTTTTTATGTTTGTTAAATTTATTTTAGAAATGAATAGAAATTCATTTATGACTATTTGGCATGTTTATTTCATCATATCTGTTAAAATGCATTTATTTAATTTAACTATTAATTTAATTTATTTATTGCGTATTAATTGACAGTTAGAATTTATTTATTTGCATATAAACTGCTAGGAAACAGTTATAAAATTTATTTCTGAATATAAACTGTTAGTTTAATGGTTGTTAAATTTATTTTGAATGTAATTGCCAGTTATTACCTGTTATCAGATATATATTGATATTGATTGATTATTGGATGATGATTTTAATTTGGATGATGGATGATGTTGATGAATGGATGTTTTATTTTATATCATTTAAACTGCAAGTTATCATGCATATTTCATTTCATTCGGGATTGTGGTTTGAAATGATATACAACCGCAAAATTTTATTTTAAATTTGCGGATTGAAATGATAAATATCCGTATCATTTGACCATAGGATAGAAAATTTTATACAGGCACCGTGGTCTATATATAAATATTTTTAAAGTGATTTCTATGGTTTGGATGGGATACGGTTTATAAACATTTTTATTTTTGATATTTTATAAATAGTATATTTTTCCTATATATATACTTATGAAGTTAAAATTTTGAATTCAAGCTGGGTATAAGTTTGCAAATGAAAATGGAAAATTTTGAGAAATGGGATTTGATAATTTATATCATAGGTTTAATGTTTAAGTTGGAAATTTTAAGATATGGTATTTATAAATGGATTGTTCCAAGATAATTAAAATGAATATGTTAGTATAAATTAAATTGAAGAAAATATATAATTGCTAGAAATTGGAGTTTTATTTATGGATTTTATGTAAATATTCAAGACTAAATAATAGTACGTTTAATTTGCTGAAAGAATAAATTCCAACTTTAGTTTTGAAATATTAATACTCCAAATGGATATATATATATATATATATATAGAAATTGAAATGGTTTTTGGAACTTGAAAGTGATATATAAATTATGGTTTAGACTTTAAAATAAAGAAATATATTTGTAAAGCCATGGAAATTATTTTTCTTTACAGAGTAACCTTAAAGTTAAACCATCTATTTATATGCCGTTGAATATCCAAACCATTCAAGTTAGAAGTTATGGGTTTAAAATATATGAATTTCGAAATATTATGCTTTGAAAGTATAATTCAAATGTTTGGTTTCCAGATATTATAGATTTTAAAGCAGTATGATTTTTGGAAAAGAATTATATTTGGATAAAATGATATCATATTGTTTTGGGTTTTAAAATGATATCGTATTCATAGTTTTTGAAATGGAATTTTTATTCTGGTTTTTAAGTATAAACTATTTTAAATGAACGCGGTGTTATAATAACGATGGGTTGGCAAAGAGACCGGGATCGGATATCTGACATACTCTCCGTCGATACCGAAAACCACTTTGACTAACCGTGTACGCGGTGGAGTTTCCAGAATGAAGTAGGTTGGTGGCGACGTTTCCTGTAAGGTAAATACGTGGACCCGACTCCTGTGAGTTGGCATAAGGTGGCTAAAATAGGAGCGATCGACGGGTTAATGAGGTCATTCCTCTGATCGGACACTCCTCTTCGATATTATACTTTGACTTTGGATTGATTCAGTGGCCACTTTTACTTTGATTTTGGGGAGTTTGTTCGAGGTGGGCGGTAGCTGCGGCTACGCGTTACCATCGACCCGGAAGCGTAATTGGTATATCTACCCTGGCATTGCCTAGTTGTGCCGTGTCACCTACCCTAGCGCGCCTTATACGATTTTAGCTTTGTACCATACCTATGGAGTGCCCTCTGACGACGCCCAGTACGGGGGAGATTACGGTACTGTATAGACTATGGGAATATATTCTGTGTTAAGGGCTATATGGGTAACCCCTTAACGCTATTTAAAAGTAAGTTAATTTTACAATTAGACACTATTATAATAGCGCAATATACTACATAGTAAATTGTTTAACGGATCCTTAGGAGATGTAAATCCCAAGCATCTCTTGAGTTATTGCACTCATATTTATTTCTATTAATTTAACTCACATAAGATCTTTTGGTTCTGACTCGAGTGTTTTGTCTTTTCAATTCGCTCGGGTCAGTCCGAGCATTTTAGGATCGAAGACTTTAGCTTTGGAGGACGAAGACGAAGAATTTGTATTATTATTATTTATAGTATTACACTACATTCGCACTATATTCCGCTGCATTGATATTATTGATATGTGAACTCTGATATTTAATTGTATATAGAAGAATCAAATGTTTTGTAAACAGTTTTATAAATTGTGCATTTTATTATTATATTTTATCCTTCCGCTGTGAGATTCTATTTTGTTTTATTTCTTCTCTGTTTTCTTTTTTTTTCCCCATAACAATCCGCCCTTCCGTATGGTTTGAACCGGCACGTGTGTCGGTTTGTAGCGTGCGAAAAGGCGGGATGTTACAGTTGGTATCAGAGCTTTGGTTTAGCGATAAACCTTAGCTTTGTGGGGTTTGACTCTTTGTTAATAGGGTAGTAATACCCTATGGGAGTCGCTGAGTGTATATATATGAGAGAGCGTATTTGTTTGTGTTATAAAAGATTTTGATATTGTGTTAATCTGTTCCGTTTTGTATTTATAAATTCTGGTTGGTGCATGGGACGCTATGACATCAATAGGGATTTCTAAACACTTAATAGGACAGACCGACATAATATTTGTTTTAAATATAGGTAAATGAAATAATTTTGCCTATTATATTTTCTATATATAAAATAAATATTTAAATGATATTATTTATATATATATACATATATATATATATATATATTCTGGTTGCAATAGATTGATTGTTAGGAATAAAATTTTAAATAATAGGTAAGATAAGATTGAAATTAAAATCAATGAAATTTGGAAATTTTAGGACTTAAGTCCGGGATTTTTGAAATTTGCTTTCAAAGGATTTATGAAATATAATAATTGTTTATAAGTATTTTCTTATATAAATATTTAGTATAATTCGGAAGAATTGTTTTAAAGAAGATTTTGGAGGAAATAAGTTTCGTACTTTCCTCTCTATCGCTGGAAAATAATATCGGTGATGGCGGCCACATCATCGACTTTCATTTTCGAGTTTCGAAAGGGAAAGGCCACTGTGGTAAATTCTACTGCAGATTTATTTTGAAATTATCTAAAATTTTAATTGTTTTAAATATAATTAGAGACATATAAGTTGTAAGAAATTATTTATCTATTATTTTTTTTAATTGAAATTTAACCCGGTATTTAATTCTTAAATTTCCATTAATAAAAATTGTTTAAATTATGGTAGTAGAACAGAATTAAATTAATAATTGAAACCCTAAATAAAATAAGAGACTTAAATGCTAAGTTATAAATGAAGTTAAAATTGTAGCTTATAAGGAAAAATTTAAAGATTTATTGAACATTAAATTTAGTTATAAGATGAGATAAAACTTGTATAAGTTCTTTTGCATTTTTTTTAAACATAAGTAACTTACCAAATATGAAAAGTTGAAATGTTAGATAAGAAATTGGAATTGAATATTATACAAGTAGAAATTTTGGAAATAATGAAGTATTCGATGAATTGCTATTATAAATAAGAATTTGATGGTATAAACTTAAGTTATGATGGAAATTTTACTAAAATTAAAGGTAAGTACTATAAATAGGTGATTTAAACTTAAGTAAATAAAATGAAATTCTTTAATAAATAGGGATTGATGTGTAGGGTTGTAAAAAAACTTAAGTATGATATAAATGCTACTAGCTTAATATAATGGAAAGTAGGTAATATAAATAAAGGACTGGAAACCCTAGTTAAAGAATTAATAAAATCCTTTATTTATAAGAATGAAGATTATAAGGTTAATAATTTAGGTATAACTAAAAGGGTTACTGAAATTAAATATAATAAATGTAATCATAGAATAAATGATTTAAATTGGGAAGTGTATTAAATATAATACAAATAAAAGAAACTTGCATGCCCTGAATAAATAAGAATGAATAATTGTAAGTAATAAAAAAAAGAAAAAAGAAACAACCACTGATGAGAAGTAAAATTTGAGGTTGTTAGAAATAAATGTAGATTATAAAAAGAAAATTTATGTGGTATATGAATGAAAATAAATGAAAATAAAAGATAAACTGTTATATGAATGAAAAGATCAAACAGCTAATGTATGAAATAAAAATTTATAATGAATTAATTGATTGGTTGGTTTGAATAGTTATTGTTTGATTTATGGTTGGTCGGGTAAGGAAATTTGAAGTCGTTGGATGAATGAATAATCTATTTTAGTCTCATCTAAGACTGTTGAGTAAATGATGCACTGGATAGTTATTTTCATTCCATACCATTCCAAGTTTTAACCCGAACAACTATTTGTTTGTTTGATTGAATGGTTGTTTTGTTTGGTTGTGTATGCTGTTTGTTGAAATTGATGATTGTGTATTTATTGTTGTTAGTAGTTGAAACCATGAAAACATTTCACTTTATATAAATTGTTAAACCTTTGGATTTTATAAGAAATGCAGGTTATGGAAGCAACTGCTACTGCTTTTGGTTCCATAATAATAAGCGTAAATTGCCCGACAATTAGGTACGTTTTCGGATTACGTTTTGTAGCGCTATTTTATATAATTTTCCCGTATTGGGATATTTTATTTTGGATAATATTTGTAATATATTTGTTATATTTTTATATTATATTTTATTCCGAGCCTCTCCGTACAAAGGAGACCCTACCAAAATTTTCCGTAAATTTTGGACTTAGAAAATATTTTGAAAATGTTTTCCAAACTTTATTAGATTAAGTATAAAAAAATTTAATGATTATAAATTAGTATATTTTATCTAAATTAATTTTGTAAATTTATTTGTTTATAAATTTAATATTTAATATGATATTGATTTCTTAATTCTTCTTTTCCCTTCTTTTTCCTTTTCGGGGACGAAAAGTTTTGAGTGGGGGAGAGTGTAACGACCCGAAATTTTGGTTAATTAAATTTGTCATTTTAATAAGATTTACTTAAATTTAATTTAGAAGAAATAAAGATTTTATAATTAATAATGAAGCAAATGCTGATAATGAAATGAAACCATGGGAATATAAGGCTAAGTATCTACAGTTGAAACAAAATGACGAATAAATTGAAGTGATGTAAATTGTTATACTAGGCTAAGTGTTGCATATAAGAGAACAAAGGTAAGTAGTGAATTTAGTTAATGAATTAATAATATTAAATAGTAAATTGAATTAAATCAATGTCCGGTACAAATTGAAATATTGTTTGGAATGAAAGCTTATAAATTGTAAGCATTTAATTTACAAATGAAATCAGTGTATTAATTTAGTTGTAACTGAATGTAAATTAATGAAATTATGTAATAATTGATAAATGATGGCATTCATGAATGAAATAAGATTTGTAAGTAATAAAGGAATAATTGAAATAAACATTTACCAATGAAATAGTATATTGATTTATATAGACTTAATAAAAGAGTTGAATTGAATCAATCTATTTAGTCGAAACTAATTAATTGGTATGCAAATTATAAATGGGTTTATAGTAAGAAATTATACTACCGTGAATTGGAATTAAGATGAAATTGAAAAATTCAAGCATGTGATGCAAATATATCATATATAGCAGTGGAATAAAAAAATTAGTGTTATTATAACCTGGTTGGTAAGTAACAAACTTATAACTGAATTTAAAAGAAAATAGGTGACAATGAATATAGATTGTTCATTTATTTGATGTGTTAAATAAATTTTGGTATTCAATCGCAATAAATATAAATAATTAATTGAAAGTGTTGTAAGGTCAAAATTTATTGCATATAATAAATTGGGGGATAGATTTCATTAAAGGTAATTTATTTATTATGTTAATGTAAATTTAAATAATTAGAAGTACGTAAATGATGATTAATACCATGTTTGGAAGTTGTAATTTAGAGGATATTAAGAATTATGAATTATTTGAAATACAAATAAAGAAAATGTTACGTTATTGCTATCTGAGGGAATCATTAATTAATTGAATGAAAGTTAAATCAGTGGAATTAATGGAGATTAATTTACGTTACTTATTTAGGGTAGTGACTAAATTTGGTAATCCATTTGCAATTAATGACCATAGTGTTGATACAAGCTAATAAGTTAAATGTCAATGCAATACCAATTAATGGATTGAATGTGATTATGAAATTGGAATTAGATAAATGCAGTAAATAATTCATGGCAAATAAATTTATGGAACAAATGTTAAGATCATAACTGATGGTAATTAATAATTGAAGATAATGTAAATTGTGACGCCCCACCTCTATACCCACGCTAGCCAAGAACACTCCGGAGAAGTGCTGTCAACTAGCACGGAGAATAAGGCTGTTGAGGAGCGACCATCCATGTAATTGCTTATCACACGGTGGCTATAAATAATCTTCGGAAACAAACATAGAAATAATCATATCATAAATCATTCACAGATATCCATATCACAAAGGCGGAAGAAGATATGAATATATAACTAACACATGAAAGTGTACATCAGAGTAGTGGTCAATAAGATCCACGATAATACAAAAGAATAGCAACACGTGCTATACAAAAGAATACAACTATGAGTCTACATCTCAAGTGTATACAACAAAAACTGCTAATCTAAACAGTTAGCCAAAAGTCAGAGTGATGAATCCCTGGGAAGAAGTCAAGCAGAAGCACCTGTAACATCTCGGTCTGATCCGAGTATTATTTAAGAAAATAATAAACGGATCAGTCTAGCTATAAATATCAGATGACATGATATAACATAGAAGATATGGCATAAACATAAACATCCATAACGACATACCACTATAAGTATGTAAATAATGATCAACAGAAGATCAATCAATAAGAGATAATCAATATCACAAGAATCTTCTCGAAGATTCGAAGGGGGCATCATACCCTAAACTTGTACTCATAACAAGTCAATGACATAAATTCCAGAAATCAACACGAGAAATCCAGAAATCATAAAAAGGGAAAGAGGCCTATCACATGACGGTCCGAAGACCATGGGGAGCTACCCCGCATGTGTGAATGGAATCACACAGATTGAGGTCAAGACTAACCAAAAAGCAGAAAGGTATGTGTGAATGGAATCACACAAGTGGTGTCTAGTCTAACCTTGCAATGAAAGAGACATCGCGCAATTGCTAGTCTAATTCATAAAGCGATCATCAAGATCAACGAGAAGTGTCAATTACACTAAGCTAGTAAATATAGAAGTTTAGCTTCATGTCCCATAACCACTTGCTTAACTTAAATATTTACGAACAAACTGTAAATCTTCACTAATAAAATTGTCACAAGAGGTTCAATCGAACAAGTCCAAGAATTAACCGACGAAGTGAACGCAAGCGTTTCATACCACTTGTTTTACTAAGTCGTTTAATTAGATTTCTCATCCGGGTGAGGTAAAGGCTTGTATATACTAATAGATTGGAAAACGGTTTAAGAAAAGAGCTTTGTTATTAAAAATAGAGTTGAAATTGTTTGTTAAAAGAGTTTTGATATTTACTACTAGTATTGAAACCTTTATATTATAAAGTGACAAAACACAGAAGCAATTGTAGAAACAATCAGTCACAAAAATCGCATACGGAGATGTGAATAAAATCCAAGGAAATCAGCTCAATGTTTTTCAGATAAGATCCCCTACGGAGGGGGGGTCCAGGGGGGGTGCGGGGGCAACGCCACCGCTTACGGGGTTCGACCTGCCCGGTCAGGTCGCGGGGGTCCAGGGGGCAGCGCCCCCGGCGGGGTGCGGGGCAGCGCCCCGTCCAAAACGGTACGACCTAAGTGAAGACAAGCGGCCTACGACCTAAAGCAAAGTGAGGTCTAACGACCTAAGGGTTCACGCGGCCTAACACAATGGCCGAGCGACCTAACTGGAGTTAAGGGAGGCAAGCGACTTAAGGTCCAACGACCTACGACTCAAGCAAGCCGAGCGACCTAGTGTGGAGGGGTCGAGCGACTTAAGGAATGCGAACGACCTAAGGTCTAACGACCTACGACTTAACAGAGTCGAGCGACCTAAGGTCTAACGACCTACGACTTAACAGAGTCGAGCGACCTAAGGTAAATGGTCCAATGACCTAACTCGAACGACTTATCTGGAGCTTAGGTCGGAGACGACCTACGAGATAAACCAGGCCGACCTAGTGGACGAGCGACCTAAGGTAAATGGTCCAACGACCTAACTCGAACGACTTATCAGGAGCTTAGGTCGGAGACGACCTACGAGATAAACCAGGGCGAGCGACTTAACGTTTTTCTAGAGATTATAGGTCGGAAACGACCTAAGACTTAAAGCTTAACTCGCGAGCGACCTACGGCTTAAGGCCTAACTCGTGAGCGACCTACGACTTAAGGCTTAACTCGTGAGTGACCTAATTCCGAAGTGCCAATTCTTCCAGAACGACCTAAAGTTAACTCGTGAACGACTCACGACCCATGGACGAACGACTTAACTCCGAACGACCTAAAAATGGCCAGAACGACCTAAGTGCAGAAAATTCACCAAAACGCTAAAAATTGGAGTTTTTCGCCAATCCAATCCAAACCAAATGCTAACATGCATGCAAAAATGATAGGGAATCATTCCCAACAGTCCAATATAGTTATAGGCTAGAATTGTGAGATAAAAATCTCACCTTTGCACTAAAATTTATGAAGATGAAGCTTGAAAGCAAGGAGAAGCAATCCAAAGCTTGAATCCAATATCTTCTACTTGAATTTGGAGTTGAATGATGGAGTTGCAATTGAATTTGAGCCTGGAGTTTTAATTTCCCATTCTCTTCACCATTAATGCTAAAGCTTGAGTTAGTTAGGAAATTTATGAAGAGTGAGGAGAAGAGGGTTGGAACTTGGGCTTAATAGGCTAAACTAACCCAAAGTCCAAAGCGGGAAAAGTTAGTGAAATTTCACTAACTCCAAACCTATCGATGTTTATACTTAAAAAGTTGTAAACGACATTTCGAACTCAATGGAAGTGGTCTCGAGTCCTAATTTGACCGTTTGCAAAAAGTAGTTTTTCGGACCAAAATCCGATTAACGATTTAATATTTAAATAAAAATATTTAAATGTAAACTCGATAAATATGCGGGTTGTTACATAAATTCCATTTATAATACGACTATGGGTGAATGAAAAGATTTGTAAATTAAGATTTGTTTATTTATATGAATATAAAGAATTAAGGTAATTGAGTTTTGCAATTAAGTAAAAATTAAACATTTATTTTTACGTTAATTGAAAATTTAGTTGAAATTGAAAAATATTTATGTATGTTAATTTCATCCATTTGGCTATAATGGATTGAATAATAAGAATAAAGATTTAATTCAATGAAATTTTTGGAAACTTAATTGATAATTTCTAAATTTAATAAAAATAAAAATTTGACACTGAAATGGGAAGTTAATCAACTTTAAATTGACCTTTAAATTATTTAAAACATTGTAATTTGATTGAGACATATAAAGGTAATAAAATTTGTCAAATTTAAGATTTAAAAAAAAAATTGGATTTTATTAATAAATTTTTAATTTATTTAATTAATATAAAATTTGCCATTTTGTCCACTGACTTGGATTTCGACGAAACTAGTTTCATCGGATCCGTAACGGTGAATTATAATAGTGTTTCAAGTTTCATAACGATCGGACTTGTCGTTTGATCGTACCAACTCGAAACGCCTTGAAATTTATGCAATTTAAATCAATCTAAATCAATTTGGAAAAATTGAATTTAGCATAACTTCTTCATACGATGGAATTTGGACGTGAAACTTTTTCCATCACGTTTAAAATATTTTTAAACATATATTTTGATATATGGGTTGATCCAATTTCGTTCCGGAGTAGAAACGGGCTTTTCGGGCCATTTAGCGTTCAGCGCGTATACCAATCCGATCCATCTATTATTTTTCAGCCTTGTCTATATATAACCCGTTATAAACCCTAGCCACACCTTATTTTCATTTTTCTATAGGTACATCTCCTTCTCAACTCCTCATTCTAATGGCAGAAAAAAAAACATAATTCCCAAATTCCAAAAATTTATTTCAATTTCAAAAAAAAAAAAAAATTGCGGTTCTGCAGCAGCTTCTGGTCGCGCTTCAAGTTTCAGAGGAGAAAACCCTAGAGCAACTTCGGGTCAGGAAGAAAATGACTCGGGTAGCTCCGGATCGTTTTGGCGAAAACTCCAAGCAAGCATCGGGGAATTGAGGAGGCGCACCGAAGTCGAACCCGAAGTCGACCCAGGACCAGAATTTTCAATTTTTCAAATTTTCATAACTTTTGCATACGAGCTCAGATTCACGCGCGGTTTGTTTTGCTGGGATCGTATCGGAATTTCTGATGTTTTGGCACAAGTTTGGACAAATTTGGAGACTTTGAAATTTTTGGGTTTAAATTGGATTTGGATTCAATTTAAATTCAAAAGGTGAGTGTTTTAACCCACTCACAACTTCTAAAAGTTTTTATGTTTGTTAAATTTATTTTAGAAATGAATAGAAATTCATTTATGACTATTTGGCATGTTTATTTCATCATATCTGTTAAAATGCATTTATTTAATTTAACTGTTAATTTAATTTATTTATTGCGTATTAATTGACAGTTAGAATTTATTTATTTGCATATAAACTGCTAGGAAACAGTTATAAAATTTATTTCTGAATATAAACTGTTAGTTTAATAGTTGTTAAATTTATTTTGAATGTAATTGCCAGTTATTACCTGTTATCAGATATATATTGATATTGATTGATTATTGGATGATGATTTTGATTTGGATGATGGATGATGTTGATGAATGGATGTTTTATTTTATATCATTTAAACTGCAAGTTATCATGCATATTTCATTTCATTCGGGATTGTGGTTTGAAATGATATACAACCGCAAAATTTGATTTTAAATTTGCGGATTGAAATGGTAAATATCCGTATCACTTGACCATAGGATAGAAAATTTTATACAGGCACCGTGGTCTATATATAAATATTTTTAAAGTGATTTCTATGGTTTGGATGGGATACGATTTATAAACATTTTTATTTTTGATATTTTATAAATAGTATATTTTTCCTATATATATACTTATGAAGTTAAAATTTTGAATTCAAGCTGGGTATAAGTTTGCAAATGAAAATGGAAAATTTTGAGAAATGGGATTTGATAATTTATATCATAGGTTTAATGTTTAAGTTGGAAATTTTAAGATATGGTATTTATAACTGGATTGTTCCAAGATAATTAAAATGAATATGTTAGTATAAATTAAATTGAAGAAAATATTGAATTGCTAGAAATTGAAGTTTTATTTATGGATTTTATGTAAATATTCAAGACTAAATAATAGTACGTTTAATTTGCTGAAAGAATAAATTCCAACTTTAGTTTTGAAATATTAATACTCCAAATGGATATATATATATATAGAAATTGAAATGGTTTTTGGAACTTGAAAGTGATATATAAATTATGGTTTAGACTTTAAAATAAAGAAATATATTTGTAAAGCCATGGAAATTATTTTTCTTTACAAAGTAACCTTAAAGTTAAACCATCTATTTATATGCCGTTGAATATCCAAACCATTCAAGTTAGAAGTTATGGGTTTAAAATATATGAATTTCGAAATATTATGCTTTGAAAGTATAATTCAAATGTTTGGTTTCCAGATATTATAGATTTTAAAGCAGTATGATTTTTGGAAAAGAATTATATTTGGATAAAATGATATCATATTGTTTTGGGTTTTAAAATGATATCGTATTCATAGTTTTTGAAATGGAATTTTTATTCTGGTTTTTAAGTATAAACTATTTTAAATGACCGCGGTGTTATAATAACGATGGGTTGGCAAAGAGACCGGGATCGGATATCTGACATACTCTCCGTCGATACCGAAAACCACTTTGACTAACCGTGTACGCGGTGGAGTTTCCAGAATGAAGTAGGTTGGTGGCGACGTTTCCTGTAAGGTAAATACGTGGACCCGACTCCTGTGAGTTGGCATAAGGTGGCTAAAACAGGAGCGATCGACGGGTTAATGAGGTCATTCCTCTGATCGGACACTCCTCTTCGATATTATACTTTGACTTTGGATTGATTCAGTGGCCACTTTTACTTTGATTTTGGGGAGTTTGTTCGAGGTGGGCGGTAGCTGCGGCTACGCGTTACCATCGACCCGGAAGCGTAATTGGTATATCTACCCTGGCATTGCCTAGTTGTGCCGTGTCACCTACCCTAGCGCGCCTTATACGATTTTAGCTTTGTACCATACCTATGGAGTGCCCTCTGACGACGCCCAGTACGGGGGAGATTACGGTACTGTATAGACTATGGGAATATATTCTGTGTTAAGGGCTATATGGGTAACCCCTTAACGCTATTTAAAAGTAAGTTAATTTTACAATTAGACACTATTATAATAGCGCAATATACTACATAGTAAATAGTTTAACGGATCCTTAGGAGATGTAAATCCCGAGCATCTCTTGAGTTATTGCACTCATATTTATTTCTATTAATTTAACTCACATAAGATCTTTTATTTCTGACTCGAGTGTTTTGTCTTTTCAATTCGCTCGGGTCAGTCCGAGCGTTTCAGGATCGAAGACTTTAGCTTTGGAGGACGAAGACGAAGAATTTGTATTATTATTATTTATAGTATTACACTACATTCGCACTATATTCCGCTGCATTGATATTATTGGTGTGTGAACTCTGATATTTAATTGTATATAGAAGAATCAAATGTTTTGTAAACAGTTTTATAAATTGTGCATTTTATTATTATATTTTATCCTTCCGCTGTGAGATTCTATTTTGTTTTATTTCTTCTCTGCTTTCTTTTTTTTCCCCATAACAATCCGCCCTTCCGTATGGTTTGAACTGGCACGTGTGTCGGTTTGTAGCGTGCGAAAAGGCGGGATGTTACAGTTGGTATCAGAGCTTTGGTTTAGCGATAAACCTTAGCTTTGTGGGGTTTGACTCTTTGTTAATAGGGTAGTAATACCCTATGGGAGTCGCCGAGTGTATATATATGAGAGAGCGTATTTGTTAGTGTTATAAAAGATTTTGATATTGTGTTAATCTGTTCCGTTTTGTATTTATAAATTCTGGTTGGTGCATGGGATGTTATGACATCAATAGGGATTTCTAAACACTTAATAGGACAGACCGACATAATATTTGTTTTAAATATAGGTAAATGAAATAATTTTGCCTATTATATTTTCGATATATAAAATAAATTTTTAAATGATATTATTTATATATATATACATATATATATATATATTCTGGTTGCAATAGATTGATTGTTAGGAATAAAATTTTAAATAATAGGTAAGATAAGATTGAAATTAAAATCAATGAAATTTGGAAATTTTAGGACTTAAGTCCGGGATTTTTGAAATTTGCTTTCAAAGGATTTATGAAATATAATAATTGTTTATAAGTATTTTCTTATATAAATATTTAGTATAATTCGGAAGAATTGTTTTAAAGAAGATTTTGGAGAAAATAAGTTTCGTACTTTCCTCTCTATCGCTGGAAAATAATTTCGGTGATGGCGGCCACATCATCGACTTTCATTTTCGAGTTTCGAAAGGGAAAGGCCACTGTGGTAAATTCTACTGCAGATTTATTTTGAAATTATCTAAAATTTTAATTGTTTTAAATATAATTAGAGACATATAAGTTGTAAGAAATTATTTATCTATTATTATTTTTAATTGAAATTTAACCCGGTATTTAATTCTTAAATTTCCATTAATAAAAATTGTTTAAATTATGGTAGTAGAACAGAATTAAATTAATAATTGAAGCCCTAAATAAAATAAGAGACTTAAATGCTAAGTTATAAATGAAGTTAAAATTGTAACTTATAAGGAAAAATTTAAAGATTTATTGAACATTAAATTTAGTTATAAGATGAGATAAAACTTGTATAAGTTCTTTTGCATTTTTTTTAAACGTAAGTAACTTACCAAATATGAAAAGTTGAAATGTTAGATAAGAAATTGGAATTGAATATTATACAAGTAGAAATTTTGGAAATAATGAAGTATTCGATGAATTGCTATTATAAATAAGAATTTGATGGTATAAACTTAAGTTATGATGGAAATTTTACTAAAATTAAAGGTAAGTACTATAAATAGGTGATTTAAACTTAAGTAAATAAAATGAAATTCTTTAATAAATAGGGATTGATGTGTAGGGTTGTAAAAAAACTTAAGTATGATATAAATGCTACTAGCTTAATATAATGGAAAGTAGGTAATATAAATAAAGGACTGGAAACCCTAGTTAAAGAATTAATAAAATCCTTTATTTATAAGAATGAAGATTATAAGGTTAATAATTTAGGTATAACTAAAAGGGTTACTGAAATTAAATATAATAAATGTAATCATAGAATAAATGATTTAAATTGGGAAGTGTATTAAATATAATACAAATAACAGAAACTTGCATGACCTGAATAAATAAGAATGAATAATTGTAAGTAATAAAAAAAAGAAAAAAGAAACAACCACTGATGAGAAATAAAATTTGAGGTTGTTAGAAATAAATGTAGATTATAAAAAGAAAATTTATGTGGTATATGAATGAAAATAAATGAAAATAAAAGATAAACTGTTATATGAATGAAAAGATCAAACAGCTAATGTATGAAATAAAAATTTATAATGAATTAATTGATTGGTTGGTTTGAATAGTTATTGTTTGATTTATGGTTGGTCGGGTAAGGAAATTTGAAGTCGTTGGATGAATAAATAATCTATTTTAGTCTCATCTAAGACTGTTGAGTAAATGATGAACTGGATAGTTATTTTCATTCCATACCATTCCAAGTTTTAACCCGAACAACTATTTGTTTGTTTGATTGAATGGTTGTTTTGTTTGGTTGTGTATGTTGTTTGTTGAAATTGATGATTGTGTATTTATTGTTGTTAGTAGTTGAAACCATGAAAACATTTCACTTTATATAAATTGTTAAACCTTTGGATTTTATAAGAAATGCAGGTTATGGAAGCAACTGCTACTGCTTTTGGTTCCATAATAATAAGCGTAAATTGCCCGACAATTAGGTATGTTTTCGGATTACGTTTTGTAGCGCTATTTTATATAATTTTCCCGTATTGGGATATTTTATTTTGGATAATATTTGTAATATATTTGTTATATTTTTATATTATATTTTCTTCCGAGCCTCTCCGTACAAAGGAGACCCTACCAAAATTTTCCGTAAATTTTGGACTTAGAAAATATTTTGAAAATGTTTTCCAAACTTTATTAGATTAAGTATAAAAAAATTTAATGATTATAAATTAGTATATTTTATCTAAATTAATTTTGTAAATTTATTTGTTTATAAATTTAATATTTAATATGATATTGATTTCTTAATTCTTCTTTTCCCTTCTTTTTCCTTTTCGGGGACGAAAAGTTTTGAGTGGGGGAGAGTGTAACGACCCGAAATTTTGGTTAATTAAATTTGTCATTTTAATAAGATTTACTTAAATTTAATTTAGAAGAAATAAAGATTTTATAATTAATAATGAAGCAAATGCTGATAATGAAATGAAACCATGGGAATATAAGGCTAAGTATCTACAGTTGAAACAAAATGACGAATAAATTGAAGTGATGTAAATTGTTATACTAGGCTAAGTGTTGCATATAAGAGAACAAAGGTAAGTAGTGAATTTAGTTAATGAATTAATAATATTAAATAGTAAATTGAATTAAATCAATGTCCGGTACAAATTGAAATATTGTTTGGAATGAAAGCTTATAAATTGTAAGCATTTAATTTACAAATGAAATCAGTGTATTAATTTAGTTGTAACTGAATGTAAATTAATGAAATTATGTAATAATTGATAAATGATGGCATTCATGAATGAAATAAGATTTGTAAGTAATAAAGGAATAATTGAAATAAACATTTACCAATGAAATAGTATATTGATTTATATAGACTTAATAAAAGAGTTGAATTGAATCAATCTATTTAATTGAAACTAATTAATTGGTATGAAAATTATAAATGGGTTTATAGTAAGAAATTATACTACCGTGAATTGGAATTAAGATGAAATTGAAAAATTCAAGCATGTGATGCAAATATATCATATATAGCAGTTGAATAAAAAAATTAGTGTTATTATAACCTGGTTGGTAAGTAACAAACTTATAACTGAATTTAAAAGAAAATAGGTGACAATGAATATAGATTGTTCATTTATTTGATGTGTTAAATAAATTTTGGTATTCAATCGCAATAAATATAAATAATTAATTGAAACTGTTGTAAGGTCAAAAATTTGTTGCATATAATAAATTGGGGGATAGATTTCATTAAAGGTAATTTATTTATTATGTTAATGTAAATTTAAATAATTAGAAGTACGTAAATGATGATTAATACCATGTTTGGAAGTTGTAATTTAGAGGATATTAAGAATTATGAATTATTTGCAATACAAATAAAGAAAATGTTACGTTATTGCTATCTGAGGGAATCATTAATTAATTGAATGAAAGTTAAATCAGTGGAATTAATGGAGATTAATTTACGTTACTTATTTAGGGTAGTGACTAAATTTGGTAATCCATTTGCAATTAATGACCACAATGTTGATACAAGCTAATAAGTTAAATGTCAATGCAATACCAATTAATGGATTGAATGTGATTATGAAATTGGAATTAGATAAATGCAGTAAATAATTCATGGCAAATAAATTTATGGAACAAATGTTAAGATCTTAACTGATGGTAATTAATAATTGCTGATAATGTAAATTCCATTTATAATACGACTATGGGTGAATGAAAAGATTTGTAAATCAAGATTTGTTTATTTATATGAATATAAAGAATTAAGGTAATTGAGTTTTGCAATTAAGTAAAAATTAAACATTTATTTTTACGTTAATTGAAAATTTAGTTGAAATTGAAAAATATTTATGTATGTTAATTTCATCCATTTGGCTATAATGGATTGAATAATAAGAATAAAGATTTAATTCAATGAAATTTTTGGAAACTTAATTGATAATTTCTAAATTTAATAAAAATAAAATTTTGACACTGAAATGGGAAGTTAATCAACTTTAAATTGACCTTTAAATTGTTTAAAACATTGTAATTTGATTGAGACATATAAAGGTAATAAAATTTGTCAAATTTAAGATTTAAAAATAAAAAATTAGATTTTATTAATAAATTTTTAATTTATTTAATTAATATAAAATTTGCCATTTTGGCCACTGACTTGGATTTCGACGAAACTAGTTTCATCGGATCCGTAACGGTGAATTACAATAGTGTTTCAAGTTTCATAACGATCGGACTTGTCGTTTGATCGTACCAACTCGAAACGCCTTGAAATTTATGCAATTTAAATCAATCTAAATCAATTTGGAAAAATTGAATTTAGCATAACTTCTTCATACGATGGAATTTGGACGTGAAACTTTTTCCATCGCGTTTAAAATATTTTTAAACATATATTTTGATGTATGGCTTGATCCAATTTCGTTCCGGAGTAGAAACGGGCTTTTCGGGCCATTTAGCGTTCAGCGCGTATAGCAATCCGATCCATCTATTATTTTTCAGCCTTGTCTATATATAACCCGTTATAAACCCTAGCCACTCCTTATTTTCATTTTTCTATACGTACATCTCCTTCTCAACTCCTCATTCTAATGGCAGAAAAAAAAACATAATTCCCAAATTCCAAAAATTTATTTAAATTTAAAAAAAAAAAAAAAAATTTACGGATCCAATTATTTCAGGTTTCAGAGGAGAAAACCCTAGAGCAACTTCGGGTCAGGAAGAAAATGACTCGGGTCGCTCCGGATCGTTTTGGCGAAAACTCCAAGCAAGCATCGGGGAATTGAGGCGGCGCACCGAAGTCGAACCCGAAGTCGACCCAGTACCAGAATTTTCAATTTTTCAAATTTTCATAACTTTTGCATACGAGCTCGGATTCACGCGCGGTTTGTTTTGCTGGGATCGTATCGGAATTTCTGATGTTTTGGCACTTGTTTGGACAAATTTGGAGACTGTGAAATTTTTGGGTTTAAATTGGATTTGGATTCAATTTAAATTCAAAAGGTGAGTGTTTTAACCCACTCACAACTTCTAAAAGTTTTTATGTTTGTTAAATTTATTTTAGAAATGAATAGAAATTAATTTATGACTATTTGGCATGTTTATTTCATCATATCTGTTAAAATGCATTTATTTAATTTAACTATTAATTTAATTCATTTATTGCGTATTAATTGACAGTTAGAATTTATTTATTTGCATATAAACTGCTAGGAAACAGTTATAAAATTTATTTCTGAATATAAACTGTTAGTTTAATGGTTGTTAAATTTATTTTGAATGTAATTGCCAGTTATTACCTGTTATCAGATATATATTGATATTGATTGATTATTGGATGATGATTTTGATTTGGATGATGGATGATGTTGATGAATGGATGTTTTATTTTATATCATTTAAACTGCAAGTTATCATGCATATTTCATTTCATTCGGGATTTTGGTTTGAAATGATATACAACCACAAAATTTTATTTTTAATTTGCGGATTGAAATAATAAATATCCGTATCACTTGACCATAGGATAGAAAATTTTATACAGGCACCGTGGTCTATATATAAATATTTTTAAAGTTATTTCTATGGTTTGGATGGGATACGGTTTATAAACATTTTTATTTTTGATATTTTATAAATAGTATATTTTTCCTATATATATACTTATGAAGTTAAAATTTTGAATTCAAGCTGGGTATAAGTTTGCAAATGAAAATGGAAAATTTTGAGAAATGGGATTTGATAATTTATATCATAGGTTTAATGTTTAAGTTGGAAATTTTAAGATATGGTATTTATAACTGGATTGTTCCAAGATAATTAAAATGAATATGTTAGTATAAATTAAATTGAAGAAAATATATAATTGCTAGAAATTGGAGTTTTATTTATGGATTTTATGTAAATATTCAAGACTAAATAATAGTACGTTTAATTTGCTGAAAGAATAAATTCCAACTTTAGTTTTGAAATATTAATACTCCAAATGGATATATATATATATAGAAATTGAAATGGTTTTTGGAACTTGAAAGTGATATATAAATTATGGTTTAGACTTTAAAATAAAGAAATATATTTGTAAAGCCATGGAAATTATTTTTCTTTACAGAGTAACCTTAAAGTTAAACCATCTATTTATATGCCGTTGAATATCCAAACCATTCAAGTTAGAAGTTATGGGTTTAAAATATATGAATTTCGAAATATTATGCTTTGAAAGTATAATTCAAATGTTTGGTTTCCAGATATTATAGATTTTAAAGCAGTATGATTTTTGGAAAAGAATTATATTTGGATAAAATGATATCATATTGTTTTGGGTTTTAAAATGATATCGTATTCATAGTTTTTGAAATGGAAATTTTTATTCTGGTTTTTAAGTATAAACTATTTTAAATGACCGCGGTGTTATAATAACGATGGGTTGGCAAAGAGACCGGGATCGGATATCTGACATACTCTCTGTCGATACCGAAAACCACTTTGACTAACCGTGTACGCGGTGGAGTTTCCAGAATGAAGTAGGTTGGTGGCGACGTTTCCTGTAAGGTAAATACGTGGACCCGACTCCCGTGAGTTGGCATAAGGTGGCTAAAACAGGAGTGATCGACGGGTTAATGAGGTCATTCCTCTGATCGGACACTCCTCTTCGATATTATACTTTGACTTTGGATTGATTCAGTGGCCACTTTTACTTTGATTTTGGGGAGTTTGTTCGAGGTGGGCGGTAGCTGCGGCTACGCGTTACCATCGACCCGGAAGCGTAATTGGTATATCCACCCTGGCATTGCCTAGTTGTGCCGTGTCACCTACCCTAGCGCGCCTTATACGATTTTAGCTTTGTACCATACCTATGGAGTGCCCTCTGACGACGCCCAGTACGGGGGAGATTACGGTACTGTATAGACTATGGGAATATATTCTGTGTTAAGGGCTATATGGGTAACCCCTTAACGCTATTTAAAAGTAAGTTTATTTTACAATTAGACACTATTATAATAGCGCAATATACTACATAGTAAATAGTTTAACGGATCCTTAGGAGATGTAAATCCCGAGCATCTCTTGAGTTACTGCACTCATATTTATTTCTGTTAATTTAACTCACATAAGATCTTTTAGTTCTGACTCGAGTGTTTTGTCTTTTCAATTTGCTCGGGTCAGTCCGAGCGTTTCAGGATCGAAGACTTTAGCTTTGGAGGACGAAGACGAAGAATTTGTATTATTATTATTTATAGTATTACACTACATTCGCACTATATTCCGATGCATTGATATTATTGGTATGTGAACTCTGATATTTAATTGTATAAAGAAGAATCAAATGTTTTGTAAACAGTTTTATAAACTGTGTATTTTATTATTATATTTTATCCTTCCGCTGTGAGATTCTATTTTGTTTTATTTCATCTCTGTTTTCTTTTTTTTTCCCATAACAATCCGCCCTTCCGTATGGTTTGAACTGGCACGTGTGTCGGTTTGTAGCATGTGAAAAGGCGGGATGTTATAGAAACACTAACTATATATCTACACACTGAAGCCTCCTGCTCCAAAGCTCCTCCAGAATTCTTCAAGAGATAACCTGAATCACTTGACTACTCATATATAATATGAGTACCCAAGAGTTTAATAAAACAGAAAATAAACACTCGGGTCAGACAGGGGTCTAGTGTGAGTAAACGGTTTAAGATTGCTTAACTTTAGAAAAACCTTTGAAAAGAAAAGGTATCACGTAAGACTTCCCACACATAAACATGGAAAAGTTTTTACCTTACGCTAACCAAAACATTTGATAGGAAATCCAGTGATATTATAATAGTGTCTAGGGTTTTCAAGTAAATATGAAATAGCCGAAATTGTTACATCTATTAAATTCCAGCTACTAGCCACAAAAGTGGGTAATACAAACAAAACCGTAGGGTCTCGTAGGGAAAATAGGTTTCCAACAATGGCAGGCTACTGGGGTACCGCCCGTCACAGTACGTGGCCTAGATCACTGTACCGAGGAGCCACCCTAACTCCTCTGCAACACAAGGCCGGGACCAATCCTTACTGAACAGTCCCGAAAAAGACCACCCCGCAGTTGGCTGCAGACCAACTGCCCACACAGCCGAAATATAAAGGGACTTCTAGACAGGGATGTATCTTGCTCTCCAGTGGGAGCTACCCACGAAGCCTTGCTGCACCTCCCCTGTTTTAGCCATTCCCGGTTGATGAGGCTTGAGGCTGCGATTACCTTTATAGGACCAATTATCTTAGAATGCTCATCGTCCGCCTGACGATGTGCTGAAACCATTCAATCCATACAAGTTCGTTCCGGGTTCGAACGAAACCGAAGGCACTATCTCGTTGCACTCATTTTGGAATCACCCTCAGAGTCAACGACCATAGCCCTTGCCCTCTGATTCACCATCTCGAATCTATAAGCACTATTCCGTCAAACTCATTACGGAATCACCCACAGAGTTATACTGACGTATAGCCCTTACACCTCGAGTCTTCACTTGCTCCACTTGGATTCACGACCTACGTTTAATTGGAATCGATGTGGTTTTCGGATATCCAAATATGGAAACCCGATCCCGGTCTCACCAAAACCAAACGCCATTTTAATGTCCAAGTTGTACTTAAGGGATTTAACAATAGATATTTTAGAAAATATCACTTAACATAAATGGATGTACCATATTACACAGATAGATAAGCATCTATTATCACATGCATCTATACATATCACAGAGCAGCATATAAATCACATCTCAGATATAACATATTCACATCATCACATATCGATCAATGTCATCCAACAACAACCAATATCATTAACTCATCCAATGATATATATCATCCAATCATTATTCATTCATAAACAAGTTTGGTTCAAACTTAATTAATCCTTAAATTAAATACTTGGATTATCTTCAATCCAACTTCTTATTCATTAATTAATTACAAATTAATTAATTAACTAACATCATTTAATTATCCATTTCAATTAACCATCCTTGATTAATTATCACTTAATTACTTTAAGTAATTATTACTTAATTACCATATTAATTAATCATCCTGATTAATTACTTTCAAATTATACTAAGTAATTACCTCTTAATTACCTTTTAAAATTAATCATACCTGATTAATCACTCTTAATTAATCACATTGATTAATTACTTTTAATTAAAACTACTTGATTAATTACTTTTAATTAATCATATTTAATTAATTACTTTTAATTAATCACCTTTGATTAATTACTTTTAATTACATTTAGTAATTAAAACTTAATTATAAATTAATTAATTAACAATTAATTCATTATTTCCATTAATTAATGATTTCTTTAATAATTAAAATTCTTTCTTAATTAATTACATTAACAAGTAATTAATCACTTAATTAATTACTCATAATCCTTTTATTAATTAACCATAAATCAAACAAATTTAAACCTTTAATTAATTATTAATTAAGTCTTTGATTAATAACTAAAGTGATTATTCCTTAATCATATTTACTTAATTACTTTTAATAAAGTAATTATCTTTTACTTAATTACCTTCTATAATTAATCACTTAATTACTTCACCAAGGAATTATATTAACTCATAAGTGATTATCTTAATAAATCACTAATTAATTAATTAATTAATTTAACTTAATCATTTAAATTAATTAAATGATTCTTGATCTACTATATTAAAAGATTCTTAATTAAGAAACCATTATCTTAATTAAATCATTTATTAACCAATAACACTTGATAATTAAAAATAATTTAATTATCTCAATTATCTTTACAAGTTTATTTATCTTTAAATTAAATCAAATTTCTAAATTACTAAAGAAAATCTTTATTATAATCGATTTCCAAATTATAAATCATTACACTTTATTTAAAATAAAAAATAACATTTTAGAATCCAATTTGTAATATAAACACATTCTAAATTAAACTTTTGAATCTTTTAAATTTTTCCAAAGTTATTTAATAAAGTTTAATACAAACTTCATTTCAAACTCCACTTATCTTATTTTAAACCTTTCATATTTATTATATATAAAACTTTGTTTAACCAATTTTTAAACAATATAGTTTTATAAACAACTTGTTTAAAACTTTAACTTGAAACAATTTAGTTTTAAAAAAATAACTTGTTAAGCTTGCTTAAAACTTGAATCATATACAAATATCAAAGTTTCTTTGTTTTCAAGCCTTTAAAAATACTTCTGTTTATTTTTAAAACTTTCAGAACCCAAAACAGAAACGAAACCTGCTAAATCAAATACACGAGCAACCCGCCGAAAATCATGCAACAAACCCCGAGAAATTCACGCATCGACCCCGAGTCTTCCCTACCCTATGCCTGCTTCGAGAAATACTCGAACTTCCCTGGACAAAGACCCGAGTACAACCTTTCTTTTTCCCAAACCCAACTCTGCTGCACGACAAACGTGCACGTTCACGTGCACCACGACGCTCGTCGCTGGCGAACCCCCTGCCGTCCTGCGTTACGTCGCACTTGACCCCGGCAACTACCTCAAGACCCAGAAACCCCAATTCTTACGAACATCGAAAATTCAACAATCGAACCCATCATCTTGAAACACTGTGACCAAAAATTTCTCACGGCCGATCATCCCCTACACGAGACTCCTCGCCTCCTTAGCCGAAGCTTCATCACAATCCCCTAATTCCACGGCAACACATGCGATATCCTCCGGTTGTCTAACGACGCCGTGAACCTCAATTAAATTACGACGTCAAAACTCGGGCATAAAACCCTATTTCGATCTCTACCGGCCAACTCGAACAACTATAAATTCCAAAATTATTTTTCCTATGAACTCCATTGTCCCCTCCACCTTCAAGCTCAACCACGTCGTCAATTACGCCGTCGTTTGCCGTGATTTGGCCAAAAAGCCCAAAGAAGATAAACTCAGACATCTCCCAAATTACCCAATTAAAAATTGTAACAATCACACTAAAATTCATGATTTTCAATTGCTATTTCAATTGTGCAATCAAAACTTAAAATTTTTTTAATAAATTTTTGACCCCATTTACCATTTTACTGTAAATTCAAAGTTTTTAAGCTAATTATCCATTTTAAAAACCTAAAATTATTTTTAGATGATAGCCTACTTGATTTCAAACAACTTTTATTTACAATTCCAAGTCTAATTCAAATTTAAAATCAAGTTATTGAATTTATTATCGATTTTGAAACTGTTTCACAAACACAAAGAAAATTTTTAACCATACAAGCATTTCAATCCATATCCAGACATGCAATTAAACACTCACATACAAACATGCATTTAATTCAATTCAGATATCCAAGCAACATCATGATATTTATTCACAATCCAAGATAGAATTCAAGTTTTAAAACTGTTTTTAAAATTTATTTACTCACCTTTTATTGCAGAGGATAGAACTGCATATATTGCTTCCCAGGCTTTTACATTCATTTGCATGCTCATTGAATTGCTTGATTCCAGTTTGCATGTTGACCAATCTCCTCAATCTATCCTTGCATGTTGATTAATTCTATGAATTGTTTGCAATGACTAAATTTCCAGATTTCTTCTTTTCTTTCTTTCAGATTTTCAACATTTTACTTCTTTGCTTTCTAACTTCATGATTCCAGCTTACTTCTTTGTTTCAATTTTTACAGGTTTCAGATTTGTATTCATTTTTGATCTTTGTTTTGTATTTTTGTTGAAATGAGATAGTATTCGGTTGAGGTTTTCAAGAGTAGATTTTTTTTTTCTTTCTTATTTTACAATTTTAGACTTTAAATTAAAATGTTAAGAATATGACATTTGTCCCTTGTATGATCTAATTTCCTTACACATATGCTCTCTTATTTACAAATGTCCTTGCATAAATCAAAATGTTAACAAGTATTTTAATATCTAATTAATATTTTTAAATGTTATCTTCTTATTTATAAATTTATTTAAGTTATATGTAAGTAATTATGTAATATTATGAACTTATCTTTTAATAAATATGCATGTGAATACAAATAACTTATAGTTTTGATTTATATTATATAATATATGTTTGAAACATCTATTTTATTTCAACTCTTAAAATTTTTAAAACAAATGTATTTTGTGTTAAAATTAAATTGAAAGACTATTAAAACAAATGAACTTTAATTTAAATCTTATTCAAACAAAAGCTTAAAGTACATATTTATAATAAATAAGGAATTAACTTTGTTATTTAAAATTTAAATTTCAAATATCATTTCAAAAGCATTAAATCAAATTAACCTTTCAAATTTCAAAACTATATATATAATAAAGTTTGGAAATACTCTTGTTAAATTTAAATTAATAATTTTCCTATTTCAAATATATATACAAATATATATACACATTTCAAATAGAAACATTCTAACATTAAATTTGTTAATTTCCATATTAAATTTTAAAACAAATAACAAATCACAATATATATACATTTATATATATTACAATTTGAATATAAAGTCTTATTACATAAAAAAACTTCTTATTTACCAAAATAAATATTTCCAAATCAAATTATTATAAGCTTTCAAAAGAATTAAATTTGCCAATTCATATTGTTAAGAAAAATATTAATAGATATTAACAAATTATTATTATCAGCCTTTTAAAAGAATTTTAACTTTTCAATTTAAAATATAAATGATCAAATCAATTTATTTGTTAACAAAGATTATTAAATTGATATTGCTCAAAATTCCGGGTCGTCACAGCAGCGTTTATGAAACGCCACTAAATTCTTTTTTTGCAGCGTGTATAAAACGATGCCAAAATGTACTTGGTCTGCTCAAAAATATTTTGGTAGCGTTTATTAAACGCTGTAATAGAGGACGCAGTTTATTGACAAAGCCTGTAGCCTCGTGTATTAAATGCTACTATATATGCTCTCATTCGACCCTTTATTTTTTGTAGCGTTTTTAGTAGCATTTTCGAAACAGTACTGAAAATATTCCAGCTCTGCCTATAAATTGCCTCCAGTTCAATCTTGTTCATAGCTTATAACATAATACATAAACACATACACATTAAACAACCGCAAAATACATGTACATATTCACATACACATTCAAACATAAACACATTTAAAAGCCACCAAATACATAAAAAAAGCACTAACATAAACAATATGTTAACCATACATGGAAGTTTACACAACCGAACAGTAGTTTCAAGACAAAAGGTTAACCGTACATAGAAGTTTATACAACGGAACTACGTACCACAAACAATATGCTACAACTGCACTTAAAGTACCATAAACATCTGAACTAAGCAAGTACAATAAACAACCAAACTACCTAACAAGTATGATAAACTAGCGCTGCTACTACTCATTCTTCAAAAATGCCTACCTATGGACAAAATATAAAGAACAGTGAGACTCAAGTTATAATCAATACTGAGATAATAATGACAGGACCATCAGTACTGAGAAAACAATGAGACTAAAGTTATGCACAACTGAAAATGAGCAATCTTTTGTTCAACTGATATGCACAACTGAATATGAAAACTAAAATAATGTGCATGTTAGTTTTGGCCAAGAATAAAATGAAAATGAAGTTTTGTCATCAATGTTTTGTACATTTTATCTCTGCCTGTACATTTTCATATACTCAAACACAGATTTTCATATACTCGAACAAAGATGAAATTATAAGTGTACATGAATTATTTTTGATAGTGAAATTAGGTAGGTGTAAGGAGTCTACCAAACCAATACGGATACATCCAAACACAGATTCAAAAAATTCATAACGATAGATGCATTTGTTGATAAAAATATGGGATAATAATATAATATGGTCCTAGTATGTAAAATGACTAGAAACTTAGGATCATAAATTATCTTTTAAGTACGTACAATTAGATGATATAACTTATGGTTACTGATGGATTAAACCACTGACTAATTACAGTTAATATATACAACATAAATACTATATTTTGATAAGCCCGATCATAGTAAATTCCAACATGAATTATGACTTATTCACATTGTTGCATATTCACATAAATCATTAAAGTACAACAACTCATTGCACATCTACAAGCAGGTTATAATGAGCCAATTTAGAGGAAAAATTCAAATAACTTTGAAGGCAACCCCTTTTCAAATCACTTAGGCAATATAATTATTTAAGTTGATGGTTTAAGTATTTTGTTGCTACTGGTTATCCATGATGGTAATTTTGCAAGAAGTTTTCAATTACATAAAAAATTGCATGCCTTTCATTTTGGTTCCATAATGACTTTTGCTATCGGCCAAGCTATGGAAATGCCAAAGGCATCTTCCAAGCACGTCAACTCCGATGTAGGTCTCCATAGCACTGCGTCCGAAACTCTCACAATTTCAACCCAAACTTTTACAGCATCACGTCCCAATGGATGACAATGGACCATCGATATTGGATCAGTTGAAGCGGTAGTTCCTTCAGCCACTACTTTGTTCATTTCACCCACATCAATCAACTTGCATTTAATATCTTTTGTCAGCTTTGCAATTGGCTGGAAAAAATGGTGCATATTTCAAACAGTGCATATTGAAAACTGTGTACTTATTTTAGAAACCAAAGCATACAAAATGCAACAACATAGTGGTGCATATTTCAAACAGAAGAAACAAAGTACAAACTACAAAATATATCCAGCATATTTACTTACACGTTGTTGTGGTTTCTTCGCGATTATGGGTGTGGATATCACGGGAGAAGTCTCACAATTTACATTCCTACCAACTGCATCTTTATTAACTTCAACTTTTGATTTTGGCCATCCTACTTTCCTACCAACTACATCTCTAATGTACAACATATCAACTATGGGTCGCCACAAATATGCATCTCCATTTAGTACATTTGCCACCCAAATCGCAAAGGCAGCTGGACTTAGCAGAATACCATTAACAAGATGTTGTGGATCTCTAGCACAGATTCTTTCTTCGGCAACTACCTTTTCACGCTCATTCCAACCATAAATCTTGCATTTGTCGTCTTGGGCGCTTCTGTCACTGTAAAAAGGAGAAGTGTGAATCAAGAGTTTAGTGATTAAGTGAAAATATTGTACATGACATATTTCTAAATTAAATTTGTGGAAGACCGACGTAAATATTGTGATTTATAAAATTTACCATATGACTTCATTCAGCTATCCTTGTAGCGCCCTCTTAATGCAATTTAATGGCCTTGCTGCTACCTTATTCTCAGCGTTTGCTAATACTGTCATTTCAGGTGTAGGCCTCAATAAGTAAGCATCTGGTTCATCCACGAAATCTATAATAACGCTCACAACATTTGGTCCAAGACAAATGCCGTTGACAACCTCGTTTGGTTCCATAGGCAACACTCTCCCATCGGCAACAACTATAGAGGTTCCATCCCAATTCAACAGCAAACATACGTCGTCATTGCTCTATAATTATTCAATAGAAAATTATAGCAATTACTGGATCAAAAACTAAAATCCAAATGTTATTTCTTGAGTTAAATAATTATTATTTTTACCAATTCAGGTGTGCTTCCTTCTTTCGAACTTTCTTTACCCTGCAGCAAAGCACTAATATTAGGATATTTTAATCTTAGGAGCACTGAAGTGGATACACACAATACTTAAAATGTCACTAGAATCAGTTCAACAAGTTTGAATTGTAGAGTACATACAAAAAACCAGTTGTTGTAGCATCATTTACAAACATGTGTGTCTGAATTCACTATTTTCAACAATATTATATAACAAAAAACCAGTTGTTATGCACTTTTTTTTTATTCCCGGTTACTACAATGTTTTTATGTATACTTTGATGCTATGCATATTTGCAATAAATTATAGGTGCATCAGTAAACCTTGTTCATAATAGACTTACCTTTTATGTTCAATGATCAAGTGTCAAGACGACACGTGCACCCAAAACTTGTTGAGAGTTTTACTTGAGAAAAAATGAAAAGCAAGTAGAAACACCTATACTACATATACTGTTTGGATACTCAAAATGGATGCCAAAGATTTATGTGAACAGACGACATTAGAAAAACATTTATCCATCAATAAAATGATCTTCGGCAGAATATGTCAAAGAAGGTATAAACTAAAGATGAAAGGCCCATCAACTAATTCTGTTACAATGTTCTCAGGTATAATATGATTGTAATTTTATTAATAAAAGCAGACGGAGAATAAGCCGCAGTTGCGTGTGTGAATTTATTCATCTACTATATAAGAATAAACAACTTTGTAAATTTTAATTGTGTGCCAAAATAAATAGTACTGGAAATCAATCATTAATTTAAATAGGAAGAAAGCATCAAATTATTATATAGTTGACAACAAAACAAATATCATTCCATGATAAACAAACTTAAACATTCTTGTTGCCTAAAGATAAATTTAGACATGATACAATTGAATATCCCAACGGATAAATAGACTCATTTAATAAAGAGTTTAGTAACCCATTCCAAAGTTACTATAATCGATAAATAACGAAAAGAATTTGTCAATATGAGACTCAATATTTATCTTACAAACCATTTGAAAAGGTAGTACCTGGACTAGACCATTAGACAACTACCTAACACGCCTCCAGCTTTTTAAGGGTTTCCAATTATTATAACATGTTATTCCCAGTGAGAAATGAAGCTACAATTGGGCCTTAATTAGCAGAGCCTGGCCAAGCTTGGTATTTTCACACTAAAACAAAATGTTGCTTGTTGCTCGGTTCACTTGCTGCCTCAAGCCATTGTACCCAGTGTTTTCCCAATGTTTTCCCAATGTTATTCCTAGTGTTTTCCCAATGTCTACTTAATAAATTACTTTTAAAAGTTTACCTTTTGGTCCACCAGCATATGTACCATACCCCTCAATTCTGCTATTTCCTCTCAACATTGAGATGGTTGTTTATCTCTGGATTGGGCCACAGCTAGCTTGGTTAAGGTGCAGCCCCTTCCTAGTGCCCTTAACCGTCCTGGTTTATCTTGTCCCAATACATTTGCAAGAGCATCTCCATTGACATTCTGTGACGAGCTGGACTGTGATATGCTAACAAATTTTTGAATCTCCGCCTATGTAAATAAATACATACAGATAATGTACGATGGTAAAATCATCATAGTTTCGGACAATTTTTTATATACCGATAAAATAAAAATTCTTACAATAGTATTTGCAGCTTCCACGGTCACTGGTTCACCATTTTTTTAATGTGAGATTTAACCCAAACATCGGCTCTAGTTATGGACGATGAATTTGGACTTCCTTTTTCTAAATTTAGAATAACATTAAACAAATAAACCGACAGATATAAAATAATGTTAAATAATGTTATACTTAACTAATTAACCATGTCCTCGGTCAATCTAGCCATTCCCCTAAGATCAGATGCGTGTGGAACTTGTTTAACCCTAATAGCCGAATATTTCTCACTTCGTTTCTGGAAATATTGAAAGATGTTAGAATTTAGTAACCAAAAGCATATTACAGATATCTTAGTGTTACCTTAAACTCCGGACTTGTTTTGGCCTTCACAAACTTTCTCCATTCGTTCATGTTTTTGATGTTGGTAGGTTTCAGTTTAAGTCTTTCCTCTTCGTTCTCCACTTTATTTAATTTTCAAACCAATTTTCTTTTTGAGGATCTCCAAATTACTCCCATCTGATGAAATACGGCTTTTCTTTGCCATTCCTCTTCCAGTTTAAGTCTAACCTACAACAATACATGAAAACATGATATTAACAGTTGAAAACATGATATTAATAGTAGGTGAATATAAGGAAACATGCTTTGGTGAAGCAAAATGCTATCAAGCTAGTACAAAATTGGTGAATATATGACTTTATGGTCTCTAAATTTTGAAGAAATGTGAATCAAAATCATGAAATAATTGCCTAGTTCTGACATTAGACACCTAAAATATATCTATAGGATTTGTACTCTTGAAGATGATAATAACGTCATTAAAAATCAAAATTGGTCTGATTTTAATCTCAACTAAGCGGGGATATTTGTGTTTAAATTTTTTAATTCTACTGTAATAATCTATGACAGCATTGTTTAATTTTTGAAGAATAGCATTTGCAGTCTAGAATAATTGTTTTGAAATCATTGGTCAGCTGATTTTATCAAAAATAATATTTAGAAAACAATGTAAGTTTATCAAAAAACAATTCACTAATTTTATAAGCAAGCAAATTCGTACTGATCTACTTTAGTAGATGACTCAAATTATGATTTTTAACACATAATTGAAATCTTGTTTACATTTTTGCCTTAGAAATAATCATCCGGACCCATAGATCTCTGTCATTATGAACCTTCCGTGAAATATGAATATTCATTTCTAATTTATTTATCTATTAAATGTTAAAAAGCCAGAAATATGAACAACTGAATTTCGAAGGATAACCCACAATACAAATCTGCACTAATGATGATTCAAATTAACAAATTAATGTTCTTAAACAGAAGTCAGGATAAAATGTTTAAACGACATGGTTCAACTACTAGAACTTGTGGATTTCTTAATATAAATTAATGTTTATTATAGTCAATTTAAAACCGCAAATTGGCAAAACTGTAACGGGATTTATACTTTAAAAAGTAAGTGGTAGGAGAAGAAGAAAGATGAGTTGCTTGATAAATCTACAAAATAAATATGGACAGAAGCAGGGACAAATGTTGATAAATAGATTTTTTAGCATATACAGTAGGGAACCTGCTCCATACCTAACGCGATCGCCATAAAAAAACTTTTAACTCTTCACTTAGATTCCTCAAATCATCAAGTGTGCATGGAACCTGCTCCCGCATAAGCGGTCCAAGAAAAGAGGATAAATATACTGACCTAGCCCTACTGGCATGCCTATATCATTGAACTCAACTTCAATTCGATCATGACTGTTTAACTTGAGTTTTTTTTGCTTTTGTTTGACCTCCACTGCCTCTTTTCAGAGACAAACTTGCGGTTTCAGCATCACTTGCTCTCTCAATTTCCACTTCAGCAGCATCAGTCTGGTCAAGAAGAATTTCATTGTCTAAGCGGGGTTCTTCTTCATCTAACAAAGCCCTTTCATCATTTGGGTCTTCTTCATCAAACAAAGCCCTTTCACCATTTGGCTCAGAAGGGTTATCATGTAGTGCTTGTTCTTCGTCTTCATTGCAAACACTGGCTTGCTTCTTAGCATTGACTGCTCGTTTTTCGCCTTCACTGCAAGCACCAGTTAGATCTTATACTTCCACTTTGAATTATACTTCCGCTTTTAATTATACTTCTAAGATTCCTCGTCAGTCCTTTTCTGGTTGCGAGTACGTACAGAGCTTGGAAACATCTCTTTTCTGCAAATGAAACAAAATATGAGTACTTAAAAATTTCATTATTTACCATCTACTCGTTGGAGGAATCTGGACCCAATAATTAGTTTGTAGATACATGATCTCTAAATCTTTTTAATGTTATATTTCAAAGTATTCTAGAAGTTAATTTATATCTTAAACAATATAACGAACAAATTAATTAACAAAATATTATTTTTTTTGTAATCAGATCAATATTATTTTTTAATACGTTAATGTAGAAACTTACTAGACCTTATATGTTAACATGCAAAAATTAACGTAGTATATATGTATAAACAAAAAACTTTTATAGAGTAGTCATGTTAAGCAAGTTCAATCCTTTTCTAGCTTCATTTCATGATTTGAAAATCAGTTCTTTGACTATGCAGATGAGAAAAATATATACCATCCATGACAAACTGTAGTAGGCTAATGAATAAAATTGGACCCATAAATACATAATAAAAATAGAATAGTAAATGGTTTATGTGATGACCCGACCTCCTATCTCCACAAAGTCGCGTCACTAAATAAGAAAGAAAGGGATAGAAGAAGAAAGAAAGAGAAAGAAGAAACACAACAACATCAGAGAAATCATAGCGGAACGAATGAAATATAATATATCACATGAAATATTACAAAGTATCATATTACATCAGATTACACAACTTATTCAACACATATTAGACAGTTATAAACATCTGTCTAACTATACAACTCAAGAACACAAGATACAGATACAATCACAAACATAGCGAAACCATGATATAGTTACACGTGGAAGCCTCCTGCTCCATAACTTCTCCAGAATTCCTCAAGCTAACCTGAATCACTTGACTACTCATACATAATATGAGTACCCAAGAGTTTAATAAAACAGAAAATAAACACTCGGGTCAGACAGGGGTCTGGTGTGAGTAAACGGCTAAAATTGCTTGACTTTAGAAAAACCTTTGAAAAGAAAAGGTATCACGTAAGACTTCCCACACATAAACATGGAAAAGTTTTTACCTTACGCTAACCAAAACATTTGATAGGAAATCCAGTGATATTATAATAGTTTCTATGGTTTTCAAGTAAATAAGAAATAGCTGAAATTGTTACATCTATTAAATTCCAGCTAGTAGCCACAAAAGTGGGTAATACAAACAAAACCGTGGGGTCTTGTAGGAAAAATGGGTTTCCATCAATGGCAGGGCTACCGGGGTACCGCCCGTCACGGTACATGGCCTAGATCAACGTACCGAGGAGCCACCCTAACTCCCCTGCAACATAAGACCGGGACCACTCCTTACTGAGCAGTCCCGAGTGAGATCACCCCGTGGTTGGCGCGACCAACCACCCACAAAGCCGAAATAAAAGGGACATCTAGACAGGAATGACCTCACCCTGAAATGGGTGCTACCCACCTAGCCTTGCTGCACCTACCCTATTTTACCCATTCCTGGGTTGATGAGGCTTGAGGCTGCGATTACCTTTATAGGACACATCTAACTTAGAATGCTCATCATCCACCTGACGATGTTTTGAAAGCATTCAATCCACACAAGTTCGTTCCGGGTTCGAACGAAACCGAAGGCATTATCTCGTTACACTCATTTTGGAATTACCCTCAGAGTTAACGACGATAGCCCTTTGCACTCTAAATCACCATCTCGAACCTATAAGTACTATTTCCGTCAAACTCATTACGGAATCACCCATAGAGTTATATTGACGAATAGTTTTTACACCTCGAGTCTTCACTAAGCTCCACTTGGATTCACGACCTAACGTTTAATTGGAATCGATGTGGTTTTCGGATATCCAAATATGAAAACCCGATCCCGGTCTCATCGAAACCAAACGCCATTTTAATGTCCAAGTTGTTTAAGGGTTTTGAACAATCTAAACTTATATTCAGGATGATATAAACAGATAGATGAATCACATTATCACAAAAGATAATTCATAACAACCTTCATCTCACAAAGCAGCATAATATATATCAGAGATATCCAAATCATCCAGTATCAACCAATCACCCAATATCAGTCATCCAATATCAACCAATCAATCATCCATAACAGAATTGATTAACTCTTAATCAATTGGATTGCCTAAATCCTTCTTCATTAATTTATTCCAATTAAATAAATTAATAAATCATCTATTAATGATCTTCTTTAATTAATCTTATTTTGATTAATTATCTTTTAATTACATTCAAGTAATTATCCTTAACCATATTCAGTAATTAACCTTTAATTACTATCATTAATTACAATAATTAACGATCATTCATTTACTTCCATTAATTAATCAATTATAATTAATTACATTAAACATTAATTAATTACAATTAATTAATCACACTTAAATTTATCACTCTATTAATTAAACTTGATTAATTCATTAATTATATTAACTAATGATCCTTATTAATTAATAATTACTTTGAATAAATTAAATAATTAATTTGTAATTAATCATCTCATTAGTTAGCCTTAATTATAAACAGTAATTAACAACTTGTAATTACTTTATCTTAATTAATTAACTTCTTAATTAATTATATTAACCCTTTGATTAATTAATCTAATTAATTAATCTTGAATTACTTTATTAAGTGAATATTAATCAATTAAATTAATAGATAATCCTTAATTAATTACTTTATTAATTAATTACATTTGAATTAATTACCCTTCGTAATTAATCTAAAATTAATCGCATTCCTTAATTAATTAATCACATTAATTAATTATCTAAACTAATTAAGTAATCAACCCTTAATTACTTACATAAGTAATTATCTTCTAATTACTTCATTAGATGATTACTCTTTAAATTAATTACCTTAACAAGTAATTAATAACATCACTAAATAATTCTTAATTCTTTAATTAATTACTCCATAATTAATTAACTTCAAAACAATTATATTAATCAATTCCTTAATTAATAACATCAAGTGGTTATCCATTAATCACTTTAATTACTCCCATGAATAATTGTTCTTTAATTACTTCCATAAGTAATTACTTCCATTACATTAAGAAATTCACCATTAATTACTTCATTAAGTAATTACACTTAATTAATTCATAATTAAGTGATTATTTAAAATTTAATAAATAATTAAGTAATTATTTAAAATTAATTAAATAATTAATTAACTAACTTCTTATATTTCAAAATCCTTAATTAATTAAGAAAATCATTAAACTTAATTAAACTCTTACTTATTAATAAATCACATTAAGTATTCTTTAGTTCATATCAAAGACAAATTAGCCATATTTATCTACATAAATAAACTATTTGAAATTAATCCAAATTTTAATAACTTAAAAAAAATTATTCTATTTGGATTTTCAAACTCATAATAATAATCTTATTTTGAAAATAAGGAATTTAGAAATCAAATTTGAAATTTAAAACACTTTAATTATCTAATTTAAGCTTATTTATTTTCAAAACAAATTTGAAAACTTGTTATTCAAACATTACTTTAAAATTTAACTTAAAACTTTGAATAAATAATTAAATTCAAAACACTCTTTTAAATTGAACTTGAAAATTTAATTAGATAATTATTTCAAAAACCATCATCTTAAAAGATTTTAAATTTGAAATAAATTCAATTTACACTTTTTAAAGGTTTGATTTACATCTATTTTAAAACAACAAGTTTTTGACTTGTATTCTGATTCTTTTATAAACTTGTTTATGGGTTAATGCTTGGTTTCATTATACAGGTTTTAAGTCAGCAACCTTATAACATTACCTATAACAAACAAGAAAAGCAACACCAAAAAAAAAACCCTGAGCAAAACAATGAATCTACTCGTGCCTAACCCGAAGCAATACCGAGATCCACCCACTTCGAGTCGACCTTCGAAATACACGAGAGCTTCTTCGGTCAAAACTCTTCTTCCCCAATACTTCAAAATACCCAGTGTACAAACGTACACTTGTGCACGTGTCCCAACGCCACCGGCCAACCCAGGTCGTCGCGACCACCAACGATGGACAATATATCACTCGCGATCACAACCATAAATACATATCAAATAATATGCTCGCGAATCAAAATTTGACCCTCAACTCGAAAATCTACAGAAAATTTCGAATCAAAAACCCAACGCCGCCGACCAACCCAATCGCCGATGAACTCCGCCAACTCCATCATCCAAAACCATGACCACAAGCTTCGTCTCCCCTAAATCCAAACACCTCCGGTCAAATGTTCAAGCCGCGACAGTCACGAAAGTCCAACCCAAACAAAAACGAGCTAAAACCCTAGCTTGCTCGATTTCAAACTCCTCGGCCACCTGAAAAATCTAAGAGTATTTTTCCCATACTCATAATCAATCCAACCTCCTCCATACCAAAAATTGGACAACATAGCCGTGCGGATCATCGGCAATCGGCCAAATTCCAAATTTCGAATAAACTCAAAATTCTCATTAAATACCCAATTAAAAATTACAAATTGCATTTCTAAATTCAAGATTTATCATGACGATTACATGCATGTAATTCAATTTAGAATTTAAAGCAGTTGATTTTTAACAAAAATTTAAGTTTCACTGTGTTTTTAAATTTAAAATTACAGAAACTATTTTTAAAATTACCTTCAACATTGACATATAATATTTCATTCAATCATCAAGACCAAGCATTAATGTTTAGTGGGAGATTCAAATTTTGAAACGAATTCTGGCCTGAAAACAATAGATAACAGAGGGTTTGAATATACAGGTTCCTTACTCATATAAACATATTTATAAATTCAGTAATATAAACACTGGAAGATTTTTATACAACGCATAGATCAAAACACAAATCATCACATGCATTTAAATTGAACAAGATTAATCTGTTTTAAAAAAAAGTATTTACTCACCTCAAATATAAGCAGAGCAGTTTTTTTTTTGAATTTTCTTCTTCCAGGTTTGAAAAACTTGCAGATCAAATTTTGCTTTTTAAATCCTAATGCATGCTTCAGTTTGTTGATTAAAAGTTGAAACAGATCTTCATTTAAATTGCAGTTGAACTTCATTTGCATTTGCAGGTTGATTTTGCAGATTCGATAATTGTAGATTTGCAATTTGAATGTATATTTGGTTTTTGCTTTTGATTCAAATTTCAGGTTTGAAGTAAAATTTCTTGTTTGCTCTTTAATTTATGAAGGAAGAAAAGTAATTTGAGAAGAAGAAAGAAAGTTTGGAAAATGAAAGAGAAAGAAATTTCTCTTATATGTTTAAATTTCAAACAATTGAAGAATGAAGGCCACATGTAATAAAAACTTACATTTGTCACTATATAGCTTAATTTCTTTACATGTGTTATTAAGATACCTTAGAATGTTTACACATGTTTATAAGTGTTTTTAATTAAATTTTCACTTAGTTTAAACATAAATATAACTTACTTTTTAGGTTACTTAATTAGTAAATGCTTACATATGTAAGTATAAATTTAAATCTTAAAAGAAAATATTATAAAACTAGTTATAACACAAATATATTTTCTTATACATGTAATTTAAAATCTAAAACATATATATATGTATATATATACATTTACAACCATTTTAAATTTAAGCACTTTAGAGAAAACAAACAAAACTTTATTTAAACTATCATTTTTTTTAAAATAAATAATTATCTTATATTTGAAAACAATTTAATTAAACTTATCTTTTGAAAAATAATATTCATTTTAAAACAAAGCTTTAAATTACAATTCATACATATATAAATTATAAATAGATTCAAATTAAATTTCAAACAACATCAAATTATAACATATACATACATATATATTACAATTTGAAAATTCGACTTATTTTATATAAAACAAAAGATTTTCCTATCTACAATATTTATCAAATATATATTATAAATAGAATAAAATTTTATTAACTTTGAAAAACAAATCTTATCAAATTTTAAATTGTTAAAAGATATTGATTACAATTACCAGATTAAAAATTTATTAACCTTAAAAAGATTAAATTTACCAATAAACTAAAATTATAAAGAAAAATTATCAAATCAATTTAATTATTAATACGGATTATTAAATTGATATTGCCTGAAATTCCGGGTCGTTACAATCCTCCCCCTTAAAAGAATTTCGTCCCCGAAATTTAAAAGCAAAGGTAATTTAATAACCCAACAAAGATTTTAATTTCAAACAGCAAAGCATTCCAAACATCCAGTTACTGACAATCATAGCAATCAATCAAACAAACAAACCTAACTAGTTATCCTGACACAAATCAGAATAAATCTTACTAACTATCTAGAGTTTCCCAAGTAAAAATCACTAGGAGACTCACTCTACAGAAGCTAAACAAACTACACCACCAAAATCCAAAGCTCCTCTTATCTCTAGATCCATCAATCTGAACAGAACATTAGACTATACTCTAGTCTAGCACAACTTCCAAATCCAACTGGACTGCAAATTCAACAACCAACGATGAATCATACACGTACTCCCTTAGAGATACGTAAAATAAATGAATCCCAGTTGTCCAAACTGGCAATTCAATCTTATCCAATCAGAACACAGATAAGAAATTCCAAACGCCTCAGAACTAACCATCCAATCTTATCCAATTACTGCTCTCTTAACCAGGGAAATCTTAACAACAATGACGATTCCAACTTCGAGTTCCAAACTCCTTACCTCATATCTGTATAACTCAACAAAAAATCCGGGGCTGCCAATCTTCTTCCTAATCAGCTCAACCTACGCTGATGCTTCGAGAAACAACTAGACCAAAACAAACCAGTTTTCTGGATCCTATCCAAACAAAAAGTCTTCCAAGATCCGTCGAAATCCAGAACACAAACTCTAATTCTCAAGCAATAGCAAACAGAACTCGCTTCCTTCCTTGCACAGCTGCTACCTCGGTTCCGCTACACAACTCTGATTCTGAAATAGATGAGAATACTGTTGATGAACATAAGTACAAACATATCCAATATATCCGAAAAACTTTGTTCATCAAATTCATAAAATCTTTTGTGACCCATTTGACTCGGTCACACAACCTTATAGTAGAATCCAAACTCAAAAACTTGATCTGACCAAGCCAAATTCCAAAAATATTTCTGAGCTGCTACACTAACTCTCCTTCTCCAAGAACGATCGTACTACCAGGCTAACCATCAAAATCGCTTCTGGAACCAAAATAATATGGAACTCAACTCCAGATGTAGACAGACTTCTTATTACATCAGTAGCTCCAACTACCACATGAGAACCCTCAGTCTCAAACAAAAGATTGCCCAAGAAAATTCCCAAACTAATCGCGCGATCCTACCTAGTTCGGATTCCAAATGAACTGTCCTCTCTTTGCCAACTAGAACAACCTTAAGCTTTTCCAAACAAGGTTAACCCTTCAAGAAAACTTTCACCATCTGCCCGAACTGCTGATAGAAGAACCACAAAGATTCCTGAACCATCGGAGAAACGACCACACTGCTGCTTCCAAACTCTACCTCGATGATACTACAAAGGCAAAAAGACCTTCTCGACAGCACACCGAACACTTCGAGTTGCACTGCTACCACAGCTAACCAAAGACTTCTAATCCAAAGGCTTCTCGAAAACCAAAACCATCAACAAACCACACAACGGATTTCCGAGATGGCAAACATCCTCTCAAGAAATTTGGGCTCCAAACCAAGCATCAACATCTCGCTCACCTTAAGGAATGATAAATGAGACCATGCCAAAGCGAAACAAGTTATAGACCTTAGTCTCATATTTCAAAACAGCCAACCTCCTTGCTAAAGATCCAGACAACTTCAACACAGACGAATCTTTCATGCGGTAGGTAAAGACTGCTCCTCAACCACTTCTAAAACTTCTTCAAGAGAAAACATCTTCGGAAAATCTCCATGGATACTACATCTCATCATGCAGTTATCAAGATACCATCACTTACTTCTGCATTTCCGACAGATCCAAACTTCCACTACAAAGATAAACTCTGAATCTTTAAAAGATTTCCTTCGGATATCAGAGAACTTCTTACTCCAAACTACAAATCTCACTCGAGACGGTATTAGGTCTACAGTCTCGACAAATATACTTCCAACCTCAAACATATGGACCTCTTCCATTAGTGGTAGTCGTGTTACACATATACATCACTACTCCATCTACCTCTAAAATTTATATTGGAAAATCTGAATAGATTACCTAACAGATCAGGTATATATTGATATATATAAATATAGTTATATATAAAAATTAAAAGTACGCTCTCTGAAGAAAGACACCACTCCAGAGCCTAGGTATTCACTCAACCTAATGCTCTGATGCCAACTGAGAGGACCCGACTTCCTATCTCCAGAAAGTCGCATCACTAAATAAGAAAGAAAGGGATAGAAGAAGAAAGAAAGAGAAAGAAGAAACACATCAACATTAGAGAACTCACAGCGGAACGAACGAAATGTAATATATCACATACAATATTACATAGTATCATATTACATCAGAGTACACAACTTATTCAACACATATTAGACAGTTATAAACATCTGTCTAACTATACAACTCAAGAACACAAGATACATATACAATCACAAACACAGCGGAACCATAATATAGTTACACGTGGAAGCCTCCTGCTCCATAACTCCTCCAGAATTCGTCAAGCTAACCTGAATCACTTAACTACTCATACATAACATGAGTACCCAAGATTTTAATAAAATAGAAAATAAACACTTGGGTCAGACAGGGATCTGGTGTGAGTAAACGGTTAAAATTGCTTAACTTTATAAAAACCTTTGAAAAGAAAAGGTATCACGTAAGACATCCCACACATAAACATGGAAAAGTTTTTACCTTACGCTAACCAAAACATTTGATAGGAAACCCAGTGATATTATAATAGTGTCTAGGGTTTTCAACGAAATAAGAAATAGCCGAAATTGTTACATCTATTAAATTCCAGCTACTAGCCACAAAAGTGGGTAATACAAACAAAACCGTAGGGTCTCGTAGGAAAAATGGGTTTCCATCAATGGCAGGGCTACCGGGGTACCGCCCATCATAGTACGTGGCCTAGATCAACATACCGAGGAGCCACCTTAACTCCCCTGCAACATAAAACCGGGACAACTCCTTACTGAACAGTCCCGAGTTATATCACCCCGTGGTTGGCGCGACCAACCACCCACAAAGCCGAAATAAAAAGGACATCTAGACAGGAATGACCTCACCCTGAAATGGGTGCTACCCACCTAGCCTTGCTGTACCACCTCTGTTTTAGCCATTCCCGGGTTGATGAGGCTTGAGGCTGTGATTACCTTTATAGAACACATCTATCTTAGAATGCTCATCGTCCACCTGACGATGTTCTGAAAACATTCAATCCATACGAGTTTGTTCCGGGTTCGAACAAAACCGAAGGCATTATCTCGTTACACTCATTTTGGAATCACCCTCAAAGTTGAGGACGATAGCCCTTGCACTCTAAATCACCATCTCGAACCTATAAGTACTATTTCCATCAAACTCAATACGGAATCACCCACAGAGTTATACTGACGAATAGTTCTTACACCTCGAGTCTTCACCAAGCTCCACTTGGATTCACGACCCAACGTTTAATTAGAATCGATGTGGTTTATGAATATCCAAATATGGTAACCCAATCCCGGTCTCATCGAAACCAAATGCCATTTTAATGTCCAAGTTGTTTAAGGGTTTTGAATAATTTAAACTAATATTCAGGATGATATAAACAGATAGATGAATCACATTATCACAATAGATAATTCATAACAATATTCATCTCACAAAGCAGCATAATATATACCAGAGATATCCAAATCATCCAGTATCAACCAATCACCCAATATCAGTCATCCAATATCAACCAATCAATCATCCATAACAGAATTGATTGACTCTTAATCAATTGGATTACCTAAATCCTTCTTCATTAATTTATTCCAAATAAATAAATTAATAAATCATCTCTTAATGATCTTCTTTAATGAATCTTCGTTTGATTAATTATCTTTTAATTACATTTATATCCCTAACCATATTTCGTAATTAACCTTTAATTACCGCCATTAATTACAATAATTAATGATCATTCATTTACTTCCATTAATTAATCAATTACAATTAATTACATTAAACCTTAATTAATTACAATTAATTAATCACACTTAAATTAATCACTTTATTAATCAACCTTGATTAATTCATTAATTATATTAACTAATGATCCTTATTAATTAATAATTACTTTAAATAAATTAAATAATTAATTTGTAATTAATCATCTCATTAGTTAGTCTTAATTATAAACAGTAACTAACAACTTGTAATTACTTTATCTTAATTAATTAACTTCTTAATTATTTATATTAGCCCTTTGATTAATTAATCTAATTAATTAATCTTTAATTACTTTATTAAGTGATTATTAATCAATTAAATTAATAAATAATCCTTAATTAATTACTTTATTAATTAATTACATTTGAATTAATTACCCTTAGTAATTAATCTTAAATTAATTGCATTCCTTAATTAATTAATCACATTAATTAATTAACTAAAACTAACTAAGTAATTAACCCTTAATCACTTACATAAATAATTATCTTCTAATTACTTCATTAGATGATTACTTTTTAAATTAATTACCTTAACAAGTAATTAATCCCATCATTAAATAATTCTTAATTCTTTAATTAATTACTCCATAATTAATTAACTACAAAAAAATTATATTAATCAATTCCTTAATTAATAACATCAAGTGATTATCCATTAATCACATTAATTACTCCCATGAGTAATTTTTCATTAATTACTTCCATAAGTAATTACTTCCATTACATTCAGAAATTCACCATTAATTACTTCATTAAGTAATTACACTTAATTAATTCATAATTAAATGATTATTTAAAATTTAATAAACAATTAACTAATTATTTAAAATTAATTAAATAATTAATTAACTAACTTCTTATATTTCAAAATCCTTAATTAATTAAGAAAATCATTAAACTTAATTAAACTCTTACTTATTAATAAATCACATTAAGTATTCTTTAGTTCATATCAAAGATAAATTAACCATATTTATCTACATAAATAAATTATTTGAAATTAATCCAAATTTTAATAACTTAAAAAAAATTATTCTATTTGGATTTTCAAAATCATAATAATAACCTTATTTTGAAAATAAGGAATTTAGAAATCAAATTTGAAATTTAAAACACTTTAATTATCTAATTTAAATTTATTTATTTTTCGAAACAAATTTGAAAACTTATTATTCAAACATTACTTTAAAATTTAACTTAAAACTTTGATTAAATAATTAAATTCAAAACACTCTTTTAAATTGAACTTCAAAATTTAATTAGATAATTATTTCAAAAAAAATCATCTTAAAACATTTTAAATTTGAAATAAATTCAATTTACACGTTTTAAAGGTTTGATTTAAATCTATTTTAAAACAACAAGTTTTTGACTTGTATTCTGATTCTTTTATAAACTTATTTATGGGATAATGCTTGGTTTCATTATACAGGTTTTAAGTCAGCAACCTTATAACATTACCCATAACAAACTAGAAAAGAAACACCAAAAAAAAACCTAAGCAAGACAATGAATCTACTCGTGCCTAACCCGAAGCAATGCCCAGATCCACCTACTTCGAGTCGACCTTCGAAATACACGAGAGCTTCTTTTGTCAAAACCCTTCTTCCCCAATACTTCAAAATACCCAGTGTACAAACATACACTTGTGCACGTGTCCCAACGCCGCCGGCCAACCCAGGTCGTCGCGACCACCAAAGAAGGTCACTATATCACTCGCGAGCACAACCATAAATGTAACGACCCGCCTTTTTGGACAGTTTAAAACCGACGATCAATTACACATGTCGATTCCAAACCATTAAAAGAGCAGATAGTTATTGGGGTAATTAAGAAAAGAAAAGGAAGGGAAATAAAGGAAATGAAACAACACAGAATCTCACAGCGAAAGGCTAAAGTATAATAATAAAATAACAGTTCATGAAGCTGTTAATTAAATGAATACATTTGAAATGAATACATTTGATTATTATTATACAACATTTATCAGAGTTACGTACACAGCAAATATCATACAACAATGCAGCGGAATGGAATGAATATAATAGTAGTAGATCATATACCAAATCTTCGTCTCCGTCCTCCAAGGAAATGATCTTCAACCTAAACTGAAAACTCAGGACTGACCCGAGCGTAATGAAAAGACAAACACTCGAGTCAGGACTAAATATCCTTATGAAAGTTAAATCAATCGTAAATAAATATGAGTGTAACGGCGTCGGAGATGTTTACGGGGTTTGACATCTCCTATCCAGTGTCATCGTGCGTGCAATAACTTAAGAGATGTTACGGGATTTTCCATCTCTCAAGGATCCGTTAAACTATCTACTATGTAGTAATATACGCTAAGTAGATAATGTCTATCAGTAATATAAAGTATCAAAATAGCGTTAAGGCGTTACCATAATCCCCCTTAACACATTTTTATATTCCCAAAAGCATATACAAGACCGTAGTTTCCCCAAAACCGGAAGTCACCAGAGGGCAATCCATATACTCAAGGTACAAATCAAAACGTAGTGGTCGCGAATAGGATAATCAGTATGACAAGGTACATGAGGCAATACCAACTAGGATACTAGTAGTTGCGTGATCCGGACTGATGTTGGGCATAGCCAGCAGCTACCCCAACACCGCGAAACAACACTCCCAAATCAAGGGGTGCACCCAAATCGCATCACAAATGTAATAGATATGGTATCGAAGAAGTGTGTCCGCTAGAGGTGGCGAACCTCAATGGCCCGGCGCGGCTCCTGTTTTAGTCATGTCAGGGGTCATCCAATAATCGTTCTCTTTCTTCAGTCAACGCGTTCACCAAACCATCCACTTCATTCAGGATCAACACTCCGCGTATAATAGTTATTAAAGTGGTTTTCGGTATCGACAGAGAGTATGTCCATATCCGATCCCGGTCTCTTTAATAACTACGTATTATTACACCGTTGGCTCTTTTACATTTCAAATCGATTCATAATTGATATCAAAATATCATGTTCGCTTTAAAAATCAAATCCATTTCAAATATCATTTTATATCGCTTTTACATAGTAATATTCAAAGCCCGAATTAAGGTTAAATCTTTAAACAAATCAATTTTCGAATTTAAATCAAATCCCAATTTTTAAATTTCAAAGTCTCGACTTATATTATTTAACAATTTCTTTTAACCAAATTTATTTCAACATTCCAAACCCAAATTTCGATAAATTCGATTTCTATAAATTTATGTCTATTTATAACTTTTAAACAAAACATATAAATAAATTTCAAATCGATGATTTTAAAGTTATTAATTTAGCCAATTCGGTGTCCGTATATAATTCTCTATCCTATGGCCAAGTAATTATTTATTTCAATTAAATGTCAGGGATGAGCATATATTACTTAAATTAAATCACAGTATCATATGTATGCATAACAGGATATATATAAGCAAATAAACATCCAAACATTCAAACATCAACCAATAACATCCATCGAAATACATCGTCCAATAGGCAATACAATTCAAGGCAATTTCATAGTTATCGATGTCGGGTGATTAAATTGCAATTCAATTTCAATTTCAATTTAACTGTCAAATTTAAACTTCAACGATTAATTCGAATGACAATCTATATGGCCATTAAATTTTTATCAAACAACGACAAATAAAATCATAACACTACTTAATGACAAATTTAACTAGCATAAAGATATTTAGTACGTTGTGAGCGTTATAAAACACTCACCTTGATTTTACGATTTTAAATCAAATCGAACGACGTTCGATTTAACTCAAAATTTTCTCTAGCTCCAAATGATTCCAATCCAGTTCCATTGCGTAGTCCTCGTCGATACGATTCCAATGCAAAAAGTTTCGTGCGTTTTCGACCTCGTATGAAAAAGTTATGCTATTTTAAAGTTTATACGAATTTAAATATACAATTTCAGCTTTATTTTAAATATCAAACCCTCAACTCCATCCTGGCCATCGATTTCTGCATCTTCAGATCTGAGCCGTCCCTCATCTCTTCTTCCTCAACGTGACAAACGCACGTATAAACAACCCATAGCCGCCGTTCTTCAAGCAATTGTCACGACCACCTCGACGACTTCCAGAACGATCAGGACCCATCATCTCGAAGGCCTTCGCGAGCTCCATCTTCACCGTGAGTATGGTCAAACTCGGCTGCACCTTTGGCCTCGAAAAACGTGAAAAACGCAGCGACTTTGAACGCGATTTCCCGTCGATCCGTGGCTCCGTTTTCGATCTCCACCGTTGGATAGCTAGATCTTGATGCCCTCTACAACTTTGTAGTTGACGACTTTTGCTAATTGTTTGTAGATTTGGAGATAATAGAGGAGGAAGTTTCGACTATTTCTGGCCTTCGAAAACGTGAAAAAACGCAGCGACTTTGAACGCGATTTCCCGTTGATTCGAAGCTCCGTTTTCGATCATCTCCGTATGGATTTGAAGCTTTCATCGTCCTCTACAACTTTGTAGTTGAGAGCTTTTGCTAATTGTTGATGGATTGAGAGGAAAATGAGGAAGAAGATCGACAATTTCTGGCCATGGAATAGGTGGCGGCCATGATTTAGAATTATGGTTTCTGTATTATAATAATAATAAAACTGTCTCGGTTTGCGTGCGTATTTATATAGGTAGGTCCAAAATCATCCGAACTCCAATCGAGACGTGCCGCCAGGCGTTTACAAGGTTTTACCCCCATTCCGGACGCAATGGAACATGTTTCGGAAGCTAATTCGATCGTATGCGTGAGTTACGGCAATAAACGATCAATTTTAAATTAAACCGATTAAACGATTTTCTATGCGTTTTGGCTTGCCCCGGACAAACGGTAAATACGTTTGACTTGAAATTTGAAATCTTACAATAATATCACATTACGGATCCAATGAAACTAGTTTCGTCGAAATTCGAGACCGTTTGAAAAATGACTATTTTAACTCGCCAAATTAATATTAAAACAATTTCAACGCGTTTCGAGCTGCCACGGTCAAACGACAACTCCGATTGCTACGAAAATTGAAATCCGATAATAACTAACTATTACGGATCCAATGGAACTAGTTTTGTCCAATTCTGAGACTGTTCAAAAATTGGCTATTTTCCAGTCGAAAATTAAATATTAAAATATTCAATTTTCACAAATAAATTTTAAATTCAGTTTTAAAAGTTCTATAACATCACTATAACTTCAATATGATAAAATAAAATTTTACAAATCATTTTTAATCATATTAAACCCGTTATTTAATTTATCCAATAAATTCCAAATATTTAATTTAGACAATTTCGCTTATCCAATAATTCATTATCTTTTGAAATATTGAAATTGAACTTATAAAATTCAACTTCTAAAACCATTTCAAAATTTAGAACACTATTTTCATTTTACAGTTATTCAATTATTCAATAAGTTTTAAATATTTAATTTAAACAATTTACGTGTTCAATATTCAATATTTGATTTCAAATAGATTTTACTCATCAATCAATTACTCTATTATACCCAATGAATTCAACATTTATTATCCTATTCAACTATTGATTGCAAAGGCATTCACTAAGTAGCTTTTTTTTCATTACTTGGATAATTATCGTTGCAATTCATTCCAGTTATTATTATTCCAAATGAATTACAATTTTTTTTTTTAACATTAAATCACGAAATCTTATTAAATTAGCTATTTTAATTATCGAAAATTTACGGGTCGTTACACTCTCCCCCACTCAAAACTTTTCGTCCCCGAAAAGGAAAAGAAGGGAAAAGAAACTAAGTATAGAATTCAACATTAGATATATTTTATTTAGAGTTACCAACTTATAAAACAATGAAATTCCATTTATATAGTCATAACTACGCTTCCACTAACTTACTCCGAACGGCTTTCTAAACTTAAATGTTAATTATCAAAATAAGTTATAAAAAAATTTAAACTTGAAAAAATTTTAACACCCGGATTTACGGAAAAATTCGGCAGAGTCTCCTTTGCGCGGCTCGATCGGAAAAAATATAATAGCATATATATCACAAATATACATCTCATCTCAATGATGAGGCATCCCATATGTGGGAAAACAACATATAAATATCACCAATATCATATAAAACCGTAAGCGTACCTTTTATTTAGCATTTATTAGCATTTTACTTACATTATGCGTTTAGCGTAGAAGCGAGCTCCACAACGAAGCGCAACCCCTTTGCTACCTACTAAAATGCTCAATAACTAAGTTAGAACCATGCATATAAAGATAGATCGCTATACTTAGCCTACACAACATATATATAACATATTTAGCTTCAAAACTGAGATTTCAATTTCTGGACAGCAAACAAATCTTAGCTTTAGGTCACCTAAACTGTAAAATTTGACAACAGAATCTAAACAAAAGTTGTTGCATTGATTTCAGGATTTCCGGAATGTCCAAAATCATCGAATTCGGATCATCCTTTCAAAAGTTATGGCCGTTTTACTTAGGGGATACGCTTCAGCCTGGGCAGTGTTTGCGCAGGTCCGCGGCGTTCACCCACATTTCCGACCTTCTAAACGACATCAAAACACAAAACACTTAAAACAAAAGCTTTAGCTTAAGTTCTTAGCTTTCCAGAAAGGGCAAGATCATCAAAATCCGATAAACTAGTCAAAAGAGATGGCGAAAATACTAAGGTTGTATGCTTCAGATTTTTCTTTTTTTTTACACAGGACAGCGAGTAACATTCAAGTTTTTAACCTAGTAGACGAAGGAATTTCTCAAGACACTCTAAATAAAAGTTGTGCTATAGTTTCTAAGCTTTTCGGAAAGTCCAAAATTGTCGAATTCCGTTTATCCATTTAAAAGTTATTGTTGTTTTCGTTTCAGCATATATTGGACAATTTTGGATTTTTCCCAAAAATTTTCTTTTATTATTTCAAAGTACAAACCATCAAAACTTCAAATTTTCTAAAGAACAATCATAAGCACAAAGTCATTTATTTCCTTATTTATCCATGCAATAGGTTTACATTCACTTTTTTTCCGATTTATTCAAGTTTGTTTCATTCATATTTTAAATTAAAGTCAATTTGCTTCAATTTAAATTGAATTCCATTATATTTAATTTCACTTTGCTTCGAATTTGAATTTTATTATTTTAAAATTTTATTCCGTTTATTCAATTCCATTAACACTAATGAATTCTACTTAATTAATTATCATCCATCTAACAACCAATGCATATCAAACATTAACATCCATCCAAAATCTACACTAAATCAATTATACATTCCCAAGTAAATTTTAATTTCATACACTTCCAAGCTTATAGACATTTAGTTATATTCAAATTTAATTAGTTTCCATTTACCAATTCTATATTTCCTTAAGTTTAAATTTTATTCATTCACTTATATATATCATTCATTTTACTGCTTAAATTTCTTTTATATTTACAACTATCAATTAGATCTTCACATTTTATTTTTCACTCTCTCACTGGTATATTATTTCTCTACTTATCCTTATTAGCATTTTAAACCTTTTAAGTATTTGGTAAGTTATAGTTATGCAAATAGAATGTAGTTAAACAACATACAACTTCTTTCCATTTAAAGTTGAATTTTCAATTTATTAATTCTTAAGTCATTACTTAAATTGCACTATAACTTTTTTTCACATTTACATTCACATATAGTATTTCCATTTTATATTAACATAATTGTGAATCGCCTTTAAATGTTAATTTAAATTCCAATTATTTACTAACAATTTTATTTATATTTGCAAACCATTGATTAAATTCATATTCCATTATTCAAACCTATACTTGTATATTATCCAATTAACAATTCATATAACATTTTCGAACTTCTTAAATATTTTGGTAAGTTATATCTATGCTATAGAATGAATTTTAATACTACGCGAGTTTACAGTTTCACTTTTATTTTAAGTTCATAATTTCCTAATTCTAAGGATTTCTACTTCAATTAATATTTTCACTTAGCTCTTAGGTTCATTTCTCATTTCACAATTCAGAAGTTCCTTAATGATTCAAGTCTAAATTCATTTCAATCATAAAAAAAAAATCATTAATTATTAAAGAACTTAAGAATTCCAATCCCGGTTTCATTTCAATCAAGGTTTGAAATAATATATACTTATATAATTTATATATCAAATCATACTATAGAGAATGCAAAACAAAATAAAATTTTAGTCAAAACAAGGTTTAGACAAGCTATTAAGTGGTCTCCCCCACTCGGACTCTCGAAAATAAACGCCGATGATGCGTGCACTCATCACCGAAATCATTTTCTAGCGTCAAGAGAAGGGAATATAACACTTATCATAAAAAAAATCCTTCGAAAACAATTTCAACTCAATTATACTATCATATAATACTCATATTTTGTTTTTCAAATTCTTGTAAGTCAATTTCAAACACCGGAATTTAAATTCCCAAATCCAAGTTAAAATTCATTTATATTCATTATCAATTGTGTTTACAAGATTTCATTTTCCTAAATCCATTGTTATTTAATCAATTGTTGTAAATATTGCCTGATCAAACAATAACGATAATAATCTAATATTATCATCTCCTAACAATCAATTCAATCAAAATGAATAAATATTCAAATAATTCTTTTTATAAAAATATATTCCAAAACGATATTGTGTTGGTTTGTCCTATTCGAGTGTTTAGAAATTCCTATCGACGCCTTGGCGTCCCAAGTATCAATCAGAATTCATAAATACTCAACGGAACAAATTAACACAATATAAAACCATTTTATATCAAATAACAAGTACGATCTCTCATATACACTCAACTCATTCATATAGTTTACCTCTATTTCAATGAGTTATTCCCCACTAGAGCCAAGGTTTATCGCTAAACCAAAGCTCTGATACCAACTGTAACGACCCGCCTTTTTGGACAGTTTAAAACCGACGATCAATTACACATGTCGATTCCAAACCATTAAAAGAGCAGATAGTTATTGGGGTAATTAAGAAAAGAAAAGGAAGGGAAATAAAGGAAATGAAACAACACAGAATCTCACAGCGGAAGGCTAAAGTATAATAATAAAATAACAGTTCATGAAGCTGTTAATTAAATGAATACATTTGAAATGAATACATTTGATTATTATTATACAACATTTATCAGAGTTACATACACAGCAAATATCATACAACAATGCAGCGGAATGGAATGAATATAATAGTAGTAGATCATATACCAAATCTTCGTCTCCGTCCTCCAAGGAAATGATCTTCAACCTAAACTGAAAACTCAGGACTGACCCGAGCGTAATGAAAAGACAAACACTCGAGTCAGGACTAAATATCCTTATGAAAGTTAAATCAATCGTAAATAAATATGAGTGTAACGGCGTCGGAGATGTTTACGGGGTTTGACATCTCCTATCCAGTGTCATCGTGCGTGCAATAACTTAAGAGATGTTACGGGATTTTCCATCTCTCAAGGATCCATTAAACTATCTACTATGTAGTAATATACGCTAAGTAGATAATGTCTATCAGTAATATAAAGTATCAAAATAGCGTTAAGGCGTTACCATAATCCCCCTTAACACATTTTTATATTACCAAAAGCATATACAAGACCGTAGTTTCCCCAAAACCGGAAGTCACCAGAGGGCAATCCATATACTCAAGGTACAAATCAAAACATAGTGGTCGCGAATAGGATAATCAGTATGACAAGGTACATGAGGCAATACCAACTAGGATACTAGTAGTTGCGTGATCCGGACTGATGTTGGGCATAGCCAGCAGCTACCCCAACACCGCGAAACAACACTCCCAAATCAAGGGGTGCACCCAAATCGCATCACAAATGTAATAGATATGGTATCGAAGAAGTGTGTCCGCTAGAGGTGGCGAACCTCAATGGCCCGGCGCGGCTCCTGTTTTAGTCATGTCAGGGGTCATCCAATAATCGTTCTCTTTCTTCAGTCAACGCGTTCACCAAACCATCCACTTCATTCTGGATCAACACTCCGCGTATAATAGTTATTAAAGTGGTTTTCGGTATCGACAGAGAGTATGTCCATATCCGATCCCGGTCTCTTTAATAACTACGTATTATTACACCGTTGGCTCTTTTACATTTCAAATCGATTCATAATTGATATCAAAATATCATGTTCGCTTTAAAAATCAAATCCATTTCAAATATCATTTTATATCGCTTTTACATAGTAATATTCAAAGCCCGAATTAAGGTTAAATCTTTAAACAAATCAATTTTCGAATTTAAATCAAATCCCAATTTTTAAATTTCAAAGTCTCGACTTATATTATTTAACAATTTCTTTTAACCAAATTTATTTCAACATTCCAAACCCAAATTTCGATAAATTCGATTTCTATAAATTTATGTCTATTTATAACTTTTAAACAAAACATATAAATAAATTTCAAATCGACGATTTTAAAGTTATTAATTTAGCCAATTCGATGTCCGTATATAATTTTCTATCCTATGGCCAAGTAATTATTTATTTCAATTAAATGTCAGGGATGAGCATATATTACTTAAATTAAATCACAGTATCATATGTATGCATAACAGGATATATATAAGCAAATAAACATCCAAACATTCAAACATCAACCAATAACATCCATCGAAATACATCGTCCAATAGGCAATACAATTCAAGGCAATTTCATAGTTATCGATGTCGGGTGATTAAATTGCAATTCAATTTCAATTTCAATTTAACTGTCAAATTTAAACTTCAACGATTAATTCGAATGACAATCTATATGGCCATTAAATTTTTATCAAACAACGACAAATAAAATCATAACACTACATAATGACAAATTTAACTAGCATAAAGATATTTAGTACGTTGTGAGCGTTATAAAACACTCACCTTGATTTTACGATTTTAAATCAAATCGAACGACGTTCGATTTAACTCAAAATTTTCTCTAGCTCCAAATGATTCCAATCCAGTTCCATTGCGTAGTCCTCGTCGATACGATTCCAACGCAAAAAGTTTCGTGCGTTTTCGGCCTCGTATGAAAAAGTTATGCTATTTTAAAGTTTATACGAATTTAAATATACAATTTCAGCTTTATTTTAAATATCAAACCCTCAACTCCATCCTGGCCATCGATTTCTGCATCTTCAGATCTGAGCCGTCCCTCATCTCTTCTTCCTCAACGTGACAAACGCACGTATAAACAACCCATAGCCGCCGTTCTTCAAGCAATTGTCACGACCACCTCGACGACTTCCAGAACGATCAGGACCCATCATCTCGAAGGCCTTCGCGAGCTCCATCTTCACCGTGAGTATGGTCAAACTCGGCTGCACCTTTGGCCTCGAAAAACGTGAAAAACGCAGCGACTTTGAACGCGATTTCCCGTCGATCCGTGGCTCCGTTTTCGATCTCCACCGTTGGATAGCTAGATCTTGATGCCCTCTACAACTTTGTAGTTGACGACTTTTGCTAATTGTTTGTAGATTTGGAGATAATAGAGGAGGAAGTTTCGACTATTTCTGGCCTTCGAAAACGTGAAAAAACGCAGCGACTTTGAACGCGATTTCCCGTTGATTCGAAGCTCCGTTTTCGATCATCTCCGTATGGATTTGAAGCTTTCATCGTCCTCTACAACTTTGTAGTTGAGAGCTTTTGCTAATTGTTGATGGATTGAGAGGAAAATGAGGAAGAAGATCGGCAATTTCTGCCCATGGAATAGGTGGCGGCCATGATTTAGAATTAGGGTTTCTGGATTATAATAATAATAAAACTGTCTCGGTTTGCGTGCGTATTTATATAGGTAGGTCCAAAATCATCCGAACTCCAATCGAGACGTGCCGCCAGGCGTTTATAAGGTTTTACCCCCATTCCGGACGCAATGGAACATGTTTCGGAAGCTAATTCGATCGTATGCGTGAGTTACAGCAATAAACGATCAATTTTAAATTAAACCGATTAAACGATTTTCTATGCGTTTAGGCTTGCCCCGGACAAACGGTAAATCCTTTTGACTTGAAATTCGAAACCTTACAATAATATCACATTACGGATCCAATGAAACTAGTTTCGTCGAAATTCGAGACCGTTTGAAAAATGACTATTTTAACTCGCCAAATTAATATTAAAACAATTTCAACGCATTTCGAGCTGCCACGGTCAAACGACAACTCCGATTGCTACGAAAATTGAAATCCGATAATAACTAACTATTACGGATCCAATGGAACTAGTTTTGTCCAATTCTGAGACTGTTCAAAAATTGGCTATTTTCCAGTCGAAAATTAAATATTAAAATATTCAATTTTCACAAATAAATTTTAAATTCAGTTTTAAAAGTTCTATAACATCACTATAACTTCAATATGATAAAATAAAATTTTACAAATCATTTTTAATCATATTAAACCCGTTATTTAATTTATCCAATAAATTCCAAATATTTAATTTAGACAATTTCGCTTATCCAATAATTCATTATCTTTTGAAATATTGAAATTGAACTTATAAAATTCAACTTTTAAAACCATTTCAAAATTTAGAACACTATTTTCATTTTACAGTTATTCAATTATTCAATAAGTTTTAAATATTTAATTTAAACAATTTACGTGTTCAATATTTGATTTCAAATAGATTTTACTCATCAATCAATTACTCTATTATACCCAATGAATTCAACATTTATTATCCTATTCAACTATTGATTGCAAAGGCATTCACTAAGTAGCTTTTTTTCATTACTTGGATAATTATCGTTGCAATTCATTCCAGTTATTATTATTCCAAATGAATTACAAATTTTTTTTTTCTAACATTAAATCACGAAATCTTATTAAATTAGCTATTTTAATTATCGAAAATTTACGGGTCGTTACACTCTCCCCCACTCAAAACTTTTCGTCCCCGAAAAGGAAAAGAAGGGAAAAGAAACTAAGTATAGAATTCAACATTAGATATATTTTATTCAAAGTTACCAACTTATAAAACAATGAAATTCCATTTATAAAGTTATAACTACGCTTCCACTAACTTACTCCGAACGGCTTTCTAAACTTAAATGTTAATTATCAAAATAAGTTATAAAAAAATTTAAACTTGAAAAAATTTTAACACCCGGATTTACGGAAAAATTCGGCAGAGTCTCCTTTGCGCGGCTCGATCGGAAAAAATATAATAGCATATATATCACAAATATACATCTCATCTCAATGATGAGGCATCCCATATGTGGGAAAACAACATATAAATATCACCAATATCATATAAAACCGTAAGCGTACCTTTTATTTAGCATTTATTAGCATTTTACTTACATTATGCGTTTAGCATAGAAGCGAGCTCCACAACGAAGCGCAACCCCTTTGCTACCTACTAAAATGCTCAATAACTAAGTTAGAACCATGCATATAAAGATAGATTGCTATACTTAGCCTACACAACATATATATAACATATTTAGCTTCAAAACTGAGATTTCAATTTCTGGACAGCAAAAAAATCTTAGCTTTAGGTCACCTAAACTGTAAAATTTGACAACAGAATCTAAACAAAAGTTGTTGCATTGATTTCAGGCTTTCCGGAATGTCTAAAATCATCGAATTCGGATCATCCTTTCAAAAGTTATGGCCGTTTTACTTAGGGGATACGCTTCAGCCTGGGCAGTGTTTGCGCAGGTCCGCGGCGTTCACCCACATTTCCGACCTTCTAAACGACATCAAAACACAAAACACTTAAAACAAAAGTTTTAGCTTAAGTTCTTAGCTTTCCAGAAAGGGCAAGATCATCAAAATCCGATAAACTAGTCAAAAGAGATGGCGAAAATACTAAGGTTGTATGCTTCAGATTTTTCTTATTTTTTACACAGGACAGCGAGTAACATTCAAGTTTTTAACCTAGTAGACGAAAGAATTTCTCAAGACACTCTAAATAAAAGTTGTGCTATAGTTTCTAAGCTTTTCGGAAAGTCCAAAATCGTCGAATTCCGTTTATCCATTTAAAAGTTATGGTTGTTTTCGTTTCAGCATATATTGGACAATTTTGGATTTTTCCCAAAAATTTTCTTTTATTATTTCAAAGTACAAACCATCAAAACTTCAAATTTTCTAAAGAACAATCATAAGCACAAAGTCATTTATTTCCTTATTTATCCATGCAATAGGTTTACATTCAATTTGTTTCCGATTTATTCAAGTTTTTCTCATTCATATTTTAAATTAAAGTCAATTTGCTTCAATTTAAATTGAATTCCATTATATTTGATTTCACTTTGCTTCGAATTTGAATTTTATTATTTTAAAATTTTATTCCGTTTATTCGATTCCATTAACACTAATGAATTCTACTTAATTAATTATCATCCATCTAACAACCAATGCATATCAAACATTAACATCCAGCCAAAATCTACACTAAATCAATTATACATTCCCAAGTAAATTTTAATTTCATACACTTCCAAGCTTATAGACATTTAGTTATATTCAAATTTAATTAGTTTCCATTTACCAATTCTATATTTCCTTAAGTTTAAATTTTATTCATTCACTTATATATATCATTCATTTTACCACTTAAATTTCTTTTATATTTACAACTATCAATTAGATCTTCACATTTTATTTTTCACTCTCTCACTGGTATATTATTTCTCTACTTATCCTTATTAGCATTTTAAACCTTTTAAGTATTTGGTAAGTTATAGTTATGCAAATAGAATGTAGTTAAACAACATACAACTTCTTTCCATTTAAAGTTGAATTTTCAATTTATTAATTCTTAAGTCATTACTTAAATTGCACTATAAATTTTTTTCACATTTACATTCACATATAGTATTTCCATTTTATATTAACATAATCGTGAATCGCCTTTAAATGTTAATTTAAATTCCAATTATTTACTAACAATTTTATTTATATTTGCAAACCATTGATTAAATTCATATTCCATTATTCAAACCTATACTTGTATATTATCCAATTAACAATTCATATAACATTTTCGAACTTCTTAAATATTTTGGTAAGTTATATCTATGCTATAGAATGAATTTTAATACTACGCGAGTTTACAGTTTCACTTTTATTTTAAGTTCATAATTTCCTAATTCTAAGGATTTCTACTTCAATTAATATTTTCACTTAGCTCTTAGGTTCATTTCTCATTTCACAATTCAGAAGTTCCTTAATGATTCAAGTCTAAATTCATTTCAATCATAAAAAAAAAATCATTAATTATTAAAGAACTTAAGAATTCCAATCCCGGTTTCATTTCAATCAAGGTTTGAAATAATATATACTTATATAATTTATATATCAAATCATACTATAGAGAATGCAAAACAAAATAAAATTTTAGTCAAAACAAGGTTTAGACAAGCTATTAAGTGGTCTCCCCCACTCGGACTCTCGAAAATAAACGCCGATGATGCGTGCACTCATCACCGAAATCATTTTCTAGCGTCAAGAGAAGGGAATATAACACTTATCATAAAAAAAATCCTTCGAAAACAATTTCAACTCAATTATACTATCATATAATACTCATATTTTGTTTTTCAAATTCTTGTAAGTCAATTTCAAACACCGGAATTTAAATTCCCAAATCCAAGTTAAAATTCATTTATATTCATTATCAATTGTGTTTACAAGATTTCATTTTCCTAAATCCATTGTTATTTAATCAATTGTTGTAAATATTGCCTGATCAAACAATAACGATAATAATCTAATATTATCATCTCCTAACAATCAATTCAATCAAAATGAATAAATATTCAAATAATTCTTTTTATAAAAATATATTCCAAAACGATATTGTGTTGGTTTGTCCTATTCGAGTGTTTAGAAATTCCTATCGACGCCTTGGCGTCCCAAGTATCAATCAGAATTCATAAATACTCAACGGAACAAATTAACACAATATAAAACCATTTTATATCAAATAACAAGTACGATCTCTCATATACACTCAACTCATTCATATAGTTTACCTCTATTTCAATGAGTTATTCCCCACTAGAGCCAAGGTTTATCGCTAAACCAAAGCTCTGATACCAACTGTAACGACCCGCCTTTTTGGACAGTTTAAAACCGACGATCAATTACACATGTCGATTCCAAACCATTAAAAGAGCAGATAGTTATTGGGGTAATTAAGAAAAGAAAAGGAAGGGAAATAAAGGAAATGAAACAACACAGAATCTCACAGCGGAAGGCTAAAGTATAATAATAAAATAACAGTTCATGAAGCTGTTAATTAAATGAATACATTTGAAATGAATACATTTGATTATTATTATACAACATTTATCAGAGTTACATACACAGCAAATATCATACAACAATGCAGCGGAATGGAATGAATATAATAGTAGTAGATCATATACCAAATCTTCGTCTCCGTCCTCCAAGGAAATGATCTTCAACCTAAACTGAAAACTCAGGACTGACCCGAGCGTAATGAAAAGACAAACACTCGAGTCAGGACTAAATATCCTTATGAAAGTTAAATCAATCGTAAATAAATATGAGTGTAACGGCGTCGGAGATGTTTACGGGGTTTGACATCTCCTATCCAGTGTCATCGTGCGTGCAATAACTTAAGAGATGTTACGGGATTTTCCATCTCTCAAGGATCCGTTAAACTATCTACTATGTAGTAATATACGCTAAGTAGATAATGTCTATCAGTAATATAAAGTATCAAAATAGCGTTAAGGCGTTACCATAATCCCCCTTAACACATTTTTATATTACCAAAAGCATATACAAGACCGTAGTTTCCCCAAAACCGGAAGTCACCAGAGGGCAATCCATATACTCAAGGTACAAATCAAAACGTAGTGGTCGCGAATAGGATAATCAGTATGACAAGGTACATGAGGCAATACCAACTAGGATACTAGTAGTTGCGTGATCCGGACTGATGTTGGGCATAGCCAGCAGCTACCCCAACACCGCGAAACAACACTCCCAAATCAAGGGGTGCACCCAAATCGCATCACAAATGTAATAGATATGGTATCGAAGAAGTGTGTCCGCTAGAGGTGGCGAACCTCAATGGCCCGGCGCGGCTCCTGTTTTAGTCATGTCAGGGGTCATCCAATAATCGTTCTCTTTCTTCAGTCAACGCGTTCACCAAACCATCCACTTCATTCTGGATCAACACTCCGCGTATAATAGTTATTAAAGTGGTTTTCGGTATCGACAGAGAGTATGTCCATATCCGATCCCGGTCTCTTTAATAACTACGTATTATTACACCGTTGGCTCTTTTACATTTCAAATCGATTCATAATTGATATCAAAATATCATGTTCGCTTTAAAAATCAAATCCATTTCAAATATCATTTTATATCGCTTTTACATAGTAATATTCAAAGCCCGAATTAAGGTTAAATCTTTAAACAAATCAATTTTCGAATTTAAATCAAATCCCAATTTTTAAATTTCAAAGTCTCGACTTATATTATTTAACAATTTCTTTTAACCAAATTTATTTCAACATTCCAAACCCAAATTTCGATAAATTCGATTTCTATAAATTTATGTCTATTTATAACTTTTAAACAAAACGTATAAATAAATTTCAAATCGACGATTTTAAAGTTATTAATTTAGCCAATTCGATGTCCGTATATAATTTTCTATCATATGGCCAAGTAATTATTTATTTCAATTAAATGTCAGGGATGAGCATATATTACTTAAATTAAATCACAGTATCATATGTATGCATAACAGTATATATATAAGCAAATAAACATCCAAACATTCAAACATCAACCAATAACATCCATCGAAATACATCGTCCAATAGGCAATACAATTCAAGGCAATTTCATAGTTATCGATGTCGGGTGATTAAATTGCAATTCAATTTCAATTTCAATTTAACTGTCAAATTTAAACTTCAACGATTAATTCGAATGACAATCTATATGGCCATTAAATTTTTATCAAACAACGACAAATAAAATCATAACACTACATAATGACAAATTTAACTAGCATAAAGATATTTAGTACGTTGTGAGCGTTATAAAACACTCACCTTGATTTTACGATTTTAAATCAAATCGAACGACGTTCGATTTAACTCAAAATTTTCTCTAGCTCCAAATGATTCCAATCCAGTTCCATTGCGTAGTCCTCGTCGATACGATTCCAACGCAAAAAGTTTCGTGCGTTTTCGACCTCGTATGAAAAAGTTATGCTATTTTAAAGTTTATACGAATTTAAATATACAATTTCAGCTTTATTTTAAATATCAAACCCTCAACTCCATCCTGGCCATCGATTTCTGCATCTTCAGATCTGAGCCGTCCCTCATCTCTTCTTCCTCAACGTGACAAACGCACGTATAAACAACCCATAGCCGCCGTTCTTCAAGCAATTGTCACGACCACCTCGACGACTTCCAGAACGATCAGGACCCATCATCTCGAAGGCCTTCGCGAGCTCCATCTTCACCGTGAGTATGGTCAAACTCGGCTGCACCTTTGGCCTCGAAAAACGTGAAAAACGCAGCGACTTTGAACGCGATTTCCCGTCGATCCGTGGCTCCGTTTTCGATCTCCACCGTTGGATAGCTAGATCTTGATGCCCTCTACAACTTTGTAGTTGACGACTTTTGCTAATTGTTTGTAGATTTGGAGATAATAGAGGAGGAAGTTTCGACTATTTCTGGCCTTCGAAAACGTGAAAAAACGCAGCGACTTTGAACGCGATTTCCCGTTGATTCGAAGCTCCGTTTTCGATCATCTCCGTATGGATTTGAAGCTTTCATCGTCCTCTACAACTTTGTAGTTGAGAGCTTTTGCTAATTGTTGATGGATTGAGAGGAAAATGAGGAAGAAGATCGGCAATTTCTGGCCATGGAATAGGTGGCGGCCATGATTTAGAATTAGGGTTTCTGGATTATAATAATAATAAAACTGTCTCGGTTTGCGTGCGTATTTATATAGGTAGGTCCAAAATCATCCGAACTCCAATCGAGACGTGCCGCCAGGCGTTTATAAGGTTTTACCCCCATTCCGGACGCAATGCAACATGTTTCGGAAGCTAATTCGATCGTATGCGTGAGTTACAGCAATAAACGATCAATTTTAAATTAAACCGATTAAACGATTTTCTATGCGTTTAGGCTTGCCCCGGACAAACGGTAAATCCTTTTGACTTGAAATTCGAAACCTTACAATAATATCACATTACGGATCCAATGAAACTAGTTTCGTCGAAATTCGAGACCGTTTGAAAAATGACTATTTTAACTCGCCAAATTAATATTAAAACAATTTCAACGCATTTCGAGCTGTCACGGTCAAACGACAACTCCGATTGCTACGAAAATTGAAATCCGATAATAACTAACTATTACGGATCCAATGGAACTAGTTTTGTCCAATTCTGAGACTGTTCAAAAATTGGCTATTTTCCAGTCGAAAATTAAATATTAAAATATTCAATTTTCACAAATAAATTTTAAATTCAGTTTTAAAAGTTCTATAACATCACTATAACTTCAATATGATAAAATAAAATTTTACAAATCATTTTTAATCATATTAAACCCGTTATTTAATTTATCCAATAAATTCCAAATATTTAATTTAGACAATTTCGCTTATCCAATAATTCATTATCTTTTGAAATATTGAAATTGAACTTATAAAATTCAACTTTTAAAACCATTTCAAAATTTAGAACACTATTTTCATTTTACAGTTATTCAATTATTCAATAAGTTTTAAATATTTAATTTAAACAATTTACGTGTTCAATATTTGATTTCAAATAGATTTTACTCATCAATCAATTACTCTATTATACCCAATGAATTCAACATTTATTATCCTATTCAACTATTGATTGCAAAGGCATTCACTAAGTAGCTTTTTTTCATTACTTGGATAATTATCGTTGCAATTCATTCCAGTTATTATTATTCCAAATGAATTACAAATTTTTTTTTTCTAACATTAAATCACGAAATCTTATTAAATTAGCTATTTTAATTATCGAAAATTTACGGGTCGTTACACTCTCCCCCACTCAAAACTTTTCGTCCCCGAAAAGGAAAAGAAGGGAAAAGAAACTAAGTATAGAATTCAACATTAGATATATTTTATTCAAAGTTACCAACTTATAAAACAATGAAATTCCATTTATAAAGTTATAACTACGCTTCCACTAACTTACTCCGAACGGCTTTCTAAACTTAAATGTTAATTATCAAAATAAGTTATAAAAAAATTTAAACTTGAAAAAATTTTAACACCCGGATTTACGGAAAAATTCGGCAGAGTCTCCTTTGCGCGGCTCGATCGGAAAAAATATAATAGCATATATATCACAAATATACATCTCATCTCAATGATGAGGCATCCCATATGTGGGAAAACAACATATAAATATCACCAATATCATATAAAACCGTAAGCGTACCTTTTATTTAGCATTTATTAGCATTTTACTTACATTATGCGTTTAGCATAGAAGCGAGCTCCACAACGAAGCGCAACCCCTTTGCTACCTACTAAAATGCTCAATAACTAAGTTAGAACCATGCATATAAAGATAGATTGCTATACTTAGCCTACACAACATATATATAACATATTTAGCTTCAAAACTGAGATTTCAATTTCTGGACAGCAAAAAAATCTTAGCTTTAGGTCACCTAAACTGTAAAATTTGACAACAGAATCTAAACAAAAGTTGTTGCATTGATTTCAGGCTTTCCGGAATGTCCAAAATCATCGAATTCGGATCATCCTTTCAAAAGTTATGGCCGTTTTACTTAGGGGATACGCTTCAGCCTGGGCAGTGTTTGCGCAGGTCCGCGGCGTTCACCCACATTTCCGACCTTCTAAACGACATCAAAACACAAAACACTTAAAACAAAAGTTTTAGCTTAAGTTCTTAGCTTTCCAGAAAGGGCAAGATCATCAAAATCCGATAAACTAGTCAAAAGAGATGGCGAAAATACTAAGGTTGTATGCTTCAGATTTTTCTTATTTTTTACACAGGACAGCGAGTAACATTCAAGTTTTTAACCTAGTAGACGAAAGAATTTCTCAAGACACTCTAAATAAAAGTTGTGCTATAGTTTCTAAGCTTTTCGGAAAGTCCAAAATCGTCGAATTCCGTTTATCCATTTAAAAGTTATGGTTGTTTTCGTTTCAGCATATATTGGACAATTTTGGATTTTTCCCAAAAATTTTCTTTTATTATTTCAAAGTACAAACCATCAAAACTTCAAATTTTCTAAAGAACAATCATAAGCACAAAGTCATTTATTTCCTTATTTATCCATGCAATAGGTTTACATTCAATTTGTTTCCGATTTATTCAAGTTTTTCTCATTCATATTTTAAATTAAAGTCAATTTGCTTCAATTTAAATTGAATTCCATTATATTTGATTTCACTTTGCTTCGAATTTGAATTTTATTATTTTAAAATTTTATTCCATTTATTCGATTCCATTAACACTAATGAATTCTACTTAATTAATTATCATCCATCTAACAACCAATGCATATCAAACATTAACATCCAGCCAAAATCTACACTAAATCAATTATACATTCCCAAGTAAATTTCAATTTCATACACTTCCAAGCTTATAGACATTTAGTTATATTCAAATTTAATTAGTTTCCATTTACCAATTCTATATTTCCTTAAGTTTAAATTTTATTCATTCACTTATATATATCATTCATTTTACCGCTTAAATTTCTTTTATATTTACAACTATCAATTAGATCTTCACATTTTATTTTTCACTCTCTCACTGGTATATTATTTCTCTACTTATCCTTATTAGCATTTTAAACCTTTTAAGTATTTGGTAAGTTATAGTTATGCAAATAGAATGTAGTTAAACAACATACAACTTCTTTCCATTTAAAGTTGAATTTTCAATTTATTAATTCTTAAGTCATTACTTAAATTGCACTATAACTTTTTTTTCACATTTACATTCACATATAGTATTTCCATTTTATATTAACATAATCGTGAATCACCTTTAAATGTTAATTTAAATTCCAATTATTTACTAACAATTTTATTTATATTTGCAAACCATTGATTAAATTCATATTCCATTATTCAAACCTATACTTGTATATTATCCAATTAACAATTCATATAACATTTTCGAACTTCTTAAATATTTTGGTAAGTTATATCTATGCTATAGAATGAATTTTAATACTACGCGAGTTTACAGTTTCACTTTTATTTTAAGTTCATAATTTCCTAATTCTAAGGATTTCTACTTCAATTAATATTTTCACTTAGCTCTTAGGTTCATTTCTCATTTCACAATTCAGAAGTTCCTTAATGATTCAAGTCTAAATTCATTTCAATCATAAAAAAAAATCATTAATTATTAAAGAACTTAAGAATTCCAATCCCGGTTTCATTTCAATCAAGGTTTGAAATAATATATACTTATATAATTTATATATCAAATCATACTATAGAGAATGCAAAACAAAATAAAATTTTAGTCAAAACAAGGTTTAGACAAGCTATTAAGTGGTCTCCCCCACTCGGACTCTCGAAAATAAACGCCGATGATGCGTGCACTCATCACCGAAATCATTTTCTAGCGTCAAGAGAAGGGAATATAACACTTATCATAAAAAAAATCCTTCGAAAACAATTTCAACTCAATTATACTATCATATAATACTCATATTTTGTTTTTCAAATTCTTGTAAGTCAATTTCAAACACCGGAATTTAAATTCCCAAATCCAAGTTAAAATTCATTTATATTCATTATCAATTGTGTTTACAAGATTTCATTTTCCTAAATCCATTGTTATTTAATCAATTGTTGTAAATATTGCCTGATCAAACAATAACGATAATAATCTAATATTATCATCTCCTAACAATCAATACAATCAAAATGAATAAATATTCAAATAATTCTTTTTATAAAAATATATTCCAAAACGATATTGTGTTGGTTTGTCCTATTCGAGTGTTTAGAAATTCCTATCGACGCCTTGGCGTCCCAAGTATCAATCAGAATTCATAAATACTCAACGGAACAAATTAACACAATATAAAACCATTTTATATCAAATAACAAGTACGATCTCTCATATACACTCAACTCATTCATATAGTTTACTTCTATTTCAATGAGTTATTCCCCACTAGAGCCAAGGTTTATCGCTAAACCAAAGCTCTGATACCAACTGTAACGACCCGCCTTTTTGGACAGTTTAAAACCGACGATCAATTACACATGTCGATTCCAAACCATTAAAAGAGCAGATAGTTATTGGGGTAATTAAGAAAAGAAAAGGAAGGGAAATAAAGGAAATGAAACAACACAGAATCTCACAGTGGAAGGCTAAAGTATAATAATAAAATAACAGTTCATGAAGCTGTTAATTAAATGAATACATTTGAAATGAATACATTTGATTATTATTATACAACATTTATCAGAGTTACATACACAGCAAATATCATACAACAATGCAGCGGAATGGAATGAATATAATAGTAGTAGATCATATACCAAATCTTCGTCTCCGTCCTCCAAGGAAATGATCTTCAACCTAAACTGAAAACTCAGGACTGACCCGAGCGTAATGAAAAGACAAACACTCGAGTCAGGACTAAATATCCTTATGAAAGTTAAATCAATCGTAAATAAATATGAGTGTAACGGCGTCGGAGATGTTTACGGGGTTTGACATCTCCTATCCAGTGTCATCGTGCGTGCAATAACTTAAGAGATGTTACGGGATTTTCCATCTCTCAAGGATCCGTTAAACTATCTACTATGTAGTAATATACGCTAAGTAGATAATGTCTATCAGTAATATAAAGTATCAAAATAGCGTTAAGGCGTTACCATAATCCCCCTTAACACATTTTTATATTACCAAAAGCATATACAAGACCGTAGTTTCCCCAAAACCGGAAGTCACCAGAGGGCAATCCATATACTCAAGGTACAAATCAAAACGTAGTGGTCGCGAATAGGATAATCAGTATGACAAGGTACATGAGGCAATACCAACTAGGATACTAGTAGTTGCGTGATCCGGACTGATGTTGGGCATAGCCAGCAGCTACCCCAACACCGCGAAACAACACTCCCAAATCAAGGGGTGCACCCAAATCGCATCACAAATGTAATAGATATGGTATCGAAGAAGTGTGTCCGCTAGAGGTGGCGAACCTCAATGGCCCGGCGCGGCTCCTGTTTTAGTCATGTCAGGGGTCATCCAATAATCGTTCTCTTTCTTCAGTCAACGCGTTCACCAAACCATCCACTTCATTCTGGATCAACACTCCGCGTATAATAGTTATTAAAGTGGTTTTCGGTATCGACAGAGAGTATGTCCATATCCGATCCCGGTCTCTTTAATAACTACGTATTATTACACCGTTGGCTCTTTTACATTTCAAATCGATTCATAATTGATATCAAAATATCATGTTCGCTTTAAAAATCAAATCCATTTCAAATATCATTTTATATCGCTTTTACATAGTAATATTCAAAGCCCGAATTAAGGTTAAATCTTTAAACAAATCAATTTTCGAATTTAAATCAAATCCCAATTTTTAAATTTCAAAGTCTCGACTTATATTATTTAACAATTTCTTTTAACCAAATTTATTTCAACATTCCAAACCCAAATTTCGATAAATTCGATTTCTATAAATTTATGTCTATTTATAACTTTTAAACAAAACATATAAATAAATTTCAAATCGACGATTTTAAAGTTATTAATTTAGCCAATTCGATGTCCGTATATAATTTTCTATCCTATGGCCAAGTAATTATTTATTTCAATTAAATGTCAGGGATGAGCATATATTACTTAAATTAAATCACAGTATCATATGTATGCATAACAGGATATATATAAGCAAATAAACATCCAAACATTCAAACATCAACCAATAACATCCATCGAAATACATCGTCCAATAGGCAATACAATTCAAGGCAATTTCATAGTTATCGATGTCGGGTGATTAAATTGCAATTCAATTTCAATTTCAATTTAACTGTCAAATTTAAACTTCAACGATTAATTCGAATGACAATCTATATGGCCATTAAATTTTTATCAAACAACGACAAATAAAATCATAACACTACATAATGACAAATTTAACTAGCATAAAGATATTTAGTACGTTGTGAGCGTTATAAAACACTCACCTTGATTTTACGATTTTAAATCAAATCGAACGACGTTCGATTTAACTCAAAATTTTCTCTAGCTCCAAATGATTCCAATCCAGTTCCATTGCGTAGTCCTCGTCGATACGATTCCAACGCAAAAAGTTTCGTGCGTTTTCGACCTCGTATGAAAAAGTTATGCTATTTTAAAGTTTATACGAATTTAAATATACAATTTCAGCTTTATTTTAAATATCAAACCCTCAACTCCATCCTGGCCATCGATTTCTGCATCTTCAGATCTGAGCCGTCCCTCATCTCTTCTTCCTCAACGTGACAAATGCACGTATAAACAACCCATAGCCGCCGTTCTTCAAGCAATTGTCACGACCACCTCGACGACTTCCAGAACGATCAGGACCCATCATCTCGAAGGCCTTCGCGAGCTCCATCTTCACCGTGAGTATGGTCAAACTCGGCTGCACCTTTGGCCTCGAAAAACGTGAAAAACGCAGCGACTTTGAACGCGATTTCCCGTCGATCCGTGGCTCCGTTTCCGATCTCCACCGTTGGATAGCTAGATCTTGATGCCCTCTACAACTTTGTAGTTGACGACTTTTGCTAATTGTTTGTAGATTTGGAGATAATAGAGGAGGAAGTTTCGACTATTTCTGGCCTTCGAAAACGTGAAAAAACGCAGCGACTTTGAACGCGATTTCCCGTTGATTCGAAGCTCCGTTTTCGATCATCTCCGTATGGATTTGAAGCTTTCATCGTCCTCTACAACTTTGTAGTTGAGAGCTTTTGCTAATTGTTGATGGATTGAGAGGAAAATGAGGAAGAAGATCGGCAATTTCTGGCCATGGAATAGGTGGCGGCCATGATTTAGAATTAGGGTTTCTGGATTATAATAATAATAAAACTGTCTCGGTTTGCGTGCGCATTTATATAGGTAGGTCCAAAATCATCCGAACTCCAATCGAGACGTGCCGCCAGGCGTTTATAAGGTTTTACCCCCATTCCGGACGCAATGGAACATGTTTCGAAAGCTAATTCGATCGTATGCGTGAGTTACGGCAATAAACGATCAATTTTAAATTAAACCGATTAAACGATTTTCTATGCGTTTTGGCTTGCCACGGACAAACGGTAAATCCGTTTGACTTGAAATTTGAAACCTTACAATAATATCACATTACAGATCCAATGAAACTAGTTTCGTCGAAATTCGAGACCATTTGAAAAATGACTATTTTAACTCGCCAAATTAATATTAAAACAATTTCAACGCGTTTCGAGCTGCCACGGTCAAACGACAACTCCGATTGCTACGAAAATTGAAATCCGATAATAACTAACTATTACGGATCCAATGGAACTAGTTTTGTCCAATTCTGAGACTGTTCAAAAATTGGCTATTTTCCAGTCGAAAATTAAATATTAAAATATTCAATTTTCACAAATAAATTTTAAATTCAGTTTTAAAAGTTCTATAACATCACTATAACTTCAATATGATAAAATAAAATTTTACAAATCATTTTTAATCATATTAAACCCGTTATTTAATTTATCCAATAAATTCCAAATATTTAATTTAGACAATTTCGCTTATCCAATAATTCATTATCTTTTGAAATATTGAAATTGAACTTATAAAATTCAACTTTTAAAACCATTTCAAAATTTAGAACACTATTTTCATTTTACAGTTATTCAATTATTCAATAAGTACTCTATTATACCCAATGAATTCAACATTTATTATCCTATTCAACTATTGATTGCAAAGGCATTCACTAAGTAGCTTTTTTTTCATTACTTGGATAATTATCGTTGCAATTCATTCCAGTTATTATTATTCCAAATGAATTACAATTTTTTTTTTCTAACATTAAATCACGAAATCTTATTAAATTAGCTATTTTAATTATCGAAAATTTACGGGTCGTTACAATAAACACAGATCAAACAGTATGCTCGCGAATCAAAAATTGACCTTCAACTCGAAAATCTGCAGAAAACTTCGAACCAAAAACCCAATGCCGCCGACCAACCCAATCGCCTATGAACTCCGCCAACTCTATCATCGAAAACCATGACCACAAGCTTAGTCTCCCCCAAATCAAAACACCTCCGGTCAAATGTTCAAGCCGCGACAGTCACGAAAGTCCAACCCAAACAAAAACAAGCTAAAACCCTAGCTTGCTCGATTTCAAACTCCTCGGCCACATGAAAAATCCAAGAGTATTTTTCCCATACTCACAATCAATCCAACCTCCTCCATACCAAAAATTGGACAACATAGCCGTGCCGATCATCGGCAATCGCCCAAATTCCAAATTTCGAATAAACCCAAAATTCTCATTAAATGCCCAATTAAAAATTACAAATTGCATATCTAATTTCATGATTTATCATCACGATTACATGTAATTCAATTTAGAATTTAAATCAGTTGATTTTTAACCAAAATTTAAGTTTCACTGTGTTTTCCATTTTTGAAGATTATTTGTAAATTTAAAATTACCTTCAACATTAACATAAAATATTTCATTCAATCATCAAGACCAAACATTAATGTTTAGTGCGAGATTCAAATTTTGAAAAGTTTTCTGGCCTGAAAACAATAGATAACAGAGGGTTTGAATACATAGGTTACTTACTCATGTAAACATATTTATAAATTTAGTAATATAAACACTGGAAGATTTTTATACAACATACAGATCAAACCACAGATCATCACATTCATTTAAATTGAACAAGATTAATCTGTTTTTTTTAAAAAAATTACTCACCTCAAATATAAGCAGAGCAGTTTTTTTTAAATTTTCTTCTTCCAGGTTTGAAAAACATGCAGATCAAATTTTGCTTTTGAAATCCTAATGCATGCTTCAGGTTGTTGATTAAAAGTTGAAACAGATCTTCATTTGAATTGCAGTTGAACTTCATTTGCATTTGCAGGTTGATTTTGCAGATTTGATAATTGTAGATTTGCAATTTGAATGTATATTTGGTTTTTGCTTTTGATTCAAATTCCAGGTTTGAAGTAAAATTTCTGGTTTTCTCTTTAATTTATAAAGGAAGAAAAGTAATTTGAGAAGAAGAAAGAAAGTTTGGAAAATGAAAGAGAAACAAATTTCTCTTATATGTTTAAATTTCAAAGAATTGAAAAATGAAGGCCACATGTAATAAAAACTTACATTTGTCACTGTATAGCTTAATTTCTTTACATGTGTTATTAAGATACCTTAGAATGTTTACACATGTTTATAAGTGTTTTTAATTAAATTTTCATTTAGTTTAAATGTAAATATAACTTACTTATTAAGTTACTTAATTAATAAATGCTTAAATATGTAAATTTAAATTTAAATCTTAAAAGAAAATATTATAAAACTAGTTATAACACAAATATATTTTCTTATACATGTAATTTAAAATCTAAAACATACACACACACACACATTTACAAGCATTTTAAATTTAAGCACTTTAGAGAAAACAAACAAAACTTTATTTAAACTATCATTTTTTTAAAAATAAATAATTATCTTATATTTGAAAACAATTGAATTAAACCTATCTTTTGAAAAATAATATTCATTTTAAAACAAAGCTTTAAATTACAATTCATACATATATAAATTGTAAATAGATTTAAATTTAATTTCAAACAACCTCAAATTATAACATATACATACATATATATTACAATTTGAAAATGCAACTTATTTTATATAAAACAAAAGATTTTCTTATCTATAATATATATCAAATATATATATTATAAATAGAATAAAATTTTATTAACTTTGAAAAAAAAATCTTATCAAATTTTAAATTGTTAAAATGATATTGATCACAACTACCAGATTAAAAATTTATTAACCTTAAAAAGATTAAATTTACCAATTTAAATTAAAATTATAAAGAAAAATTGTCTAATCAATTTAATTATTAATACGGATTATTAAATTGATATTGCCTAGAATTCTGGGTCGTTATAGTTTAACTAATTTCACTAGTAAAACCAAAATGGTTAAACAAGAATGGCTCTCAATAACTGTAATTTCCAAGAATTCAGTCATCAATTTTTTGTCTATATATAAAAAGAAACATTTTCAACTAACATGAGTTGCATGAGCTTATATGTAATAATGCTACGAGTTTATATTGTTTGGCCAACTTACTTGTTTTGAAGTGTGTACTAAAATAATTAAATAGATTTATCAATAGTCATTCATCCAAAACAAAATTCAATCTGATCATAATCTTGTCATTTGGTTACTTTTAAAAGAAATCTTATCAATCAGTAATCAGGTGGCAAAGTAAGACTGAAATAGGTAATTAAAAACAACAGAGGAAGCAAGAAGAAGATAATTAGAAATATGAAGCAAACTTTATAGATTCTCTCACACAACTTAAAATATGGTAAAAAAATTTTTTCTTGTTTATCATGTTATTCGCAGAAGATTCGTGCTTCTTTGGCAACAAACTAGTAGAACGGGATATGCATTATTTTATGAACATTGCGTACTCATTAACACAGACTTTATGAACAAGATATGAACATATATATATAATATTATTATTACCTATTTATGTTTATGCATCCAAATTGTTTTGTTAATAGAAGTTTCCTGATTGAAAATAACTTAATCAATAAAACATATCCAAGGCAACCGATTTTTTTGTTACGTCCACATGTCATTACAAACGAAAGCTTGAGTTATTTTAAAGCAAATATAGACCAGATCGGATGCAAAAAGGGTGAAGTAAACAAATTAAAAAAGGAACAAGAAATATGCATTAAATATGGTGTAAATTTCTTCAAGTAGGTTATTAAATAGTTAATCGAACAAGACATACACTTAATCTTATGCAGTGTTGATCATCTATATGCATGCAACTTTTTTTTTATCAGGCACATTTATTATTTTCAACACGGTTAAGTACATTAACAATTACCATGCAAAGTTTTAATATATTCAAAAATATCTGATTTCAGGATGAAAAAAATGGGGGCGTGGAAATCCTCGAAGATGAGTGACGATGTGGGATAATTATACAGCCAAATTTGCTGACTTTAATTCTTCAAGTACCAATTGAACAATTGAAAACATGAACAGAAAAGCATTAGTTTATAACTATCAGATGAAAATTTTCATGCTATAATTCAGATTATTTTAGTTCAAAAAACCAATAGTTATGGGCTATTCCATTACAAATACATAACAGACAATGAACTAGGCCAAGACTGCCTGAGATAGTAGTTTATTGTGTCACATATTCATGCTTCCTACAAATAACAGTCACGAATTAAAACTGGTTGGTTCAGAGTGGATATGAATTTATTTCATTAACAAATTGAAATCACAATATTACAGTAATTACAACCACAAATGGACTGGAATTGTTTGCTAGTCTAATTCAATGAATAAATTATATGAATCCAGCAACATGAGTAACAAGACAATAAAATCCGAATCCATGCTTTCATTCCTTACTAAAACAAGTTTTAATAGTGAATTTAAATACAAAATGAGTAACACAACTTGCAAAATAAAAATAAAGACATTCGGGAGTAAAATGAGTCTACAACTATGACTAATGCATTAGTCTAATGTATGGATCTGACTTAGTAGGTGAACATATAATCTACTCAATTATGCCTTCACAATCCTCCCTAGCATAGCTAACATCTTCATCATCCATTTCAGTTATTTCATAATCTTCCACGGCTTGGATATCTTCCTCGATGCAATCATGTGTCTCTAAATCATTAAAACTTCTTGATGGTGCTTTCATTACAACATACCAAATAGAATCATCATTTTCTCTTGAATAAAATACTTGTCTTATTTGAGATGCAAGTATGTATGGATCTCTTGAAAATGATGCTTGATGTAAATTAACAAGAGTGAACCCATCATCATCAACTTTTACTCCATTTCCTTTATACTCCAAACGACACTTAAAAACTGGAATATAAAACAAATGATAATCTAATAAAATTATATTTGTCAATATTCCATAAAAAGTGACCACATCAACCACTTGGAACATATCTTTTGCACTTTCACTACATATAGTAGTCGCATCAAAGGTCACCCCGCAATTCTGAGTTTCTCTCCCTATATCTTTTATATGAAAACGTTGATCATTGATCACATATCCTTTGTAAGACAAGGCATCATTCTTCGGACCCAAAACAATCCATCTTAACATGTCATCATGATCCTTGGAGGCAATAGGTATCTACAACAAGTTCCATTTAGCATGAATATTTTAGAGTAATATTAGTACTCAAATGAGAATATATTTGTAATCTAACTAACCTTCCTTTTAATCCAATCGGCAAAAATTTTTGTATGTGTGTCCCAAAGTAAGGTTGCATTTTTCATCATGCGTTGGTCTGAATTTTCTAATTCCTCCAAATGCAAAATAGTATAAAACAAGTGATTATAAGTTATAAATAGCATTACGAACACATCAAAATGATTAAAACAATGTAACATAAACTTACTCTATATATGGTTCCACCACATTCATATTCATTAACACGGCTAAATGAGCCATTTCTTTCTCATTAGCTGACAATGTAACTTTCTTGGACATTGAAATCGGACGTCCCTCAGGTATTACATTGCTTTCATAATCTTCATTTCGAGCTTCTTTCTCCTCTATATGTCCAGATTTTTTCAAAAATTCATTGAAAAACATCATGGCTTCTTCTGCAAGATAGGATTCTACAATACATCCCTCTGGTCATGCATAGTTTCTTACATAATCTTTAAGTGTCTTCATATATCGTTCGAATTGGTACATCCAGCGAAAATGAACCGGTCCACACATTAGTGCTTCTTTTCCAAGATGAATGGACAAATGTACCATTATATCAAAAAAAGATGGTGGAATTTTTTTTTCAAGTTCGCATAAAACTTCAATAATCTTAACATTGATTTGTTCTACCTTCTCTCTATCAAGAACACGTTGACATAATTTGTTGAAAAAGGAGCATAAGCAAATTATTGCTTTTCTTTCCTTCTTTGCCATTAATCCTCTCGATGCTACTGGCAATAACTGTTGCATTAATACATGGTAATTATGCGACTTCAATCCGCTAATTTTGCGATCATGCAACGAAATCCGATTCTTTAAATTTGAATAGTAGCCATCTGGTCCTTTGAGATCATACAATCTTTTGCAAAATATTTTTCTCTCAGAATTTGACGACATGTATGGAGCCAGTGGAAGATATGTTTTATTCCCACGAGGTTGTGCATGAAGCTCATTAGAACTACCCAATCCTCTAAATCCTTTCTACAATTGGTTCCATCTTTTTATTTATTACCATGCAACATCGTGCCCAATAGGCTTTCACACATATTTTTCTCCACATGCATTACATCTTTATTTTGACGTAATGGAAGTTCCTGCAAAAACCAAAACTATAACACATTATTGGGTTTTTCTTATGTTAAAACAATGAAAAATAAATAAATTAACTACTAACCTTCCAATATGGAAAATCAAAGAAAATCGATCTTTTCTTCCATCTTGATAGCTCCAATTTTGTAGAATTGTTAATATTATCATACTGATATTCTGTATTATAAGCACACTTTCTCTTCTTACTTTTCTTTTCGTTTCTTTTCCAAAATCATTTGGATATCCTTCAGCAATGCATAAATGTTTCTCCCAGTTAGAATTCTAGGAGCACTACCTTTTTCTATGGTGTTATCAAACAATGCCTTTTGTTTCCTCCGAGAACCTGAAGTAGGTAGAAATCTTCTATGACCCATGTAGACTGTAACATTCCTGAAAATTTACCAAGTTAATTTGGCAATTGAATTAATTTTTGAAGATAAATTGCTAATTTATTTATGAATTAATTAGATAGTTTCTAGAATAAATAAAAATTTTAGATTATAAAGTAGAATTTAAAAGCTTTAAAAAGTTAATGGTAGTTTGTTTTCTAAAATATTAAATATATTTGGGAAATGTATTAACTTTCAAAGAATCAATGTACTAATTTTTCAAAATATTACTTTTAAGTTAAATTTTCTTATATAAATAAAAGTGATTAATTGTCAATATGTAACCAAAATTTTTAAAATCATTCTTTTCTTTTTAAAAGTTGTACAAAAATAAATGATAGAAAAAAATGCACGAATGAAAGATGTATAAAATATATGTATATAAATATATGAGCTAAATTAAAGATTTAAAAAAAAAACAAAATTTACAAAATAATTTAAACTAAGGAAATTAATATGATTTGTACTTATTTATATATATTAAACATTAAAGATAGAATTCATAAATCAATAAAAATATGATTTGCACAATGACTTGAGTTTAAAATTTAAAAACAAGAATGAATATGAAATATTTACCTTTTGAAATTTAATAAATGTATTGTAAATAAATATTGAATTAATAAATAAGTTTACAAAAGTCTTACAAACTAAGAAATGTACATGTGTATGGTTTATTTGTTGAGTAAAAAAATTATTTTAACCCATTTCTCTTTAGTTATAAAAAGTAAAATAAATATAAATGTATGTACATAATTTGTAAATAAATTAAAAGAAAGGGTTAAAACATAAAGCATGTTTTCATAAATTCAAATAAGGTAAGAATTAAAAACAAAGTTGCAAATTAATTTTTAAAAAAGGTTTGAAACAAAGTTCTGAAACTAATTTAAACTAAGGGGCTTTAGCATAAAAATACCAATTTGGACAAATGTTAAGCATGCAAGAAGAATGTAGACAAGTGGCAGCTATTTTTCATTTTCAAAATAAATTCCCAAATCTAAGAAACATATTCAATTATCTTCAGTCCAAACATTTCAAACCCTTCACCTCCCAATTCCTTCATTTCTAAAACCAGGCTACCCATTCCATAATTCTTCTCATCTTCATTCGAAAAGGAATCTCAAATAAAAACCAAAGCCAGTAAAAATAAAACTGAAAAACAAATCAACAAAGCAATCAAAAACTAGGAAGAAAATCTGAAAACAAGAAATCAAAAGAAGACCAGAAGCAAGTTTCGACCTATTTCAAAATCAAATTAAAAGATCTGAAATCTAGAATGAAAGAAAAAAAAGAAAGGAAAGGGCACTGAAGCTATGGAGCAGATTCAACATAAAACAGTGCAAAAGAAAATCAAAATCTGAAACAAATTTCAAGCAATTCAAAGCTCAAGCAAAAGCAAAATAATTCAAAAGCTTCAACTTGTTGTAGCCTAAGTTTATCAAATCTCAAAGCTAAAGCTTTCAACCTAGAACAGAAAAAAAAGAAGTTGCAGTACTCAGTTTTCTTAAAAGCACAGGTGAGTGGATTTAATAAAACCCATAATTTAAATTTAAATTTAAATCTTGAAGCAATTAAAACATAAATTATCCCTATTATTTTTGACCTGAGGGGAATATGATCAAAAACAAAGATAAAAAGGGGCAGAGCAGTAGAAAAGAATTTCTTATTCAGATTCACAAACAAAACAATTTCCAGGAAAAATATCTCTGTTCCTTCCCAATCCAGGTGAGAAAAACCCCTTAAAACCTGTTTTCTTTTCTCTGATGTGTGGTTAATGTTTGAATCTGTTATTGAAATGTTGCTTGGTTGTTAAACTTATCTGTATATTTATATGCTTATTTGTGCTTGTCGTGTGCATGTCTAGTTCCAGATATAAATTTAATTGCAATCACTTACAGAGTTTAAATTCCTGTAAAATTAAAATTCTTCTACTCCAAATCATGTTAGAGTTTAGGATCTGAAGAAAACATGTGCATTCAATAAAGAACCAAATTTCTCAAATTATTTTTGAGATAAATTTAACATAGTTTAACCTGGAAAGAATTACAGTTAAATTCAAACTATATCAAAAATCTCGACTTGAATAATTCGCTATTTCAAGTATATAAATTGGTTCGTTATCAAAATCCATGAATTTTAAAATTACAATCATGATTTTTAAGCTCGAATTTCAAGAGAAATTGGTAGATGAACGAAAAACGTATTTCGACCAATTTTTGGTAAACCACGGCAAACTGGGTGTTAAAATTCATGGTGAAGGAAGCCTATGCGTCAGAGAGTATAGAAAAAACGCTTGTTAATTTTTCAAGCAACCAGGGAAGTTGATTTAAGTCGTAGTAGGGTTTAAAGGCATTTTTAGTTCGACATTGATTCTCGAATTCGTGTGATGGCATCAATGGACCGGAGGGTATCGGACCTGGGGGAATGGAAGGGTTGGCGTGTAGCGAAGCTTCGGCCAGGGTCGTGTTGGTTCTAGGGTCGTGGTTGGCGAATACAAGGCGTTAACAAGTGATGGGTTTTGTTGGAGTGTGAGTTGAAATGCTAAATTTCGAACGACGGCGAAATCAGGCGGTTTGGGTAGTCGGGGTTATTGGTGGGGTCGTAGGCGACCAGTTGGGGGACTCGATGACGAGCAGTGATGGTCGAAGTGAAGGTACACGTGCACGGTGGAGATGGCGTATCCGTTGTGTTCGAAGAAATTGGTGAAGATGAAGTGGAGCTGGGGATGAACTCGAAGCGTTGCGCGAAATTACTCGAAGCAGAGGATAGTGTATAGGGGACTCGAAGTATAGCTCGAGTAAAAGAAAGAATGGCTCGAGTAAAATAGGGGGATTACTGGGTTGAACGAATTTTTTTTGGGGTTATCTATTGTAATACCAAAACATGTTTGAACTTTAAAGAAGAATCAAGTTTTTTTTAAAATAAATTTTGTTTAAATCAATTTCCTGTTTATCTAAGTTTTAGAAATTTGTTAAGAAGGTTTTAATTGAGTTGTTTTAGTTAACTAAGTTTTAAAATGATTTAAAGATATACATAAACCTTTATTTTTGAAGTTTAACTCAACAATATTAAGGATTTGTTAAAGAATGTTGAAATGGATAGTTAATTTTTAAAAGTTTATGTTAAATTTATTTGTTAAGCGAAATTAATTACTTGAAGTTAATGATTTAATAAAAGTGATTAAAATAAATCAATTAATAAATTTAAGTTTGATTAATCAAGAAATAATTAAAGGATAACTAATACGTTAAGATTAATTGAATTAAGGTAATTAATTACTTAATTAAAAGGAATTAACTAAGGATTTAAGTTAAGTAACCAAGTGATTAAGGTTAATTGTTAATTACGAATAATCACTTACTAATTAAGAATAATTAATTAAAATGATGATCAATTATAGGGTTAATTAATTAATTAATAAAATTTATTAAGGATTAATGAAGTAATTAATTAAAGGTAATTAATTAAAGGATAGTGGGATAATTTAAGGTTAATTATTTAAAATAAAGAGTTAATTATCTAATGGTTAAAGATTGATTAATTTGTTAAATCAAATTTGATTTAAATTAATTAGTAAAGGTTAATTAATTTATCAATTAAGGTTGATTAGTTAATAGTTAAAGGATTAATTAATTTATAAATTGAGGTTAATGAATAAATAATTAAAGGATAATTTATTAACATAAACTGTAATTGATTAATGTTAATCAACCAGAATTTGTGAATAATCTGGTTTTAATCAATCAAATGATCAGTTAACCTTATTATGGATGACTGTCTTATATTGAATGCTGTAAATTGCTGTGATGTGTGATGCTTTGTGATTTGAGTTTTTTTAATTCAAACTGTGATGAATGTAATTTATTTATTTATAATGCATTCATATTTTCTATCTGTGATCCTATGTATATAGATAAGCGTTATAGGATATACCGCTTATCGACTTTGTTATAATAGAATCTGTGGTGTGATTGATGTTGTTGCACCATTGGGTAAAACCCCCTGGACCACACTATACACACACAAATATGGATTGCACGAGAAAATCGGTTAAGTCACAGATTTTAATGATTTTAAAGATCGAATTTTTGAATTCAAAATAGATTTGGGATTGGAATTGAAAATGAGTTTCAAAAATAAAAGTTATTTTGAATAATTTAATAAAGTATTGAAATTTAAATAATTTGATTTGAACCTGAATTCTATATTTGAAATTGAATCCAATAATTTGGGAATCATAGTTTAAAATTTTTTTTATACAAGTTATAAAGGTGTTATGTGAGTTTTTGACCATTTAAAAAATTTTGTTTTGGGAATTTAAATTTAAACCCAAGTTTTTACTTAAATGGCTTTAACTTGTGTAAATAAAATTAGTTTCTCCCAAAACGAAAATTATTTGCTTTCAAATGATAATAGCTTCCATAAAAAAAAAGGATTTCCAAATTGTATCGAAAGATTTCAAGTTTGAAATGAAATTATAAATAGTTTGGAAAGAACTATGAATTAACCTTTGTGAAAGATTATTAAACTTTGTTTTTGAAATCAAAGAGGATTTTAATGGTATGTCTTTCATATAAATGATTTGGATTGGAAATGGTTTGAAAGCTATGAATTTAATCTTAAAGTTAAAGATTGGGTAAGTTAATCCAATTTGAAGTGAAATTATTCTTGAAAAATCGTGAATGAACCTTTATGGAAAATTGGTAAACTTTGTGAAATAAATATTTTTGTTTAAAAGATTTAAAATGGTAATTTTTTTTAAACCATTTGAAAAGGAAGTTTTGGATAATAAGTTGTGACTTAACTGAAATCCCATATCCATATGTTTTTAAATGTTGCGCACATTATTCGGTTTAGCCGAGAGAGGACCTTGTGTCATATAACCCATTTCAAATAATGATATGTCGTTATGGATAGCATTTAAAGACCGGTGGTGAAGACTGGGTATTTTCGAGAATGAAAGGATAACCCATCGATTGTCTCTACACAAAGTCGCGCCGGTATAGAGATTTCCAAAGTGATGGGAAGTCCGACCGGGATTGTGAATACCCGAATTTGCAAGGGCTTCTTCAGAAGTGCCTCGGTTCTGTTCGAGCCTGGAACAGACTTGTATGGTCGTGTGTCTGACACTATACTTTAAGGTATAAAGCCGATTTCTTTCAAATACATATCTGTCGGTGGCGGAGAATTTATTCTCTTAGCTTAACACCCTTCTCTGAGACGTACGAGCTCAGAGGTTATGTAGTTGAAGGTTAACAGCGATATACTCCTAATTTGGTAGTGTGGCATGCTAAGTGCTGCTGTTTGTTGATGATCATTTGTTGATCGTTTGCGATCAAAGCATGGCTTTGTGAAAAGCGTAGCTTTGTGGTCGAGACCTCATCGAGCCTCACAATTTGGAAATGGTCAAAACATGAAAGATGCGGCAAGATTTTAGGGGTAGCTCCCCTAGGGTATGACCATTCCTTCTGGAAAAGGGTGGTATCATGGCATGGAGCCCAGATACTTGCTCACGTGGACAATGTATTATATTTATTACCGTGTGATTTTGTTGGTGTTAAGGGCTCTTGGGTAAAGGTGCCAAAGGACCGGGGGTGGCATATCTAAGGTATTACTCCCGCGCAGGAAGGAAACCGGGCCTGTGTTGGCAGAGAGCCGGGTAGGCTCTCGGGGCATCCCGCAAGAGGCATTCCCATGTGGCAATAGGAAGTTCCTTAGCCTGACCACTTGTTGGAAATTCATTCATCCAATATGCGCCTTGTACGGTTTTAGTTGTATTACCTGTCATCTACTTATGGTGGCGCCCCACTGTTTGGATGGTAGCTACAGTAGGCATAGTTCGGAATGTCTATGCTGGCTAGGATTAATATTATACTTTCGAAATGGTTTCTTCTACACTTTGCACTTATAGTAATAATATAATAGAATTTTTCTCGTATCAAGCATATTTGACTATCATAAGGAGAAATCTCCTCCAATTCTGTGTTTGCATTATGTGTGTTGCGGGAGGCCATATTGTAGTTTCATTCTCCAAAAGTATTGCGGATTTCGAATTTAAATCCTTTTGTTTGTTTTAAAGATAAAATTGTTTTGTTTTCTCACACCAGTTCCATGACTGACCTGGAGTTTATTGTTCCTTTCCAAAACTCTAGATGCCCACTATTTTCCACACGAGCAGTCTAGAGTTGGGTTTTTCACATAGTCGAATAGTGGGAATCGTTCCAAAGCCTTCGAAGCTCTTTGGATTTGTGGATCGCATTTGCTACACTTCAGCATCCGCGATCGGACTTGCTTATCTTTATGAAGCGTGATGATGGTTAGAGCTAGCTTTGGATTGAAGATGGAGTTTTGGAGTTTGGCATTGAAGACATTATCTTTCCGCTGCTATATCTTGTATCTCGGATAGTGATTATATCTATTGTACCATTCTATTGTATTCTTTTGTATCAGATAATGTATCTGTTGGATATTAATGTTGTATATCAAATGTATCATTTCATTTCTTCTGTTGTGTTGTACTTAATGTGTTATAAGCTCCAGCGAACCAGGTTTGACGTTTGGATCTGCCATTTGAATACGAGTGTCGTATTTGGTGTCGATTTTCGAAGGTCGAGTCAGGATCGTTACAGTGGTATCAGAGCTGAAGGTTAAAACTTTAGCTCAGGAGTATAACACACTAAGTAGCTCATTAGAGATAGGGTGAAGTATACCCTATAATGAGTAATCCCTAAGATATATGTTCGAATGCCTCAGTAAATTCTCTTACTATTCACTGATAGTGAGTATGAATGCAAGAAGAGGACGAGATAGGGGACAGGGAAATAGCATTAAATGGTCAATACCCTGCAACAATGGAAATATCTCTCTCTATCAATCTCCTTTGATTTGTATTTTCAATTTCTTTGATTGCTTCGTGGCAGCTCGAGGAAGAAGCTTCGGTGTGATACGAATCGTGTAAATCAGTTTCTATTTCGCATTCTCTTCGTCAAATTTCTATCAGCTTTTCGTTTTTAACTTTAGCAAAATTAAAATTTGATTTGAAATAAATTGGTTAACTAAAATATAAAGTCAAATAAATTGTATCGATAAAACAATTTTGATTAAACAAAAATTTGAAATTCTATTGTAATTTCTTGTGCATATCAAAGACCAAAGGGGGACAAGTTATATATAATTTGGGAGTTCCGACTTAAGTTTGGAATCCATATCTAGTGTTTGAGAGTTGTGTAAGATTAAATCCATTTATCTATCGTTTATGTCTCGATATATTCTATGAGTGGTTAGTTATTCCTTCGAACTAACCAGTGCCCCGGCATATTTCGTAGATTTGGTGACCAGAGTATCTTGTATAGCATTGAATGAGTTTGTTCTCATATCTATTAGTGATATTCTGATTTGGTAAGCCAAATCCAGAATAGATGATCGGCTTGATTTGGGAGTCGATTCTCTATCTTTGCGTATCTATCCATTCATTGTTGTCTCCCTGGCAAATTTCGGGGATGAAATTTTTTTAAGGGGGAATCTGTAACATTCCTGAAAATTTACCAAGTTAATTTGGCAATTGAATTAATTTTTGAAGATAAATAGCTAATTTATTTATGAATTAATTAGATAATTTCTAGAATAAATAAAAAATTTAGATTATAAAGTAGAATTTAAAAGATTTAAAAAGTTAATGGTAGTTTGTTTTCTAAAATATTATATATATTTGGGAAATGTATTAACTTTCAAAGAATCAATGTACTAATTTTTCAAAATATTATTTTTAAGTTAAATTTTCTTTTATAAATAAAAGTGATTAATTGTTAATATGTAACCAAACATTTTAAAATCATTCTTTTCTTTTTAAAAGTTGCACAAAAATAAATGATAGAAAAAAATGCATAAATGAAAGATGTATAAAATATATGTATATAAATATGTTATAAATATGTTAGCTAAATTAAAGATTTAAAAAAGAATAAAATTTATAAAATAATTTAAACTAAGGAATTAAATATGATTTGTATTTATTTATAAATATTAAACACTAAAGATAGAATTCATAAATCAATAAAAATATGATTTGTACAATGACCTGAGTTTAGAATTTAAAAACAAGAATGAATATGAAATACTTACCTTTTGGAATTTAATAAATGTATTGTAAATAAAAATTGAATTAATAAATAAGTTTACAAACTAAGAAATGTACATGTGTATGGTTTATTTGTTGAGTGCACAAATTATTTTAACCCATATCTTTAGTTGTAAAAAGTAAAATAAATATAAATCTATGTAAATAATTTGTAAATAAATTAATCGTAAGGGTTAAAACATAAAGCATGTTTTCATAAATTCAAATAGGGTAAGAATTAAAAACAAAGTTGCAAATAAATTTTTAACAAAGGTTTCAAACAAAGTTTTGAAACTAATTGAAACTAAAGGGTTTTAGCATAAAAATACCAATTTGGACAAATGTTAAGCATGCAAGAAGAAAGTAGACAAGTGGCAGCTGTTTTTCATTTTCAAAAAAATTCCCAAATCTGAGAAACATGTTCAATTATCTTCAGTCCAAACATTTCTAACCCTTCACCTCCCAATTCCTTCATTTCTAAAACCTGGCTACCTATTCCATAACTCTTCTCATCTTCATTCAAAAAGGAATCTCAAATAAAAACCAAAGCCAGTAAAAAGAAAACTGAAAAACATATCAACAAAGCAATCAAAAACCAGGAAGAAAAACTAAAAACAAGAAATCAAAAGAAGACCAGAAGCAAGTTTCAACCTGTTTCAAAATCAAAATAAAAGAACTGGAACCTAGAATGAAAGAAAAAAAAGAAAGGAAAGGGCACAGAAGCTATGGAGCAGATTCAACATAAAATAGTGCAAAAGCAAATCAAAATCTGAAACATGTTTCAAGCAATTCAAAGCTCAAGCAAAAGCAAAATAATTCAAAAGCTTCAACCTGTTGTAGCCTAAGATTTTCAAATCTCAAAGCTAAAGCTTTCAACCTGGAACAGAAAAAAAAAGGAGTTCCAGTACTCAGTTTCCTTAAAAGCTCAGGTGAGTGGATTTAATAAAACCTATAATTTAAATTTAAATTTAAATCTTGAAGCAATTAAAACATAAATTTACCCTATTATTTTTGACCCGAGGGAAATATGATCAAAAAAAAAGATAAAAAGAGGCATAGCAGTTGAAAAGAATTGCTTATTCCAGATTCACAAACAAAACAATTTCCAGGAAAAATATCTCTGTTCCATCCCAATCCAGGTGAGCAAAACCCCTTAAAACCTATTTTCTTTTCTCTGATGTGTGGTTAATGTTTGAATCTGTTATTGAAATGTTGCTCAGTTGTTAAACTTATCTGTATATTTATATGCTTATGTATGGTTGTGGTGTGCATGTCTGATTCCAGATATACATTCTATTGCAATCACTTACAGGGTTTAAATTCCTGTAAAAATTCAAATTCTTCTGCTCCAAATCATGTTAGAGTTTAGGATCTGAAGAAAACATGTGCATTCAATCAAGGACCAAATTTCTAAAATTATTTTTGAGATAAATTTAACATAGTTTAACCTGGAAAGAATTTACAGTGAAATTCAAACTATATCAAAAATCTCGACTTGAATAATTCGCTATTTCAAGTATATAAATTAATTCGTTATCAAAATCCATGAATTTTAAAATTAAAATCATGATTTTTACGATCGAATTTCAAGAGAAATTGCAAGATGAACGGAAAACGTATTTCGGCCAATTTCTGGTGAACCACGGCGAACTGGGTGTTAAAATTCGTGGTGAAGAAAGCCTATGCGTTAGAGAGTATAGGAAAAATGCTTGTTAATTTTTTAAGCAACCAGTGAAGTTGATTTAAGTCGCAGTAGGGTTTAAAGGCATTTTTTGTTCGACATTGATTCTCAAATTCGTGTGATGGCGTAAATAGACCGGAGGGGATCGGACCTGGGGGATGGAAGGGTTGGCGTGTGGCAAAGCTTCGGCCAGGGTCGCGTCGGTTCTGGTGTCGTGGTTGGCGAATACCAGGCATTAGCAGGTGATGGGTTTTGTTGCAGTGTGAGTCGAATTGCTAAATTTCAAACGATGGTGAAATCAGGCGATTTGGGTGGTCGGGGTTGTTGGTGGTGTCGTAGGCGACCTTTTGGGGACTCGGTGACGACTAGTGATGGTCGAAGTGAAGGTACACGTGCACGGTGGAGGTGACGTATCTTCTATGTTCGAAGAAATTGGGGAAGACGAAGTGGAACTGGGGATGAACTCGAAGCATTGCGCGAAATGACTCGAAGCAGAGGATAGTGTAGAGGGACTCGAAGTATAGCTCGAGTAAAAGAAAGAATGGCACGAGTGAAACAGGGGAATTGCTGGGTTGAACGAATTTTTTTTTTTGGGTTATCTGTTGTAATACCAAAACAGTTTTGAACTTTAAAGAAGAATCAAGTTTTTTTAAAATAAATTTTGTTTAAATCAATTTCCTGTTAGATTAGAAGTTATCTAAGTTTTAGAAATTTGTTAAGAAGGTTTTAATTGAACTGTTTTAATTAACTAATTTTTAAATGATTTAAAGATATACATAAACCTTTATTTTGGAAGTTTAACTCAACAATATTAAGGATTTGTTAAAGAATGTTGAAATGGATAATTAACTTTTAAAAGTTTAAGTTAAATTTATTTGTTAAACGAAATTAATTACTTGAAATTGATGACTTAATAAAAGTGATTAAAATAAATCAATTAATAAATTTAAGTTTGATTAATCAAGAAATAATTAAAGGATAACTAATCAGTTAAGATTAATTAAATTAAGGTAATTAATTACTTAATTAAAAGGAATTAACTAAGGATTTAAGTTAAGTAACCAAGTGATTAAGGTTAATTGTTGATTAAGAATAATCATTTATTAATTAAGAATAATTAATTAAAATGATGATCAATTATAGGGTTAATTAATTAATTAATAAAATTTATTAAGGATTAATGAAGTAATTAATTAAAGAAAATTAATTAAAGGATAATGGGATAATTTAAGGTTAATTATTTAAAATAAAGAGTTAATTATCTAATGATTAAATATTGATTAATTTTTTAAATCAAATTTGATTTAAAAATTAGTGAAGCTTAATTAATTTATTGATTAAGGTTGATTAGTTAATAGTTAAAGGATTAATTAATTTATAAATTGAGGTTAATAAATAAATAATTAAAGGATAATTTATCAACATAAACTATAATTAATTAATGTTAATCAACCGGAATTAGTGAATAATCTGGTTTTAATCAATCAAATGATCAATCAACCTTATTATGGATGATTGTCTTCTATCGAATGCTATAAATTGCTCTGATGTGTGATGCTTTGTGATTTGAGTTATTTAATTCAAACTGCGATGAATGTAATTTATTTATTTATAATGCATTCATATTTTCTACCTGTGATCCTATGTATATAGATAAGCGTTACAGAATATACCGCTTATCGACTTTGTTATGATAGAATCTGTCGTGTGATTGATGTTGTTGCACCATTGGGTAAAACCCCCAGGACCGCACTATACAGACACAAATATGGATTACACGAGGAAATCGGTTAAGTCACAGATTTTAATGATTTTAAAGATTGAATTTTTGAATTCAAAATAGTTTTGGGATTGGAATTGAAAATGAGTTTCAAAAATAAAAGTTATTTTTAATAATTTAATAAAGTTTTGAAATTTATATAATTTGATTTGAACCTGAATTCAATATTTGAAATTGAATCCAATAATTTGGGAATTATAGTTTAAAAAAAGTTTATACAAGTTATAAAGGTGTTATCTGAGTTTTTAACCATTTAAAAATTTTTGTTTTGGGAATTTAAATTTAAACCCAAGTTTTTACTTAAATGGCTTTAACTTGTGTAAATGTAATTAGTTTCTCCCAAAATGAAAACTATTTGTTTTCAAATGATAATAGCTTCCATAACATGAAAGGATTTCCAAATTGTATCGAAAGATTTCAAGTTTGAAATGATACTGTAAATAGTTTGGAAAGAACTATGAATTAACCTTTGTGAAAGATAATTAAACTTCGTTTTTGAAATCAAAGAGGGTTTTAATGGTATGTCTTTCATATAAAAGATTTGGATTGGAAATGGTTCGAAAGCTACGAATTTAATCTTTAAGTTAAAGATCGGGTAAGTTAATCCTACTTGAAGTGAAATTGTTCTTGAAAATCCATGAATGAACCTTTGTGGAAAATTGGTAAACTTTGTGAAATAAATCTTTTTGTTTAAAATATTTAAAATGGTAATATGTTTAAACCATTTGAAAAGGAAGTTTTGAATAATAAGTTGTGACTTAACTGAAATCCCATATCCATATGTTTTTAAATATTGCGCTCATTATTCGGTTTAGCTGAAAAGGACGTTGTGTCATATAACCCATTCCGAATAATAATATGTCGTTATGGATAACATTTGAAGACCAATGGTGAAGATTGGGTATTTTCGAGAATTAAAGGATAACCCATCGATTGTCTCTACACTGAGTCGCGCCGGTATAGAGATTTCCTAAGTGATGGGAAGTCCGATAGGGATTATGAATACTCGGATTTGCAAGGGCTTCTTCGGAAGTGCATTCGGTTCTGTTCGAGCCCGGAACAGACTTGTATGGTCGTGTGTCTGACACTACACTTTGAGGTATAAAGCCGATTTCTTTCAAATACATATCTGTTGGTGGTGAAGAATTTATTCTCTTAGCTTAACACCCTTCTCTGAGACATACGAGCTCAGAGGTTATGTAGTTGACGGTTAACAGCGATATACTCTCAATTTGGTAGTGTGGCATGCTAAGTGCTGTTGTGTGTTGATGATCATTTGTTGATCGTTTGTGATCAAAGCATGGCTTTGTGAAAAGTGTAGCTTTGTGGTCGAGACCTCATTGAGCCTCACAACCCGGTAATGGTCGAAATAGGAAAGATGCAGCAAGGTTTCAGGGGTAGCTCCCCTGGGGTATGACCATTCCTTCTGGAAAAGGATGGTATCATGGTATGGAGCCCGGATACTTACTCATGTAGACACTGTAGTATATTTATTACTGTGTGATGTTGTTGGTGTCAAGAGCTCTCGGATAAAGGTCCCAAGGGACCGGGGCTGGCATATCTTAGGTATTACTCCTGGGCAGGGAGGAAACCCGCCTTGTGTTGGCAGAGAGCCAGGTAGGTTCTCGGGGCGTCCCGCCAGAGGAGTACCCATGTGCCAATAGGAAGTTCCTTAGCCTGACCATTTGTTGGAAATCCATTCATCCAATACATGCCTTGTATGGTTTTAGTTGTATTACCTGCCATCTACTTATGGTGGCGCCCCACTGTTTGGATGGTAGCTATACTAGGCATAGTTCGAAATGTCTATGATGGCTAGGATTAATATTATACTTTCGAAATGGTTTCTTCCACACTTTGCACTTATAGTAATAATGTCAACGAATTTTTCTCGTATGAAGCATATTTTACTATCATAAGGAGAAATCTCCTCCAATTCTGCGTTTGCATTGTGTGTGTGGCGGGAGGCCTTATGGTAGTTTCATTCTCCAAAATCATTGCGGATTTCAAATTTAAATCCTTTTGTTTGTTTTAAAGATAAACTGTTTTGTTTGCTCACACCAGTTCCATGACTGACCTGGAGTTTATTGTTCCTTTTCATAAACTCTGGGTGCCCACTATTTTCCACACAGACAGTCTAAAGTTGGGTTTTTCACATAGTCGAATAGTGGGAATCGATTCGATAGCCTTCGAAGCTCTTTGGATTTGTGGATCGCATTTGCTACACTTTAGCATCCGCGACCGGACTTGCTTATCTTTATGAAGCGTGATGATGGTTAGAGTAATCTTTGAATTGAGGATGGAGTTTTAGAGTTCGGCATTGAATACATTATCTTTCCGCTGCTATTTCTTATATCTCGGATAGTGATTATACCTATTGTACCATTCTATTCCATTCTGTTGTATCAGATAATGTATCTGTTGGGTTTTAATGTTGTATATCAAATGTATCATTTCATTTCTTCCGTTGTGTTGTACTTAATGTGTTATAAGCTCCGGCAAACCAGGTTCGACATTTGGATCTGCGGCATTTGAATACGAGTGTCGTATTCGATGTCGTTTTTCGAAGGTCGAGTCAGGATCGTTACATAGACGCTCTTTCGACTGTGATTCAACCAATGAGGATGGGTATTGACACCACATAATGGGCTACCTTTTTCCCCTTCACATGACATCCAACAAGATTTCCATAAGTCGGAAAATCATTAATCATCCATAGCAAAATTGCATTCAATTTAAACAAAGTTTTACTAAATGCATCGTAATCATTAACTCCATTACACCACAAATGGTGCAAGTTTTCCACCAAAGGCGCCAAATATACATCAATATCATTTCCGGGTTGCTTTGGGCCTGGAATAAGTAAAGATAACATAATATTTTCTTTCTCCATACACAACGTAGGCGAAAGATTATATGTCACAAGCATTACCGGCCAACAACTATATTTCGAACTCAACATGGAAAATGGATTGAATCCATCTGTAGCAAGACCAAGACTAAGATTGCGTGGATTGGATGACAAAGATGTATACTTTTCATCCACCATTTTCCATGTCATAAAATCCATGGGATGACGCATTTTTCCATCTTTGCTTGTATTTTTAATATGCCATCTTAAATCTGTTGCCATCTTTTGAGATCTATACATTCTTTTTAATCTCGAAATTATTGGAAAGTATCTCAACACTTTAATTGGAATATCTTTTATAACCTCTTTAGTATCTTGATTTTTCTTCCATCTCGAAGAACCACATTTTGGACAAATATCTAAATCTTTGTATTCTTCTCTGAAAAGGCAACAGTCATTCTCACAAGCATGTATCTTTTCAAAACCCATGTCGAATGTTCTAAGAAATTTCTTTACTTCACATAAGGTTTTGGGAAGCAGTTAGTCTTCAACAAAAATAAATGTTGCACAGTTAAAAGCTTATCAAACCGACTATCAGACAAGCCAGTCTCACATTTAAGATTAAACAAGACGGTGATGGCAGATAATTTTGTGTGATCTGTGCAACCATGATATAATGGAGTTTCTGCATCTTCCAAGTTCTTGAGTAACTCATCCCTTTCACTCTGAAAATCCACATTATCTTTAGCATCATGAAAAAAAACACCATTCAAAAAATATTCATCTTCATAGTGAATCATCTTGAATAAATCATATACATCAAACGTATTTGTTTTCTTCTCCTCAATTATCCGTTCCCCATGGTTAAACCATACACCGTGTATGTATTTAGGATCCGTTCCTCCAATAATTAAATGTTCAACGATGATGTGATCATCATGACAACTAAGAAGCGGACAATCTTTACAACGGCATAAATTGTTTTCTACACTTCTTACATTCCTCTTTGAAGCTTGCACGAAATTCATTGATCCTTGTTGGCACTCTACGCTAGTTCTATGACAAAAGTTAAAAACATATAAAAGAAATTGAGTTTCAATATTATATTACATGTTCTAATTATCAAAATACATATTAAGTTAAGCATTGTTTTATCACCTGTTTAAAAAACCCAATCATTTTCCATCGTCGAGATATGATGGCAAATAAGTTCCCAATCTTTAACGTAGAAATTGATGGCACCTCCTCTTCCTATGTCTAATACTAATTTAAAAAAAATTAAGTTACTAAATTAATAGTACTTCTTAATATCGGGCCACCCAATCATTCTAAAGATTAGCCAAACAAAACTTTGTTCAATGACGTTTCAATGAATTTTTGTTAATAAATTATGAACAAGTGTAAGTGATTTCATACATGTAGATTTTACTGAAAATCACTTCATTCAGTATAATAACACCGAATGAATATGGTATTTTGAAGTGTAACTTCTAACAAATTCGATATTATAAAACATTGTAATAGGTTTTTTGCTGCTTTAGGAATAGTTGTAAAGTTGGTTACGTTTATTTCTAGTGCTATCAAATAAGCATTTTTTAATTCCTATTACATAAGCTATAAATGGATTGAAGGTTATGGTCAAAACAACGCAGCTATAGCAACACAGGCCATAAAATTGATCTACACCATGGCTAGAAAAATGAGACTTAAAATTTATTACACAGGCCATAAAATATATAAAGAGTATAAATCAATTAAATTTATATTGGAAGACAACCAATATGACTATTAAAACGAACAATTTTTCAAGCTCTGAAACTACTAAATCTGACATATGTAAAACTACTACGTCCTTGATGCAAAATTCTAAAAGTCAGCTTAATGGAAACTAGTTGAAAGTGACAAAGATGAGGAGTGTGATCAGATGGTTACTTTCTGGATAACAGACTTGATTACATATGCATTAAATAATTGCAACTATAGAAAAAGAAAGAAACTGATTTTTTGCTTAGAAGGCATTGCTTGAAGTCATGCAGGCCATAACACCTAAAGTGACCTATATGGAATCTAAGTAAAACCTTACATCATATAAACAGATGCAACATGCATCCCTGTTTTTGATTTATATTTGTCGACTACTTCCAGGTTTCATGCAAAGCCACTTGCCATTTGCCGTTTACCTAGTTTTTTTAATTATAGGAAAAAAGACTTGATGAAGACACTTATTGATGACTTTCTCTATGATGTAAGTTATATTAATTGCACATTAACAGATTGGTAAACGTATGGATCATGCAACTCCTGTAATTAGACTTACTCAACTATCATGTCTCTCTCAAAGTCTTAACATACGAAGGCAAAAGATTATGTATTACTTTGCAATTCACTACTGTTCTAATTTTCCAAATTGGAGTCTAGTATTACAGATATTTTGAAAAAATCATGGGTGTAGCCAGACTCTCCATGTCCAGACATGTTGATACTCAATATCTTCCATAATTTAATTTTATGATTATTCGTACATGGTGTACAAAATTTGTACTTTGGTTAAAACGGTAAAACAATTACACAGTTTAACCCTGGACATAGCCAAGCTTTTATTCATTTAATAAAAAACATAAATATATAAACATGAAACTAGGGCTGAATAAAAGATCTTCGTTATTAGGGTTGGATCAATAATTTCAGTTAGAAATTAGACAGAAATTCGAATATATGATGCATGCAAATTAAGGTTAAATCAAAATATAATCACAAAATCGATTTAGACGATTCATACCTAAATATACCTAAGCGATTGCTTGCTGCGGCGAGGATGTTGTGTAATGCCGCGAGGATGTTGTGTAATGCCGCGAGGACGATGTAAAGGGGAACTTGATCTTCAGTTTTGAGCGATTGCTGGCTGCCGCAAGGATTGGAAAGGGGAAAAAATTTCTGCAGAAGTAGATCAAAATAGGAATAGAGTTTTCTAAGTATACGTGAGATGGAAAACAGTGACCGGTCACGTTTATTTTTGGCTAGGCGAAAAAAGTTTTCTAAGGAGCGGGAACAAATGTTTTTTAGTCACGAAACATATTTTGGGAAAAATATTTTTGGTTGCATTTATGATAAAATGCCACAGTTTTTTGCAACCGTAAATGGTTTCTCTTGTAGTGAAGCCAGCTTTGATGGACCACATTGGGGTTAAGAAAAGGAAGGATGAGGAGATAGTTGATTTTTGGCGAGCTAGGTAAAGTAGAGCAATTTCCTTACGTCTATAGATATGCAGCTGATGAGAAGGGATGTTTTAGAATAGATGGACGCCTTTATGTGCCAATGATTGACAGTGTGTTATAGAATGTGCTTGTGGACTATCACCATTCAAAGATGACCATTCACGTTGGAGAAGATAAGATGTGTAAGGATATGAAGAGAATTTTCTTTCGTCCTAGGATGAAGAAGAGGGTGACAGAATTTGTTGCTAGATGTTTGACATTCCAAAGAATAAAGGATGAACAAGGGAAACCTGGAGGTTTGTTATTTCCATTAGAAATTCCAACATGGAAATAGGAGCATATATAGATGGACTTCATAGATGGGTTGCATGGAGTCAAAGCGGCAATGAAGCAATTTAGGTCATAGTGGATAGACACAATAAAAGCACCTATTTTATCCCTTTAGGAGCAATAGGACCACAACATCTCTAGCACAGATTTATACTAAAGAGGTGGTTTGACTTCATGGAATTACAATGAGCATCGTCAGTGGTAGGGACCCCTTATTCACTAGCAATTTTGGGAGGAATTTGCAGCTAGCTTTGGGAACTTTGTTAAATCTTCGCATTGCTTACCACACAAAGACCAATGGTCATACTGTAATTGTTAACAGGGTCTTGGAGGATTTATTGAGAGCTTGCATCATGGACTTTGGAGGACATATTGTGTACCACCTATCATTTGTTAAGTTTGCGTATAACAATTGTTATTAAGCAACGATTGGTATGGCCCGCTTTGATGACTTTACAGGAGGCCATGAGAATCGCCAAATTATTGGTGGAAAACCAACGAAAAATTTCTACTTAGACCGGACTTAATTTGCGATACTTTGAAAAAAGTAGATTTATTATGCAGTGCAAGAGCGTCAAAAAACCAATGTACACAAGAGAAGGAAAGAGTTAGAGTTCGAGGTTAGGGACTTGTTATTTATAAAAGTCTCTCCTCTTCGAAAAGCAGTGAGACTTGGGAAGACAGGATAGTTGGCGCCAAAATTTGTTGGGCCTTTCCAAGTATTGGAGAGAATTGGAAGAGTTACTTACCGCATGGAGATACCAAATAAATTAGCATGAGTTCACAATGTATTTTACATCTCACACTAAAGGAAATGCCTTTATAACACACCCATTGTGGTAGAGACTGATCAATTGTGGGATATGAGACCGAGCCAATATCACCCCTTGCCGCAATATGCATTAACGAGCATGGAACTAGGAAGTTTCGAAATAATGAAATTAGGTTGGTTCGAGTACAATGGAGAGACAACTCGATGGAAAGCACATGGGAAGCTGAAGAGAAGATGATGATCTCTTATCCTGATCTTTTCATTGGCAAACTCTTCTCTCTAAGAAAAAAGTTTTTGTTGCATCATGGTTATTTGATTGGATAGTAGGAGATGGTTGCCACATATTTTGACTATCACTTTGCACTCATGTAGAAATTTTATGTATGTATATGATGTTTGCATATATGCTTTTATGTCATGATCATACATTTACGTTGGGATTGCGCTCGCTTATAGTATGTTTGCATTAATAATCACATTGCACTTTCGGTTGAGTAGATGGTTATGTAAATAACTTGGTTGCATAACATGGATGCTTATTGTGCCTTATGCTTTTCACCACATAGAAAGGTTTCGGGGATGAATCCTTTTAAGGAGACAAGAATGTAATCCCATGAACATAATAATAAATAAATAAAGTAGATAAATTAATTAAATAAGATAAGACCAAAAATGCAAATTTTGCAACATTCGGAATTTGACCATGAAAGTTATGAAGTTGCATTCATGATGAAATTCTAATCAGTTTCCACATAGAATGTTTTTAAAATGGAGCTCAAACGAAAAATTTATGGACGTTTGAAGTTTTCAAATTTAAAATAATTTAAATACAATTCAAATCCAATTAAGTAGTTGATTCTCAAATTTGAAATTCGAAAGTAAGAACAATTAGACTTGTAGGTTAATTAAACATTAAAATTAACGTTAATGTTAAGGAATTAGTTAGGGTAATAAATAAATAAAACAACGGCCTAATAAATTCTTCCAAAATAAATGTACTAGCCGATCACCCACCCTCGGCCAGTCGATCACTAGGGTAGGGGTGGTTGACCTGTTGTCTTATAGCAGCTAGTGTTATTTGCAATAGTTAACGTTCTAAATTTTATAATTTTAAACTGACTTAAATATGATGGTTCTTGTACATTTCAACCACTATAAATAAGAGCGTAGCCCATTCACTTTTATTCACAAATTATTTGGAAACACAGCGAAACTCTATCAGTCTCTCTTCTCAAAATATTCAATAAATTCTCTAAGGTTTCAGGTAGTAAATTTTAGGTTCATATTATTCTATTTCTAATACTTTTCTCCTCTAACACCTAAATGTATAATCTAATCCATATGCAATTCCCTTATTGCATATTTCTAAAAAGAGAGATCTGAAGGAGACTATTTTAAAAGTGCCAAATCCAAAAAGTAGCAAAGCTATGGACCCGTTGTGAGTAGAAATCTTACTCATTTTATTTTTGTAATTGTATAGTTTTTTGGATTTGATACATGCGTTTGGGAATTTTGGTTTGCGAAAACACCACATTAAAAAACCCTCAAAATTTCCCCTAAAGTGAAGTCATTCTTAGGTTGAAATCTCAATTGTTTTATATGTACAAAATGGAATTTGTGTAGATTTGCTGTTTAAATTGTTTAACCTTCTATTTCCCTTCTTGTCTTTTTTCTTTAGATTTGATTAAGGGATTTGATTAGGAAATGGTGTGTAAGATACGAATTCTTATTTGTAGTTTGCACCACCTATCCCTACAACTTGAACAAAAATTTGCTTTGTCTAATTTCATGTAGAAAAAGTTGTATAGAATATAAAATTAATTTAATTATAAGTTTCTATAATTATTTATTCCCTTTTTCTGTATGAACTTAGTTGGCTTTGGATTGTATTTACTAGTCGGTTGATCGGATTTTGGATATTGGGTTTGTGGTATATTTGTTAATATGGAATTGCAACTTGTATAATTTTAAAGATTTAACATTTAAACGCTAATTTAGTGCGTAATCTCTATATACTTAGAAATTTACCAGATGAGTGTGTGAATGTGTGTGTAAATTAGCATAAATAAACATATTAATTATGTAGTTAATTGGTTATTAACTACTAGTAACTCCCCATTTGGAAAGAGATTAAATAAAGGCATAATAAGTGTTTCCTTATAAGGCCTTATTTTGGAATGCTGAAAGGTGTGTGATAATATATTAAAAGAGGATGGTAAGCTAAGACCGAGTTATAGGGATGCGAGGTCAGTCAAATAAACATAGAAATCTACGTAGCTAACTTTGCTACCAGCAGTGAGACTTTAGGGCTAATGTGAGACATCGTCTATAATAAGTAAGCATGGAGGATGTGGCGTTAGTCCCAAAATTCTATAATGTAAACATCCTCTGTTAATTTGGCTACCAGTACCTACGAATAGTTGGACTAATTTGAGATGTCACTGTGGAGTATGAGTGAATACGAAGGACCTGCTTCAAGTATTGAAGGTTAAATGGCCGTTTGTGGGCCTATCTTTTCCCTATGTAAGATATATTAAATGGTTAGGGTTAGTAGTACGGTAGAAGGTTCGGGGAGAGTCTACTTTAGATGAGGTATTAAATACTGTTGAAAGGTCTCCCTCTCCTATAGAAGAAGTATAAAGTAGCTAAAAGAGATTTCATGCAATGTTAGATCGATAGTACCTGGAAGGAGTTTGCTTTGGTGTTAGGTAATAAATGGTTAGGTCCTACCTCAAATGATGTTTTAAATTGTCAGAGTTTGCCTATTTTCTATTAAAGTGGTATTAAGTGGCTTGGGTATTGTCTTTTTCTTTGATAACACATTATGATGATAGCTACAGGTTATTGGTATGAGAAAGGTTTAGATCTTTTAATTGGAAAGGTTGTCACATAGTTAGAATCATAAGACATATTCTTATTTAAATTATACTGCCTATGTACTATTATAAAAAGGCTCCATATTTTTATTACCAAGCATTGTTGTTCTGACTCCCTTCTCATTACAACCAGGTTAGGAAAGATGATGAAAGTTTAGATGGCGACGGCGACGAAGAAGCTTGAGGCAATAGTATATTTATCTACTTGTGTTATTCCTTTATTTTCCGACGTATTCGTGAAAAGAATTATGATGTAACTTTAAAACATTGTACTCTAGATATTTTGATGGTATTGTACTTTGCCTTTATGACACTGGAATTTTTAAATAATTGGGTACTTTTCTGATATTTTATTTTAACCTTACACTATGAGTTTCCATATGTGTAGATAAATAACTCCGTGTATTGTTCTGTTTATGCTAATCAATAGCCAACTTTTAAATGTGTTTAATTTCCGATTGCCCTTTTGTGGATCGGATTTAGGCCTTTTTTAGTATGGCTTGTTACAGTTAGTTTTTGGCTAACACGCCGACAGTGCGGCTGCCGATCAAAAATGAGGTAATTCATATGTTTGTAAAAACATTTTACATAGTTATTAAAATAAGGTAGTATTTGAGATATTCAAGGTTCCTTTAAGTTTTTTTTAGTACCCATGCCCTCCGTTCTTATATAGTTCGCGTATTGCATTTTTAGTGCCGGACTAGGGTTGGAATCTTTTGACTTATTATAGTAGTTGGATGCCGCTCCGCGCTATAGTTTATGTTGTATTCTCTTGGATACTATCCACATAGCTCTTCTAGATTAGTCTATGTGTCTTGTTCTTTAGCTGATGGAAAATGTCTATGTAACGTTGCGATTTTTCGTTGCCCAAAAACCGAAAGGTTAGGGTTTAAGAAGAAGAAAAAGATAGAAGAAGAGAGGAAAAGATAGAAAATAGAACGGAAAGAAAACAACAGAAACAATATCAGAATCTCACAATTCACAGCGGAACAACATATAATACATAAATGAATAATCTTTAAACAAAGAACTATATCAGTTATTATATTACATCACATTTCATTACATCATATCATCAGAGTGTACAACAACAACAAACAACAAACAGCGGAAAAAGAAATACTATATAATAGAAATACGCCATGCCATCCAGCTTGCCTCCAGCAACTCCTGAATTCCAGAATATCCTGATAAACCTTAACTCTTGACTGCCCGTGTGGAAATTGGTGGGCACCCAGAGTTTAGGAAGGAAAACAATAAACTCCGAGTCAATCATGTGACTGGTGTGAGAACTCAAAACAGTTTATCTTTAAAATCAAAATAGAGGAATTTTTTAAAGTCAATTCGCAATGCTTTTAAAAATGAGACTACCATAAGGCATCCCGCACACACACACAAAGCAAACGCAGAATCGGAGGAGATTTCTCCTTATGATAGTCAAAGATGCTTGATATGCATTAAAAAGAAGCGTTTGATATTATTACTAGTGCATAGTGTAGGAAAATATTTCGAAAGTAAAGATATAAATCTTAGCCAACATACGACCATTATCGTATGCCTCCTATAGCCATCATCCAAACAGTGGGGCGCCACCATAAGTGAATGATAGGTTCTACAACTAATACCGTACAAGATCGTATTGTTTCTTTGGATTTTCAACAAATGGTCAAGCCAAGGAACTTACCATTGCCACATGGAAACGTCTCTGGAATGACGTCCCGAGAACCAAACCGGATCTCTGCCAACACAAGGCTGGGTTACCCCTAACTGGGTAACAACTGACACGAATATGTCATCCCCCGATCGTAACTGATCTATCCAAGGATCCTCGATTTCCAACAACCATAAAATTTGCAGCAACAACATAGGTTAAATATCTGGGCTCCATACCATGATACCACCTCTATCCAGAAGGAATGACATACACTAAAGGGGTGCTACCCCCTAATAACCTTGCTGCATCCTTCTTTTTTTGACCATTTCCGGGGTGTGAGGTCCGACGAAGTCTCGTCCACAAAGCCACGCTTTATACAAAAGCCGTGCTTTGGGTCAACAAATGATCATAGAAATGATCACCAAGATAAATGATCAAATAAATGATCCTATCACAAATGATCATACAATGATCATTTCATAGCATCACTCAGCATGCCACACTACCAAATTGGGAGTATATCACTAATAACCTTCAACTACATAACCTCTGAGCTCGTACGTCTCAGAGAAGCGTGTTAAGCTAAGAGAATAAATTCTCCGCCACGAACAGAAATATATTTGAAAGAAATCAGCTTTATATCTCAATTTGTAATGTCAGACATACAATCCATACAAGTCTGTTCCGGGCTCGAACAGAACCGAAGGCACTTCCAAAGAAGTCCTTGCAATCTGGATATTCACTAATCACGACCGGACTTACCGTCACTAAGGGTGATAAAACCTCTATATCGGAGATCAGCCGATGTAGAGTAACTCGACGGTAATCCTTCCGTTTTCACAAATATCCGGTCTTCAACACCGGTCATCGAATGCAATCCATTACGACGTATCACATATTCGGAATGGGTTATACGACCCTAAGGTCCTTTCCCGGCTAACCCGAATAGTGAGCGCTTATTCAAAAATAAGTGTGGCATTCAAATTGAAGCAATCACAACAAATACCTATTTAAAGGTAAATATTGATAGTCGGATTATTTAACTATCGATAGGCGCGTTCAACATCACCAAATTCCAAATAATTTCCCAAATTATTTACTTTCTAAAATATCTTTACAAGATATATATATTTTCCACACTTCAACATTTGAAAACAATTTTCAAATCACTTTTCACATTTACCACCTTTGAAAACAAATTTCAAATCATTCCCCTATACGGGATTACTTTCATTTCAACATGGTTCATTTAAATCAATTAAATAAATCCTTAACGATTTACTTTATATTTACGTTCCAATTCCGTAAATTTATTTCCCACACTTCAAAAATAAATCAATGTTTATTTTTAAACAAATTTCCCTTTTATATAAATTCCATGGTGAATTTACATTCCAAAATATTTATGAATATACGATTTCAAATCGATTTCTGATATTCATTTTCAATTTATATTTTAAAAGAATAAATTCTCAAAACATTCAGTTCATATTGGAAAACATTTCCATACATATTAAATAATAAGTAATTTACAAATCCATTCATTTTCAACACTTGGAAAATATTCAATATACTTAAATCCAAAATTAAGTATATATTTCATTCTTTAAGAAATCATTCTCTTAAACACATTTGTTTGGGTCAAAACAAATGTTACGTAAAACATTGTTACGACGACCCAAAATCACTAGTATAGGGATTCGAAATTAAAATAGATATATAAATCCCAATACTATACAAAACATTTCCTTCCGAAAATCATTTACTATAACAACAGTGTTATAGTCCACCATTTCCTTATTTCTCGAAAACGTCTATTTCAACAATGAATGTTGAAATCTATGTATTCGATACTTAATGCATTTTAAAACATCTTTAAAACCATTAACTTCATTTCATAATATCACCTTCCTGAAAACATATCCGTTTATTCAATAATATATTCGCTGTCCAAAATCGTGAGTATATCTCTTTTCATAACTTCTATTTTTAAATTTATCAAATTCAATTGATTTCGAATTTATAAACAATCTTTATAAATTCCATTTCTATTTATAAAACTTCGATTTATAAATCTCCTTTATTAACCAATTCAATTTATATAACTCAGTTATATACCAAATCTAATTTATAAGTTAATTACTTATAAATCTTTTATTTTACAAAAATCTATTCACTTTATAATTTCACAATTATAAATCTATAATTTTCAATGAAATCCATTTTATACTTCATTTAAACACTTAATAAACTCGTTTTATAATTCCAATATTTTAATTTATACATATCAATTTTATAAATCTTTTATATACATTCTTTTATTATAATTCAAAATTCCCAATTAAACCATTTTATAAATTAATCACTATTTATTTCAAAAATCTTAATTCGGCTATATTTTACAAAAATAGAAATTTTTATAATATTAAATTTATAACGTTTTAATTATTTAAAATGAATCAATTCAAAATTTTGAATAAACATATAATTTCAAAAATCACTTTAAAAATCCCATTAAAATCAAAATCGTTATTTTTAAACTTTAAAAATGGATCCGATGATGCAACACATCAAATAGTCAATCACGACTTTCAAACATCATATATCAATATGATAATCAATCAAATATCACAATATTTGTAAATAAATAAATACAGTTGAGGAATCCAGTTGGATCCCTCCAACCTGTTTCCCTGCATCCAAAGACATTAGCACAATACCAATTCCGCTTCGAGACGGAATATCGCGGTATATGGGATTTATAAAATATTATCCGCTTAATAGGCGGCGCAATAGGGTCTCATCCGCTATATAATGCGGGAAATCAATCAACTGCAATATATACATATGCCAATATATATATATATATTGCTATATACTAATATATATATACTATATCACATCCAAATAGCAATCAATCAATAACTGCAAATCCAATTTTAAATTTGAGTGAGAAGATCTCACCTTTATTTTGCAATCCATTTTCCCGTTCCGGCTTGATTTTCTTGATTTATACGTTGTATAAACAATTTACGATTTATTAATATTCGAATATATCGAACAATTAAATTCCCATTTAATAGATTTAATTAACAAATTATTTTAGTTTTAATTAATATTCCTTAACAATTTCTAAAAAAATAAATAAGTTAATTAAATGAATTAAACACCCTAAATAAATTATTCTATCAACCTAGTAAAGCAAATCTTATTTTTTTTCTCTTCATTTCAACTACATATAGGTTAAAATCAAATTTTCATACAAACTCAAACATTTAAAGTTTGCATTTTTGTGTAACATTTAAACTTCCAATATAAATATATATAACCTGCCCTTAAAATTTTGTATTGTAATAATACATTTCCTGTATATTAAAATAAAAACCCAAAAACTGCTTTTCATACCTTACTGCAATTTCAAATCCCATATAAATATATTTGAATTAAATTAAATTAAATTAAATTAAATTAAATTAAATAATAAAAGCAAAATAAAATTTTATACCTCACTGCCTAGCATTTACTCGAACTCTCGACATCGTTCTCGAACGCCGCCCCTTGCTTGCTCGAGCCGCCAACGTTGGCTGCATTCGCGAGCACGCCACCGTACGCGTCGCCTTCGCGTTACCGACCCTGCCTCGACACATCGTCAAACCCCCCCAAATCGGAGAAGCTCGAACCCTGCCTCGAATTCGACGCACGCGAACCCTAAATCGACACCAACGAACGCTCGAAACCCCATCCCAGTCGCCTCCTTTTCCTCCCGCGACCTTGCAAGCATAGCGATTCAATGGGAAGAGAAAAGAATGAAGGCGACCATTGTTATTTTTAAATTGCTCGATTTTTTTTATTTCGTTTGAATGGATTTGAAAGAGGGGGCGAGATAATTAAATTCGAACTAGGCATGTCTCACACGATCTCGTTCGTGATTTTAGGCGTTATTGAAGGAGATTAGCGTGATTTTTGGAAAGGCAACGTGCTGAGGTGACAAATTATAAATTTAAATTGAATTTGTTTTAATTCCAATGCGTTTACACGTCGTGTGCTCACACGACAACTCTGAAAAATACGAAATTTGAAATCCGGCAATAATTCGATATTACGGACCCAATGGAACTTGTTTCGTCGAATTCCGAGACTGTGCCTCGAATGGCTATTTTTAAATATCGATTCAAACGATGTAATTTATAAACTGAACAATTTACCTTTAAATTCAATTTTTTTGAAGCTTCTATTATCTCCAGTATTATCAATATGAATTTTACAAGCCTTTGAAATATTTTTAATCAGCTTAAAATTAGAGATTCAAATTTTTATTCAACTTTCTATAGATTAAATTCTGTAATTTAATCGCCAAATTCATTCTGATAATTTGAAATTCAAGTCAAACCATCATTCAAATATTTAAAATTAATTAAATATTTTCAATTTAAATTGTTAAAAATTCTGGGTCGTTACAATCTTCCCCCCTTAAAAGAATTTCGTCCTGAAAGTACAAGTTAGGAAGAAATGGTCCTTAACTTGTCTACTATTTTTCACAATCCAGTTAGTTTTATCAACATACTAACCTAAATATTTTTATTAAAGATCCATTATCATTTCAACTAGCTTTCCAACTTCAATTATAAGTTTCAAACAACATTGTTTACTTCAGAATTCAAATTTAAATTTAAATTCAAATTTCAAACTTTCAAAATTTTCTCAAAAATTTTCTAACGCCCTAAATTTTCGAAAAATTTCGCCAGCGTCTCCTTTGCGCGGCTAGCTCGGTACGACTACAAAATGGCACTACGGCCCCTCAGAATCGAAAAGAAAAGAGAAAGCCAAGTGGCTGGAGAAGAAAATCATCAAATCTCATACTGAAATTCAAATACGTACCTTTTTGTCGAGCAATTCAATTTTATCTTTGAAATCAAAATCCCAATTCCATTTCTTTTAATACACCTGTATATCCTGCTAACCATAATATCTAATTCAAACATTCAAACCATTTTGCCAATTCCATTACAAAATATTCAATATATGCTTCTTATACATTTTTACTTCACTATTGACGTTACATATTTATTCCTATTCAATTTTTCATTTCAATTTCATTTGAATTTAATTCACAATTTCAATTCTATTTGAATTCAGTTTAACTTCTATTTTGAATATTGAGTTTTATCAACTATCTTTCATTCACAACTGCACTATTTTAAATTAGTTCCCATTACTAATTCATAACAAATTCCTATTCACTTTATTCAAATTTGTTTTCAACATTCAGTTTCAATTCCAGTTTTATTCTTTTGTTCATTCCCAAAATTTATTTTCAATTCTCTATTTTGGTTTATAATCACTTATATTAAACTGGATTTCAATATTCCATATGAATTCAATTCATTTATTTCCGTTAGTTTCACTTACTAATTTTAGTTTAATACTTCACTTTATTTATCACAAATCAAATCCAATTTCAATTCTATTCTATTTGCTTACAAAATCGAAATGAATCTCAACATTCAATTCACTTTCATTTAATTGCAATTGTAAATTTATTCATTCATTCACAATTTATTTCCATAATTAAATACTCAATTACAATTCATTTTAGTTACTCCAAATTTATTTTCAACACAATAAATTTTCTTTAAGTAATTATTTCACTTCGTGTCCTTAGACATTTCTTCAAATTCACTTTATTTAATCGATTCACTTATACTTACTTTAATTTAACTTTATCTTTAAAATTAAATTTATTCTATCAAAATTTAAATTGTATAAGCTATCAACTCATTTATTATTCCCATAAATATTTTAAATAGGATTCCAGAGTCTTTTCAACTTTTTCAAAACCATTTTTGAAATCAATTCAAATTATCCTTTGAATTTCAAAACCAAACCCCAAATTTTCCAAACATCTTCCTTTTAAAACAATTTGGCAGCAATTCCTCTTTTGGAAACCCGAAAATGAACACGAATGATGCCGCAGTCATCATCGGAATTATTTTCCAGCGACCGAAAAGAGTTTAGAGCTTTTCATTCCTTCAAAACACTTTTTCAAATCTTTTGAAAATTATTTCCAAACCAAAAAGGAATTTAATTTCTAAAATTTCCAAACTTTTTCAAAAACATTTCCAAAAACTTCCCTGGAATTCTATTTCCAATTAAAAGTCACATTTATAATTTACATTCTCAAATGTCATTTGTATATGGATTTCATTTTCTTATCTTTATCTAAATTTTCATATAACAATGATTTCAATTCTATTTCAATGGTAATAGTTCAATATTATTACTACCTAACAACCAAGCAACCATATACTATAATAATTTACAGAAAATTATTTCTTTTATATACAAAAAATGGTTTTGGGAAAAATTATTTCATTTACCCGATTTTTAAAACAATGTTGTGTCAGTTTATCTTGTTTAAGAGTTTAGAAACTCCTATCAACACAGTTAGCTAGACTGCACTGACCAGAATCCATAAACAATCAACCGATAAGTCAACACAATATAAAACAATTTATATTCACTAACAAATACGCGCTCATAGCTATTATTACACTCAAACTCATTCTAGAGTACTGCTGACTCTATCTCTATTGAGTAACACCCAACAGGGCCATGGTTGTCGCTTAACCATATGCTCTGATACCAAATGTAACGTTGCGATTTTTCGTTGCCAAAAAACCGAAAGGTTAGGGTTTAAGAAGAAGAAAAAGATAGAAGAAGAGAGGAAAATGTAGAAAATAGAACGGAAAGAAAACAACAGAAACAATATCAGAATCTCACAATTCGCAGTGGAACAACATATAATACATAAATGAATAATCTTTAAACAAAGAGCTATATCAGTTATTATATTACATCACATTTCATTACATCATATCATCAGAGTGTACAACAACAACAAATAAAAAATAGCGGAAAAAGAAATACTATGTAATAGAAATACGCCATGCCATCCAGCTTGCCTCCAGCAACTCGTGAATTCCAGAATATCCCGATAAACCTTAACTCTTGACTGCCCATGTGGAAATTGGTGGGCACCCAAAGTTTAGGAAGGAAAACAATAAACTCTGAGTCAGTCATGTGACTGGTGTGAGAACTCAAAACAGTTTATCTTTAAAATCAAAATAGAGGAATATTTTAAAGTCAATTCGCAATGCTTTTAAAAATGAGACTACCATAAGGCCTCCCGCACACACACACAATGCAAACGCAGAATCGGAGGAGATTTCTCCTTATGATAGTCAAAGATGCTTGATACGCATTAAAAAGAAACGTTTGATATTATTACTAGTGCATAGTGTAGGAAAATATTTCGAAAGTAAAGATATAAATCTTAGCCAACATATGACCATTATCGTATGCCTACTATAGCTATCATCCAAACAGTGGGGCGCCACCATAAGTGAATGATAGGTTCTACAACTAATACCGTACAAGATCGTATTGTTTCTTTGGATTTCCAACAGATGGTCAAGCCAAGGAACTTCCCATTGCCACATGGAAACGTCTCTGGAATGACATCCCGAGAACCATACAGGATCTCTGCCAACACAAGGCCGGGTTACCCCTAACTGGGTAACTACTGACACGAATATGTCATCCCCCGATTGTAACCGATCTATCCGAGGATCCTCGATTTCCAACAACCACAAAATTTGCAGCAACAACATAGGTTAAATATCTGGGCTCCATACCATGATACCACCTCTATCCAGAAGGAATGACATACACTAAAGGGGTGCTACCCCCTAATAACCTTGCTGCATCCATCCTGTTTTGACCATTTCCGGGGTGTGAGGTCCGACGAAGTCTCGTCCACAAAGCCACGCTTTATACAAAAGCCGTGCTTTGGGTCAACAAATGATCATAGAAATGATCACCAAGATAAATGATCAAATAAATGATCCTATCACAAATGATCATACAATGATCATTTCACAGCAACACTCAGCATGCCACACTACCAAATTGGGAGTATATCACTAATAACATTCAACTACATAACCTCTTAGCTCGTACGTCTCAGAGAAGGGTGTTAAGCTAAAAGAATAAATTCTCCACCACCAACAGAAATATATTTGAAAGAAATCAGCTTTATATCTCAATTTGTAATGTCAGACATACAATCCATATAAGTCTGTTCCGGGCTCGAACAGAACCGAAGGCACTTCCAAAGAAGTCCTTGCAATCCGGATATTCACTAATCACGACCGGACTTCCCGTCACTAAGGGTGATAAAACCTCTATATCGGAGATCATCCGATGTAGCGTAACTCGACGGTAATCCTTCCGTTTTCACAAATATCCGGTCTTCAACATCGGTCATCGAATGCTATCCATTACGACGTATCACATATTCGGAATGGGTTGTACGACCCCAAGGTCCTTTCCCGGCTAACCCGAATAGTGAGCGCTTATTCAAAAATAAGTGTGGCATTCAAATTCAAGCAATCACAACAAATACCTATTTAAAGGTAAATATTGATAGTCGGATTGTTTAACTATCAATAGGCGCGTTCAACATCACCAAATTCCAAATAATTTCCCAAATTATTTACTTTCCAAAATATCTTTACAAGATATATATTTTTTCCACACTTCAACATTTGAAAACAATTTTCAAATCACTTTTCACATTTACCACCTTTGAAAACAAATTTCAAATCATTCCCCTATACGGGATTACTTTCATTTCAACATGGTTCATTTAAATAAATTAAATAAATCCTTAACGATTTACTTTATATTTACGTTCCAATTCCGTAAATTTATTTCCCACACTTCAAAAATAAATCAATGTTTATTTTTAAAAAAAATTCCCATTTATATAAATTCCTTGGTGAATTTACATTCCAAAATATTTATGAATATACGATTTCAAATCGATTTCTGATAGTCATTTTCAATTTATCTTTTAAAAGAATAAATTCTCAAAACATTCAGTTCATATTGGAAAACATTTCCATACATATTAAATAATAAGTAATTTACAAATCCATTCATTTTCAACACTTGAAAAATATTCAATATACTTAAATCGAAAATTAAGTATATATTTCATTCTTTAAGAAATTATTCTCTTAAACACATTTGTTTGGGTCAAAACAAATGTTACGTAAAACATTGTTACGACGACCCAAAATCACTAGTATAGGAATTCGAAATTAAAATAGATATATAAATCCCAATACTATACAAAACATTTCCTTCCGGAAATCATTTACTATAACAACAGTGTTATAGTCCACCATTTCCTTATTTCTCGAAAACGTCTATTTCAACAATGAATGTTGAAATCTATGTATTCGATACTTAATGCATTTTAAAACATCTTTAAAACCATTAACTTCATTTCATAATATCACATTCCTGAAAACATATCCGTTTATTCAATAATATATTCACTGTCCAAAATCATGAATATATCTCTTTTCATAACTTCTATTTTTAAATTTATCAAATTCAATTGATTTCGAATTTATAAACAATCTTTATAAATTCCATTTCTATTTATAAAATTTGATTTATAAATCTCCTTTATTAACCAATTCAATTTATATAACTCAGTTATATACCAAATCTAATTTATAAGTTAATTACTTATAAATCTTTTATTTTACAAAAATCTATTCACTTTATAATTTCACAATTATAAATCTATAATTTTCAATGAAATCCATTTTATACTTCATTTAAACACTTAATAAACTCATTTTATAATTCCAATATTTTAATTTATACATATCAATTTTATAAATCTTTTATATACATTCTTTTATTATAATTCAAAATTCCCAATTAAACCATTTTATAAATTAATCACTATTTATTTCAAAAATCTTAATTTGGTTATATTTTACAAAAATAGAAATTTTTATAATATTAAATTTTATAACGTTTTAATTATTTAAAATGAATCAATTCAAAATTTTGAATAAACATATAATTTCAAAAATTACTTTAAAAATCCCATTAAAATCAAAATCGTTATTTTTAAACTTTAAAAATGGATCCGATGATGCAACACATCAAATAGTCAATCACGACTTTCAAACATCATATATCAATATGATAATCAATCAAATATCACAATATTTATGAATAAATAAATACAGTTGAGGAATCCAGTTAGATCCCTCCAACCTGTTTCCCGGCATCCAAAGACATTAACACAATACCAATTCCGCTTCGAGACGGAATATCGCGGTATATGGGATTTATAAAATATTATCCGCTTAATAGGCGGCGCAATAGGGTCTCATCCGCTATATAATGCGGGAATACAATCAACTGCAATATATACATATGCCAATATATATATATATATATTGCTATATACTAATATATATATACTATATCACATCCAAATAGCAATCAATCAATAACTGCAAATACAATTTTAAATTTGAGTGAGAAGATCTCACCTTTATTTTGCAATCCATTTTCCTATTCCGGCTTGATTTTCTTGATTTATACCTTGTATAAACAATTTACGATTTACTAATATTCGAATATATCGAGCAATTAAATTCCCATTTAATAGATTTAATTAACAAATTATTTTAGTTTTAATTAATCTTCCTTAACAATTTTTAAAAAAATAAATAAGTTAATTAAATGAATTAAACACCCTAAATAAATTATTCTATCAACCTAGTAAAGCAAATCTTATTTATTTTTTTTCTTCATTTCAACTGCATATAGGTTAAAATCAAATTTTCATATAAACTCAAACATTTAAACTTTGCATTTTTCTGTAACATTTAAACTTCCAATATAAATATATATAACCTGCCCTTAAATTTTTGAATTGTAATAATACATTTCCTGTATATTAAAATAAAAACCCAAAAACTCCTTTTCATACCTTACTGCAATTTAAAATACCATATAAATATATTTGAATTAAATTAAATTAAATTAAATAATAAAAGCAAAATAAAATTTTATACCTCACTGCCTAGCATTTACTCGAACTCTCGACATCGTTCTCGAACGCCGCCCCTTGCTTGCTCGAGCCGCCAACGTTGGCTGCATTCGCGAGCACGCCACCGTACGCGTCGCCTTTGCCTTACCGACCCTGCCTCGACACGTCGTCAAACCCCCCCAAATCGGAGAAGCTCGAACCCTGCCTCGAATTCGACGCACGCGAACCCGAAATCGACACCAACGAATGCTCGAAACCCCATCCCAGTCGCCTCCTTTTCCTCCCACGACCTTGCATGCATCGCGATTCAATGGGAAGAGAAAAGAATGAAGGCGGCCATTGTTATTTTTAAACTGCTCGATTTTTTTTTATTTCGTTTGAATGGATTTGAAAGAGGGGGACGAGATAATTAAATTCGAACTAGGCATGTCTCACACGATCTCGTTCGTGATTTTAGGCGTTATTGAAGGAGAGTAGCGTGATTTTTGGAAAGGCAACGTGCTGAGGTGACAAAATATAAATTTAAATTGAATTTGTTTAAATTTCAATGCGTTTACACGTCATGTGCTCACACGGCAACTCTGAAAAATACGAAATTTGAAATTCGGCAATAATTCGATATTACGGACCCAATGGAACTGGTTTCGTTGAAATCCGAGACTGTGCCTCGGACGGCTATTTTTAAATATCGATTCAAACGATGTAATTTATAAACTGAACAATTCACTTTTAAATTCAATTTTTTTGAAGCTTCTATTATCTCCGGTATTATCAATATGAATTTTACAAGCCTTTGAAATATTTTTAATCAGCTTAAAATTAGAGATTCAAATTTTTATTCAACTTTCTATAGATTAAATTCTGTAATTTTATCGCCAAATTCATTCTGATAATTTGAAATTCAAGTCAAACCATCATTCAAATATTTAAAATTAATTAAATATTTTCAATTTAAATTGTTAAAAGTTCTAGGTCGTTACAGTCTATATGATGGCCACTCATCTAATGGAACTCGTAGTAAGAGCTTCCCTTATTCTACCCTGGCCATTTTCCTTATATGGAAATTTGCAAGCCCACACCATTATAGTCATCTTAAAATCTTCCTTGAATCTTGATTCAGGGAGTGTGAGATGTGAAATTAACCTCTCTTTAGCTCTTCGTAGGCTAATTGTAATTCTTTGCCTACCTTTTTCTTTCTTTTCTATATGGTAGTTTTCTTAGCTAGGATACCTTCTGCTTTTCAAGCTTCTTCAACTCATATGTAACCATTGGCTATTTTGTAGAAAATATTTTTGCTTTTTCAATATCTCTGCTATTCTTACCTCAAAATACATTTTCTCTTATAATTCAATATTACGCAGCCTTTAGCGATGCTTCTTTGCTCGTTACTTCGGTTCTCATTGCTTCAGATTTGAACCAATGGATAAAGTTGCACGACCTTTTACTATCTCATTGCTTGATGCAATATAGTTTTTTTGATATTAGGAGACTTAACACCCAACATTGAAATGTTTATGGAAATCTTTCGATTGTTGAGCCCATGAATAGATCTTACTAAGCTCATACCTTCTAGATCATCTTGAAGTTGTCCAGTCAAATATGCTAGAAATAGCTTGCCCCCTGCAAGCCTTCCCACTTTTACAATATTCATATGATATTCAAATGCGTATTGATGGTCATTTGGGTTGGATGTACCATTGTGCTTTTTAATAGTAGGAGCCCTAAAGTTATTAAGCAAGTCTGATTAAATTATTTCATCGTAGAATAAAGAGGAACTCACCTTTTATCTCCCAACATTAATATTATGTTGGAAGAGCCACGCCAACTAATCTAAGTGGGCCTTTAATGCCTTTATTTCCTTGTTTTTGGAATTAATTTCAGATGAGTCATAGAATGGAGAGGAACTCACCTTTTATCTCCCTACTTTAATATTACATTGGAAGAGCAATGCCACTTGAAAGAGATAATGTGTTTTGAGATAAGAGTAGCAAAGACGCTTGAAAAAGCATAAATAGTTTCTACAAAATAGCTAATGGCTACGTATGAGTTGAAGAAGCTTGAAAAGAATAAGGTATCCTAGCTAAGAAAACTACCACATAGAAAAGAAAGAAAAAGGTAGGCAAAGAATTACAATTAGCCTATGAAGAGGTAAAGAGAGGTTAATTTCACATTTCACACTCCCTGACTCAAGCTCCAGGGAAGATTTTGAGATGACTATAATGGAGTGGGTTTGCAACTTTCATACAAGGAAAATGGCCAAAATAGAACAAGAGAAGCTCTTACTACCAGTTTCACAAGGTGAGTGACCATCATACAGACATTTTCCATAACCAAAAGAACAAGATACATAGACTAATCAGGAGGAGCTATCTGGATAGTATCCAAGAGAATACAAAATAAGCTATAGCTCGGAGCGGAATCCAACACCTATAATAAGTCAAAAGGTTCCAACCCTAGTCAGGCCCTTAAATGTCATACGCGAACTATATAAGAACAAATGGCATGTATACCAAAGAAAACTTAAAGGAATCTTGAATATCTCAAATACTACCTTATTTTAATAACTATATAAAATTATTTTACAAACATATGAATTACCTCAATTTATATCGGCAATCGCGTAGTCGGCATGTTATCGAAAAACAAACTGTAACAATCCGTACCCAAAAAGGCCTAAATTCCAATCCAGAAAAGGCCCATCGGAAATTAAACCCATTCCAAAGGTGGCTGTTGGTTAAAATAAATAAATTAATACACAGAGTTATTTATCTACACATTCAAAAACTCACAGTATAAGGATAGAATAAAATATTAGAAAAGTGCCAATTTATTTAAAAAATCCAATGTCATAAAGGCAAAGTACAATACCACCAAAATATCCGGAGTATAATGTTTTAAAGTCACAACATAATTCTTTTCACGAAAACATCGAAAAATATAGGAATAACACAAGTAGATAAATAGACTATTATCTTAAGCTTCTTCATCGCCATCGCCATCTAAACTTTCATCTTCTTCCCTAACCTAGTTGTAATGAGGAGGGTATCAGAACAACAATGGTTGGTAATAAAAATCTGGAGCCTTCTTATATTAGTACTTGGGAAGTATAATTTAAATAAGAATATGTCTTACGATTCTAACTATTTTGCAAACCTTACCAATTAAAAGACCTTAGCCGTATCATAGCAATAGCCTGCAACTATCATCATAATGTCTTATCAAAGCAAGAGATAATACCCAAGCCACTTAATACCTCTTTAATAGAAAATAGGCAACCTCTAACAATTAAAACTTCATTTGAGGTATGGGCTAGTCATTTACTATGTATCCCCAAAGCAGACTCCTTCCAGGTACTACCTAGCTAACATTGCATAAAATCTCTATTAGCCAATTTATACTTCTTTTATAGGAGAGGCAAACCTTTCAACGGTACTTAATCCCTCATCTAAAGAGGACTCTCCCGAACCTTATACCGTTCCTAAATACTAGCCTTGAACATTTATTATTTCTTACATTGGGAAAAGATGTGCCCTTAAACAGCCATTTAATACCTCCAATCCTCGAAGCAGGTCCTTTGCATTGACTCGTACCCCACAGTGACGTCTTACATTAGTCTAACCAATCATAGGTACTGGTAGCCAAATTAATTGATATAACGAACTGAAATTTTCGACTTCGATAATTCGACACTAATATGTTCACTATAGAAGTGTCGAGCAATCGAACGTCGGAAATTCCTCATTGTTAAGGTAAAGAAGAAAAGAGATAGAAGAAGAAACAGAAAATGAAAAAAACACAGAACCTCATATTCGCAGCGGAACAGAATATAATATCAAATAATAGCATTTACACAAAGAAAAGTTGTAATTATCAGTTTTCAAACAATATACCAAAGTACAACCCAACTGGACAGTTGTAACAACTTGTCCCTAACAACTATTAATAAAATCTCAAATAAATAGCGGAAAATACTCCATTCATATTTGCCATCCAGCTCGCTTCCTGAGCTCCAGAACGTCCTAACCTGAAAAGCTGTAATACTCGATCTGACCCGAGCATTACATTAAAGTAATGCCTGAGCCTGGCTGCAAACCAGCATGAGTAAACCCATTTAACTTGAAATACTATGTTATTAAACTTCTTGAAAACCAGGGTAACTCGTACCTCAATGCGAGTTCCTATCTTGTTATAGCAACCATTTATTCCACAACATAAATTTAAATACCATTGCTTAGTTTAAAAGACCAAGTTCACTTAATTTATCCCGTTCTAGCCCATTTGATTTTAAAATCAAATCTATAAATAATTCTATATTGCTAATCGAAGTGGTTGTGGATATCGCTGATATCCGACCCCGATCTCTTTGAATTCAATACCATCCTTTAAGCCAAAATGTTTACGTAAATCAATAATTCAATTTAGTTTCAGAGTATCAAATTTACACAGCAATTCATCAAAGATAGAGTATCTAGTTCAGCCAAAGCAATTCAAATCACAGAATATTACAAATTAACATACTAGAGATATTAATCAATCCAAGACATTCAATGCAAATTAATCATCCATAAACAAGATTAATTAATCACAAAATTCCTAATTAATCTAATTTAATCACCAATTAAATAAAATTAATTACTTTTGAACCCTGCTTAATTTAATTAATTATAAACCATTTTTTATTAGTTAAAGAAATTAATTAATCATCCTTTAATTATTCACATTAATTAATTTTCCTTTAGTTATCTATGATTTTAATTAATTCAAGATAAATCATTCATCTTAACCATTTGCTTAATCATTAAATTTTGTTCAACAAACCTTTGGAATTAATTAAATATTATTATATAAAATACTAGGATCTTTAAGTTAAAAACATTTTACTTCTCTAACCATCTACTTAAAAACTCCACTTATTTTCATTCAAATAACTTAGGAATTGGATAAAGTAATGGACCTATAATAAAATACTTTAGATTTAATTAATTTACGTTAAAATAAAGTATTATACAACTTTTAACTACCAAATATTAAATCAAAACATTAATCCTTTAAAAGAATATTAGTTAAGAGAAATTGTTTAAAACTTGTTTATTTTAACTTTTAAAAACCTTGGTAGAAAAAAATTTCCTTCCTAAACACTCGGGCCCGCCCCCAAAAAACCCGATCCATTACTCGAGCAAAACACCATCTTTCCCGACCCCTTTCTTCTTCTTTCCTTTCCTTTTTCTTTTTAAACTTTGTTTTGGTTTAAATTTTAAAAGCCCTGTTACAACAGTTAAAACACACGCAACAACCCGGACCTCCCTCGAGTCCAAACCGAGACAACCCCGAGACTCAACTTCTTCCTTCTCTAAACCTACAAGAACTAGGATACACACAGATACGTATGCACCTGCACACCCAATCGCCATTGCTTCGGTCATCATCGCCACCGACCCCTAGTCGCCTATGACCCTCTCCAACCATACGACCATCCAGAACTTCCTTCAACCCAGTACATTGAAATCGAGCAGCCGAACACCATCAGGCACAAAACCCAGTTGCCCAAAATCGCCTTGCATCGCTCAACTTCGACCACCGTTGGCCACGCCGCCAAACCCAGACCTTTTCCATTGTATCGAGCTTCATTTCCTCCACCTTCAATCAACTCCGGTGCAACCCCGATGACACATGAGACTCGAAAACCCACATCGATCAAACACACACTGAAACCCAACTATACCATCACCTCGCCCCCACGATGATCAGAAAAATGCATCATCGTTTTTCTCAAGGTCGCCGAACCTCGATCTTCCCCTGGCCACAACCCCGAGGCCACAGAACCTCGCGATCACCAGTAATCGACGAAATTCCTTTTCCCGTTCAAGCCAAAATTTCCCACCAACCACAAACCTTAAATTCTAGATACAACCATTAAAAATCATGGTTTAAAAAGACACATTAGATTATGTATGAAAATCTTAGAATTATGGAAGTCAAAATTTTTTAAATGTTTGCTTTTTACTATAATTTCTTCTTTCTAGTTAAACTACTCTGTAATCTAACATAAAAATATTTTTAATAAATGAAATTAGATATTACAAACACACTTTCTTTGCAGATCATAACTAGTAATGTTTTATATGAAGAGGAAATGACTTTTTATTGTGCTTTGGGTCAGTAAACCAAGAACAGAGACTTACTCAAACATGCATACATTATTTCATACATACAAGCAAAACCTATTTATACTTCCATGTTAAACGTTTTACGACATTGCATCCATTATTTCATCACATGCACCCGAGAATATGGTAGAATTAATTTAAGAAAAATAAATGTTTACTCACATGATGTTGAACAAAGGAACAATTTTGAAAATATGGACATACTCTTGATTGATCTACTTTGTTAAGCTTTGGATATGTACATAAATTTGAATCTTTGCTTTAACTTCAGTTATGAAAACTTGAAAGAGTTTGTTTGATTTTTCTTTTAGTTTGATTCTTGGTTTTATTTTGATTTTCTTCAGTTTTATTTTTCTTTGATTTCAAAAATAAAGAAAAGAAAGACTTCTTTTGCCATATATACAAAGGTTATTAAAAAGAGAGAATACAATTCATCTTGACACTTGTATTTTGCATGTTACTTAGATTACAAATGTAATTTTGCATGCATTTTATGTTTTTATATTTATGTTTATGTTTTAATGTTTATACTCTACTAATCATATTTATATATATACAACTTATATTTGTTTCATGTATAATTTTAAAAGAAAGTATACTAAACCTTTTATTAAATATTATTTTAAGCTATTATACTTTTTAATTAATAAATATTTATTTTTATTGTTTTGAAAACATAGAATTTTAACTTTTAAATAGCTTTTGTAAATTATTATATTGAACTCAAATCAATGCTTCAAAATCACAATATATATATATATATATATATATATATGTATGTATGTATGTATGTATTATAATTAGAAATATCTTATGTGAAATTATATATATATATATATATATATATATATATATATATATATATATTCACACTTTTACAAACTTCATATACTACTTCTCATGGCATATATATACACATATATACAGATACACAATTATATACTTTTATATGTATACATTTATAAGTTTTAACATTATAAAGTTTGTATATATATTTATCTATCTATATATATATATTAATTTACCCTAAGATTTATCATTTCCAGAGGTTTGTAATTCAAAAATTATTATAGTTCCAAATCCATTTATATATCTAGATATTTTCAATTATCATAATTTATTTGCTCAACTAAATAAAATCAGTATTTTTAAAAACTTAAATCTAGTTACTTACCAATTAACAACTGTTCAAAAATCAGGGTTATCACATTCCTCCCCCTTTAAATCTTTTCGTCCCCAAAAAGGAACAAACAAGAATATTAATTATACTACTAATTATCAGCCACAAAGAAGCATTAAAAAAAACTTTAAAAATCTACATAGTATTATCAAAATAGTTTTATAAAAATACTTTTTATAACTTGATGTCTCAACAAGTCCTTCCTTGTTCTCACATAAATTCGTTCGTACGTTGATCAGGCGTAGGACTGAAAATCTATAAGTACTTAGCAGACCCATTTTCAACACCCAGTAAAAATACATAGAAAACATTTTTGAAAATATAGAAATTTTTTTGGTGAGAATGCTCTGGAAATCTTTACCCCCTCCAGGGTCGCAGTTAACCGATGATTACGTCGCCATGCCGGCAAAACCATAAAAACTATAGGCGTCCGCACCCCTTCGATTACACCATGGAACCCACCAGAGATCGTAGCTACACCTAGGTTTTACATAGCCATAACGTAAAAATCCATGTAACTGTAGGCATCAACCCAATCAAATTTCGCTGCCAAATGAAACTTCACCACTCCTACATAGATCGCAAACTACATCAGTCGAGTCCCAATGTAGCTTGCAAGCACTCACTGCCCTACGAATTTCACTATATCTCCATAGATCGCTGTCTATCGATGTTAGTTCGCTCTCCCTGTGAAATTAAACGTAGACTGTTGTGACGACCGCCCATGACTCCCGCACTAAACAAGGGGATGGTGCGCTGAAAGACGTGCCAGGCAGCCATGGACGATAGCCAGGGTAAGATAAAACAGAAACTCTATCGTACAACTCACAGCGCATGGACAAAATACAATAGAGAAATATATGTATGCAGTGAAGCTCATAACAGAATATCATCACATAGACTTCATAAAGGTTTGATACAAACATTTGAACAATCAATACATCAAGCCTCACTACATAACACTCAAAACATATACAAGCAGCGGAATATCCAGTACATATAGTAAGAAAACTAATATTCAAGTCTCCAGCTCGTCTTCGTCATCAACAGCGTTGGTAGCCAAGAACAGCACCTATCACCTACTACCTAGTCTGCCCATCCCAACATGGATGAATAGCCCAAGGTAATAAGAGTTGAACATAAAACCTTGAGTCAGGCAAAAGTCTTAGTGAGCAGTAAATTAACTATCAAACATACCAAAAGAGCATAAAGGGGTAAAAGGAATAGGAGCCCAACTATCCCACTCCACCTCTTTCTACAGTGATAGCCCCCAGACACACTAAGCAGAAGTAAACATAGCAATTCAGGCATTTAAAGCAAAGTAAATATCACTCGAGTCAAGGTCGGTGTTTTCCAAGTACAAACCCCCAAGGCCTAAACCAAGATCAGATAAGCACCGTGAAAACATCGCTCTTGAGTCCGAATGATGATACAACCAAACATCCATGACTTTGGCTATCACTGTTATCATTGCCTTGAATTCACCGTTAGTTGAATGACCACCTGTCAAGGGCTAATGGTAACCCCGGTTCTAAACATAGCTCCGCACGTCATCGTGACCCGTGCCTAGGACTATCGCATCTGCCCAGAGTACTAGCACGTCATCGTGACCCGTGCTTGGAACGTCATCGTGACCCGTCCCAACGTACTCTTGCTTTGAGCATGCTAGAACCTTCAACAACGATAAAATCTCAGCCTTCTAGTCATCCTCCTCGACGACTATTTCCATACTAGCTCAAGCGCCTCTCAAGCTAACCATTATCCACACAAACTCGGACCACATCACCGAGTTATCAACATATCTTCGCACGTCGTCGTGACCCGTGCTTGGAACGTCATCATGACCCGTCCCATCTCAACATCATTCTTTGCCTCATCGCATCGTAGCAAAGTCCCATCTTAATATCATGCTTTGCCTCATTGCATCATGGCAAAGTCCATAATCATCGAATCTATCCTTATGAGCTTCATCACTCCGCTTCATATGCCACAAGCAGCTTTCACCATTCAAGAGCCTTTCCACTTAGCTTTTGAATCATCTTCGACCAACTTGTCCAAATCAAGTTATCAATCAACTAAACAATCAAATCAAACATTAATCCAAGCGATCAATCATTCAAACAAGATCTAAATAAACAATTACAACAATAATGGCAATTTCGTAAATAAAGGTCCAAATCTAACATGCAATCTAACAAACATGAATCATGAACAAATATCTCTACAACTTGATGAATAAACTTGCATAAGTGGTTTTGTAGCAAAATAGGTGTCAAATCATCATGAACAATAGATCTACATGTAGACTTAAGAAAAATGCACAAAATCACTCTCTTTAACACATAAACAAGCCTCCGATCTAATATACTCCTTTGGGTCCGTGTGAGAGATAACTACCACTCACCGAATCATCTAAACACCTCAAAATCAACTAACTCCAGATCTGGACAGCAAAGACCTAAGCTTGATCCGGCAAAATCTCGCTTCAATCGATGAAATCTCTCTTCGTTGGATGAAGATCTTCAACTTTGACTCTTGAATCTTCGATTTGATCTTCAATCTTGGATGGATGTTAGCACTAGATTAGAGAGGAGAAAAGAAGTGAAGAAGTGTTGTAGTCGAGCTCTCAAAATGGCAGCACTTCGTCACTTCAAAATCCGGTGCCAAAAAGTGAGCCAAACCCCTCTATTTATAGGCTGAAATCCCCATGAGTCGTGCCCCCATAAGTCGTCGCCGACCTATCCATGAGTCGTCCACGACTCATCAAAGCCTACGACCCAAGCCTCAACAACCCACGGCCTACGACTTAACACACTCGCGACCTAACGGCTTACGACCTAACTGGTCCTACGACCTAACCACACAGCCTACAGACTCGAGTCAACGACTCAACAGGTATGCACGACTTACGACATAACCCTTGCCGACCTAGCGACCCAACAGGACTCACGACTCAACACACTGCCGCATTGTTCCTAAGTCCTAAGTCGTATGACGACTCAACAAACATGCCGACTTAACCAACCCACGACTCAACACTAAGTCGTCTGGACGACAAAACATCCTAACGACTCACACGGCTTAGCTTCCCAACGACCTAACACTAACACCCTACGACTTACGACTTAACCTATTATCCTTAAGTCGCTAGCCCGTTGACCCTCAACCTCCTTGAGTCGTAACTCGTTCAACCGACTCAAGCCATAACACTAATCCTTAGGTCGGTCCAACCCATGACTTGGTCATACTATAAGTCGTCTACACCTTAAGTCGGCCATATTTTAACTCGGTGCCAACCCTATAAGCCGCTAACTCTTAAGCCGTTCAACCCCTAAGTCGGCCAGTTCCTATAAGTCGTTAACTCGGCAACACGACCCAAGCTTCCACACGACCTAAGCACTAAGTCGGTCATGACTCATGCCTCCATACAACTCAACTCTGAACGACTTAGGCTACCCACGAGCTAGCTATTACACGGCCTAACCCCTTTAAGCCGTAAACCCTACCACCAAGGTTCAAAACGACTCAAGCAATACTAACGACCTAATGCAACTATTTTACGATTTAATCGACACGTAAAATACGGGTCGTTACATTCTCTCCCCCTTAGGAATTTCGCCCCCGAAATTCCGAACAAACAAGAGCAATGAAAGTTATTCCGCATGCCTACCATCCATAGCAATCAACAAACCATGCATCCAATTACTAGCCTAGCATGCAGAATTCTAAGACTAGAACAAGCTACAAATTCATGAGATGTCACGACACCTTAGGGCCATACCTCGAAGAGTTCAGGATGAGCTGCCTTCATCCGCTCTTCCTCCTCCCATGTACAGTCGTTAACATCATCACTCCATTGTACCTTGAGCAACGTAATCGTCTTCCTCCTAAGTTGTTTCGTGTCGGTTTCAACAACACGAAGCGGCTTACGAGGTCTTCTAACAACTGGATCAACCTCTAAATCTTCACAGCTATCAGCAGAAACCACTGTATTCGAGTCATGCACATACTTCCGTAGATAAGATACATGAAAGACATTGTGCACACCCGCCATCTTCTCCGGTAACTCCAATCTATAAGCGAGCTTTCCAATTCGCTCGATAATCGGGAATGGTCCAACAAATCTCGGAGTTAACTTTCCTTTCTTCCCGAATCTAATAACATTCTTCAGTGGAGAAATCTTCACAAAAACCATATCGCATACGTCGAATTCCAAATCCTTACAAAGATTATCGGCATAACTTTTCTAGCGGTCTTGGGCTGCCTTCATTCGTCGCCGAATGATCTCTATACAATCCGTAGTCTGTCGAATTATCTCTGGCCCAAGCATCAGCTTTTCTCTAGTTTCTAACCAACATGTCCGCGAGTTACACGGTCTTCCATACAATGCTTCATACGGTGCCATACCAATACTTGACTGGTACTGTTATTATATGCAAATTCCACCAAATGAAGATGATCTTCCCATGATCCTCCGAAATCCATAACACATGCTCTCAGGAGATCTTCCAAAACTCGGTTGACTCTCTCAGTCTGACCATCTGTTTGGGGGTGATAAGCTGTACTTAAACACAACTCGGTTCCCAAAACTTCCTGGAAGCTCTTCCAAAAACCACTAGTGAACAATGGGTCTCGATCGCTCACTATACTCTTCGGAACACCATGGAATCGAACTATCCACTTAACATAAAGCTCAGCCAACTTCGATGCAGTCCTGGTAGATCGAACAGGAATGAATCTTGCACTCTTAGTCAAACGATCTACGATGACCCAAATTCCTTCATTTCCTGCCCTGGTTCTAGGTAGACCATCGATAAAATCCATCGATATCTGCTCCCACTTCCATGTAGGAACCTCTAATGGCTGAAGCAATCCACTTGGCTTCTTCTGCTCAGCTTTCACCATCTGGCAGTTCATACACTTGGAAATAAAATTTCCAACATCCTTCTTCATACCTTCCCGGTAGTAGGTTCTTTTCATATCCCGATACATCTTATTTCCACCTGGATGAATTGTCAACTTCGAGTGATGACTTTCCCTTAGAACTTCATCTCCAATCCATCTATATCGGGAACAACTAGTCGTCCTTGTTTCCGAAGCCAACCCTCTCGATCGACTTCAAATCCTTTATCCTTTTCTGGATTCAATCCAGATTCTAAATCACGGATAATCTTGACAAGCTTATCGTCTCGCTTTTGGCCCTCGCCAATTCTTTCCATAAGAGTAGGTCTTATCGATAAGTTTGCCAATATCTCAGGTTCCAATTCACATCTAGGCCTGAAGTCAAATCCAGCCAAATACTCGAGACTCTTCCATTCCGAAAACATGGCTCCCAATCCTGCATGTCTTCGACTTAAAGCGTCGGCCACTGCGTTACCTTTTCCCGGAGTATAGGCTATATCAAAATCATATGATGCCAAAAATCTAGCCACCTTTGATGCCGAAGATTTAAGTCCTTTTGGGAGAACAGATACTTCAACGACTTATGATCCGTAAACAACTCGAATCGAACTCCCAATAGGTAATGTCTCCACATCTTCAAAGCAAATACAATTGCCGCTAACTCCAAATCATGAGTCGGATAATTCCTTTCATGCGGCTTCAATTGTCGACTTGCATACGCAACAACTTTATCCTTTTGCATTAGCACTACTCCAAGTCCAGTACCACATGCATCGGTGTAAACCACCATTTCATCATTCCCACTTGGAATAGTCAAAACAGGAGCACTCGTCAGTCGCTCTTTCAGGATTACGAAAGCTTGCTCACACTTATCATCCCATCTGAACACTTGGTTCTTTTTCGTCAATCCTGTTAACGGTGCAGCTATCTTGGAAAAGTCTTTGATAAACCGACGATAATATCCTGCTAATCCAAGAAAACTTCTCACATCAGATGCATTCTTAGGTCTAACCCAATCCTGGATCGCTGCCACCTTAGCGGGATCAACCGCTATTCCATTTCCAGAAATAACATGGCCTAAGAACCTCACTTCACTCTTCCAGAAGTGACACTTCGAGAACTTAGCCTTCAGCTGATGTTTCCGCAAGATTTCCAAAACAATCCGCAAATGCGTCTTGTGCTCTTCTTCATTTCTGGAGTAAATCAGAATGGCATCCACGAACACAAGCACGAACTTATTCAACTGATCTCTGAACACTCTATTCATAAGATCCACAAAATATGCTGGTGCGTTAGTCAATCCAAACGGCATTACCAGCCACTCATAAAAGCTGGACGGTGTCCTAAAAGCAGTCTTTGGCACACTATCCTTCGCCACTCTCAACTGGTGAAATCCCGTTGCCAAATCCATCTGAGAAAACACCTTAGCCTCGTGAAGCTGATCAAACAAGTCATCTATTCTCGGCAATGGATACTTGTTCTTCCTAGTCACCTTATTCAGCTCACGATAATCCACACACAACCTCAACGATCCATCCGCTTTGGTTGCGAACACAACTGGTGCACCCCATTCGAACACACTACACCGAATGAATCCTTTCCGAAAAAGGTCATCAACCTGCACCTTCAGCTCTTGTTGTTCTCTTGGCGCCATCCATCTAAGAGGCATCACAACAGGTCTGGCTCCCTCAACTAGATCGATACGAAATTCGATCTCCATATGCGGCGGTAACCCTTTGACCTCGTCAAAGATGTCCTCAAATCCACACACAACTGGCATCGATGACAGTCCATCCCGTGGAACAACCAGCGAATACATGAAGCCCATGAAGACACCTTCTTCATGCTTACATCGTATCACAACTTTTCGCCCTTCCACATTCCCGACTGTCACCTCCAGTTTCTCACAATCAACCTTTGCCGCATACTTCCTAAGCCAGTCCATACCCAAAATTATTCCAAACCCCGAAAAGTTCAGAACAAAGCAATCACAAACAAAAGAGCAATCATGACTCGACACAACTAGACCACGACATATCATACACGAACAAGACGAACCCCTAACTGGATTAGTCACAACCAATGGTCTATCAACAATTTCCGGTTCCAAACCCAACCGGCCTACCAAATCATCACAAACAAACGAATGTGACGCCCTAGTATCAAACAATACCCTAACTGGAACACCACAAATGGAAAGAGTACCTTGAACCACCACACTCTTCCCTTTCTCATCAACAGTAGGAGCTTTCGAAGACGATGGAACAGCTCCCAAAGCATAAGCTTTCACAATCTGCTTATCTTTCCTCGGTTCTAGACAGTCCTTCTTGATATGTCCAAGCTTATCACAGTTGTGGCACTTCAACTGCACCTTTGGATTCTTGCAATCCCTAGAGAAATGGCCCTTCTGCCAACAATTATAGCAGGTCACTTCACCCTTTGGCTTTCTCTGGACATCCTTACCCTTCTGATGCTGCTGCTTCCTCTTCTTGTTTCCACCCTGCTGTGGTTTGGACTCTTCCTTGGTCACAGCAACATCAGACCCTTCCTTAGGAAACAAACTCTCATGCCTGAGAGCTTTCTCCACAAGCTTCTCAAATTGATCGTCCAGATGATCCACCAACTGTCTCCCAAGATAATTGTCCAAGCCTGTCACAAACTTCTCATTCTTCCGATAGGGAGATTCAATATACGACCGAGCATACTTGGACAAAGCTTCAAACTCAGAAACATACTCAAGAACGGGTATCCCACCTTGCTTGAGCTCCACAAACTTCTTAAACAAAACAGATTTCTGAGCCGTAGAAATGAACTTAGCTTCAAATCTAACTTGGAATTGCTCCCAAGTAATCTCTTCCTCTGGAGTATCAATGGTGATAGAATTCCACCAATCCGAAGCTCTCCCTTGAAGCTGTCTTGATGCCAGCTTCCTCTTAGTTGCATCCTCAATCCCCAAATCACCAAAGATCCTTCGACAAGCATCTATCCATCTCTGTACTTCAATGGTCGATTCCGTTCCCAAGAAAACCTTTCCTCCAAGAGAAGTATAGTCCTTGCAAAGCTTAGCAAAATCCACCGGTCTTGGAGCTTGGACTTGAACTCCCACATCCACTGATGATCCTGAAGCTGGTATCCTCCTCATGGTCGAAGTCATCATGGCCTCAAACATACGAGCATAATCAACAGCTTCCCTAGCAGCACGGCTTTCCCTAGCAGCTTGTCTCTCACTTCGACTCATCATTAATATTTACAAAAAGGAATGATTCAGAACACCTTGAGAAACAACTACATAAGGAGTTCAAATCCTTCTAAGCTACTATATTATATATAGCAATCATCCATCAAAATACAATTACGTCTCTCATACGTAATTTCGTCAGTGAGCGTTGGCAAAAATCGATTAACCAAAGCTCCGATACCAAATGTGACGACCGCCCATAACTCCCGCACTAAACAAGGGGATGGTGCGCTGAAAGACGTGCCAGGCAGCCATGGACGATAGCCAGGGTAAGATAAAACAGAAACTCTATCGTACAACTCACAGCGCATGGACAAAATACAATAGAGAAATATATGTATGCAGTGAAGCTCATAACAGAATATCATCACATAGACTTCATAAAGGTTTGGTACAAACATTTGAACAATCAATACATCAAGCCTCACTACATAACAGTCAAAACATATACAAGCAGCGGAATATCCAGTACATATAGTAAGAAAACTAATATGCAAGCCTCCAGCTCGTCTTCGTCATCAACAGCGTTGGTAGCCAAGAACAGCACCTGTCACCTGCTACCTAGTCGGCCCATCCCAACATGGATGAACAGCCCAAGGTAATAAGAGTTGAAAATAAAACCTTGAGTCAGACAAAAGTCTTAGTGAGCAGTAAATTAACTATCAAACATACCAAAAGAGCATGAAGGGGTAAAAGGAATAGGAACCCAACCATCCCACTCCACCTCTTTCTACAGTGATAGCCCCCAGACACACTAAGCAGAAGTAAACATAGCAATTCAGGCATTTAAAGCAAAGTAAATATCACTCGAGTCAAGGTCGGTGTTTTTCAAGTACAAACCCCCAAGGCCTAAACCAAGATCAGATAAGCACCGTGAAAACATCGCTCTTGAGTCCGAATGATGATACAACCAAACATCCATGACTCTGGCTATCACTGTTATCATTGCCTTGAATTCACCGTTAGTTGAATGACCACCTGTCAAGGGCTAATGGTAACCCCGGTTCTAAACATAGCTCCGCACGTCATCGTGACCCGTGCCTAGGACTATCGCATCTGCCCAGAGTACTAGCACGTCATCGTGACCCGTGCTTGGAACGTCATCGTGACCCGTCCCAACGTACTCTTGCTTTGAGCATGCTAGAACCTTCAACAACGATAAAATCTCAGCCTTCTAGTCATCCTCCTCGACGACTATTTCCATACTAGCTCAAGCGCCTCTCAAGCTAACCATTATCCACACAAACTCGGACCGCATCACCGAGTTATCAACATATCTTCGCACGTCGTCGTGACCCGTGCTTGGAACGTCATCATGACCCGTCCCATCTCAACATCATGCTTTGCCTCATCGCATCGTAGCAAAGTCCCATCTCAATGTCATGCTGTGCCTCATCGCATCATGGCAAAGTCCATAATCATCGAATCTATCCATATGAGCTTCATCACTCCGCTTCATATGCCACAAGCAGCTTTCACCATTCAAGAGCCTTTCCACTTAGCTTTTGAATCATCTTCGACCAACTTGTCCAAATCAAGTTATCAATCAATTAGACAATCAAATCAAACATTAATCCAAGCGATCAATCATTCAAACAAGATCTAAATAAACAAATACAATAATAATGGCAATTTCGTAAATAAAGGTCCAAATCTAACATGCAATCTAACAAACATGAATCATGAACAAATATCTCTACAACTTGATGAATAAACTTGCATAAGTGGTCATATAGCAAAATAGGTGTCAAATAATCATGAACAATAGATCTACATGTAGACTTAAGAAAAATGCACAAAATCACTCTCTTTAACACATAAACAAGCCCCCGATCCAATATACTCCTTTGGGTCCGTGTGAGAGATAACTACCACTCACCGAATCATCTAAACACCTCAAAATCAACTAACTCCAGATCTGGACAGCAAAGACCTAAGCTTGATCCGGCAAAATCTCGCTTCAATCGATGAAATCTCTCTTCGTTGGATGAAGATCTTCAACTTTGACTCTTGAATCTTCGATTTGATCTTCAATCTTGGATGGATGTTAGCACTAGATTAGAGAGGAGAAAATAAGTGAAGAAGTGTTGTAGTCGAGCTCTCAAAATGGCAGCACTTCGTCGCTTCAAAATCCGATGCCAAAAAGTGTGCCAAACCCCTCTATTTATAGGCTGAAATCCCCATGAGTCGTGCCCCCATAAGTCGTCGCCGACCTATCCATGAATCGTCCACGACTCATCAAAGCCTACGACCCAAGCCTCAACAACCCACAGCCTACGACTTAACACACTTGCAACCTAACGACTTACGACCTAACTGGTCCTACGACCTAACCACACAGCCTACAGACTCGAGTCAACGACTCAACAGGTATGCACGACTTACGACATAACCCTTACCGACCTAACGACCCAACAGGACTCACGACTCAACACACTGCCGCATTGTTCCTAAGTCCTAAGTCGTATGATGACTCAACAAACATGCCGACTTAACCAACACACGACTCAACACTAAGTCGTCTGGACGACTTAACATCCTAACGACTCACACGGCTTAGCTTCCCAACGACCTAACACTAACACCATACGACTTACGACTTAACCTATTATCCTTATGTCGCTAGCCCGTTGACCCTCAACCTCCTTGAGTCGTAACTCGTTCAACCGACTCAAGCCATAACACTAATCCTTAGGTCGGTCCAACCCATGACTCGATCATACTATAAGTCGTCTGCACCTTAAGTCGACCATACTTTAACTCGGTGCCAACCCTATAAGCCGCTAACTCTTAAGCCGTTCAACCCCTAAGTCGGCCAGTTCCTATAAGTCGTTAACTCGGCAACACGACCCAAGCTTCCACACGGCCTAAGCACTAAGTCGGTCACGACTCATGCCTCCATACAACTCAACTCTGAACGACTTAGGCTACCCACGAGCTAGCTATTACATGGCCTAACCCCTTTAAGCCGTAAACCCTACCACCTAGGTTCAAAACGACTCAAGCAATACTAACGACCTAATACAACTATTTTACGATTTAATCGAAACGTAAAATACGGGTCGTTACAACTGTAAGCAATCGCTGACCCTCGACTTCCGCTATGGTGCGCAGTAGATCGCAGTGACATCAAGTTACACTATCGTCACAACATAACCCAAATGTCTCTACAGGCATCAGCTCCCTCAACTTTCGCTATCCAACTACAATCTTCAAGAACTTCAGTTAGTCTGGACTTCCTCTCAGGATTAAATTTACAACCCCTCTTAGGGCTCAAGGCAAAACCACCCCGTGGAACTCCTACTAGAAGTTCATTTCAGTGGGAGCACCTTTTTCCCCATAGCCATTCTCAAAACATTTTATACTATACACATATATTGCCTTTCAAATCATACTCCTTATATGAATCACATATAAATCTCCTTTACACAAAATCGATCCATAATTCTGAAACTTGGCTTTACAAATTCCAAAATTGATTTTTCCCAAAAATCAAAGCCTTTCAAAATCCATGGTTTCCCAAAACCTTTTTCCCAAAATCATTCTCATAAAATCATTTATATATAGATATATATAAGTTTATTCCTTTAACTAGAAAAAAATGCTTTTGGATCACATCTTACTTATATAAATTCGCTTTTTATATTTTAAATAATTTCAAAAATCTTTTCTTCTGGTTATAAATTTAACAAGGGGAGTTTATCATATGTAGCAAATATATATAACTTTATTTATGCCAAATCAAATATTCAAGTTTGATTCCTTTCATAAAGTTATTTACCACCTTACTTACTCTTCATAAAGTGAATTTCAATCATAGAAATATCCAATTTCCACCTTTCTTCATCGTATATTTCTCAAAATATACTTTTCTTTTAAAAAAATATTTTTACATTCTTTCAAAATTTCTATTTCATTCAAGAACGTACAATGTACGTGTACCATCCGTACGCAATATCAAATCTGATCACTCACTCATTCACACAATTTCACATCCGAACTAGTATCGTCCACCCGACATCCTAGTATGGACTCATATCTGGTTTCTTGATCAGAAATTATCATTCTCCTTCAATAGCCATAATTATGATAGAGAATTTCCAGGACCAATCAAAAATCCAAATCCAGGGTCCGTCATCGTAAAACAGGTGAAAAATCCCAACTCGGATCGACATACTATCTCGAAATTCGGTGCTCGAATCTGCATCAAATCGTTATGTGAATAGAATAATATACATACATCCTACGTATTTGTCTTCATTGATTATCAGCTAAATCAATTTCTTTTTACTTCATATTCATTTTGATTTCTATTCGCTTATTCATAATTGCTTCATTCCACCTGGTTTATCACTTCAATTATAAATAGTTTGTACCCTGACCCACTTGAATTTAGAAAATAGCCTAAAAGTTCAAAATAGATAAATAGTTGTAAAATAGTTATTAGTTGTAAAATAGCTGTAAACAGTAAAGTAGTTATAAAATAGTCGTAAAATAGTTAGATAGTTGCAAAATAGTTATGAAATAGTAATTAGTTTATAAAACAGATGTAAAATAGTAATTAGTTTCCAAAATAGTTGTAAAATAAGTATAAGATAGTTTGGGTTTAAAAAGAAAGGTTTTATAGTAAATAGCTAGGTAAATAGATTTAAAAAAGTTTATATTAAAACAATTTACTTGAAAGTAGTTTCAAAGTCAAACTGGTTCAATTCTCTAATCTCTGTTTCCAATCAATTTCTGATTTCCTCTTCCATTTAAATTGATTTAATTTCAATTTAATTTGAATTAACTTCAATTCCTATCCCAAATTCAAATCGATTCCCATTCGAATTAACTTATTCAACTTCAATCATAATTCCAAATTAAGCAAATCAAATTCAATTTGAAATAGTTCCAATTCCAATCTCATCTTTAAACAATCTCAAATTATATAAATTGGAGTTAAATTTTCCATTGTTGATTTAATTACTTAAATCAAATTAACCCTTTCTTTTAATTTAACAACCTAAGTCTTTAAACAATTTAGTTTCGAGTCCCAATTTCAAGTATTCATTTAAATTATCATTACTTAACTTATTTCAAGGTTCAAGTGGGAGTTCAAAACTTTTTAAACAATTTAATCTACAGAATCCTATTTATTACCAAATTTTAACTTCTATCTCGAAACCAATTCTTAACAATTTTAGTTTGCTAGTTTTTTTTTACATTTAAATCTTAAGTTCAAAGTGATTTCATTACCATATGTTTAATCTTTATTTCTTAAAATCAAAATTATTTAAATTGTTTCAAATTAAAGTTTTATTTCCATTTTATTTCAGTAATGGATATATATATTATCTCAATCCATTTCTTAATTTAATTAAAATAATCCAATCCACAGTTCATGGACTATTAATAACAACATGATGATATTAGGTTAAGTAAAAGTAAATAAACATCCAAATATCTAAACAATCATCAATAGCATCCATTACACATTTTTAGAACTCAAACCCGTCTTGAGATCACACATAACTCCCTTTCAATTTAACCCATTTAACTTCTTCAAGTTAAATCTCAATTTATTTAACCCAGTCAACCTTACTCAATTTGAATTCTTCATTTGCACACCAAGTCATGTTTTAAACCATTCTTGGTTTTTAATTTCACAACAAATTTCTTTTAAAATTTTAAAACAACTCTTGTTTTAAAATAATATTCCTATATTAGAAACATATTATTCATTTTATCTTTTAATACTTTGAAACAATTTTAAATTTTCTAGACTTAGATTTTAAAATTTTCACAATTTAAATTCCTTTCAATTTATAAGTCATATTTGTCTAAATTGTTACTTCCTTAAAACATTTCACCAAGATTGTCATATCTGGAAACCAATTCACTATATTTATTATTTCACAATTTATTGGAAAATAAAATCAGGGTAACTTATTTTAGCATTCTAAAACCACTTCTATAAATTCAGGATTTATTTTTTGGTTTGAATCTATTTCTAGCTTACCCTATTGTGTAGTTCATATTATCAATTCCTATTTAGTTATATATATTACCACTTAAATTCTTATTATTATATTTAATTTAAATAATCAATAACCATTTACCTCAATACATATATATAATAATTAGAAATTATTGCTTTATATATCAAAATATAAGCTTACATAAAAATCTTTCATTTTTAAAACCATTTTAAAATCATTATATAAGAAAATAACAAGTGCGCCCTTATATAATACACTCGACTCATTCTAGGGTACTACTGACCCTATCCTTAATGAGTAACCCACCAGAGCCAAGGTACTCGCTTAACCTTCAGCTCTGATACCAAAATGTAATGACCTGAAATTTTTGACTTCGATAGTTCGACATTATTACGTTCACTATAGAAGTGCCGAGCAATCGAATGTCGGAAATTCCAGATTGTTAGGGTAAAGAAGAAAAGAGGTAGAAGAAACAATAGAAAACAAAAAAACACAGAACCTCACATTCGTAGCAGAACAAAATATAATATCAAATAATAGCATTTACGCAAAGAAAAGCTGTAATTGTCAGTTTTCAAACAATATATCAAAGTACAACCCAACTGGACAGTCGTACCTGACGACTATTGACACAATCCCAAATACACAGTGGAAAAAACTCCATTCATCCCTACCATCAGCTCGCCTCCTGAGCTACAGAACGTCCCAACCTGAAAAGCTGTAATACTCGGTCGGACCCGAGCATTACATTAAAGTAACACCCGAGCCAGGCTGGATACCAGCATGAGTAAACCCATTTAACTTGAAATACTATGTTATAAAACTTCTTGAAAACCAGGTTAACTCGTACCTCAATACGAATTCCTATCTTGCTATAGCCAACATTTATTCCACAAAAATAAATGTAAATACCTAGTTTGAAAGACCAAGTTCACTTAATTTATCCCATTCCAGCCCATATGGTTATAAAATCAAATCTATAAAGAATTATAAATTACTAATTGAAGTGGTTCCGGATACTGCTGATACCCGACCACGATCTCTTTGAATTCAATACCATCCTTTAAGCCAAATTATTTAGGTAAAACAACAATTCAATTTAATTTTAGAAAATCATATTTACACAGCAATTCATCATAGATAGATTATCACAGTTCAGCCAAAGCAATTTGTATCATAGAATATTACAGATTAACATACTAGAGATATTAATCAATCCAAGACATTCAATACAAATTAATCATCCATAAACAAGATTAATTAATCGCACAATCACACAATCAAGCAATTTCAAGCAATTTCATGTCTGCTCATCATGTCCTTCTCCCATCCCCTTCCGTACCTTCCTCTTCCAATCCCATACTTCCCGTTCCTGTCACATCTTTTCCACTCAGTCCTTCAACTGATCACCGGTCCATTCCACCTCCTCCTCTGCAGTCCGATATTGTTGCATCTTCTAACCTTTCTTCATCATCCGTCCTTCCAGCTGTGGTACGTCATATATCCAGTCAACTCAATTCTCCACCTCGTCCCCCTACTCCTCCTCCTCCTGATGTTGTCCCTCCCTCTTCTTTGATCCACACCAATCCCATTGTTCCACCTTTTCCATCTGAACACTTCCCTTCCCTTGGTGCCACCACTTCTTCTGCTCCTCCTGCTTCATGGTCCTCTCTCTTTAACTCGAGACCTAGGAATGCTGGTTCTTACATTCCTAAGCAGTTTGATGTTGATTACACTGGCTTTTTAATTGAACCCCCTCAGGAAGTACTGAATGAGGGTATCAAGGCATTGTCTGGCTGCCTAGTTGGATCTTTTTTGGCTGGAAATGTTAATTATATGACAGTAAAAGCTCATCTACAAAAAGTGTGGAAGCTTAAAGGATCATATGACATTTTTTTTTATAATCAAAATTACTATTTCAAATTTGCCTCTGAAGAAGACAAAATCAATATTTTGCGACGTAATCCCATGTTTATATGTGGCCAGATGTTTATCATCACCAAGTGGAATCCAACACTATCTTCAGCGCAGTCGGAGGTGAGATTGGTGCCAATCTTGATTCATTTTTACAGAATTCCTATAATGCTGTGGTCTTTGATGGCTATTAATTGGATAGCATGTCACATTGGGAAGCTTGTTTGCTTTGATGAGAATACTGAAAGGATGAAAAGATTTGAATATGCTAAATGCTTAATTGAAGTATCTCCTGATAAAGAACCGCCTCAATTCCTATCTATTGGAGATGATTCCTGCCCTAACATTCAGATTGAATACTCATGGAAACCTCTAATTTGTGTTACATGTTCCACTTTTGGTCATGCTACTGACCAATGTGATAGGAAAAATGATCAGCAAGATGGAGTAATGCCTGGTAACTTATCTACAAGTAATGCTTCTGCTGACCATAAAGTCAAGGATGTGGAAGAAAATCAGGTTGATAAAGATAAAAGGGGTTTCTTTGTAAGAAGCAAAAAGATTATAAAAGCTGGCCAAATTTTTTGGAGAAAAGTAAATAAGGATAAAAGTAGCAATAATGATATGGAAGGTGGTCAGGTTGGCAGTCTCACTAATGTGAATCAATTAAGCAAAAGGAATGATGAAGATGCAGTAGAACAAGTGCTGGAACAAAATGAATCAATAAATGTTACTACCTTGGAAACTAACAGTAGTGCAATCAAAGACTCTGAAATGAATCAGCAACTTATTTCCACTGAGGATGTCATGAAGCAAACATTGAATGTCTTGGAGAATGATAATTGCAGTACTATTCAGAAAGTTGGTGGAATACACAATATAACAATAGATCCTGATAAGAATAAAGCAATACTTGATAATACAACACATGATGACTGTGAAGTGTCTACACACAATGCATTCTCTGTGCTACAGGAAATTAGTGAAAATGAAGAGGATATTCAACAACACTTTTCTCAAATTCCAGAGTTGCACAATAATTCTTTATGCACTGACATGCACAATGTATCTCCACAAACAAAATCCCCCTCTGTAATCTCAACACCCAACATTCAAATCAATCCAGCTTCTCCTTATTCTTCCCTTTCACTCCCAAATCATATCTTTAATGACATCATCAATCATTCAGCTTCATCAAATATTCCCATCCCTATTCAACCTAACTTTCCTGATTCCTCAGCCAAAAAGAAGAAAGGTCGTCCAAAGAAATCGAATAAAATACCCATAATTGACTTGGACAATGGTATCAACTTCTCCATTGAACAAATTGGGCTTGAAGTTTTGTCTCAAAATAATAAGGTTAACTCTCCCTCTGGGGTCCAAACCAGAGCTTCAACTTCATCATTATTTTAATGATTGAAAACATAGGCTTTTGGAATGTTTGGGGTGCTAACTCCACTGACAAGCAACTTGAAATTTCCAACCTTATTTCTTCTCACAGCATTCAACTAATGGTCATTTCTGAAACTAAACTCAATCATGAAACCACTGTTAAAGCTCTTTCCCACATTAGACATGACTGGAGTAGTATTCACAATTTATCTCAAGCTCCTTTTGGTAGATTGCTAATCCTATGGAATCCTATGATCTTTTCCATAACCCCCATCACTGTCCATGGGCAGTTCATACATTCTGAAATTTTACACATCCCCTCATCATCTACTTTTCTCCTTACCTCTGTTTATGCTGACAATAATGCTACTCAGAGGCAAATCTTTCTTGACATTTTACCTTCTCTTCAGCAGTCCAATCTGCCTTGGATCTGTCTTGGTGATTGGAACTGCATGCAACTTTCTTCTGATAAATGTGGGGGAACTCCATTATCCTACTATCAGATAAGACCTCTTAACAAAGCCATATATGATGCCAACCTCATTCCCACTTCCAACTCTGGTGCTTTCTTTGCTTGGAATAACTCCAGTAAACATGGGAAGAGAACGTACTGTAAACTTGATAGAGTTTATACTAACTACTCCACTATCCTCAAATGGCCTAATCTATCTACCTTTATCCCTCCCCCATCTTTTTCAGACCATTCCCCTCTCATCATTTCCTGGGATAAGGACACAGTGAGAAGACGATCCTCCTTTTCATTTTTTAATAACTGGTCTAAACACCCAGATTTCACAAAAATTGTAAAATATGGATGGAACTATCATACTTTTGGCAACCCCATGTTTGTTTTGCAGGCTAAACTCAAGAATTTGAAGATTCAAATGAAGGAATGGGCTCAGCAAACATATGGTAACGGGAATAGCTTGTCTTCTTCTATACGTGAAAAATTATTTCAGGTACAACTGGAAATACAAAGAAGCCCTGACCAACCTCGGCTGATTATAAATTAAAGCTCTATGCTTAAGGACCTCTCCAAAGCTCTCATTGAAGAAAATCAGATGGCTAAGCAAAAGGAAAAACAGGACTGGCACTTGAATGGTGATAAAAATTCATCCACCTTCCACAAAAGACGAAAAATTCAACAGGCATCTGCAAATATTTTCTCTATTCTTGATATGCATGGACATCCTTGTGATACTCAAGATTCAATTCAAGAAGCCTTTATGGAGTATTTTCAGCATAACCTTGGGAGGTCTCAAGTCCCTACAATCTCTAACCATCAATTTACTCAGTGTCAACTCCCTCAATTACCTGATGTCATGATTACTGATTTAATTAAGGAAATTTCAGATTCTGAAATCAAACAAGCTATCTTTGGATTAAACTCTCAAAGTTCTCTTGGTCCTGATGGATTTAATGCCCATTTCTTGAGAGTCACTTGGGATATTACTGGAGGGGACTTGATCAAGGCTGTTAAGAATTTTTTCACACACAATAAACTTATCTCGGGTATTAATGCTACTAAACTTGCACTGATCCCTAAACCTAACCATCCTATATCAGTTGATCAATTCAGACCCATTGCTTGTTGCAATGTTATATATAAGTGTATTGCTAGGATATTGGCAGCTAGAATGAAAACTCCTTTGGATAGTTTGATCTATGTTAATCAGAGTGCATTTCTCCCAGGTAGGTACATAACTGATAATATACTCCTTGCCTCTGAACTTTTGAAGGGGTATAATAGGAAACTCATCTCTCTTAGATGTGTCCTTAAGCTTGATATTCAGAAAGCCTATGACACATTACAGTGGAAATCTATCATTTAGATTTTGCATAAGATGAATTTTCCCATCCCTTTCTTATGTTGGCTGTATACATGTATTTCTACTGTCAATTACTCCCTTAGTACCAATGGTAGCATATTCGGATACTTTAGTGCAACCCAGGGAATTAGACAAGGTGACCTGGTGTCCCCTTACCCATTCATCTGTGTTATGGAGCTGCTAACTGCTCTTCTTTCTGAGGGCTATGTGCAATAAGCTTATTGATTATCATCCACTGTGAAGGAAGAATAGTATTTCCTCTCTCCTTTTTGCAGATGAATTACTTTTATTCACTAAGCCCAATCTGAAATCCATTACTGGGGTCATAAAAGTTCTGGATACCTTTGGTACCTTGTCTGGTCTTAACATTAACAGAAGTAAATCTAGATTATTAATTGCTAGTCTCGCTGATGATGGTAAAGAGATAATGCACTCTATGTCTGGGCTCTCTCCATTTTCTGATAATGAATATTATCTTGGGGTGCCTCTTTGTGATTCTAGAATCAGGACTTTCCAATGCTTACAACTATTTGAAAATATTACTGCCAAACTTGCTAGTTGGAAAGTATCTAGATTTTCGATGGCTAGTAGACTTGTAATTGTTAAATCCATTGCTTTCTCCATGTGTGTTTATTATGCCAGAATTTTCAATCTCCCAGCCAAACTCACTAGCATGGTTAACTCAACTTTAAATCATTTTTTATAGCACGGTAATCCCTTCTCTAAGAAAATGATTCCAATTTCCTTTAGCAAACTATGTTGTCCACAGGAAAAAGGTGGACTTGGAATCATAAACATTAGGAACTGGAACCTATCTACATTATCTGCAAGAATTGACAAGCTATTAAGGAATGATAAAAATCTATGGGCTTCTTGGTGTAGGAAATACCTCATACGTCAAAGCAACTTCTGGTTTATTTCTTCTCCAACTGACTGTAGCTGGACTTGGAGAAATATATTGAGAGGTAGACAATTATTTCTACCTCTGGTGCAACAGAGAATGAAAGAAATCAACATGATATCTTTTTGGTTTGATCCATGGCCTTCAAAAGGAATCATTTTAGCAAATATAATTGATTATGAGATGAGAAGATCCACTGGGATTGGTAATACTGCTACTCTATCTAGTTTTGGGCTGATGATAGTGTCTCCCTACCTCATTGTAGCTCTGCAGTGGTAAGAACTGAATGGACTGCTATACATAATAGGAAATACAAAATCAGTGATGTTTATATGAATTTGAATGACAGAGTGCATTCAATTAAAAATGTTTATATGGCACTTGATCCTTCCATGCAACTTCCTACTTTTATTTGGCATTCTCGTATCTGGGATCATGGTTCTATTCCAAAAGAGAACCTGTACATGTGGAAGGTAATGATGAATGGTACCCTGACTCTAAGCAAACTCAAAGGCTATGGGGTTGTTCAATGTGACAAATGTCTATTCTGTGGAGTAGGGGTGGAAACGGCTGCGCACTTATACTTTGAATGTGATTTCACTTTCCACTTATGGAGTTCCATATTGCAATGTAATGGTTATCACAGGCCAATGAGAAGCTCATGCATGGAATGATACAACATCTTCAAGGCAACTAGATGGAAGAATGAGAGAAGTAGAAAGTTGTTAAGAATTTTGAAGAAGGTAATGTACTTTGTTTGGTTGGAGAGGACCAATAGGGTGTTTAAAGGGAAAGCTTCCTCTAAACATGTATTGGTCCTTTCTATTACTAGTAACATATAATATTTGTGTGTGCCTTAGTCACTCATGTGGTGGTCAGATTGTTGTAATCTGTTGTTCTGATATTTTTGGTTCTTAATAAAAATGGTAGGGGACCATTCCACCCCGCTTGCTTTGCAAAAAAAAAAGATTAATTAATCGCACAATTCCTAATTAATCTAATTTAATCACCAATTAAATTAAATTAATTACTTTTAAACCTTGCTTACTCTAATTAATTATAAACCATTTATTATTTTTTATTAATTAAAGAAATTAATTAATCATCCTTTAATTGTTCACACTAATTAATTTTATCTTTAGTTATCTAAGGTCTTATTTAGTTTAAGATAAACCATTTATCTTAACCATTTTCTTAGTTATTAAATTTTGCTTAATAAACCTTTGGAATTAATTAACTATTATTATATAAAATAACTAGGATATTTAAGTTAAAAATATTTTACTTCTCTAACCATCTACTTAACGACCCCGCTTAATTTCATCTAAATTACTTAGGAATTGAATAAAGTAATGGACCTCTAATAAAATACTTTAGGCTTAATTAATTTAAGTTAAAATAAATTATTATACAACTTTTAACTAACCTAAATTTTAAGTCAAAATATTAAAAGAAAATTTGTTAAGAGAAATTGTTTAAAACCTGTTTATTTTAACTTTCAAAAACCTTGGTTGAAAATAATTTCCTTCCTAAACACTCGGGCTAGGCCCCAAAAATCCACATCCATCACTCGAGGCAAACACCATCTTTCCCGACCACTTTCTTCTTCTTTCCTTTCCTTTTCTTTTTTAAACTTTGTTTTGGTTTAAATTTTAAAAACCCTGCTACAATAGTTAAAACACAAGCAACAACCCGAACCTCCTTCGAGTCCAACCTGAGACTCAACTTCTTCCTTCTTTAAACCTATAGCAACCAGGATACACATAGATACGTGTGCACGTGCACAACCAGTCACCGTTGCTCCAGCCATCATCGCCACCGACCCCCAGTCACCTATGACCCTCTCCAACCATACGACCACCCAGAACTTCCTTCGACCCAGTACATCGAAATCGAGTAGTCGAACACCATCAGGCACAAAACCCAGTTGCCCAAAATTGCCTCGCATCGCCCAACTTCGACCACCGTAGGCCATGCCGCCAAACCCAGACCTTTTCCACCGCCCCGAGCTTCACTTCTCCCACCTTCAATCAACTCCGGTGCAACCCCAACGACACACGAGACTCGAAAAACCACATCAACCAAACACACATTGAAACCCTACTATATGCTCACCTCGCCGCCACGATGATCAGAAAAATGCGTCATCATTTTTATCGAGGACGCCGACCCTCGATCTTCCCCTAGCCGCATGTAACATCCCGCCTTTTCGCCCGCTTTAAATCGACGATAAACCACACACGTCAGACTTAAAACATACAAAAGGGCGGATTGTTATGGGGTAAATAAGAAAAACGAGAAAGAAATAAAACAGAATCTCACAGCAGAAGGATAAAATATAATAATCAATACACAGTTCATAAAACTTTTTACTAAACATTTGATTCTTCTTTATACAATAAATATCAGAGTTCACATACCAATAAATATCAATGCAGCGGAACAGTATGAGTGTAGTGCAATAATATAAATAATAATAATATAAATCTTTTTCTTCGTCCTCCAATGCTAAATCTTCAAATCCTGAAATGCTCGGACAAACCCGAGCGAACTGAAAAGACAAAACACTCGAGTCATAACTAAAAGATCTTATTTAAGTTAAATCAACAGAAATAAATATGAGTGCGGTAACTAAAGAGATTCTCGAGATTTACATCTCCTAAGGATCCATTAAACTATTTACTATGTAGTATATTTCGCTATTATAATAATGTCTAATTGTAAAATAAACTTACTTTTAAATAGCGTTAAGGGTTTACCCATATAGCCCTTAAAACAAAATATATTCCCATAGTCTATAAAGTACCGTAATCTCCGCCGTACCGGGCGTCGTCAGAGGGCACTCCATAGGTATGGTACAAAACAAAATCGTATAAGGCGCGCTATGGTAGGTGACACGGCACAACTAGGCAATGCCAGGGTAGATACACCAATTACGCTTCCGGGTCAGTGGTAACGCGTAGCCGCAGCTATCGCCCACCTCGAGCCACACCCCCAAGTCCAAGAAATCAAAAGTGGCCAGCGAATAAAACCAAAGTCAGTGTAGAATATCAAAGGGATGTGTCCGATCAAAGGTGCTACCTCAATTAACCCGTCAATCGCTCCTGTTTTAGCCACCTTATGACAACTCATGGGAGTTGGGTCCATGTATTTACCTTAAAGGAAACGCCGCCGCCATCCTACTTCATTATGGAATCTACACCGCGTACACGGTTGTTAAAGTGGTTTTTGGGGTTGGCAGAGAGTATGACAACTTTCGATCCCGGTCTCTTTAACAACCAAACGTTATTATAACACCGCGATTATTTCAAAATAATTTATACCTTTAAAAACCAAAATAAAATATTCATTTCAAAACTACAAAAATACGATGTCATTTATATTTAAAGACCCAAATCTATATGATATCAAATATATCTTTTTTAAAATCATAGCCTTTTCAAATCTATATACCTTGAAACGATAACTTTGAAACATAACTTTTAATATTTAATGTTTGAATACTATATTACTTAATATAATAAAATAGCTTCTTTAAATTTCACAATAAAATCCCAATATCAATTTGAACCTCCAAATAAACCATTTTAATTCCCATATATTTCACAGCTTAAATATTCTATATTTCAAAACTTAAATTTTTATAGTTCATGTTTTCCACTCTTTAAATATTCCACTATTACAAATGGATTCTTTGAAAATTTAATATATCAAATCCAATTCCTATTATTTAAAACTTGAAATGTATACATAATAGAACAAATATTATTTAAGTAAAACCCTTAAACTTCAATAACAGGATATTCTTTTTAATTAAATTAACTTGATGATATTCTTTAAATCAATTGGATATTCATTTAAATTCTCAAATCAAAAATCAAGTTATATAATCATACCCTTTAAATCTTAATTTATTTACATTTGAAAACAAATTTTTCGAACATAATTCTTGATTAATTTAATTCAAATCATATTCACCTTTATCTTCAACCTTATTTTTATTTGAGTTATTATAAACTCTATATACATTAGAATTTCAAATATATTCTTAACCATATTATATAAACGAAATCAACTTCATTATTTAGCTTATTTTAAAATTCGAATAAAATTTATACATAGCTAAATTCAAGAATTTTCACTATATATATATATCAAAATTTAATATTTATAAAACTTTATTCTTTCCAAAACAACAGAAAATCATTTCAAAAATAATTATATATATATATACACCACAGTGCCAGTATATAATTTTCTATCCTATGGTCAAGTGATACGGATATTTATCATTTCAATCCGCAATTTAAAAATAAAAATGTGGTTGTATATCATTTCAAACCGCAATCCCGAATGAAATGAAAATGCATAATAACTTGCAGTTTATACAATATAAATACAGCATCCATTCATCCATCATATCAATCATCAACATTTATCAATTTATCATCCAATTCAAACAATCACATCAATAAATAACAATTATTTACTGACAGTTTATTTTTCAATAATGGATTAAATAACTATTTAACTATATTTTATATGCAATAATAAATAAATTTATCTAGCAGTTTATATGCAATAGTAAATTTAACTAAAACTTTGACTGGCAATTTATATGCAAAAATGAATTAAATAACAATTTAATTTAAATAAATGCAATTAACTGGGATGATGATTAAAAACAAGCCAAACAGTCATAAATAAATTTCTAAACACATCACAAATCAATTTAACAAACAAAAGAAATTTTAGAAGTTGTGAGTGGGTTAAAACACCCACCTTTTGAATTTAAATTGAATTAAAATCCAATTTAAACCCAAAAATTCAATAGCCTCAGAATCTGCCCAAACTAGCGTCAAAATGTCATAAATCTCAATACGATCCTAACAAAAAAAAATCGCGTGTAAATCGGACATTGTATGCGAAAGTTATTCAAGTTATAAGATGCCTATTTCCATAATAAAGTGTATATATATAGTGATATTAAAATAAAAATAAAAATACTAAATTTCATGTTTTGGGATAAGGAGACTAGGGTACCTGCTAACAAGGTGGTGGTAAGGCTTGGGTGAGGTAGAGAGGCTTTCACGCAACTCAAAGCTTCAAGAAGGATTAGGAAAAAATGTTGCAACATGTGAGGGAGAAAATGAAATAGGGTCATGTTTGCATAATGAAGTTCAGTGAGATTGGAAAATTGAAATGAGGCTAAAGGAGGATGGAACCAATGAAATGAATGCTTCAGGTAGCAAAAATGAAAATTTATACATTGCAAACAAAGAGGTGGTAACGAATAGTAAATATAAAGTAACAAATGGACCTGCTGTACTAAAACTTTGAGATCCAATTTCAAAACGTCTACTCCGCTAAATTAATTTCTATTAACCCTAAATATACACCCTTATTAACACCCAATTAAATTTTATTAACACACATTAAATAAAATGTAACACTCCAATTAATGCCACTGCGAACCGCCGCTGCACACAATAAAAGATGAACCGAGACTGGAAATTCAAATTAAAAACGGTGCTTTTCTCAACGCGCAATCAAGATTCAAAATATTTAATTTACTTTAAAATATAAGGTTAGCATTAAAATCACTTCTATACTACCTCTGATTGTTATAAAATGAATGTAAAATGTTGTTTCAAAATTCAAAATTTTCCTTTTTTATAAAATTTTACTTATCTTTAAAACGAAAAGTTCATTTAATTTTTCTGAAACTGTTCTTTTATTTTCATTAAAAATGCTCTTTCTATTTAACCCAAAAATGTATGTTTCTTATATTAAATGCCATAAATTTCAATTAACTTCTCTTTCCTTTTAATTTAAAGATTCCTCATATGGATTAGATGTTGCAAATTCCACACTTTCAATGCTTTAACTTCTATTTCAATTGTTTATAGATTATACATTAATCTTCCAAAAATTTTAATGAAATTAGCTTTCCATTTATTTTCAATACATTCTTCTTATTATATAATTATTTTGTTTCATATCTATTACCCAATTCACTATTCTTAAACGGATAAAATTTTTCATTGAATTTGCAAACTATTACCATAGTATTCTTACATTCCATCTAACTTTCTATTAACGTAATAATTAAGTGTTAAATTTATTTTTTTTGGCAAGGCCGACGAGGTTGAATTTAAACATGATTTCAGTTTTGCTTTAATAACAAATTGAATTCAAATCAGTTTGAAAAGTTTTAAATATTGAATAGAAATGTTTTTAAGTAAAAATTTACCAGACATCTTAAAATTTATTAAAACAAGTTAAAGCTTAAATGCATGTTTTTTTTTTTAAAAAAAAACATGGATATTAAAACATGTATCAGGTTTAAAAGCTTCTGAGGGGTTAGATAATTAGACTGTGCAGATTTGGTGTTTTGAGGATACCAATTCATAAAATAATTTGGGAACTTGGATTCTACCTGGAGGTTGAATTGTTAAATGGAGAGAGTGGGGAGGATAAGGGGAATCTGTAACATTCCTTAAATTTATCAAGTTTAAAATAATTTATTTTTGAAAATAAATTGAGAATTAATTAGAAAATTTTCTAGAATAAATACATAATTTTTGATCATAAACAGAAATTTAATAAGAAATTTGAGTATAAGTAACTTAAAAATAAATATTGGATTTAGGGAAAATAAGATGTATATTTATATAAATGAATTACAAAATAGAAATTTGAGATTTATAAGATTTCAAAATAAAATGTATTAAAAATAAATTAGAAATTAAAAACTTTAAAAAAATTGAACAAACAAAATAAATAAATAAATTTTTGATTTAATTGTGAATTAAATTGAGTTTTTCCAAATAAAATACAAATGGATTTTTTATATATGAACTTTTGAATTAGAAAATTTAAAAATAAATGTTTAAATAGTATATATTGGATTTGAAAGAGAAACTCTATCTTTTAAAATTTATAGAAATTTGTTTTTAAATTTATAACATACATATGTAATATGTATTTTGAAAGTTATATTTAAAGTTTAATATATACATATCTTTTGAAAAGTATAAGTGTAAATAATAGTTTGAAAATGTATAAAATGTGATTTACAAATTTTAAAATGATGAAGGTTTAAAACCAAATTTATAAATTTTAAATGATATGTTTTAAAATAATTGACATTTTGCTTGATACCACTTTTGTAACGACCCGCCGTTCTGACCGCCTCTAGTCGGTAATTAAACCAACTAGAAACGTTCAAAATGACAGATTGTTATTTAGTTTATAACATTTAAACAGAATCAGTCACTGAATCACAGAACAACAATATATTTTATAAACAAACTTTTCTTTTATATACAAATATCAGAGTTATACAATAAATTACATTTGAATTTATATAGCGGAAACAATTTATATTTTAAAGTACAAGAAAAAATTTGCTGAAAACTTTAGTGAATGCCGAAATCCCCCTCTCTCTAACTTCGCTGCGAGAAAATCTTCAAGCTGTAGAAATACTCGGTCTGACCCGAGCGTTTATGCAAAACACAAAAACACTCGAGTCAGGATTAATCTTAATTCAAGTAATTAAATTTGCAGAGAACTGAATAAAATGGTGACAGAGATGATGAACAAAAACATGAAGCAAACAAACATGCAGCAGCCAGCATGCAACAGGGGTTTAACAGTGAAACAAGTACAGGGAGCAGCAGAGGTAACGAAATAATTCTACTTAAATTTTTAAATTTATGATGGTTACTCTCAACATACATATCAACATACAACCAGATATGCACAAGTCATCAATCAAGCAAAATTTAATATTAAGTTTTTTTTTTTTAAACAGAAAGTGTTACTCATAAACACACTATTTAACATACTATCAGGTATATAAACACAAGCATATTCATTTCAGTCATAAAACAAGCAACAGCTTATACTTAAATTTTATTTTGAGAAAAGAAGTTACTCACATTGTTAACAGGAAGACAGTTTCTATTTCTAAATCTGAGATCTTGCTTGATTACTTAATCTTTTGCTTCAATAAATTTTTTTTTTATTGTTACAAGCATATTCCTTTTAGAATTTATAACTTAAATTCATTTAAATGGGAAGATACTAATTTTCCTATTTAGTTTGAGTCTGCAATTTTAAAACAGAGAGGAGCAAAAACATGATACAGGTGAACAATGCAACTAAATGAAACAGCGGACAGGACAAGTACAGTGCCACTTAATGTTACCAAAGACCAACAGCAAAATGGACTACAACAATCATGTATGCATACCAGACCAGACCAAACAAAGCATACATGAATGTATGTATAAAAATGAACAGCAACTACAAAGTGCAGTGGAACTACAGAAATGCACCAATGCAACAAAATTTAAAAACTCTTAATGACAATCTTAATGATGCCATATATGGTAGTGCAGACCGACAGAGAGCAAAAGCTCGAAGAAAACAAAGGAAAACACGGAGCCACAAGCACAAGGGGAAAAAATCACAAAAAGGAAAACAAACACAACTTAATACTTAAGGAAGGAGGCATATATCCCTGGGTCAATGCTGTAGGTTTGCGTACCCATTGTTTGTTTTATCTCATGTATTATCCAGTTCTTGAGTTCAACATCAGATTTCACTTTGCTTACGTCAAATACTCTATTATTTTTCTCTTTCCACACAACGCTGATAAAGCTTTTCATCACCACAGTAAATAATCTCTTAACTTTATTCTTGGACCCTGTTTTCGCATGAATAATTTCCCACTCGACACGATTATCTTGGAAAACATTATCCCTTTTTAGCTTTGACATAACAACATTCCAGATTTGCTTAATGTAAGAGCACTCGAAATACAGATGCTCGATAGTCTCCAGATGGTCACAGTAGAAAGAACAATAGATATTAACGTTCATTCCCATGCAAGCAAGTTTGGTTTTAGAAAGAACGGCACGATTTAGAACTTTCCACAGCAGTAAGTTATCTCTAAAACTACTGTCCAAACTCCAAGTTCGTTTCCACCAATTCCACCTTGGTATCTTTCCATTTTTCATCAAGAATTCGTATCCATCTCCAATACTGAACTTTGCTTTATTGTCTCCCCATACTATACGAGCAGTAGAAGTGGAAAGCGAAGTAAACCTTCTAATAATAATCCATATGCACTGAACTCTAGGATTGGATGAAAAGCTTTGTATCTTGTTATTATTGCTGAGAAAATCCCTAACTTTCATCTTAGAGTGAATGCCAGACTGCCTCATTTCATTGTACGATAGTTGACGCCTGAGAATGAACCCTTTATCTAGCCAAGGATCATCCCAGAAGCTTACATAATAAATTGGGAAGGTATTCATTTGAATTATCGGTCGAAAGGTCTCCTTTATTTTGAATATACTTTGCCAAGTCCAACTCATGTTTTGAGGTTTAGACATATTCCGCAAACTACTTCCTTTAGTCACATTTATTTTAGACCAAATTTCCCAAAGACTATCAGTACCATTATAGTAAGTGTCAATATGTTTCGCAAAGGCAGCCCTGTTCCATTGCTTCAAATTGAGAATGCCAAGACACCCCTTGTTCATTGGCCGTTCAAGCTTACTAAATTTGATAGGATCTATATATCTACCTGTAGTCTTGCCTACCCATAGGAATTTCATAAATGCACTTCTGATCATGCTAATAAACTTATAAGGTAGAATAAAGGTTCTAGCCCAGTAAACTTGCATAGAAAAAATAACCAATTTAATCAGTGTTAGCCTACCTGCCTGACTTAGAGTCCTAGAGGTCCAGCAATTCAATCTAGCTGTTATCTTCTCATAAAGTGGAAGACATTGATTAATAGAAATTTTTTATGTTGAGAGCGGCAGACCCAAGTATGACACAGTGTGATGGTTGATAGACATTCCAGTAATTTGTGTTATTTGAGCGGACTGTACATCACTAACTCCAGCTAAAATTATGTCAGACTTATGGAGATTAACCTTAAGTCCCGTCATGGTATAAAACTGGTCAAGAGTTCCCATGATATTCGTGATAGTGTTGTTGTCAGGTGTATAAAACACGACAAGGTCATCAGCGAACAATAACGCAGTGATTTGAGGATCATTGCAAGCTGGATGAAGTTTGAACCTGTTTTGGATAATTAAATTGTCTAACATCTTCGTAAGAAGTTCCATTACAAGAATGAAGATATAAGCAGATAACGGATCTCCCTGTCTTATTCCTTTCTTACTAGCAAAGAAACCAGCTAATGAACCATTAACATTGACTGAATATGTTGGAATGGAGATACACTCGTATATCCAAGATGTAAAGTGAGACGGGAAGTTCATGTAGCCCATAATTCGAACAATTCTATTCCATTGCAGCATGTCAAAAGCTTTCATTATGTCGACTTTCATCATGGCTTTTGGTGGAGCATTCTTGTGCTTGTATCCCTTAAGTAGTTCATGGGAAAGAAGAACATGGTCGAGAATACTCCTAACACGAAGGAAGGCTACCTGATTTTTCGAAACAATGCTAGGTAGGACATTCTTTAACCTCATAGCTATAACCTTCGAGATACATTTATATAGGGTATTACAGCACGAAATAGGATCGAATTCACTAACATTGAGAGCATTCTTGAGTTTGGGAAGCAGGGCTATATTGGTATAATTATACGACCTGAATATTTTACTCTTTCTGAAGAACAGCATTATGGCATTACACACATCAGTTGAGACAATTGACCAACAAGATGTGTAGAAAAGTGCATTCAGCCCATCAGGTCCACCACATGAGTAAGTATTCAGAGAGAACATTGCTTGTCTAATTTCTTCAGGGGTAACTGCATCACTAAGGAGGTTAATATCATCGACATTAAGTCTAGGTAGGATACCATCAGGGATCTGATCGATATTAGGAATGAAATTGTCGGAGTTGCTATACATGTCAGTGAAGTATTTAACAAAAGCATCCTGAACTTCCACAGTTGTAGTTTGAAGATCACCATTCATATCGTAAATAGTAGTTATATTTTCTCTTCTCTGCTTATTCTTGAGACTAGCATGAAAGTAGGCACTATTTCTGTCTCCTTTTTCCAACCATTTTAATCTCGACTTTTGCATTATCATATCACTTTCTTTTGCTAACGCTTCAAGGTATTGCTGAGACAATGAACTTTCAATAGATAAGAGATGAACATCATTAACATTAGACATCAAGGCAGTTTGGACTTCAGAAAGCTTGTCTTTTATAGTTGTGCTCATTTTTACACCTTTGCCAAATCTTTTAAACGCCCACAGTTTCAAGCCTTCTTTCACTTCCTTAAGTTTTTACTGCAAAACAAAAAGATGATTACCATTTTTATCTTTGTTCCATGCTGTACTAATAATAGATCTGAAATCAGGTTCACGAACCTAAGAATTAAAAATTTTAAAATTTGTTTTTCCTCTCTTGTCCGCTCCACGAAGATGGATAATTTGGGGAGAGTGGTCTGAAAGAGTAGGAGGAGGGAGATGATTGAAAAGGAGAGGCCATTAGAATAGTGTTGTTTGGTTGGAGAAGGTGTGATCTATTCTCGAGAAGGTCCTGCAACCATGTTTTCTTTTATTGTTCCACGAGTATTGCATTCCTACCGATCTGACAGGAATAAGATCATCATCTATAATGGTATGAGCAAGTGGTTGAATTTCATTGATAGAGAGGGGATTTCCTCCTACTCTATCAGAGAGCATATAACAGCAATTGAAATCACCTAAAATTAGCCATGGATGGGTGGTCTGCCGTAGAGATGGAATGACAGTAAGTAAATAAGATCTTGACTTAAATTTTATTTATCTGACATAAATCCAATTATTGAATTTTTCTACACTTCAACTAAATTAAAAATCTTACTTTCCATTCTTTTAAATTCAGTCAATCATTATCTTATGGGTACATTTTACATTACTGTAAATCCAATTACCCAATATTTTCCATTAATCAACTAAATTTATATCAATGTAGTGATTAATTACGTTTATTTCAATGGATTTAGATCTAATTCACTAAATTATATACATAGGTCAACAATTAATAATTATCACAATAAGCCAAATCTACTCCCATTCATACCCTGTTATCAATTGACAAAAATAAAATTTCTTACCTAACATTGATTATGTCAAATTACATTTTACTGCGTATTATTTCATCAATTGAGTTTATTTTCCAATTTGTTGATTTCAATTAATTAAACCTTACCATCTGTTTCAATAAATTGGGTATGCACAAAATTAGCTATTCAAAATTTCAATTTACGGTACAATTGTCATGGTTTATATCATATTGCATTAATATCCCTAATTTATCTTAGATTTCCTCTACATTTCCTTTAATGTAAAATTTAACTATTATATTTCATTTATTCACAATAAATTCAATTATTGAAAGTTTTTTTCTTTTCAATTAAGTAAATAAATCTAGCTTTCATTTCTTTAAATTAGCCAATTGTCATATTGACATTATTTTCAAATATTACTTTATATTAACATTAACGTCATAATTTATTTATATTTATTGCAATCGGTTACCAGTTATACTTTAATACACTAAATAAATGGTTAACCTAAATAATTGTTACCATTTAACATTTACTTCCATTTACAAGCTATTATTAACACAAATGTTGTCATGGACTTAGCTCTAATTAAGCAAATTAGATGAATTGGTAAATTTTAACAATTATCACTAAATGCCAAATTTACTCACATTCATACTTAAATATCAACTACAATTTATTAAAACTACTTACCTAGCCTTGATTCAATCACATTGCAATTTATTACGTACTATTTCTCAATTAACATAACCTTTGAATTAAATTCCCAATTTATTTAATGCAATCAATTATGACTTTTAGTTATTTCATTAATGCATGCTTCATTCTATACTATTTAGTTATAGTTGCCAAGTATTTACACTAATTACTATTGATATTCTTAATCCATTTATTTTCTTGTATACAATTTATAGCCAAACATACATTTAGATTATTTTCTATAATTGGAATTTTATGCAAGTTCATAAATCATTAACCTTAAATTTGCATTGTTTCTATTAAATTTTCATTCACCTCCATTACCCTTTTAATAATAACGTATAATTTCAACAATGACCATTTAAAATTACGTTTCTAACATTTATTGTAACTGGTTTTCATAATTTGGAATTCTCTAATTTAGTTAGCCTTAACGTTATTACATTAAATCTACATTCGGTTTCAATTAATATAGAATTTAATTCTAATTACTTACCATTTAATTCATAAATTATTGATTACCTTCAAAATTAGATAAAACTTGATTTGATTGCCATCTTCACTATGTCCATTATTACTTAACTTCAAATTTACAATTTCACTCAAACATAAATTTACAAATTTTTCCCAATTAATAGGTATTGCACAAATATCGTTACTTATCAACGTGTATAAACCTTTTCATATACATTTTCATTAAACTACTATTCAATATATTTTACTTCAGCGTTCATTTTAATATTAACTTATAAAAAAATTTTCATCTAAATTTAATTACTAAATTTTAATTTAAAATAACCAACTTAATTATTAAAATTCACGGATCGTTACACTCTCCCCCACTCAAAACTTTTCGTCCTCGAAAAGGAAAAGAAGGGAAAAGAAGAATAAAGAAATCAATATATTTTATTTAAAATATTAAATTTATAAACAAATAAATTTACAAAATTAATTATTTTAAATAAAATATACAATATATAACCATTATACCTTTTATACTCAAATTAATAAAATTTTGAAAACATATTCAAAATAATTTCTAAGTCTGAAATTTTCGAAAAATTTCGGCAGATTCTCCTTTGTACGGAGAGGCTCGTAAGAAAATATAATATCAAATATAACAATATACACATATAATATCCAAAATATTATATCCCAACACGGGAAAATATATAAAATAGCGCTATAAAACCGTAATCCGCGAACGTACCTATTTGTCGGGCAAATTACGCTTATTTTATGTAACCAAAAGCAATAGCAATTGCTTCCATAATCTGCATTTCACTTATAAAATCTAAAAGGGTTAACTTGTATATAAATGAAATATTAAAGTTGTTTCAACCACAACAACAATCAATTCCAACAAATAACATACACAAAAATACAAATCAACCATTCAAGCAAACAAACACATAGTTGTTCGAGTCAAACTTTAAATTGTATGGAATGAAAAATAAACTACCAAGTGCACCATTTACTCAACAATCTTAGATGAAACTAAATAGGTTATTCACTCATCCAACCAATTTAAAGTATCCTTACCCCAACAACCATAAACCAAACAACAATTCAAATCAAATTTACTTATTATTAATTTTATTTCATAAATTAGTTGTTTGATTTCCTTTCTTTCATTCATTAAGTGATTCCTTCATTTATTTCCATTTATTACTTACAATATTCATTTTCCATTTTAATGCCATGTAAGTTTCTTCTTTATTGCATCATACTTTATTATAGTATCATTTCATTTTATTTACTTAAGTTTATAATCATCTATTTATGATATTTACCTATAATTATATTTAAATATAGTAAAATTCCAATTGTAACTTAAGTTTACAACAATTACACATCAAATCCTTGTTTATTAAAGAATTTCATAAATTACTTTCATTACCTCAAGTTAATTTCTTGTATACTATCTATTACATTCTCTTATTAACATTTCAACTTTTAATATTCGGTAAGTCATATATATGCTTTTTTAGAATGTAGTTTGAAAGTTATACAAGTTTTATTCTATTTCTTCCAATTAATTTAATGTTCCATAATTATATCCTTTATTTCATAGGTTACAAATTTCAAATTTCATTTAATACCATTTATAACCTAGCATTAAATTTCTTATTTCCTTTAGAGGTTTCAATTTATTAATTACCTACGTTCCAATTCACTATGGTAATTGAGCTATTAATTAATGGAAAGTTAAGAATTTAAATACCGGGTTTTATTCAAAATCATTTTAAAATAACGGATAATATATATACTTACACTTTATATATCAAATTATATTTAGAACAATTAAACATTTATATTTGTTTATCAAAAATAGGTCTGTAGTGAACTACTACAGTGGCCTTCCCGCTTCAAAACTCGAAAATGAAAGTCGATGATGCGTGCACTCATCACCGAAATTATTTTCCAGCGATAGAGGGGAGTACAACATATTTCTTTCCGGAATTTCTTTAAAACCATACTTTCAAATTATATTGAAATATTTATATCAGAAAATATTTCTAAATACTATTATTATATTTTCAAAATCCTATTTTTCAAAATCCTGGACTTAAGTTCTAAAATTTCCAAATTTCATTTATTTTTGTTTTCAATCTTATTTTACCTATTATTTATAAATTTTATTCCTAACAACCAATATATAATATTTATAAAAATTTATTACTTTATATATAGAAAATATAATAGGAAAAATTATTTCATTCACCTATATTAAAACAAATATTGTGTCGGTCCGTCCTATTAAGTGTGTAGAAATCACTACTGATGTCATAGCGTCCCATGCATCAACCAGAATTTATAAATACAAAACGGAACAAATCAACACAATATTAAAACCTTTTCATAACACTAACAAATACACTCTCTCATATATACACTCAACGACTCCCATAGGGTATTACTACCCTATTAATAAAGAGTCAAACCCCACAAAGCAAAGGTTTATCGCTAAACCAAAGCTCTGATACCAACTGTAACATCCCGCCTTTTCGCCCGCTTTAAATCGACGATAAACCACACATGTCTGACTTAAAACATAAAAAAGGGCGGATTGTTATGGGGTAAATAAGAAAAACGAGAAAGAAATAAAACAGAATCTCACAGCGGAAGGATAAAATATAATAATCATTATACAGTTCATAAAACTGTTTACTAAACATTTGATTCTTCTTTAAACAATAAATATCAGAGTTCACATACCAATAAATATCAATGCAGCGGAATAGTATGAGTGTAGTGCAATAATATAAATAATAATAATACAAATCTTAGTCTTCGTCCTCCAAAGCTAAATCTTCAAATCCTAAAATGGACCCGAGCGAATTGAAAAGACAAAACTCTCGAGTCAGAACTAAAAAATCTTATGTAAGTTAAATCAACAGAAATAAATATGAATGCAGTAACTCAGGAGTTGCTCAGGATTTGCATCTCCTAAGGATCCATTAAACTATTTACTATGTAGTATATTTCGCAATTATAATATTGTCTAATTGTAAAATAAACTTACTTTTAAATAGCGTTAAGGGGTTACCCATATAGCCCTTAACACAAAGTATATTCCCATAGTCTATACAGTACCGTTATCTCCGCCGTACTGGGCGTAGTCAGAGGGCACTCCATAGGTATGGTACAAAACATAATCGTATAAGGCGCGCTAGGGTAGGTGACACGGCACAACTAGGAAATGCCAGGGTAGATATACCAATTACGCTTCCGGGTCGGTGGTAACGCGTAGCCACAGCTACCGCCCACCTCGTGCCACACCCCTAAATCAAAGAAATCAAAAGTGGCCAGCGAATAAAACCAAAGTCAGAGTAGAATATCGAAGGGATGTGTCCGATCAAAGGTGCTACCTCAATTAACCGTCAATCGCTCTTATTTTAGCCACCTTATGCCAACTCTCGGGAGTTGGGTCCACGTATTTACCTTAAAAGAAACGCCGTCGCCATCCTACTTCATTTTGGAATCTCCACCGCGTACACGGTTGTTAAAGTGGTTTTCGGGGTAGGCAGAGAGTATGACAACTTCTGATCCCGGTCTCTTTAACAACCAAACGTTATTATAACACCGCGGTTATTTCAAAATAATTTATACCTTTAAAAACCAGAATAAAATACTCATTTCAAAATTACACTAATACGATATCATTTATATTCAAAGACCCAAATCCGTATGATATCAAATATTTTTTTTTTAAAATCATAGCCTTTTCAAATCTATATACCTTGAAACTATAGCTTTGAAACATAACTTTTAATATTTAACGGTTTAAATACTATATTACTTAATATAATAAAATAACTTCTTTAAATTTCACAATAAAATCCCAATATCAGTTTTAACCTCCAAATAAACCATTTTAATTCCCATATATTTCACAGCTTAAATATTCTATATTTCAAAACTTAAATTTTTATAGTTCATATTTTCCACTCTTTAAATATTCCACTATTTCAAATGGATTCTTTGAAAATTTAATATACCAAATCCAATTCCTATTATTTAAAACTTGAAATGTATACATAATAGAACAAATATTATTTAAGTAAAACCCTTAAACTTCAATAACAGGATATTCTTTTTAATTAAATTTACTTGATAATATTCTTTAAATCAATTGGATATTCATTTAAATTTTCAAATCAAAAATCGACTTATACAATCATACCCTTTAAATCTTAATTTATTTTACATTTCAAAACAAATTTTTCGAAGATAATCCTTAAATACTTTAATTCAAATCATATTCACCTTTATCTTTAACCTTATTTTTATTTGAGTTGTTATAAACTCTATATACAATAGAATTTCAAATATATTCTTAACCATATTATATAAGCGAAATCAACTTCATTATTTAGCTTATTTTAAAATTCGAATATATTTATACATAGCTAAATTCAAGAATTTTCACTATATATATATATATATATATATCAAAATTTAATATTTATTAAACCGTATTCTTTCCAAAACCATAGAAAATCATTTCAAAAATAATTATATACATATACCACGGTGCCTGTATATAATATTCTATCCTATTGTCAAGTGATACAGATATTTATCATTTCAATCCGCAATTCAAAAATAAAAATGCGGTTGTATATCATTTCAAACCGTAATCCCAAATGAAATGAAAATGCATAATAACTTGCAGTTTATACAATATAAATACAGCATCCATTCATCCATCATATCAATCATCAACATTTATCAATTTATCATCCAATTCAAACAATCGCATCAATAAATAACAATTATTTGCTGACAATTTATTTATCAATAATGGATTAAATAACTGTTTAATTGTATTTTATATGCAATAATAAATAAATTTATCTGGCAGTTTATATGCAATATTAAATTTAACTAAAACTTTAACTGGTAGTTTATATGCAAAAATGAATTAAATAACAATTTAATTTAAATAGATGCAATTAACTGGGATGATGATTAAAAGCATGCCAAACAGTCATAAATAAATTTCTAAACACATCACAAATCAATTTAACAAACAAAAGAAATCTAAAAGTTCTGAGTGGGTTAAAACTAGAGCTGTCAATGGGTCGGGTCGGGTCGGGTTTGGGTCGGGTCAATTGGGGTTCGGGTTGATTTTAAATGGTCGGGTCAACCCGTTTATCAAACAGGTCGAAAAAGCTCAACCCGAACCCAACCCGTTTATAAACGGGTTGACCCGACCCAACCCGTGTAACCCGATTATAAACGGGTCGGGTCGGGTCGTAAATCGGTCAGGTCAACCCGTATAAGGTGTAAACGGGTCGTAAACGGGTCGGGTCAACCCGTATAAGGTATAATTGGGTCGTAAATGGGTCGAAATGGTTTGTAAATGGGTCGGGTCTACCCGTATAACCCGTATAAGGTATAAACGGGTCGGAGCGCGTCGTAAATGGGTCAGCTCAACCTATGTACTGTATAAACGGATTGTTAACGGGTCAGTTTCGGGTTAGCGGGTCAACCCGAAACCCACCCGTTTATAAACGGGTCAAATTCGGGTTGACCCGAAAATGACCCGCCAATTAAATGGATCGGGTTAACCTGCTAATTTCCATGCGGGTTTCGGGTCGTGTAGGAAATTGACAGCCCTAGTTAAAACACTCATCTTTTGAATTTAAATTGAATTAAAATCCAATTTAAACCCAAAAATTCAATAGCCTCAGAATCATCCCAAACTAGCGTCAAAATGTCATAAATCTCAATACGATCCTAACAAAAAAAATCGCGCGTAAATCAGACATTGTATGCGAAAGTTATTCAAGTTATAAGATGACTATTGCCATAATAAAAGTGTATATATATAGTGATATTAAAATAAACAAAATAAATACTAAATTTCACGTTTTGGGATGAGGAGACTGGGGTACCTGCTAACAAGGTGGTGGCAAGGCTTGGGTGAGGTGGAGAGGCTTTCATGCAACTCAAAGCTTCAAGAAGGATTAGGAAAAAGTGTTGCAACATGATGCAGCGGATATAACGATTGACGACGAAAAGAAGATTTCGTGTCAAACTAATTGATGAATCGATTAGATGAAACAATTTAAATCGATGAATTGAAGAATACCCAAAGGCCCAAATCCGTTGATCTCAAGAGATACCAGATTCTAGAAATCTTCGACATGTTGATCGCACACGATACCGTGAGAGAAGATCTACAATTCTTCGAACGTTGATCAAGCGCACTTGATTCCATGAATTGGCTTCAACAATCATTGATTCGAGCGCACTCGAATGCCGAAAGTGGATATAGGAGATAATACTCAACTATCAATTTTAATGTGGCACAAAGCATACAAACACAAAGTTTTATTCAAAATCAACCAACTTTACAAATGACAAAACCCCCATATTTATAGGCAGTTTACAACTCAACACTTAACTCAACCGACCTAACATAGGTTGCGACCAACGACCTGACATAGGTCGGTAACGACTTATCAACACGCGACTCAACACTTATACATGTAGGTGACTCAACGACCTACGACTTTAGTACAAACATCACAAACACAACACATAACAATATGTACAACATCCACGTGACCTAACAACTCAGCTCAATACAACGACTTAACAATTTACAACCATGCGACCTAATCATCAGCGACATAAGGAACCCCTCCAGGAGCGACTTAGCGACCTATCTCTAGAAGCGACTTAAGGAGCCCCGCGACCTATAGAGAGAAGCATGTGATGGTGGCTTAAAATAAGCGACCTTGCGACCTAAGCTCCACGCGACATGAAGTAAACAACGACATAAGGCCTGAGTGACCTGAAACCGAGCGACTTAACACACTAGGTCATTGGCAACTTAAAACATGTGAACCATGATGCGCGGCTGCACTAGGTCGTTCGCGACCTATCTTTGCATCACTAGGTCGCTTGAAAGCCTTGGTGCCTGATGTGTTCCCTTGCGAGCGACCTTCACTAGGTCGTGAGCGACCGAAGGCCTTTGAGCGACCTTCACTAGGTCGTGAGCGACCTAAACGACTCAATTCCATTGAGTTGGTAGATTGCGCTGCATCATCCTCCCTCGGTTGACAAGAATTTGACCTCGAATTTGCACCTTCCTATTCCACAACAAGCTCATCCCCATGATACAGAATCAAGTATTTGACATTGAAAACATCAGAAGTATGACCATTATCCGGCAACCTCAACTGATATGCATTCTCATTGATTTTCTTCAAGATTTCTACTGGACCAAATTTTCGAGCTTTCAACTTGTTGTAAAGTTCCAACTGGAAAACGATCTTTCGTCAAAACGGCGTAAACCAAATCACCTTCTTTGAAGTTCACACTCCTTCGTTTCTTATCTGTCAATTGTTTGTACTTCTCATTTGATGCAAGCAATCGTTCTCGAACAACTTTGTGGCATTCTTGCAAATCATTCACCAAATCACTAGCTCGTTTAACAACCCCTTTCTAGAATGGAACTATCGATAAATCCAACGGTCCCTTCGGAATTGCTGAATACACAACTTGTAATGGGCTGAATCCAGTGCTACAATTAACTGTATGGTTGTGTGCAAACTCCGCTTGACATAACTTCACATCCCAGCTTTTCAAATTGTCTTCCACAAGACATCTCAATAAGTTTCCCAACGATCTATTCACCACTTCCGTTTTCCCATCTGTTTGCGGATGATAGGCGCTACTAAACCTCAGCTTCGTTCCAACCATCTTCCACAAACTCATCCAAAAATAACTTAAGAATCGAGTGTCCCTGTCTGAAACAATAGATTCAGGTAATCCATGAAGTCGATAGATCTCTCTGAAATATAATTGAGCGACAATTAACGGCATCTGCAGTCTTCTTACAAGCAATAAAATGTACCATTTTTGAAAACCTGTCCACCACAACAAATATAGAATCATTCCCCCTTTGAGTTGTAGGCAAACCCAAAACGAAATCCATGCTAATATTAACCCACGGTTTAGTAGGCACAGGTAATGGCATATACAATCCTGCATTCGTAGCTGTTCCCTTGGAAACTTAACATATGTGACATCTTTCCACAAATCTTTCAACTAGCTTTCTCATGGAAGGCCAAAAATATGATTGAGAAATCAACTGCAAAGTACGATCTCTTCCCACATGTCCTTCTTCGTGCAATTATTTCACAATCTTCATTCGCAAACTACAATCTGGAATACGTAATAGATTTCCATTGAAAAGAAAACCATCCACTAACTCAAACTCGTCCGTCTTCCCTTTATTGACATCGTCTACAAACTTCGCAAAGTAAGGATCATCAACAAACAATTCTGGTAGTTCTTCAAACCCCGTCACTTCAACCTTCATTGTAGCCAACAAATGATTCCTTATAGTTAATGCATCTGCAACACGGTTCGTAAATCCCGATTTGTGTTTCACAACAAATGTAAACTGCTGCAAGTATGCAATCCAAGATGCATGCCTAGCTGAAATTTTCTCCTGCCCTTGCAAATGCTTCAAAGCTTCATGGCCTGTATACAAAACAAACTCCTTATGGAACAAATAATGTCTCCAGTGTTTCACAGTTTGCATGATAGCATAAAATTCCACATCATAAGTATTATATCTCATCTTTGCCCCAGAAAGTTTCTCACTGAAGTATGCAATTGGTCGTCCCTTCCGACTCAACACCCCTCCAATCCAAATCTTCGATGCATCAGTATGCAACTCAAACAACAACTGGAAATCTGGCAATACTAGAATTGGTGCTGACGTCAAAAGTTCCTTGATTCGTTCAAAAGAAACTCCTGCTTCCTCTGACCATGAAAACTGTTTCCCCTTCATACAATCAGTACCTGGTGCCATCACGCTACTGAAGTGTGGAATAAACCTCTGATAGAATGATGCTAAACCATGAAAACATCTAAATTTTGTTATCGTCCTGGGTTGTGGCCAATTTCTGATAGCTTCCACTTTGCTTTCATCCACTTGAATACCCTCCTTTGACAGAACATATCCCAGAAACAAAACATTGTGCGTCATGAACACGCACTTCTTCGCTGCTGCATAGAATTGCTCCTGTCGTAGAATAAACAGCACTTCTCGCAAATACTGGATATGCTCTTCCATACTCCCACTATAGATCAAAATATTGTCAAAGTAAACTACTACGAACTTCCCAATAAATGCTCTGAAAATCTGGTTCATCACTCTCATCAAAGTACTAGGAGCATTTGACAAGCCAAACGGCATAACCCGCCATTCGTATAGACCTTCCCTAGTTTTAAAAGCAGTCTTCCACTCATCACCCGGTCTAATACGAATCTGATGGTATCCACTCTTCAAGTCAATCTTTGAGAACACAACAGCCCCACTCAACTGATCAATCAAATCATCGAACCTCGGCATAGGAAACCTGTATCTCACAGTGATCTTGTTTAGAGTCCGACTGTCCATACACATCCTCCACGAACCATCCTTCTTCGGTACCAATAAGGCTGGCACTGCACAAGGACTCAAGCTCTCCAGAACATGCCCTTGTTCTAACAACTCCTCCACCTGCCTTCTCAGTTCCTCATGCTCCTTAGGACTCATCCTGCAATGTGGCCTGTGAGGTAATACCGTCCCTGGCACAAGATCAATCTGATGCTGTATATCTCTCAACGGTGGTAACTCCTTTTGCAACTCTTTAGGAAACACATCTCTGAATTCTTCCAATACTTGCTTTACTCCCTCTGGAACTTCAACAGATTCAGTAGTTTCATGTCCAACCAACAAGAACACCTCTGGACTCTCCTCTACTTCTCCAACAAACTCCTTCAAAGTCAATAAAGTCTTCAGTTCCTCAATCTCTTCTGACTTGCTCTCTTCTTGCTGTCTTTTCTTCGGAACTAAAATTATCTTAGTACCCTCAAACATAAAGCTGTAGCTATTGGTTCGTCCATCATGTTGCACTACTCGGTTATATTGCCATGGTCTTCCCAAAAGCAAGTGAAAAACATCCATCTCCACTACATCACACCAGATCTCGTCTTTATACTTCTTCCCAATAGAAAATGGAACATGAACTCGCATGTCCACCTTCACCTCTCCTCCTTTCCTTAACCACGCAAACTTGTAAGGATTTGGATGCTACTCCGTCTTCAACTTCAACTTTCTCACAGCTTCGGTAGAAATGATGTTGTCACAACTTCCCGCGCCAATCACAAATTTACAAACCTTCCCCAGTATAGTGCATGTCGACTGAAAGATATTACTCCTCAACCGACTAGCCTCTTCTTCCTGGTTCGGTGTCAAACATGATCTCCTCAACATTAGATTACATCCTTCATCTCCCGACGCGATATCCTGTTCATCCCCCTCAACTGGACTAGAATTGTAACAATCCACATATTTAACGATTTAATATTTAAATGTTTTATTTAAATATAGTGTCGTTGGTCGGATTTTTGGGTCCGAAATGTTAATTTTTGCAAATGGCCGAATTGGAACTCGAAATCATTTCCATTGGTTCCAAAATGGCGTTTGCGATCTTTTTGAGTATAAGCTTTGATATGTCTGAAGTTTGTGAAAATTTGACTCTTTTTCTATTGGGTTTTGGGTTTGGGTTCAGCCCACTAGCTAACTGAACCCCTAGCTCAGTCCATTTCCTCTCCATTCACCCTCATTTCATTTCTTAAGCTTAAGAAAACTGAAAATGGTGGAAGGGAAGAGGAAATAGAAATTGCAAGCCCTGGTTTCAACTAGCAACTTGAATTCTTGCTCCAAATATCAAAGTGAATCTTGTGGTAACCCTCCTCTTCATCTTCTCTATCTCTTTCCCTCTTCAATCTCAGAAATTCCTAAACCTAAACTTAGCAAAATACTTGTTTTGATCTTAGATTGAAGCTAGTTGAGTTGAAGTGAAGAGTAGTTAGTCTCCTTCTTGTGTTTGAGCTTCTTCTCCTTTGCTTTGAGATAGAAGGTGAGATTTTTATCTCACATCTATGCTTATATATGTATATCTTTGTTTGGGTGTAAGATGGTGAGTTTTGAACTCACATCTACTTCTTTTGATATCATTAATGTTAGTTATGAATTCCTAACAATTGTTCATATGTTCATTTGCTTTCGATTTGGTTTGCTTTGGTGAAATTGCCAAATTATGATTTTTGAAGCCAAATCTATGTAAATCCTTCTATGGTTGATGTTTATGTTGTTCAGAGTGTTTGGGTGTGTCGTTAAGGTTGGGTAGTCATTTGACGTAAGCCCATAATCAAAACGCATCCGATTGCTTTCGATTTGTTTGGCCATAGATGGCCTAGGTTCAAGAAATGCCTGACCATCATGTTTCAGACGTCTGAAACCATAATTTCAGACGTCTGAATATTGTTCTGGGGAACATTTTCATCCCCAGATTCAGATGTCTGAATTTATATTCCAGACGTCTGAATTGGCTAAATTTTAACCAGAAAGGAAATAGGCAAAATATTGCCTATTTCAGACGTTTGAAAGTTTGGGTTCAGACGTCTGAATTCTCTTTTGAAAAAGAAATTGAATTCCAGATTCAGACGTCTGAATCCCTTCTTTCAGACTTATGAATATGCCATTTTTGCCAAAATTGCCTTGTTTGTTTAGTTTTCCAAATTTGATAAAATGCATATTAGTTTCCGATTAGTTGTTTATGCATATTTGATCTTGATGATTCCAATTTGAATTCATTCACGGGTTTTTTGTAAATGATTTCTTCAAATTGTATTGAAAGTTCGCTTCTCCAATTTATAAATTCTATTTAAAACACACGCACAATTTCGCACTTCGAGCGAAGTGGAAGGGTGATCAAATGGTTGGGCAAAACATGGACCATGAATCTATGCGTTTATCCTTCCGATTAATCCCCGACCTATTCAATTGATCGTTTTGACCTTCGGGTTTGGTTTACCGATGATATGAGGTGAACTTTGTACTGCTTTGAGTGTGAAATTAACTAACGGATAGTAAACCGTTTAGTGCAAACGAGTGGTTATGGGACTCACGTTACCACTTTTCTTATTCCTTTTTGATAGTTATGACACATTCCGCCAGTTAGTTGTGTCCAGTACTGGGTCTTCGACCTTCACCACTACGGTTTGTTGCCTTCGGGTATGTTGCCTTCGGGTTTGTGCCTTCAGGTTTGTTGCCCTATAGTATCGCTTTCGATGTTGGTCGTTATGAGCCGCATGGATGATATTGGGTTGCCCTTTAGTATCGCTTCCGATGTTGGTCGTTATGAGCCGCATGGGTGATATTGGGTTCGGTGTCTTCAGGCTCATGGATCCTTGTTTGTACAGTACTGAGCTCGAGCAAATTTTCTTATGTTTCATTCATATGTATATTCCCTAGGTATCTCCCTTCGGTGTTGGTCTTTTTAAGCCGCATGATATGTAGAGATTACCTTGTTGAACTTGTGTTACCTTCATTGGTATTTGTTATTTGCCTTATGGCTTGTTTTGGGATATTTCTATCCTTTGTTTCTATGTGTTGCCGATGATATGAGGCTTGTTTTGTTATCATATGATTCATCTTTTGTTAGATGATTGTGTTATCTCCTTTAGAGATATTTGTTATACTTTGTAACCTTGCAGGTTTAATGTTGTTCAGTTTATCTAACTGATTTGTTTAGCTAGACTGACCCGTGTATTTTATACTCGGGTCAGACCGAGATGTTTCAGGTTAGATGCTTTTGGACTTGGCCTATTTTGCTTCCGCATGGACTATTCAGCTTGTTCCTTTTTGTCATAGCTTTTTGGTGTAGTCCTTTTATTTGTAACTCTGATCTATGTATTCTTTTGGTTCGTCTGTATATTGTGGTTTGCTATACCACTTGACGTGTATCATTCTGTGTACTTTGTTATGTATCTGTATATGTGTATATGATGATCTACTGTTGTGTGATGTATAGCGCATGTGAGTTGTTATATTCTGTTCTGATAGATCCTCCAACCACCTATGGTTTTGTTTTAAGTATTCATTGGGTATGTCGACCTGTTTGGTATGATTATTGTCGATGTATTCAATAGATAATTAGAGCAAGGCTATAGATGGTCGCTCCTAACCAGCCTTATTCTCCGTGTTAGTTGACGGCTTACCCTGTACTATCCTTGGCTAGCGTGGGTATAGAGGTGGGGCGTCACAACGTGGTATCAAAGCTAAGTTCAGAACAAAATATGATAAACACAGAATAGATGCACATATTCTGGTACATCAAAGTATATAAGTGATACCAATCTTTGAACCATTGTGTCTCTCTTTTCCTTCTACCATCAAGGTTAGATAGAATGTGGGAATATGTCTAGGAATGCATTTAAATTCCGTAGTATTCCGTATTGAATTATCTACGCTGTGAGTAATCTTGTTTTTATTATACCTTCAGCGTATGGCTGGATGAAGCAGGGGACGACGTTCGGATGCTGGGCGATCCAGTGGTTCACATCCGGATGGCGTTTATATGTCTGTCGATCAGTCTTTGGAGTTGTTTAGGAGCACTCAGCCTCTAGTTCCTCCTCGAGTTTCTCCACCTCGCAAGTCTGCCTTTGCACATCAGTGCAGTGATTTTGCTCATCTTAGAGGAAAGCCGTTTAAAGGCTTCGAGTCCGTTCTTGAAGTCCAAGCTTGGTTTCGCACGTGCGAGCGTATCTTCTCTCGCATGGATCTTTCTGACCCTGATAGAGTTCTTGTAACTTCTAGCTTATTACAAGAGCGTGCTCTTGATTGGTATGAGCTTCTTGTAGCCGAGATTGATGAGTCTACTCTTTCTTGGACTCGGTTTCGGGAGCGATTTGAACTCAAGTTCGTTCTTGAATCTGAAAAAGTTTTATTGACCCGTCTCTTCCTTGAGTTGAAGCAAGGGAAATCTTCTGTTTCTGAGTATGTTGCATCATTCGAGGCTTTATCTAAGTATGGTCTTGAATTCATTAGCACTTCTTATAAGAAGAATCTGAAGTTTGTTTCTGGTCTTAAGAAATATCTTAAGAAGCCTTTGTTGCTCCAGCTTAAGCTCTCTTTTGAGGAGTTGGTTGATTCGGCGCTTCATCTCTAGACCGTCGAGAAGGAGTGTGATAGTGATGTTGATGTTGAGGTTTCGAAGAACCCCAACAAGAGGCAGTTTCCATTCCAAAAGTCCAAGCCTTTTCCTTCTAAGAAGAAGAAGACTGGTGGTTCTAGTTCTCAGCCTCAGTCTTCCGGAACACCTTTCATTCGGAAGTGTTTCAATTGTGGCTCTCCTGATCATATTATTCGAGCTTGTCCTAAGCCTCTCTTCTGCGGCTATTGCAAGAAGGAAGGTCATCATATTTCTGCTTGCCCTACTGTTCCGGCTGGTACCAAGTCTAGCAAGCTTTTTGCTGCTAAGGCTTCCGAAGGTCCCTCTCAGCCCAAAGGTATATCTCCATCTATTTTGGAAGGTTCTATTTCATTTCATGATCTTAGTATTCGAGTTTTCTTCGATACGGGAGCATCACATTCTTTCGTATCGAAAAAACTCGTTGATGATTTATCCTTGGATGTTTCTTGTTTGGTTACTTCTTTAAGGATTGCGAATCCTATTGGGGGATCCGCGACCCTTAGTTTGCTTTGTGATGATGTTGAGATTGTTTTATGTGGCTTTTCTTTTCGTGCGAGTCTGCACGTTATTTCTTGTCTGGGATTTGATTTGATTTTAGGTATGGACTGGCTAGTAAGATATGATGCCAGGATTGTTTGTTCGGAGAGAATTATATATCTTCAACATCCGGATTCGCCTACTCAGCTATCTTTTATTCTTCGGGATGTGGATAATTCCGAAATGGCTTTATATTCTCTTGACTCGCGAGATAATGATGATATATCTCGTATTCCTATTGCTTGTGACTTTTCTGATGTTTTTGAGCCTGTCTCGGGTTTGCCACCTAAGCGGGCAATTGAGTTCCGCATTGATCTCATTCCAGGCGCGCAGCCAGTTAGTCGTCCTCCCACGAGGATGTCTACAAAGGAAAATGAGGAACTCAAGAAGAAGTTTTAGAGCTTGAGTCCAAGCAGTTGACTCAGTCCAGTTTTTCTCCGTGGGGATCCGCGGTCGTCTTCGTGAAGAAGTCCGATGGAACTCTTAGGCTTTGCATTGACTATCGCAAACTTAACGAGTTGACCATCAGGAATAGGTATCCATTGCCTAGGATCGACGCTATGTTCGATCTATTGAGTGGTGCTAAGGTCTTTTCTCAACTAGACCTTGCCACAGGTTTTCATCAGTTACGAGTCGCGGAGGATAGCATACCGCTTACCGCTTTCTGCACTCGTTATGGTTCTTTTGAGTGGCTCGTTATGCCGTTCGGTTTGACGAACGCTCCTACTTTCTTTGTCGATCTCATGAATCGGGTATTTCGGGAATATCTCGATAAGTTCGTTCTTATGTTCATTGATGATATCCTTATTTATTCTAAGTCTGAAGCTGAGCATGCTAATCACTTGAGAATTGTCCTGAGTACCCTCCGTCATCATCAGCTTAGAGCCAAATTCTCTAAGTGCCACTTTTGGGAGAATAAGGTTAAGTTCTTAGGCCATGTTGTATCTTCCGATGGCATTTCTGTCGATCCCTCAAAGATCGAAGCCATCTAGAATTGGAAGAGGCCTGAGAATGTGCATGAGATACGTAGTTTCCTTGGATTGGCGGGTTATTACCGTCGGTTCATTAAGGATTTTTCCCGTGTTGTGCTTCCTCTCACCTGCCTTACTCGGAAAGGCATTCGTTTTATTTGGTCCGACAAGTGTGAAGCTTCCTTTCAGACATTGAAGGAACTTCTCACTAATGCTCCTATTCTTGTGGTTCTCGAGGGGAATCATGATCTAGTTGTCTATACTGATGCTTGTGGTAGCGGTCTCGGTGTTGTTCTTATGCAGAAGGATCGAGTAGTTGCTTATGCTTCTAGGCAACTGTGTCCGAATGAAGTTCGCTATGCCACTCATGATCTTGAGTTAGCCGCCATTGTCTTTGCCTTGAAGATTTGGCGACACTATTTATTGGACGAACGCTTCATTCTTTATACCGATCATAAATCCTTGAAGTATTTGTTCACTCGGAAGGAACTCAATATGAGACAACAGCGTTGGCTCGAGTTTCTTGCTTCCTATGACTTTGATATCCAGTATACCCCTGGTAAGGGTAATCGTGTTGCAGATGCGCTTAGTCGCGAACATTCGGCTGTTATTTCTTAGATGTTTGCCGAATGGGATATTCTTGAGACTATCTTTTTATGAAATTCGGGATCGAGGTTCATCTTCTAATTCTCCTATTCTATTATTTAGTTTGGGAGCTTGACCCATTTTATTGGATCGTATTGCCGATGCTCAGCGGCGTGATCCTGATTTGTTGCATCTTATTCAGCTTTGTGAGTCTGGATCCTGTGATGAGGCGTTGCGGGACTTCAGCATTGATTCTCATGGGTGTCTTCGCAAGAAGAACCATCTTTTTGTGCCTTCTGATTTTGCACTTAGGCATGACATTCTAGATGTTTGTCACCGTTCTAAGTATACCATTCATCCTGGTAGTAGTAAGATGTATGCCGATATGCATCGTCTTTATTATTGGGAAGGCATGAAGCGCGATGTGGCGGGTTATGTGAGTAATTGCATAACTTGTCAACGTATTAAGGCCGAACATCAGCGTCCTTCTGGTCTTCTTCAGCCTTTAGAGATTCCATTGTGGAAATGGGATCAGATTTCTATGGATTTCATTGACGGCCTACCACGTTCGAGATCGGGCCATTCTTGCATTTGGGTTATTGTTGATCGCCTCACTAAGTCTGCTCATTTTGTCCCTATTAAGTCTAATAGGACTGCTTCGCATTTGGCTAAGTTGTATGTTAAGGAAATCGTGAGACTTCACGGTGTTCCTAGTTCTATTGTGAGTGAGATCCTATATTCACGAGTCATTTTTGGCAGAGTCTTCAGCAACCTTAGGGAACAAAGCTTAATTTTAGTACAGCTTATCATCCGCAGTCTGACGGACAGACTGAACGGGTGAATCGTATCTTGGAAGATCTTCTCCGTATTTGTATTTTTGATTTTGGTGGAAGTTGGGAGGATCACCTACCTCTTGTAGAGTTCTCCTACAATAATAGTTTTCAGTCTAGTATCGGTATGGCTCCTTTCGAAGCCTTATACGGAAGGCCATGTCGATCGCCTTCTTGTTGGTTGGAATCTGGGGAGAAGCTTATTCTTGGTCCAGATTTTGTTCGTGATTCTTCCGAGAAGATTGATCTTATCCGGTTGAGAATGAAAGAGGCACAGAGTCGCCATAAATCCTACGCGGACAGCCGTAGGAAGCCTCTCGAGTTCTCAATTGGCGATCTTGTTTTTATTGGTGTTTCTCCTTTGAAAGGGGTTATGCGTTTCAGTACGACTGGGAAATTGGCTCCTCGCTATATAGGACCATTTTCTATTACTGAACGTATTGGCCCTGTGGCTTATAGAGTTTCACTTCCTGCTCATTTATCTGGCATTCATGACGTGTTTCATGTCTCTCAACTTCGGAAGTGTCTTCGGGAATCAGATTCTGTTATTGATTCTCCTGATTTGCTTGAGCTTGAGATCTCACCGGACTTATCTATTGTACAACAACCTATTCGCGTACTTGACACGGAGGTGCGACACCATCGGAACAAGGACGTGCCGCTCGTTAAAGTTCAATGGTCCTCTAATCCCAATGACTGTACTTGGGAAGCCAGAGAATTTATTGAGCAATCTTATCCAGGTTTTCTATCTTTGCTTGGGAATGGTGAGTATATCTTTTCATCTCAAGCTTATTTTCCTTTTCTTTTGAATGTTGTATGTATGTAGTTGTTACAAATATATCTCTAGGAATTGCGGGGACGCAATTTTGTAAGGAGGGGAGATCTGTAACAACCCGCATATTTAACGATTTTATATTTAAATGTTTTATTTAAATATAGTGTCGTTAGTCGAATTTTTGGGTCCGAAATGTTACTTTTTGCAAATGGCCGAATTGGAACTCGAAATCATTTCCATTGGTTCCAAAATGGCGTTTGCGATCTTTTTGAGTATAAGTTTTGATATGTTTGGAGTTTGTGAAATTTTGACTCTTTTTCTATTGGGTTTTAGGTTTGGGTTCAGCCCACTAGCTAACTAAACCCCTAGCTCAGTCCATTTCCTCTCCATTCACCCTTATTTCATTTCTTAAGCTTAAGAAAACTGAAAATGGTGGAAGGGAAGAGGAAATAGAAATTGCAAGCCCTAGTTTCAACTTGCAACTTGAATTCTTACTCCAAAAATCAAAGTTAATCTTGTGGTAAGCCTCCTCTTCATCTTCTCTATCTCTTTCCCACTTCAATCTCAGAAATTCCTAAACCTAAACTTAGGAAAATACTTGTTTTGATCTTAGATTGAAGCTGGTTGAGTTGAAGTGAAGAGTAGTTAGTCTCCTTCTTGTGTTTGAGCTTCTTCTCCTTTGCTTTGAGATAGAAGGACAGATTTTTATCTCACATCTATGCTTATATATGTATATCTTTGTTTGGGTGTAAGAAGGTGAGTTTTGAACTCACAACTACTTCTTTTTACATCATTGATGTTAGGTATGAATTCCTAACAATTGTTCATATGTTAATTTGCTTTCGATTTGGTTTGCTTTGGTGAAACTGCCAAATTATGATTTTGGAAGCCAAATCTGTGTAAAACCTTCTATGGTTGATGTTTATGTTGTTCGGAGTGTTTGGGTGTGTCGTTAAGGTTGGGTAGTCGTTTGACGTAAGCCCATAATCAAAACGCATCCGATTGCTTTCAATTTGTTTGGCCATAGATGGCCTAGGTTCAGGAAATGCCTGACCATCATGTTTCAGACGTTTGAAACCATAATTTCAGACGTCTGAATATTGTTCTGGGGAACATTTTCATCCCCAAATTCAGACGTCTGAATTTATATTCCTGACGTCTGAATTGGCTAAATTTTAACCAGAAAGGAAATAGGCAAAATATTGCCTATTTCAGACGTCTGAAAATTTGGGTTCAGACGTCTGAATTCTCTTTTGAAAAAGAAATTGAATTCCAGATTCAGACGTCTGAATCCCTTCTTTCAGACGTCTGAATATGCCATTTTTGCCAAAATTGCCTTGTTCGTTTAGTTTTCCAAATTTGATAAAAATGCATATAGGTTTTCGATTAGTTGTTTATGCATATTTGATCTTGATGATTCCTTTTTGAATTCATTCACGGGTTTCTTATAAATGATTTCTTCAAATCATATTGAAAGTTCGCTTCTCCAATTTATAAATTCTATTTAAAACATAGGCACAATTTCGCACTTCGAGCGAAGTGGAAGGGAGATCAAATGGTTGGGCAAAACACGGACCATGAATCTGTGCGTTTATCCTTCCGATTAGTCCCCGACCTATTCAATCGATCATTTTGACCTTCGGGTTTGGTTTACCGATGATATGAGGTGAACTTTGTACTGCTTTGAGTGTGAAATTAACTAACGGATAGTAAACCGTTTAGTGCGCACGAGTGATTATGGGACTCACGTTACCACTTTTCGGATTCCTTTTTGAGAGTTATGACACATTCCGCCAGTTAGTGGTGTCCAGTACTGGGTCTTCGACCTTCACCACTACGGTTTGTTGCCTTCGGGTATGTTGCCTTCGGGTATGTTGCCTTCGGGTTTGTGCTTTCGGGTTTGTTGCCCTATAGTATCGCTTCCGATGTTGGTCGTTATGAGCCGCATGGGTGATATTGGGTTGCCCTTTAGTATCGCTTCCGATGTTGGTCGTTATAAGCCGCATAGGTGATATTGGGTATGGAGTCTTCGGGCTCATGGATCCTTATTTGTGCAGTACTGAGCTCGAGCAAATTTTATTATGTTTCATTCATATGTATATTCCCTAGGTATCGCCCTTCGGTGTTGGTCTTTTTGAGTCGCATGATATGTAGCGATTACCTTGTGGAACTTGTGTTACCTTCATTGGTATTTGTTATTTGCCATATGGCTTGTTTTGGGATATTCCTATCCTTTGTTTCTATGTGTTGCCGATGATATGAGGCTTGTTTTGTTATCATATGATTCATCTTTTGTTAGATGATTGTGTTATCTCCTTTAGAGATATTTGTTATACTTTGTAACCTTGCGGGTTTAATGTTGTTCAGTTTATCTAACTGATTTGTTTAGCTAGACTGACCCGTGTATTTTATACTCGGGTCAGACCGAGATGTTTCAGGTTAGGTGCTTTTGGATAGCCTATTTTGCTTCCGCATGGACTATTCAGCTTGTTCCTTTTTGTCATAGCTTTTTGGTGTAGTCCTTTTATTTGTAACTCTGATCTATGTATTCTTTTGGTTCGTCTATATATTGTGGTTTGCTATACCACTTGACGTGTATTATTCTGTATACTCTGTTATGTATCTGTATATGTGTATATGATGATCTACTGTTCTGTGATGTATAGTATATGTGAGTTGTTATATTCTGTTCTGATAGATCCTCCAATCACCTATGGTTTTGTTTTAAGTATTCATTGGGTATGTCGACCTGTTTGGTATGATTATTGTCGATGTATTCAACAGATAGTTAGAGCAAGGCTATAAATGGTCGCTCCTAACCAGCCTTATTCTCCATGTTAATTGATGGCATTACCCTTTAGTGTCGTTGGCTAGCGTGGGTATAGAGGTGGGGCGTCATAACAATAACCTTCACCAACATCATCATCTTCCACTTCAGCAATCATAAGTCGTTTCTTAGGCTTCAGACATTAATTGCTCTTGTGACCCACTTCCTGGAAATTATAACATTTGAAACTGTTGCTGACCTTTGCCTTCACAACCTCATTCACAACTGGTTTATTGACAGTTTTAGAAACATTGGAACTCCCACCAGCACCCTTGTTCTGAGTATTGTAACTTGGAAATACACCCCCTCCTCGTCTTCCCTGCTTTTCCCAAGCAAGTGCTTTCTGAAGTGCTTCAGCGACAGATCTCGGATCAAACATATTCACCATATCCTGGATCTGCATTCTCAACCCTCCAACAAACCCAGCGGTCAACTGTTCCTCTGTCTCCATGATATTATTTCTGGCAATCAGTTGATAAAATTCATCCGCATAATCATTCACAGACTTTATTCTCTGTCTCAAGTTCTGCAATCGCTGATACATAAGAGACTGATAATTATACGGCAAGAAAGTAGCTTTCATTAACTTCTTCATCTTCTCCCATGATTCAATCTTTGACTTCCCCATTCTCTCCCTTGTGAGCTTAGTTTGTTGCCACCATGCCAAAGCTCTCCCTCTCAAACGTGTAGCAACCAACTTAACTCTACGATGCTCAGGAACTTCCTTAAAGTCAAAAATTTCTTCAACATTAGATAACCAATCAAGGAATTCTTAAGCTTGCATACTACCCTTGAATTCTGGAATTTCAGTTTTCACCCCCGACTCCCATTTACGATCATCTTCTACCTCCCGATAGTGATTTCGTACTTGGTCTCGATCTCGATAATGAACACTACTTCTATCACCATCTTCATCATAATCAAATGTACTTCGATATCGATCTCGACCATCAACATTCCCATGATCACGCATATCTCCTCTACTATGTCGTCCAACATCATGATATGGATCATCTTCAAATCTATGATAAGTTCTTCTCTCTTCACCTCGATTGTCATGATGCTCTTGCCTCATAGAAACTGATGATTCTCTTCTTTCTCTACAAGATTGTGGTGACACCCTCCTCGCTTCCGCAACCGATGGCGAAACTCTGTTTCCTCCATGGTTCGAGATTGGTGACCTTCTCCTTTGACTTTGATTCAAATCATTCATCAATTTCTATAACTTCCCAATACCTTCATCAAACTTTTCATTGATTCATTGTTCCATTTGCTCGGCCTCTTGTCTACGGTACACATCTTCAACATTCTGAAATCGATTAGCACATCTCGGAGGCATTGTCAAATCTTTAACAAATCAAACAAACTTCAACTCTCGGCATGTACTTAACAACAAACAAGCTCGGCCTTGATATACAAAGTGATGCACGGCTTCAACTAGCTCTCCGATCTAACTCCAAACTGAACTTCAACTTCTCCAACAGGATCGGCTTAGCTATGATTGGCTAAGTCTAGCTCTGATACCAAACTGATGGAGCGGATATAACGATTGACGACGAAAAGAAGATTTCGTGTCAAACTAATCGATGAATCGATTAGATGAAACAATATAAATCGATGAATTGAAGAATACCCAAAGGCCCAAATCCATTTATCTCAAGAGATATCGGATTCTAGCAATCTTCGACACGTTGATCGCGCACAATACCGTGTGAGAAGATCTACAATTCTTCGAACGTTGATCAAGCGCACTTGATTCCGTGAATTGGCTTCAACAATCGTTGATTCGAGCGCACTCGAATGCCGAAAGTGGAGATAGGAGATAACACTCAACTACCAATTTTATTGTGACACAAAGCACACAAACACAAAGTTTTATTCAAAATCAACCAACTTTACAAATGACACAACCCCCATATTTATAGGCAGTTTACAACTCAACGCTGAACTCAGCCGACCTAACATAGATCGGTAACGACCTATCAACACGCGACTCAACACTTATACATGTAGGTGACTCAACGACCTACGACTTTAGTACAAATATCACAAACACAACACATAACAATATGTACAACATCCACGTGACCTAACAACACAGTTCAATACAACGACTTAACAATTTACAACCATGCGACCTAATCATCAGCGACATAAGAAACCCCTCCAGGAGCGACTTAGCGACCTATCTCTAGAAGCGACTTAAGGAGGCCCGCGACCTATAGAGAGCAGCATGTGATGGCGGCTTAAAATAAGCGACCTTGCGACCCAAGCTCCACGCACCTGAAGTAAACAGCGACATAAGGCTTGAGCGACCTGAAACTGAGCGACTTAACACACTAGGTCGTTGGCAACTTAAAACATGTGAACCATGATGTGCTGCTTCACTAGGTCGTTCGCGACCTATCTTTACATCACTAGGTCGCTTGAATGCCTTGGTGCCTGATGTGTTCCCTTGCGAGCGACCTTCACTAGGTCGTGAGCGACCGAAGGCCTTTGAGCGACCTTCACTAGGTCGTGAGCAACCTAAATGACTAAATTCCATTGAGTTGGTAGATTGTGCTGCATCACAACCGGTGAGGGAGAAAATGAAATAGGGTCATGTTTGCATAATGAAGTTCAGTGAGATTGGAAAATTGAAATGTGGCTAAAGGAGGATGGAACCAATGAAATGAATGCTTCAGGTAGCAAAAATGAAAATTTATACATTGCAAACAAAGAGATGGTAACGAATAATAAATATAAAGTAACAAATGGACCAGTTGTACTAAAACTTTGAGATCCAATTTCAAAACGTCTACTCCGCTAAATTAATTTCTATTAACCCTAAATATACACCTTATTAACACAAAATTAAATTTTATTAACACACATTAAATAAAATGTAACACTCTAATTAATGCCACTGGGGACCGCCGCTGCACACATTAAAAGATGAACCGAGACTGGAAATTCAAATTTAAAAACGGTGTTTTTCTCAGCGCGCAATCATGATTCAAAATATTTAATTTGCTTTAAAATATAAGGTTAGCATCAAAATCACTTCTATACTGCCTTTTATTGTTACAAAATGAATGTAAAATGTTGTTTCAAAATTCAAATTTTTTCTTTTTTATAAATTTTTACTTATCTTTAAAATGAAACGTTCAATTTATTTTTCTCAAACTGTTCTTTTATTTTCGTTAAAAATGCTCTTTCTATTTGACCCAAAAATGTACGTTGCTTATATTAAATGCCATAAATTTCAATTAACTTCTCTTTCCTTTTAATTTAAAGATTCCTCATATGGATTAGATGTTACAAATTCCACACTTTCAAAGCTTTAGCTTCTATTTCGATTGTTTGTAGATTATACATTAATCTTCCAAAATTTTCAATAAAATTAGCTTTCCATTTATTTTCAATACATTCTTCTTATTGTATAATTATTTTGTTTCATATCTATTATTCAATTCACTATTCTTAAACGGATAAAAAAATTTCATTGAATTTGCAAACTATTACAATAATAATCTTACATTCCATCTAACTTTCTATTAACGTAATAATTAAGTGTTAAATTTCATTTATTTTCCATAAATCCAATTATTGAATTTTTCTACACTTCAAGTGAATTAAAAATCTTACTTTCCATTCTTTTAAATTCAGTCAATCATTATCTTATGGGTACATTTTACATCACTGTAAATCCAATTCCCTAATATTTTCTGGTAATCAACTAAATTTATATCAACGTAGTGATTAATTACGTTTATTTCAATGGATTTAGATCTAATTCACTAAATTATATACATAGGTAAGCAATTAATAGTTATCATAATAAGCCAAATCTACTCCCATTCATACCCTATTATGAATTGGCAAAAATAAAATTTCATACCTAACATTGATTATGTCAAATTACATTTTACTGCGTATTATTTCATCAATTGAATTTATTTTCCAATTTGCTGATTTCAATCAATTAAACTTTACCATCTGTTTCAATAAATTGGGTATGCACAAATTTAGCTATCCAAAATTTCAATTTACGGTACAATTATCATGGTTTATATCATATTGCATTAATATCCCTAATTTATCTTAGATTTCCTCTACATTTCCTTTAACATAAAATTTAACTGTTATATTTCATTTATTTACAATAAATTCAATTATTGAAAGTTCTTTTCTTCTCAATTAAATAAATAAATCTAGCTTTTAATTCTTTAAATTAGCCAATTGTCATATTATAAATGAAATTGACCTTATTTTCAAATATTAATTTATATTAACATTAACGTCATAATTTATTTATATTTATTGCAATCGGTTAGCAGTTATACTTTAATACACAAAATAAATGGTTAACCTAAATAATTGTTACCATTTAACATTTACTTCCATTTACAAGCTATTATCGACACAAATGTTGTCATTGACTTAGCTCTAATTAAGCAAATTAGATGAATGGGTGAATTTTAACAATTATCGCTAAATGCAAAATTTACTCACATTCATACTTAAATATCAACTACAATTTATTAAAATTACTTACCTAGCCTTGATTCAATCGCATTGCAATTTATTACGTACTATTTCTCAATTAACATAACCTTTGAATTTAATTTCCAATTTATGTAATGCAATCAATTATGACTTTTACAACTTAAATACATTCATTGGTTCGTAGTTATTTCATTAATGCATGCTTCATTCCATACTATTTAGTTATAGTTGACAAGTATGTACACTAATTACTATTTATATTCTTAACCCATTTATTTTCTTGTATAAAATTTATAGCCAAACATACATTTAGAATATTTTCTATAATTGGAATTTTATGCAAGTTCATAAATCATTAACCTTAAATTTGCATTGTTTCTATTAAATTTTCATTCACCTCCGTTACGCTTTTAATAATAACGTATAATTTCAACAATGACCATTTAAAATTACGATTCTAACATTTATGTAATTGGTTTTCATAATTTGGAATTCGCTAATTTAGTTAGCCTTAACGTTATTACATTAAGTCTACATTTAGTTTCAATTAATATAGAATTTAATTCTTATTACTTACCATTTAATTCATAAATTATTAATTACCTTCAAAATTAGATAAAATTTGATTTGATTGCCATCTTCACTATGTCCATTATTACTTAACTTCAAATTTACAATTTCACTCAAATACAACTTTACAAATTTTTCCCAATTAATAGGTATTGCACAAATATCATTACTTGTCAACTTGCATAAACCTTTTCATATACATTTTCATTCAACTACTATTCAATATATTTTACTTCGGCGTTTAATTTAATATTAACTTATAAAGTTTTTTTTCATCTAAATTTAATTACTAAATTTTAATTTAAAATAACCAACTTAATTATTAAAATTCACGGATCGTTACACTCTCCCCCACTCAAAAAATTTCGTCCCCGAAAAGGAAAATAAGGGAAAAGAAGAACTAAGAAGTCAATATATTTTATTTAAAATATTAAATTTATAAACAAATAAATTTACAAAATTAATTATTTTAAATAAAATATACAATATATAACCACTAAACCTTTTATACTCAAATTAATAAAATTTTGAAAACATATTCAAAATAATTTCTAAGTCTGAAATTTTCGAAAAATTTCGGCAGAGTCTCTTTTGTACGGAGAGGCTCGTAAGAAAATATAATATCAAATATAACAATATACACATATAATATCCAAAATATTATATCCCAACACGGGAAAATATATAAAATAGCGCTATAAAACCGTAATCCGAGAACGAACCTATTTGTCGGGCAAATTATGCTTATTTTATGGAACCAAAAGCAATAGCAATTGCTTCTATAACCTGCATTTCACTTATAAATCTAAAAGGGTTAACAGTTATATAAATGAAATATTAAAGTTGTTTCAACCACAACAACAATCAATTCCAACAAACAGCATACACAAAAATACAAATCAACCATTCAAGCAAACAAACACATAGTTGTTCACGTCAAACTTTAAATTGTATGGAATAAAAAATAAACTATCATTGCACCATTTACTCAACGGTCTTAGATGAAACTAAATAGGCTATTCACTCATCCAACCAATTTAAGGTAACCTTACCCCAACAACCATAAACCAAACAACAATTCAAATCAACTTTACTTATTATTAATTTTATTTCATAAATTAGTTATTTGATTTCCTTTCTTTCATTCATTCAGTGATTCCTTCATTTATTTCCATTTATTACTTACAATATTCATTTTCCATTTTAATGTCATGTAAGTTTCTTCTTTATTACATCATATTTTATTATAGTATCATTTCATTTTATTTACTTAAGTTTATAATCATCTATTTATGATATTTACCTTTAATTATATTTAAATATAGTAAAATTCCAATTGTAACTTAAGTTTACAACAATTACACCTCAAATCCTTAATTATTAAAGAATTTCATAAATTACTTTCATTAGCTCAAGTTTATTTCTTTTATAATATCTGTTACATTCTCTTATTAACATTTCAACTTTTAATATTTGGTAAGTCATATATATGCTTTTTAAGAATGTAGTTTGAAAGTTATACAAGTTTTATTCTATTTCTTCTAATTAATTTAATGTTCCATAATTATATACTTTATTTCATAGGTTACAAATTTCAAATTTCATTTAATACCATTTATAATCTAGCATTAAATTTCTTATTTCCTTTAGAGGTTTCAGTTTATTAATTACCTACGTTCCAATTCACTATGGTAATTGAGCTATTAATTAATGGAAACTTAAGAATTTAAATACCGGGTTTTATTCAAAATCATTTTAAAATAACGGATAAATGTATATACTTACACTCTATATATCAAATTATATTTAGAACAATTAAAAATTTATATTTGTTTATCAAAAATGGGTCTGCAGTGAACTACTACAGTGGCCTTCCCGCTTCGAAACTCGAAAATGAAAGTCGATGATGCATGCACTGATCACCGAAATTATTCTCCAGCGATAGAGAGGGGAGTACAACTTGTTTCTATCCAGAATTTCTTTAAAACCATACTTTCAAATTATATTGAAATATTTATATCAGAAAATATTTCTAAATACTATTATTATATTTTCAAAATCATTTGGAAGCAATTTTTCAAAATCCCGGACTTAAGTTCTAAAATTTCCAAATTTCATCGATTTTATTTTCAATCTTATTTTACGTATTATTTATAAATTTTATTCCTAACAACCAATATATAATCTTTATAAAATTTATTACTTTATATATAGAAAATATAATAGGAAAAATTATTTCATTCACCTATATTGAAACAAATATTGTGTCGGTCTGTCCTATTAAGTGTGTAGAAATCCCTATTGATGTCATAGCGTCCCATGCATCAACAAGAATTATAAATACAAAACAGAATAAATTAACACAATATTAAAACCTTTTTATAACACTAACAAATACGCTCTCTCATATATACACTCAGCGACTCCCATAGGGTATTACTACCCTATTAAGAAAGAGTCAAACCCCACAAAGCTAAGGTTTATCGCTAAACCAAAGCTCTTATACCAACTGTAACATCCCGCCTTTTTGCCCGCTTTAAATCGACGATAAACCACACACGTCAGACTTAAAACATACAAAAGGGCGGATTGTTATGGGGTAAATAAGAAAAACGAGAAAGAAATAAACCAGAATCTCACAGCGGAAGGATAAAATACAATAATCAATGTACAGTTCATAAAACTATTTACTAAACATTTGATTCTTCTTTATACAATAAATATCAGAGTTCACATACCAATAAATATCATTGTAGTGGAACAGTATGAGTGTAGCGCAATAATATTATTATCTTCGTCTTCGTCCTCCAAAGCTAAATCTTCAAATCTTGAAATGCTCGGACTGACCCGAGCGAATTGAAAGGACAAAACACTCGAGTCAGAAGTAAAAGATCTTACGTAAGTTAAATCAACAGAAATAAATATGAGCGCAGTAACTCAAAAGATGCTCGTGATTTACATCTCCTAAGGATCCATTAAACTATTTGCTATGTAGTATATTTCGCTATTATAATAATGTCTAATTGTAAAATAAACTTACTTTTACATAGCGTTAAGGGGTTACCCATATAGCACTTAACACAAAATATATTCCCATTGTCTATACAGTACCGTAATCTCCCCCGTACTGGGCTTCGTCAGAGGTCACTCCATAGGTATGGTGTGATAACCCGGATATTTGGGCATCTGTAAATTGATAATGAACAGGATTAGTTTGTTAAATACTGATTTGTAAGCTGAACAAATTTAAATTTCTGATAATTTAAAATATCTGGATGTATATAAATGGATTTGAAACTATAATAAATGTTGAATTATAAATATCTGAAGATAAAAAAATCTTATAGTGAATTAACAAATATATAAAAATGTATATGCAAACTCTATAATGTTGAAAATTTTAAGTGCATATATATATATATATATATATATATATATATATGTGTGTGTTTGGTTAATGGAAAGCATTAATTTGAATTCAATATATTATATTTAAAAAAAATATTAATTTTATATATCTCTTTTGGGATTCATTAGATAAATATAATAGATATAAATTTAAAAACATTAAACATATATTAATATAACATAAAGGAAAATGAATTACAGGGTTTTGACATTTGTAACTTTTATAAAACATGCATTGGCAAGTGTTAATGGTTCCTTTTAATTTAAGAATATTAGAGTATAGGCTGTGTTCATAACTCTTTCATCTTTAAACAAACCAAACTTCTCAATCTTCATTCATCATTCAGAAGATAAAATAAAACCCAAAACCAAAAAGAAAAATCAGATCCTGCTTCATATTTTAACCAGAGCAAACTTAGTAGATTCAAGATCGGTTATAAAATCAGATTCAAGATTGCAAATCGACTAAATTAGCAAGCTCCAGATCAGTTTCAAATCAACAAAAAAATTTCCAGATTTTCGAACCTTTCTCTGTCCCTATGTTCAACATAATACGGTGAGTTTTTATTCTATGCAATTTTATTTTTACCAATATTTGAGTTTGGAACCAGCGATTGTAGATCTAGATCCAATTTATTTGATCGTTAAGAATGAGAAAGCGATTTCTGCGTTGATTAGGGATTTTTTTTCTTAGTTGGTCGATTACTTGCATGAACATGAATTGAGTAATTTGTTTGCAACAGTGGCTGGTTTGTGGTTGTTGAATATAGAGTTTCTTTCGGGTATGAATGAGTTTCGTTGAATTATAACTTGTTGAAGATAAATAACCCCGTGGAAGCAAAAATGTATTTAAAACATCATATACTGAAAGTATCATATGTGCCTGATGTTAAGTAGTACAGAGGGTCGTACGTAACAGGCATGCCTTTGCGTGATAAGGAAAGTATGCACTACCTGTAAACAAAGGTCGTAAATTCATAGGCATTTATATATATATATATATATATATATATATATATATATATATATGCGCAGGAGTATGAAGAACAGAGTAAACGTAGTTTTTACTGTGGTATTAAGGGTCAGTTTAATTTATATGGCTGATGTATCAACTCGTGCGTGCTGTGTTTAAATTTAGTGGCATGTGCAGTGTTTAAATTTAGTGGCATGTGCAGTGTTTAAATTTAGTGGCATGTGCATGACTGAAGGTACATAAGTTATATTTACATGTGAAAGTGTAACAGCGTACAGATATTCATATGAAATATGAAAATCTAGTAGTCCTGTAAATCAGCAATTAATCGAATTGTAATTTAAAGTCTAACTCAAAGTTCACCTGCACTTCACTGCTAGCATGAAGTTCTATTATTTTAATTGACATATGAATTTTATCAAATTTAAATTTGAACTCATTTTTTTTATGTATGGGATAAGGAGATATGGAAGTCACATGATTAATGACAATTCCATAAATCTTGTTTTACTTTAACTTGTGTTGTGATAATGATGTACATCATACGGCTATTAAAAATTGGAATGCAGTTTTGGACGCAAAATTTGGTTTATGAATACTAATCATATACCATTGACAAATTAGAATTGCCTGTCACTTTTCTTTCTTTTTTTTCCGTTCTTTTATATTTGTTTCTCTTTTAAATGGTGTTGCCCATGTCATTTAACATCCTATCATTTCATTACTTTCTGTTCTTTGGCAATATGCATTCTTCGGTGCTAATGATGTCGCCAAAGAAGTTTATTGGAGGATGATGAAGTTTGATAAAACAGGTTTGGTATAGGTTAATCATCAGAGTTAATTTGGTTGTAGCACTAGGTGTGAAAAGAAAAATTTTATAATAATATGCTACTAATCAAAACAGAACTAGAAAATATATTGTTAATTCACTTCAGAAGCATGTGAAAGAAAAACTAATGACCCTGAGACTTGCATTTATTTGATGAGTTGGCTTTGTAATTTAATAGCCTATAGAGGAAGTAACAAATTTTACTTATCTGTAGTTTGCGTTCAAATTCTGGTACAAAAAAATAAAGGGCTGCAACTGTTTTCGTGAAATGAAAACTTGAATATACAGTAGTTTCCTCTGTACGAGTGTACAGTTGCTTACTTATTTTAAAAATTAGAATTGAAAGTTTAAACGAATAACATAGAATCTTGCTCTGATTGTACGGCCGCATATATTCCTTGATTTGTTTATGCAGCATCATGTTTACTGCTTTAAATTGTATAGCGGACTTGGATTCAATAGTTTCAATCAGATGTTAGTGTGACCGATTTATTGAGCGTGTGAATGATTTAATTTGATTTGATATTTGGATTTCTTAATGCCTTTAGTACGTTAATTCTTGATTTTCTGTGATATATAATACCGGAATTGAACTATGTCAAATTAAGCAGGCTTGGGTGATAAATTCTTAAGTGGTTAATTTAATTTGAGTTAATTTAATTAAATTTAATTATGGGATAAATTGGTCTTGCTTATTGATGATTAAATTGTACTTAATGATTGAATTATTGCGTGATGCTATGTGATATGCAATGCCATGTTGAACTGTGATGGAATATTATGTAAACCGACACCCGATTTAAAAAATTGAATTGTTTTTTTTTACTTAAACAACTTGAATTAAGAGGACATTAGATTAGAAGAGGTCGGGGGTCGGTCATTGACAAAAACCCGAAAACCACCTCGATTTTTTTATAGATTTGAGTTTAGAATCAAATAAGAGGAAATGGAATAAATCAAATAACATGGCCATTTAAACTGAGTAACAGTAAAAACATTGTTTGGTAATTAGTGATTGACTATAACAAGTTAAGAACTCCTAGAGGTACGAGTTAGCCGGGTTTTCAGATAAGTTTTATATCTTAGTATTTCTTGTTATGGGTTTACTCACGCTGGTTTCCAGCCTGACCCGGGTGTTGCTTTGATGTAATGCTCGGGTCAGACCGAGTATTACAGATTTTCAGGTAAGGACATTCTGGAGCTCACGAGGCGAGCTAGATGGCAGGAACGTATAGAGCGTATACCACTGTTTATATTGTTGTTGTCTTGGACATGTTGTTTAAAATTGTCCAATGTTGTGAAATGGATTGTAACTCTGATGTATAAAAATATAAATATAATGATACAGTTCTTCTTTGTATATCTATTATTTATGTGATATCATATTTTGATCCGCTGCGAATGTGAGGTTTCTATGACTTGTTTCTTTTTCTTCTTCTTTCCTTTCTTCTTTTCTCTAACTATCCGGAATTTTCTGGATGGAAATTTCCGGGTCGTTACATTTGGTATCAGAGCAGAACGTTAAGCGAGAACCTTGGCTCTGGAGGGATTACTCATTAAGGACAGGGTAAGTGGTACCATAGGATGAGTTGAGTGTGTGTATATATATATATATATATATATATGAGAGCGTACTTGTTATTTTCTTATATAAAGATTTTAAATGATTTTATATAAGAATATATTTTGATATATAAAGCAATATCTCTTTCTAATAAATATTAAAGGAATTGGTTGTTAAATTTTTGGGATTAAATTAAGAGGTAATAGAAAATACAACCAAACTGAAAATTAAATGAAGATAAGTTTGAAATGAATTCAAACTGAAATTAAACCTTGAAGTAGGGGAAGAATTTCTAAATAAGATAAATTAGAATTGGTTTCAAACCGGAAAAATAGAATGGTTATTGTGTTTAATAATGGGATGATTGTTTTCCAATAAACAATAAAATGTTTTAAGGAAGTAACCATTTAAAAAGAGAATAACTTGTAAATTTTGAAAGGATGTGAATTAAGGTGGGTTTCAAATTGTGAAGTTCTGAATTCTAAATTTAAACATTTGAAATTGTTTTCAAAATTCTAAGGAAATAATATTATTCAAACCATTTTGAATGTAATTTTTTTGAATAAGAAGTTATTTGTAGACTTTAAAGGAATTTGTTTGAATTAAAACCAAGGGTGGTTTAAATTTTAAATTTGGCCTGGTGGGCGAAGAAGTAAATATGTGTATATATGTGTGGATATACATAATATCAAAGTTGGTTTGAAATAAACTTTAAATATTGAGTTTTAATTTTGGAATAAGATGTGATACCCAAAGTGATAAGTTTTTGAGCTTAATAAGTGGGAAGGTTATTTATGATAAGTTTAAAATTTTAAATGGAAGTTCAAATTGGGTAAGGTTGACTGGATTAAGTGAATTGAGTTTAACTTGGGAAAAAGTTAAATAAGTTGGGAGGATCATCCTGATTTGGAAATTTGAAGATGGAATTACAGATTTAACTTGGGAAGTTAAATGGTTAATTTAAATTTGAATAATCTCAAAATGGGTTTGAAATCTGGATACTGAAAATAAATGAATGTTTTAAGATAATTTGGATAATATTTCCTTATTAATAATCTTTAAACTGTGGATTGAATTTGTTTAAAGAAATGGGATATGGTAATATATCCAATATTAAGATAAAATGGAATCATTTTGGACTTAAAATTTTAATGTTTAAGATAAAAGTTCGAAGGTTTGGTTTCAAAATTTAAATTTGATGATAAATTGAATTTCAAAGATTTAGTTGTTCAAAAAGTATTTGAATTATTATTTGAACTTTGAAACAGAATAAAAATGGAATTTGGATTCAGAATTAAATGGTTTAAAGATATAAGTTGATTTGATTTAAAGGATTAAATCAACATTTAAAAAAAAATTAACTCGAATTTCTATAATTCGGGATAGTTTAAATTTGGAATTTGAATTGAAATTAGTTCAAATTGAATTTAATTTGAATTAATTGAAATTGTGATTGAAGATATTTAAGTATTAAATTCAAAATAATTTTTTTAATTGGATTATTTTGAGACAATTTGAAATTGGAGTAGGTTCAATTTGAAATTAGTCCGAATTGATTTTAATAAATTGAAATTGTAATTAAAATTGAATAGTTTTAAATTCAAATGGAATTTGAATTGAATTTGGGAGGAAATCAAGAATAATTCAACTTGATTTGGAAATGGAGTTTGAAATTGGGATTAATTCAAACAGAAGTTGAAATGAATTGAAATTGGAACTAGTTCAATTGAAATTTATTTGAATTAGTAGAATTTAAGATCAAGGTTGAATAAAGTTAAATTTGGAAAGAAACTGAGGTTAATTCAACTTGAATCGGGGTGAATCAATTTCAATGGAAATTGAAGTTACTCAAATTGGAATTGTGTCAATTTAAATGGATGTGGAAATTTAAATTGAAATGATGGGAATGGAGATTGGAAATTTAACAGTTTGACTCTGGTTTATTTTCAAAGTTAATTATTTTAATATAAAATGTTTTAAATCTATTTTCTAACTATTTACTATACAAATTTTCTTTTAAAACCCAAGACTATTTTATACTTATTTTACAATTATTTTTGAAGCTATTTAACTATTTTACAACTATTTTATAAACTAATTACTATTTCTCAACTACTTTATAACTGTTTTCTATTTTACAAACAATTTTACTACTATTTAAAATTTATATAACTATTTATCTATTTTCCAACTATTTACAATTACTTAACTATTTTACAATATTTTACAAACTAATAATCATTTTTAAACTACTTATCTGTTTTTAAATTTTCAAGCTATTTTTAAAATAAACTGGTCGGAGTTCAAACTGTTATTGGTTAAATACCCAACTGAGATAGCAATTGAAGGAATAATCCAAATGGGGATTAAGTAAAATGTGAGTAAATAGACAGAATCTAAAGGAAACGTGAATAGAAAGAGAAATTGATTTGGCTGATAATCAATGAAGTTAAATACGTAGGATGTACGTATATTATTCTATTCGCATAGTGATTTGATCCAAATCCGAGCACAGAATTTCGAGATAATATGTCGATCCGAGTTGGGATTTTTCACTCGATTTTCGACGATGAACCTGGATATGGATTGTTGATTGGTTCTGGATATTCTCTATCATGGTTATGACTATGCAAGAAGAATGACGGTTTCTGATCAAGAAACCAGATCTGTATCCGCATTAGAAAGTCGGGTGAATGATACTAGTTCGGAAGTGAAATTGTGTGGTCGAGTGAGCGATCAGATTGGTATAGCGTACGGATGATATATGTACATCGTACGGATTTGATTGAAAATGATATTGAAAGGAATAATCAAATTTGGATATTTGATTTTGAGTAAACAAAGTTATATATCTTTGTTATATAAGATAAATCTACCCTTGTTGAATCTATTGCCAGAAGAAAAGGATTTTGAAGGTGTTTTGAAGTATAAAAGGATTTTTATACAAGTTTGAAATGATCCAAAGTTTTAAAGATTATATATATCTAAATATATATATATATAAAGGATCATATGAGGATTTTGGAAAAAGGTTTTGGAAACCTTTGGATTTGGAAAGGCTTTTGATTTTTGGGTAAAATCAATATTGAAATTTGGAAAGCCTAGTTTGAGAATAATCGATTTTGGATAATCGATTTTGTATAAAGGAGCTTTGTATTAGATTATACTAGGTGTATGATTTGAAGAATACTATATGTGTATAGTATAAAGTGTTTTGATGATGGGTCTAGAGAATAAGGCGCTCCCTTAAAATGAACTTCTCAGGAGTGCCACGGGGTGGTGCTGCCTTGAGCCCCAGGGGGGTTCTAAAGTTGATCTTGTGAGGAGTCCGGACAAAACTAGTTCCTAGGGATTATGAGTAGTGTACCATAGCGAAAGTCGTGTGTGCTGCTGGGAGCCAACAGTCTGCGTTTGATTTTATATCGGTAGACTGCGACCTATGGTAACATAGCGAAAGTCGTGTGTGCTGTTGAGAGCCAACAGTCTGCGTTTGATTTTATATCGGTAGACTGCGACCTATGTAGGAGTGGAGAAGTTTCATTTTGACAGCGAAAATCAGAGGCCGCAGAGAGCTTGCAGTTACATGGACAATTTCTGCGATGGCAACGTAACCCTGGAATGTAACTGCGATCTGTCGTGGGTTCCATGGCGTAATTGAGAGGCCGCGGAGAGCCTGCAGTTACATGGACTTTTGCTGCGATGGCAACGTAACCTTGGAATGTAACTGCGGCCATGGATGAGAGTGTTGATTTCCAGAGCATTCTCACCAAAGATATTTCCTCTATTTTCAATTATTTTCACTGGATATTGAAAATGAGCCTGCTAAGTATTTATAGATTTTCGGTCTTACGCCTGATCAACGTATGACCGAATTTCTATGAGAACAAGGATGGACTTGTTGAAACATCAAGTTATAAAATAATATTTTTATAAAACTATTTTGATAATATTATATAGATTTTTAAGAAGTATTTTAACAAAAAAAAATGATGATCAAAGAAAATTTATCTTATTTTAAGCATTTTGGTAAATTCTGGCTTTGTTCATTTTCGAGGACGAAAAGATTCAAAGGGGAGAGGGATGTGATAACTCGTATATTTGGACATCTTTAAATTGATAATGAAGAGGATTAATTTGTTAAATACTGATTTGTGCACTGAACAAATTTAAATTTCTGATGATTTAAAATATCTGGATGTATATAAATGGATTTGAAACTTTAATAAATGTTGAATTATAAATATCTGAAGATTAAAAAAAATCTTATAATGAATTAACAAATATATAAAAAAAATATGCAAACTCTATAATGTTGAAAATTTTAAGTGCATATATATATGTGTGTGTGTATGTGTGTGTGTGTGTGTTTGGTGAATGGAAAGCATTAATTTGAATTCAATATATTAAATTTTCAAAAAAAAATATTTAATTTATATATCTCTTTTGGGATTCATGAGATAAATATAATAGATATAAATTTAAAAACATTAAACATATATTAATATAACATAAAGGAAAATGAATTATAAGGTTTTGACATTTGTAACTTTTATAAAACATGCATAGGCAAGTGTTAATGGTTCCTTTCAATTTAAGAATATTAGAGTATAGGCTGTGTTCATAATTCTTTCATCTTTAAACAAACCAAACTTATCAATCTTCTTTCGTCATTCAGAAGATAAAACAAAACCCAAAACCAAAAAGAAAAATCAGATCCTGCTTCATATTTTAACAAGAGAAAACTTAGTAGATTCAAGATCGGTTTTAAAATCAGATTCAAGATTGCAAATTGACTAAATTAACAAGCTCCAGGTCAGTTTCAAATCAACAAACAAATTTCCAGATTTTCGAACCCTTCTCTGTCCCTCTGTTCAACATAATACGGTGAGTTTTTATTCTATGCAATTTTATTTTTACCAATATTTGAGTTTGGAACCAGCGATTGTAGTTCTGGATCCATATTATTTGATTGTTAAGAATAAGATAGCGATTTCTGTGTTGATTAGGGAATTTTTTTTCTTAGTTGGTCGATTGCTTTCATGAACATGAATTGAGTAATTTGTTTGCAACAGTGGCTGGTTTGTGGTTGTTGAATATAGAGTTTCTTTTGGGTATGAATGAGTTTAGTTGAATTATTACATGTTGAAGATAAGTGGAAGCAAAAATGTATTTAAAACATCATATATTGAAAGTATCATCTGTGCATGATGTTAAGTAATACAGAGGGTCGTACGTAACAGGCATGCCTTTGCATGATAAGGAAAGTATGCACTACCTTTAAACAAAGGTCATAAATTCATAGGCATTTAAATATATATGCGCAGGAGTATGAAGAACAGAGTAAACATAGTGTTTACTGTGGTACTAAGGGGCAGTCTAATTTATATGGCTGATGTATCAACTCGTGCATGCAGTGTTTAAATTTAGTGGCATGTGCAGTGTTTAAATTTAGTGGCATGTGCATGACTAAAGGTACATAAGTTATATTTACATGTGAAAGTGAAACAACGTACAGATATTCATGTGAAATATGAAAATCTAGTAGTCCTGTAAATCAGCAATTAATCGAATTGTAGTTTAAAGTCTAACTCAAAGTTCACCTGCATTTCACTGCTAGCATGAAATTCTATTATTTTAATTGACCTATGAATTTTATCGAATTTGAATTTGATCTCATTTTTTTATGTATGGGATAAGGAGTTATGGAAGTCACATGATTAATGACAATTCCATAAATCTTGTTTTACTTTAACTTGTGTTGTGATAATGATGTACATCATACGGTTATGAAAAATTGGAATGCAGTTTTGGACGCAAAATTTGGTTTATGAATACTAATCATATAGCACTGACAAATTAGAATTGCCTGTCACTTTTTTCCTGTTCTTTTATATTTGTTTCTCTTTTAAATGGCGTTGCCCAAGTCATTTAACATCCTAACATTTCATTACTTTCTGTTCTTTGGCAATATGCATTCTTTGGTGCTAATGATGTCGCCAAAGAAGTTGATTAGAGGATGATGAAGTTTGATAAAATAGGTTTGGGATAGGTTAATCATCTGAGTTAATTTGGTTGTAGAACGGGGTGTGAAAAGAAAAAAATTATAATAATATGCTGCTAATCAAAACAGAACTAGAAAATATATTGTTAATTCACTTCAGAAGCAGGTGAAAGAAAAACTAATGACCCTGAGACTTGCATTTATTTGATGAGTTGGCTTTATAATTTAGTAGCCTGTAGAGGAAGTAACAAATTTTACCTGTCTGTAGATTGCGTTCAAATTCTGGTACAAAAAAAAATAAAGGGATGCAACTGTTTTCGTGAAATGGAAATTTGAATATGCAGTAGTTTCCTCTGTACGAGTGTACAGTTGTTTACTTATTTATAAAAATTAGAATTGAAAGTTTAAATGAATAACATAGAATCTTACTCTAATTGTACGACCTCATATATTCCTTGATTTGTTTATGCAGCATCATGTTTACTGCTTTAAATTGTATAGCGGACTTGGATTCATTAGTTTCAATCAGATGTTAGTGTGACCGATTTATTGAGCGTGTGAATGATTTAATTTGATTTGATATTTGGATTGCTTAATGTCTTTAGTATGTTAATTCGTGATTTTCTATGATATAAGATACCGAAATTGAACAATGACAAATTAAGCAGGCTTGGGTGATAAATTCTTAAGTGATTAATTTAGTTTGAGTTAATTTAATTAATTTAATTATGGGTTAAATTGGTCTTGCTTATGGATGATTGAATTGTACTGAATGATTGAATTATCGCGTGATGCTATGTGATATGCAATGCCATGTTGAACTGTGATGGAATATTATGTAAACCGACATCCTGTTTAAGAAATTGAATTGTTTTTTTTTACTTAAACAACTTGAATTAAGAGGACATTAGATTTGAAGAGGTCGGGGGTCGGGTATTGGCAAATACCCGAAAACCACCTCGATTTTTTTTATAGATTTAAGAGGAAATAGAATAAAGCAAATAACATGGCCATTTAAACTGAGTAACAGTAAAAACATTGTTTGGTAATTAGTGATTGACTATAACAAGTTAAGAACTCCTAGAGGTATGAGTTACCCGGGTTTTCAGATAAGTTTTATATCTTAGTATTTCTTGTTATGGGTTTACTCACGCTGGTTTTCAGCCTGACCCGGGTGTTACTTTGATGTAATGCTTTGGTCAGACCGAGTATTACAGATTTTCAGGTAAGGACGTTCTAGAGCTCAGGCGAGCTAAATGGCAGGAACATATAGAGCATATACCGCTGTTTATATTGTTGTTGTCTTGGACATGTTGTTCAAAATCGTCCAGTGTTGTGAAATGGATTGTGACTCTGTTGTATAAAAATATAAATATAATGATATAGTTCTTCTTTGTATATCTGTTATTTATGTGATATTATGTTTTGATCCGCTGCGAATGTGAGGTTTCAATGACGTGTTTCTGTTTCTTCTTCTTTCCTTTCTTCTTTTCTCTAACTATTTGGAATTTTCTGGATTGAAATTTCTGGGTCGTTACATATGGTACAAAACAGAATCGTATAAGGCGCGCTAGGGTAGGTGACATGACACAACTAGGCAATGCCAGGGTAGATATACTAATTACGCTTCCGGGTCGGTGGTAAGCGTAGCCGCAGCTACCGCCCACCTCGATCCACACCCCCAAATCAAAGAAATCAAAAGTGGCCACCGAATAAAACCAAAGTCAGAGTAGAACATCGAAGGGATGTGTCTTATCAAAGGTGCTACCTTAATTAACCCGTCAATCGCTTCTGTTTTAGCCACCTTATGCCAACTCACGGGAGTTGGGTCCATGTATTTACCTTAAAGGAAACGCCGCCACGATCCTACTTCATTCTGGAATCTCCACCGCGTACACGGTTGTTAAAGTGGTTTTCGGGGTTGGCAGAGAGTATGACAACTTCCGATCCCGGTCTCTTTAACAACCAAACGTTATTATAACACCGCGGTTATTTCAAAATAATTTATACCTTTAAAAACCAGAATAAAATATTCATTTCAAGACTACATAAATATGATATCATTTATATTTAAAGCCCCAAATCCATATGATATCAAATATATCTTTTAAAAAACATAGCCTTTTCAAATCTATATACCTTGAAACTATAGCTTTGAAACATAACTTTTAATATTTAATGGTTTAAATACTATATGTAACGACCCAGTACACATGTCGGACTTGAATTGTTCAAAATACTGCGTTGTAGAATAAATTTGGCAAAACTCAGAATATACAGTAAATAAATCACAGAATCACAGACACAGATATCAAAACTTACAGCGGAAATAAAATATTCAGTGGTTCATGAAGCCCCTATAAAACTTTAACCAAATAGAATTACATAGTTCAAAATCTGCAATACAGCTTTAGACATAAATAGAATCAGAGTCTTCCAAAGTCTTGATTTCAAATAAGATAAAGACTGAAAAGCTTCCGGCAGCACGAGTGATCTACAGGATGACCTAGCTCCGGAAAGAAAAACTGAAGCTGCAACTCAGGCTGACCCGAGCGTAAAAATAAAACATAACACTCGAGTCAGGACATACATACTTATATAATGTAAGCTAATTCAAGTGTACTGTAATATAGAGCAAGTAACTTAAAGGATGCTTGGGACCGCCCATCCTCTAAGGATCCGTCAAACTATTTACTATGTAGTATATTGCGCTATTATAATAGTGTCTATTTATAAAATAAACTTACTTTTTAATAGCATTAAGGGGTTACCCATATAGCCCTTAACACAAATAATGCCAATAGTCTATACAGTACCGTAATACCTCCTGATCGGGAGGCTACCAGAGGATACTCCGTAGGTACGACACAAATAGAAACTCGTAGTAAAGGCTCGGTATGGTAGGTGACACGGCACAACTAGGCAATGCCAGGGTAGATATACCAATTGCTATCCAGGCTGGTGGAAACGCGTAGCCGCAGTTACCGCCCACCTCGGACTAACTCCCCAAAATCAAAATATAGAAGTGGCCACTGAATCAATCCAAGTCAAAGTATAATATCGAAGAGGAGCGTCCGATCAGAGGAATAACCTCATTGGCCTGAGAATCGCTCCTGTTTTAGCCACCTTATGCCAACTCACGGGAGTTGGGTCCACGTATTTACCTTACAGGAAACGTCGCCACCACCTACTTCATTCTGGAATCTCCACCGCGTACACGGTTAGTCAAAGTGGTTTTCGGTATCGACAGAGAGTATGTCCATATCCGATCCCGGTCTCTTTGCCAACCCATCGTTATTATAACACCGTGGTCATTTAAAAACAGTTTATACTTTAAAACCAGAATAAACATTTCCATTTCAAAACTATAAATACGATATCATTTTAAAACCCAAAACAATATGATATCGTTATATTCAAATATAATTCTTTTCCAAAACCATACTGCTTAAAATTTATAATATCTGGAAACCAAATATTTGAATTTTATCTTCAAAACATAATATTTTGGAAATTTTACTTTAAAAATGGTATTTATACTTTGAAATCAAAATAAATTTCGAATTCCTTCAATATCAAAATATTGATTTAACATTTCATGTTATAATATACCATTTAAATTTGTTCAATCCATTTTGGAATTTATAGCCTTTACCAAATTTTGAAGTTTAAATTCTTCCTTTAAAACCACAAAACAAATTCTTAACTTGTTACATATTAAATTCCAAAATTTACAATTTTTCCCAAAATTTATTTCCATAAATTTTAAAACAATCAAATTCTAGATTCTGTAGCACTTATGTAATGCTACCTAAAGTTACGGGTAAAACCAGTCCAATTTCAAAAAGACAGCATTTAAATGCTGTAGTATTATTTACTTAATAAATATTTCCAACTATAACTTATTTATTTATATATTTCTTAACTGAAATCTTATCCTTTCAAAAATCCAGAATTTCCAAAATAAGTTATATTCCAAAATTTTATTCAAATATTTATTTATTTATAATCATTTATAACTCATTCAAAATCAAAATAAAATCCTTTAAAGATATTAAATCAAATATTTAACTTTCAAAATAATTTTAAATATTTCAGAAAATATTATAAGAACCACGGGCCTGTATATAGTTTTCTAGCCTAGGTCAAGTGATACGGATTTATATCATTTCAATCCGTAATTTACAAAACCCGGGTTCTATCATTTCAAACCCGCAATCCCAAGTTATCAGTTAAGCAGTTAACAGAATAATTGAACAATAATAATCATTTAGGCCTATCATTTCAGCCCATAAAAATCTAAATTAACAGGGAACTTGCAGTGGTGATTTAAGCAGTAAATAAACAATAATATAATATAACTGCAGAAATAATACAACAGATAAATAACTGATGAGGTGTCAATTAAAATGGGGTTCATCATTCTACAGACAGATAATATCTAAATAGAAATTTTTACACATACACTTGCGATAATTTACCAAAATATATGTACGTATGTCTGGTGAGAAATACTCACCTGGATGTTGCAGAAAATTTGAATTCAAAAACGACGATTCACCGGTAAAGACTGACAGAGGGTAACGATCAAAATTCTCGGATGTCGCCTAGATTCAAATCTATAACAGGATTCAAAATATTGAATACGCGACTTTAGAATTTACGGTCAAAGAAAAATTAAAACAAAACGAGAATTTGGTTGACTTGCTCGACCACTCCACCGTGTAAATATGACCAACATATACCCAAATACGTGAACCGTGCTAACACAAAATTTTACGACAAAATTTCCTAAAGTCGGACCAGAAAATATGGGGACGTCTCTCAACTATGTCGTGATACACATGTACACGTGCACACTTTAAATTTCAACTTGCTCATGTACATGAACACACGCCAAACATCTTATTGTTGCCTAACATACTTCAAACTTAGATTTACGGCTTGTATTCAGTTTCAATCTTAAGTTTAGACTTAGTTTTAAAACATTGCTTTACAGTTTAATCCCTCTTTAAATTTAAACTTCCCAGGCTAAAACTGTAACAGGCAAACTACAGTGCTTCGAGACAGCTAGGAAATTACTTCGAGTCACACAGGTCGTTGCTTCGAGAAAAATATGCTAAAGCTTCGGGTAAAATATGTAAACTTCAAATAAACACCTACTGCAACTTGGTCACAACTACTCCCAGATTTTCAACTGAACACTTAGGCTAGATGGAATATGCAGACTGCTAAAATTTCCACACTATAGTTCTAGCTTACCCACATCTGTAACTTTATACAAATCCTGGAAAAGAACATGCAGACTTCCTCTTATGGCATGAATGAAATCAAAAAAACTCGCATCTTAGTCCTAATCTGCTCTGTAAATGGATACATCATGCTACTGTCCCTTACGTCATCTCCTACTGCTCGTTCTTAACTTGGTCTTACAATATTTGCTTTACACTTTAATTCAAAACAACTTTCCAGACTTATATATGAATTCTCCTATCAAAACATGCCCACTCCTATGCACAAATTTCAACACTACTTTACCCAGTCCCATTTCAAATTTACTTTCCAGGTTTGGCAATCCTATTTGCTACCAAGTAAAATGTGAATATAAGCAAAGTAAGAACTTTCCCCCTCTGAAATATCCATGGTGCTATGAATGCGCACAGACATACACGTGTGCACAGAATCAAACATGCCTACCTTTTCCCAGCTTCTCAACTGTCCAGTCAACACCCCAAGTTGCACAGCCCATATACATATGCAGACCCAACTCATCTCACTATGCTTCCCACCTCTCCAGTATCAAGTCACTCAGTGGTACCCAACATGTATGTCCTATTACAAATTTTTGTATATATGCAGACTTAATCTTAAGGTGTGAATGCAGATCTGAAACTCACCTACTCGTTACATACTTTACAATGTCTACTAATACAAGTTTGGACTTAAAATGGAAACAAACTTCACTGCTTCATTTACTGGCATCCCTGATATGTACAACTAACTTATAAATTAATATTGGAAATGAATATACAGGCAACTCTAGGCAAAGCACGTCTCTGGTCACATCATCTATTGTTCTCTGAGTTCATGTAGTTCTAAGGTATATATATATTTTATAAACATAAAAGCAACTGAAAACTCACTAGGCTTGGTCCAACAAAAATACTAAGCTTTAAAATTTTTCACAATTGGGACTTCCCAGGTTCTAAAAACAAAAACAGTCATAATCACTCATGTTATGAAAATCCTAGGTTTTGTTAAAATAAATCAAAAGCATGCTAACTAAATCAAAATCACCACTGAAACTTCCTATACTAATGCCAAATAAACATGCCTTGCCAATTGCTACACTATGCAAATACTCTTTCAGATGAAAGCTAAAACTCACGGCCCCTGCCTAACAAATATGCAGACAACAATAACACCTTCTTTTGTTTCAGGTCTGGTCGTGAAACAATGGTGGACTGGCCGAGCAAACTGCCAAAGAAAGGAGAAGAAACTGAAAGAATCAAAGGAACAAGGTGAATATTACCTGATCTGGATTCACGAGAAGAAGCAGAGGAGTTGAGATCCAGGAAAGAAAAATGATGGAGTGGGTAAATACATATAGGCAGTGAGAAAAATTTATGGGAGAGGAAACGTATCAGTTATATTGATATTAATATTGTTGATATGGACGCAAATTTTCTCATCAGTTACAAAAGAATGCTACACGCATTGATCCTCTGCACGATCAATGGAAAGGCAGGCATTGAATTTGATTGGTAATACGTTATGTCTCTTGCCTAATTCACGTGTGAATTCAAAGCCGAGAGGTTTCAACTTGAAAGTTTGTTGATGTTTTAAAAGCCAGATTAATGGCAAGCTTTGATAAAGGAAAGAGTAAATGGCTTGCGTGATTCAAACTGCTGCCAGTTTTAAGAAATATTTGATTTCACATTCTCATTTATTAAGGCGTGATTATAGACTGATGGTTTGCAGATAAAGGATTTGTTTGAGTCGGAATCAAATGGGAAAATGGGAAAAAAAAACAAGCAGCTAAAAGGTTTTAAAGTATCAGTTTCAAAAGTTTTAACATGCGTGATTTATGTCTAGTTACAAATTTTGTACATACTTCATGTTAATTTCATTCATTTTATGCATTTAGATTTTTGGTTTGAAAACAATAAATGAAATGGCAAGAATTTTTGCAAAGCTTTAGGAAAGAACGTATACAGATTAAATTTAAAATCAAACTGTCGGTCTAAAATAACGTTTGCTATAAAACTACTAACTGATATTTTTTTCTTCAAATTTATTTGAAAACTTGATTTTTATACTACGTTAAACAGACGCAGTCTAGAACATCAAAAATTTCTGTAAAAAAAAAATAACATTTTAAAATCACACGTTTTATTACGTTGCTTATACCCTATAATTGACGCGTCTTTTGAACGCGAAATTTAACAGTTCAAACATAGCTTAAATTTCCACAGTTATTATTTAATTTAATTGACATTCACAATTGTATAAAATATGTCTCCAAATTAAATAATTAAACTATATTGTTAAACACAATTTATATAAATTATATTTCAAAATTAAAAATAATTAAAAGAAATAAATAGCCAAAAACTAGGGTTGTTACACTCTCCCCCACTTAAGAACTTTTCGTCCTCGAAAAGGAGCGAAAGAAAAGAAACAAAGGAAGATAAGCTAGACAACAAGTACCGTAAACGAATAGTTCCAGATTTTGAAGCACGAAGAAGATCCTCTAGAATCGGATTTCCCTTTCAGTTTGACCGCCAGTCTATGGGTGGTAAGCGGTGCTCAGACCCCGATGAGTAACAAAGATTTCAAAGATTATCGAAAGATTCCTAAATAGACTGGTATAAGCAATAGTCTCCCAATCCGTAGCAGATAGGGAAACCAAGGATATTTAAAGATAGTTTGAAAACAAAATAAGATAATAACTTTGAAATCATAATGCTTTTGAAATCGTAATACTTTGAAAGTCATTAAGATTTTATAGATTTTATCATTTGGAAATCATACTACTAAAATCATAACACTTTTAAAATAATCTTCATTTATTCAATTATAAATTTTCCAAAACATTTTATTTTAGAAACAGCAGCACTTATACTATGCTACAGTAGATATAATGGTATCTCCAATCAGTTCATTATTTTACTCTTAATTTTTAATAAATAACCTACCACTTTATTTAAAATACCTATTTTATAAATAAGATGTTCCTTCAATAAGTTAGACTTGAAATTTTCATAAAAAAACAAATTCTCAATTATCAAATTTTAGCGATATTAAAATCCGTCTTAACTATTTAAATCCTATTTAAACATCACTTAAACTATGATTTTAAGATAATAATCCTTACTACAAAATATCCCTTTCAAATATATTTTTCTTATTCAAAGATACATTGTTTATTACACAAACATATTCATTTCAGGAAATAACCTTTATTAACATTTCTTAGTTATATTTAAGGTTCCATATTAAATCAATTTTGATTATTAAGTTATTTAAATAAATTCCTTAAATTCCTTATTTACCTCCATTAATCTTTTATAACTAAAACTTAAGTGTATAACATTTATTATAACCACTCGAGGTTTATTTATAAAAATCCTTTTATATTGTATATTATCCAATTTCATTGTTAACTTTTGAAAATCAAGGTAAGTTATATTGAAATGAGATTGGGTATTATACAACTAAAACTTTCAAATTCAATTATCTCCAATTGGAATTTCTTATTCAAAATTTTATTTTATTTTATTTTATTGAAATTTTTCTTAAGAGAAAAAAAAATTAAGAATTAAATTTCTGATTCCCTTCACACCATTTAGAGATAGATATACATAATATGTCAAATCAATTTTATAAATTAAGTCATATTCTAGAAATTCAAATCAAATAAAATCTCAAGGTAACACTGTAGCCAGACTACAGAATGGTCTTTTCACTTCGAAACTCGAAAATGAATGTCGATGATGCTGCAGTCATCACCGAAATTATTTTCCAGTGACAAAGAGAAGAGCACTAAATTTTAAAATTCTTTGGAAACAAATTTCTATTCGAAAATACTTTAAATAATATATCCTTTTTAAAAATTTTAAACTCAAGGTTCGAAACCATCGGAAATTTAATTCTCAAGTTCTAGTTTTAAATTCATTTCTGTTTCCAAATTAATTTATAACCATTGTTTATATTCAATCATTTATTAGACAAAACACATGGTTTACAAAATCATAAATAAAATCAAAACTATTATCTCTCGACAAATAGTTAAATTAATTATAAAATTCTAAAAATTATACTTATATATAATATTAGATTTTTTTTTTCAATATAGGAATAAATCTTTCAAAACAAGGATAGAGACTCAAATTTGATGAACTCAAATCAAATAGAATTCAAGATAAGTTGGAATCAGAAGATCTGATGATAAAATCAGAATAAGGAAACTGGGTAAGTCTATATAAATCGCGGACAACCTTGACCCAGTCATCCGTGACTTAAAGAGTCAGATCGATGTGATTAGGGTAAATCTACATTTGATCTGAAAAGATAGAGTTTGGAATAAACAAAGATACTAGCATATAAACCGAGGATAAATATAAATCTCCGGTGAATCAATGCTAATTGTAAAGGAGTTTCACCCCTTAATTAGAAAAAATGGCGAGACCGCCAATTCACTATAAAGATCATCCGAAGTGGAGTTATGGGATACTCCAGAATCTAAAGAAGATGAAAAGTGAGGGACACGAATGAACTTTGGAACCGTAGGTAATGTTCCACAAATTCGAAAAGAAAGTGGTTCAATCTCGAATGAAAGTGATTCTGTAAATCAAATTTACCATACATTCTAAGTTTTGCCTAAAACCAAAGCTCTGATACCAAATGTAACGGGCCGCTCCAGTGGGGTAACGCCCACCGTAGCATACATTGGTACCTGTGTTCTGCCTTTACGGCCAGCCTCTCGACTGCACCACCAACCCCCGCGGGGACATGTAGGAGTAAGAGTCAACCGTTCGCTACCAAACCAGGAAGCGAGAACCCCCTATCATGCTGCACCCTCCAAGTGCAATGGCAGACACACATGTCGGACTTGAATTGTTCAAAATACTGCGTTGTAGAATAAATTTGGCAAAACTCAGAATATACAGTAAATAAATCACAGAATCACAGACACAGATATCAAAACTTACAGCGGAAATAAAATATTCAGTGGTTCATGAAGCCACTATAAAACTTTAACCAAATAGAATTACATAGTTCAAAATCTGCAATACAGCTTTAGACATAAATAGAATCAGAGTCTTCCAAAGTCTTGATTTCAAATAAGATAAAGACTGAAAAGCTTCCGGCAGCACGAGTGATCTACAGGATGACCTAGCTCCGGAAAGAAAAACTGAAGCTGCAACTCAGGCTGACCCGAGCGTAAAAATAAAACATAACACTCGAGTCAGGACATACATACTTATATAATGTAAGCTAATTCAAGTGTACTGTAATATAGAGCAAGTAACTTAAAGGATGCTTGGGACCGCCCATCCTCTAAGGATCCGTCAAACTATTTACTATGTAGTATATTGCGCTATTATAATAGTGTCTATTTATAAAATAAACTTACTTTTTAATAGCGTTAAGGGGTTACCCATATAGCCCTTAACACAAATAATGCCAATAGTCTATACAGTACCGTAATACCTCCTGATCGGGAGGCTACCAGAGGATACTCCATAGGTACGACACAAATAGAAACTCGTAGTAAAGGCTCGGTATGGTAGGTGACACGGCACAACTAGGCAATGCCAGGGTAGATATACCAATTGCTATCCAGGCTGGTGGAAACGCGTAGCCGCAGTTACCGCCCACCTCGGACTAACTCCCCAAAATCAAAATATAGAAGTGGCCACTGAATCAATCCAAGTCAAAGTATAATATCGAAGAGGAGCGTCCGATCAGAGGAATGACCTCATTGGCCTGAGAATCGCTCCTGTTTTAGCCACCTTATGCCAACTCACAGGAGTTGGGTCCACGTATTTACCTTACAGGAAACGTCGCCACCACCTACTTCATTCTGGAATCTCCACCGCGTACACGGTTAGTCAAAGTGGTTTTCGGTATCGACAGAGAGTATGTCCATATCCGATCCCGGTCTCTTTGCCAACCCATCGTTATTATAACACCGTGGTCATTTAAAAACAGTTTATACTTTAAAACCAGAATAAACATTTCCATTTCAAAACTATAAATACGATATCATTTTAAAACCCAAAACAATATGATATCGTTATATTCAAATATAATTCTTTTCCAAAACCATACTGGTTAAAATTTATAATATCTGGAAACCAAATATTTGAATTTTATCTTCAAAACATAATATTTTGGAAATTTTACTTTAAAAATGGTATTTATACTTTGAAATCAAAATAAATTTCGAATTACTTCAATATCAAAATATTGATTTAACATTTCATGTTATAATATACCATTTAAATTTATTCAATCCATTTTGGAATTTATAGCCTTTACCAAATTTTGAAGTTTAAATTCTTCCTTTAAAACCACAAAACAAATTCTTAACTTGTTACATATTAAATTCCAAAATTTACAATTTTTCCCAAAATTTATTTCCATAAATTTTAAAACAATCAAATTCAAGATTCTGTAGCACTTATGTAATGCTACCTAAAGTTACGGGTAAAACCAGTCCAATTTCAAAAAGACAGCATTTAAATGCTGTAGTATTATTTACTTAATAAATATTTCCAACTATAACTTATTTATTTATATATTTCTTAACTGAAATCTTATCCTTTCAAAAATCCAGAATTTCCAAAATAAGTTATATTCCAAAATTTTATTCAAATATTTATTTATTTATAATCATTTATAACTCATTCAAAATCAAAATAAAATCCTTTAAAGATATTAAATCAAATATTTAACTTTCAAAATAATTTTAAATATTTCAGAAAATATTATAAGAACCACGGGCCTGTATATATTTTTCTAGCCTAGGTCAAGTGATACGGATTTATATCATTTCAATCCGTAATTTACAAAACCCCGGGTTCTATCATTTCAAACCCGCAATCCCAAGTTATCAGTTAAGCAGTTAACAGAATAATTGAACAATAATAATCATTTAGGCCTATCATTTCAGCCCATAAAAATCTAAATTAACAGGGAACTTGCAGTGGTGATTTAAGCAGTAAATAAACAATAATATAATATAACTGCAGAAATAATACAACAGATAAATAACTGATGAGGTGTCAATTAAAATGGGGTTCATCATTCTACAGACAGATAATATCTAAATAGAAATTTTTACACATACACTTGCGATAATTTACCAAAATATATGCACGTATGTCTGGTGAGAAATACTCACCTGGATGTTGCAGAAAATTTGAATTCAAAAACGACGATTCACCGGTAAAGACTGACAGAGGGTAACGATCAAAATTCTCGGATGTCGCCTAGATTCAAATCTATAACAGGATTCAAAATATTGAATACGCGACTTTAGAATTTACGGTCAAAGAAAAATTAAAACAAAACGAGAATTTGGTTGACTTGCTCGACCACTCCACCGTGTAAATATGACCAACATATACCCAAATACGTGAACCGTGCTAACACAAAATTTTACGACAAAATTTCCTAAAGTCGGACCAGAAAATATGGGGACGTCTCTCAACTATGTCGTGATACACATGTACACGTGCACACTTTAAATTTCAACTTGCTCATGTACATAAACACACGCCAAACATCTTATTGTTGCCTAACATACTTCAAACTTAGATTTACGGCTTGTATTCAGTTTCAATCTTAAGTTTAGACTTAGTTTTAAAACATTGCTTTACAGTTTAATCCCTCTTTAAATTTAAACTTCCCAGGCTAAAACTGTAACAGGCAAACTACAGTGCTTCGAGACAGCTAGGAAATTACTTCGAGTCACACAGGTCGTTGCTTCGAGAAAAATATGCTAAAGCTTCGGGTAAAATATGTAAACTTCAAATAAACACCTACTGCAACTTGGTCACAACTACTCCCAGATTTTCAACTGAACACTTAGGCTAGATGGAATATGCAGACTGCTAAAATTTCCACACTATAGTTCTAGCCTACCCACATCTGTAACTTTATACAAATCCTGGAAAAGAACATGCAGACTTCCTCTTATGGCATGAATGAAATCAAAAAAACTCGCATCTTAGTCCTAATCTGCTCTGTAAATGGATACATCATGCTACTGTCCCTTACTTCATCTCCTACTGCTCGTTCTTAACTTGGTCTTACAATATTTGCTTTACACTTTAATTCAAAACAACTTTCCAGACTTATATATGAATTCTCCTATCAAAACATGCCCACTCCTATGCACAAATTTCAACACTACTTTACCCAGTCCCATTTCAAATTTACTTTCCAGGTTTGGCAATCCTATTTGCTACCAAGTAAAATGTGAATATAAGCAAAGTAAGAACTTTCCCCCTCTGAAATATCCATGGTGCTATGAATGCGCACAGACGTACACGTGTGCACAGAATCAAACATGCCTACCTTTTCCCAGCTTCTCAACTGTCCAGTCAACACCCCAAGTTGCACAGCCCATATACATATGCAGACCCAACTCATCTCACTATGCTTCCCACCTCTCCAGTATCAAGTCACTCAGTGGTACCCAACATGTATGTCCTATTACAAATTTTTGTATATATGCAGACTTAATCTTAAGATGTGAATGCAGATCTGAAACTCACCTACTCGTTACATACTTTACAATGTCTACTAATACAAGTTTGGACTTAAAATGCAAACAAACTTCACTGCTTCATTTACTGGCATCCCTGATATGTACAACTAACTTATAAATTAATATTGGAAATGAATATACAGGCAACTCTAGGCAAAGCACGGCTCTGGTCACATCATCTATTGTTCTCTGAGTTCATGTAGTTCTAAGGTATATATATATTTTCTAAACATAAAAGCAACTGAAAACTCACTAGGCTTGGTCCAACAAAAATACTAAGCTTTAAAATTTTTCACAATTGGGACTTCCCAGGTTCTAAAAACAAAAGCAGTCATAATCACTCATGTTATGAAAATCCTAGGCTTTGTTAAAATAAATCAAAAGCATGCTAACTAAATCAAAATCACCACTGAAACTTCCTATACTAATGCCAAATAAACATGCCTTGCCGATTGCTACACTATGCAAATACTCTTTCAGATGAAAGCTAAAACTCACGGCCCCTGCCTAACAAATATGCAGACAACAATAACACCTTCTTTTGTTTCAGGTCTGGTCGTGAAACAATGGTGGACTGGCCGAGCAAACTGCCAAAGAAAGGAGAAGAAACTGAAAGAATCAAAGGAACAAGGTGAATATTACCTGATCTGGATTCACGAGAAGAAGCAGAGGAGTTGAGATCCAGGAAAGAAAAATGATGGAGTGGGTAAATACATATAGGCAGTGAGAAAAATTTATGGGAGAGGAAACGTATCAGTTATATTGATATTAATATTGTTGATATGGACGCAAATTTTCTCATCAGTTACAAAAGAATGCTACACGCATTGATCCTCTGCACGATCAATGGAAAGGCAGGCATTGAATTTGATTGGCAATACGTTATGTCTCTTGCCTAATTCACGTGTGAATTCAAAGCCGAGAGGTTTCAACTTGAAAGTTTGTTGATGTTTTAAAAGCCAGATTAATGGCAAGCTTTGATAAAGGAAAGAGTAAATGGCTTGCGTGATTCAAACTGCTGCCAGTTTTAAGAAATATTTGATTTCACATTCTCATTTATTAAGGCGTGATTATAGACTGATGGTTTGCAGATAAAGGATTTGTTTGAGTCGGAATCAAATGGGAAAATGGGAAAAAAAAAAGCAGCTAAAAGGTTTTAAAGTATCAGTTTCAAAAGTTTTAACATGCGTGATTTATGTCTAGTTACAAATTTTGTACGTACTTCATGTTAATTTCATTCATTTTATGCATTTAGATTTTTGGTTTGAAAACAATAAATGAAAAGGCAAGAATTTTTGCAAAGCTTTAGGAAAGAACGTATACAGATTAAATTTAAAATCAAACTGTCGGTCTAAAATAACGTTTGCTATAAAACTACTGACTGATATTTTTTTCTTCAAATTTATTTGAAAACTTGATTTTTATACTACGTTAAACAGACGCAGTCTAGAACATCAAAAATTTCTATAAAAAAAAAATAACATTTTAAAATCACACGTTTTATTACGTTGCTTATACCCTATAATTGACGCGTCTTTTGAACGCGAAATTTAACAGTTCAAACATAGCTTAAATTTCCACAGTTATTATTTAATTTAATTGACATTCACAATTGTATAAAATATATCACCAAATTAAATAATTAAACTATATTGTTAAACACAATTTATATAAATTATATTTCAAAATTAAAAATAATTAAAAGAAATAAATAGCCAAAAACTAGGGTTGTTACACTATATTACTTAATATAATAAAATAACTTCTTTAAATTTCACAACAAAATCCTAATATCAATTTGAACCTCCAAATAAACCATTTTAATTCCCATATATTTCACAGCTTAAATATTCTATATTTCAAAACTTAAATTTTTATAGTTCATATTTTCCACTCTTTAAATATTCCACTATTTCAAATGGATTCTTTGAAAATTTAATATATCAAATCCAATTCCTATTATTTAAAACTTGAAATGTATACTTAATAGAACAAATATTATTTAAGTAAAACCCTTAAACTTCAATAACAGGATATTCTTTTTAATTAAATTAACTTGATAATATTCTTTAAATCAATTGGATATTCATTTAAATTCTCAAATCAAAAATCAAGTTATACAATCATACCCTTTAAATCTTAATTTATTTACATTTCAAAACAAACTTTTCGAAGATAATTCTTAATTATTTTAATTCAAATCATATTCACCTTTATCTTCAACCTTATTTTTATTCGAGTTATTATAAACTCTATATACAATAGAATTTCAAATATATTCTTAACCATATTATAAAAACAAAATCAACTTCATTATTTAGCTTATTTTAAAATTCGAATAAATTTATACATAGCTAAATTCAAGAATTTTCACTATATATATCAAAATTTAATATTTATTAAACTGTATTCTTTCCAAAACCATAGAAAATCATTTCAAAAATAATTATATATATACCACGGTGCCTGTATATAATTTTCTATCCTATGGTCAAGTGATACGGATATTTATCATTTCAATCCGCAATTTAAAAATAAATATGTGGTTATATATCATTTCAAACCGCAATTCCGAATGAAATGAAAATGCATAATAACTTGCAGTTTATACAATATAAATACAGCATCCATTCATCCATCATATCAATCATCAACATTTATCAATTTATCATCCAATTCAAACAATCGCATCAATAAATAACAATTATTTACTGGCAGTTTATTTTTCAATAATGGATTAAATAACTGTTTAACTGTATTTTATATGCAATAATAAATAAATTTATCAAGCAGGTTATATGCAATAATAAATTTAGCTAAAACATTAACTGGCAGTTTATATGTAAAAATGAATTAAATAACAATTTAACTTAAATAAATGCAGTTAACTGAGATGATGATTAAAAACATGCCAAACAGTCATAAATAAATTTCTAAACACATCACAAATCAATTTCACAAACAAAAGAAATTTTAGAGGTTGTGAGTGAGTTAAAACACTCACCTTTTGAATTTAAATTGAATTAAAATCCAATTTAAATCCAAAAATTCAATAGCCTCAGAATCTGCCCAAACTAGCATCAAAATGTCATAAATCTCAATACGATCCTAACAAAAAAATTCGCGTGTAAATCGGAAATTGTATGCGAAAGTTATTCAAGTTATAAGATGACTATTGCCATAATAAAGTGTATATATAGTGATTTTAAAATAAACAAAATAAATACTAAATTTCACGTTTTGGGATGAGGAGAGTAGGGTACCTGCTAACAAGGTGGTGGCAAGGCTTGGGTGAGGTGGAGAGGCTTTCACGCAACTCAAAGCTTCAAGAAGGATTAGGAAAAAGTGTTGCAACAGGTGAGGGAGAAAATGAAATAGGGTCATGTTTGCATAATGAAGTTCAGTGAGATTGGAAAATTGAAATGAGGCTAAAGGAGGATGGAACCAATGAAATGAATGCTTCAGGTAGCAAAAATGAAAATTTATACATTGCAAACAAAGAGGTGGTAACGAATAATAAATATAAAGTATCAAATGGACCGGTTATACTAAAACTTTGAGATCCAATTTCAAAACGTCTACTCCGCTAAATTAATTTCTATTAACCCTAAATATACACCTTATTAACACCCAATTAAATTTTATTAACACACGTTGAATAAAATATAACACTCCAATTAATGCCACTGGGGACCGCCGCTGCACACAATAAAAGATGAACCGAGGCTGGAAATTCAAATTTAAAAACGTTGTTTTTCTCAGCGCGCAATCACTATTCAAAATATTTAATTTACTTTAAAATATAAGGTTAGCATTAAAATCACTTCTATACTGCCTCAGATTGTTGTAAAATGAATGTAAAATGTTGTTTCAAAATTCAAAATTTTCCTTTTTTATAAAATTTTACTTATCTTAAAAATGAAACGTTCATTTTATTTTTCTCAAACTGTTCTTTTATTTTCATTAAAAATGCTCTTTCTATTTAACCCAAAAATGTACGTTTCTTATATTAAATGCCATAAATTTCAATTAACTTCTCTTTCCTTTTAATTTAAAGATTCCTGATATGGATTAGATGTTGCAAATTCCACACTTTCAAAGCTTTAACTTCTATTTCAATTGTTTATAGATTATACATTAATCTTCCAAAATTTTAAATGAAATTATCTTTCCATTTATTTTCAATACATTCTTCTTATTGTATAATTATTTTGTTTCATATCTATTATTCAATTCACTATTCTTAAACGGATAAAAATTTTCATTGAATTTGCAAACTATTACCATAATATTCTTACGTTCCATCTAACTTTCTATTAACGTAATAATTAAGTGTTAAATTTCATTTATTTGCCATAAATCAAATTATTGAATTTTTCTACACTTCAATTAAATTAAAAATCTTACCTTCCATTCTTTTAAATTCAGTCAAACATTATCTTATGGGTACATTTTACATTACTGTAAATCCAATTCCCTAATATTTTCAAGTAATCAACTAAATTCATAACCTATTATCAATTGACAAAAATAAAATTTCATACCTTACATTGATTATGTCAAATTACATTTTACTGCATATTATTTCATCAGTTGAATTTATTTTCCAATTTGCTGATTTCAATCAATTAAACTTTACCATCTGTTTCAATAAATTGGGTACGCACAAATTTAGCTATTCAAAATTTCAATTTACGCTACAATTATCATGGTTTATATCATATTGCATTAATATCCCTAATTTATCTTAAATTTCCTCTACATTTCCTTTAACGTAAAATTTAACTGTTATATTTCATTTATTCACAATAAATTCAATTATTGAAAGTTTTTTCTTTTCAATTAAATAAATAAATCTAGCTTTCAACTCCTTAAATTTGCCAATTGTCATATTATAAATGAAATTGACATTATTTTCAAATATTACTTTATATTAACATTAACGTCATAATTTATTTGTATTTATTGCAATCGGTTACTAGTTATACTTTAATACACTAAATAAATGGTTAACCTAAATAATTGTTTCCATTTAACATTTACTTCCATTTACAAGCTATTATTAACACAAATGTTGTGATTGACTTAGCTCCAATTAAGAAAATTAGATGAATGGGTAAATTTGAACAATTATCGCTAAATTCCAAATTTACTCACATTCATACTTAAATATCAACTACAATTTATTGAAATTACTTACTTAGCCTTGATTCAATCACATTGCAATTTATTACGTACTATTTCTCAATTAACATAAACTTTGAATTTAATTCCCAATTTATTTAATGCAATCAATTATGACTTTTACAACTTAAATACATTCATTGGTTCGTAGTTATTTCATTAATGCATGCTTTATTCCATACTATTTAGTTATATTTGCCAAATATGTACACTAATTACTATTTATATTCTTAATCCATTTATTTTCTTGTATACAATTTATAGCCAAACATACATTTAGATTATTTTCTATAATTGGAATTTTATGCAAGTTCATAAATCATTAACCTTAAATTTGCATTGTTTCTATTAAATTTTCATTCACCTCCGTTACCCTTTTAATAATAACGTATAATTTCAATAATGACCATTTAAAATTACGTTTCTAACATTTATTGTAATTGGTTTTCATAATTTGGAATTCGCTAGTTTAGTTAGCCTTAACGTTATTACATTAAATCTACATTCAGTTTCATTTAATATAGAATTTAATTCTTATTACTTACCATTTAATTCATAAATTATTAATTACCTTCAAAATTAGATAAATTTGATTTGATTGCCATCTTCACTATATCCATTATTACTTAACTTCAAATTTACAATTTCACTCAAATATAACTTTACAAATTTTTCTCAATTAATAGGTATTACACAAATATCGTTACTTATCAACTTGCATAAACCTTTTCACATACATTTTCATTCAACTACTATTCAATATATTTTACTTCAGCATTCATTTTAATATTAACTTATAAAGTTTTTTTTTCATCTAAATTTAATTACTAAATTTTAATTTAAAACAACCAACTTAATTATTAAAATTCACGGGTCGTTACACCACAACCCCGAGGCCACAGAACCTCGCGATCACCAGTAATCGACGAAATTCCTTTTTCCCATTCTACCCAAAATTTCCCACCAACCACAAACCTAAAATCTTGATATAACCATTAAAAATCATGGTTTACTGTAACGTCTTCTTTCTAGTTAAACTACTCTATAATCTCGCATAAAAATATTTTTAATAAATGAAATTATATATTATAGACACACTTTCTTTGCAGATCGTAAACTATAATGTTTTATATGAAGAGGAAATGATTTTTGATTGAGTTTTGGGTCAGTAAACAAAGAATAGAGACTTACTCAAACATGCACACATTATTTCATACATATATACAGGTAAAACCTAATTATACTTCCATGCAAAACATTTTACGACATTGCATCCATTATTTCATCACATGCATCCGAGAATAAGGTAGAATTAATTTAAGAAAAATGAACGTTTACTCACATGATGTTGAACAGAGGAGCTGTTTTATAAATCTAGATATACTCTTGATTGATCTACTTTGTTAAGCTTTGGATCTGCACTTAAATTTGAATCTTTGCTTTAGCTTCAGTTTTGAATACATGAAGGAGTTTGTTCGATTTTGTTTTAGTTTGATTCTTGGTTTTATTTTGGTTTTCTTCAGTTTTATTTTGCTTTAATTTCAAAAATGAAGAAAAGAAAGACTTCTTTTGCTATATATGCAAAAAAATTTAAAAAGAAAGAACAATTCATCTTGACACTTGTATTTTGCATGTTACTTAGCTTACAAAAGTCATTTTGCATGCATTTTATAACGACCCAAAACTTCTATCAATTGAAATTCGTATATTTAATTAATTTTAAATATTCATGAATAATTTTATAAGCTAAGTGAATTAAATTTCGAATATCTAGATTTAATTGGATAATTAAATCGATAATTTAATATTTGAAATTTCAGAAATAATTGGAAATTGTGTTTAATGTGATTAAAATTGATTTGTAAAGTTGTATTAAATTATATTGGAGTTAGAATGATGTTATCGAACTTTTAAAATTGAATTAAAAGTTAATTTGCAGAAATTGAATATTTTAATATTTAATCGACGAGTTAAAATAGCCATTTTTCAAATAATCTTGGATTTCGACGAAACTAGTTTCATCGAATCCATAATGTTATATTATTGTATGGTTTCAAATTTCGTGTCAATCAGACTTACAGTTTGTCCCGGGCAAGGTAAAACGCGTAGAAATCGATTCGAGTGAATTTTAAATTTAAATTAATAGATTTGAAATCGTATCTTGCAAATTTGATCGAATTGGCTCCCGATATATATTCCATTGCGTTTGGAATGGGCGTAAAACATTATAAACGCCAGGCCGCACGCTTCGTTTAGAGTTCGAATTTTTTTTGGATGAATAGTGTTCGTCAATTTTCTATAAAAGGCCTCCACATTCACAATTTTACTCAAACCCAAGGGTTTTGTTTCCAGCCTCCATCAACAGAAACAATGGCTGAAAAACTCTCTCCTTCTTCCTCTATTTTCTTCAAATCCACCAATTAAATCAAGAAACCTTCAAATGCAAAGTTGTAGAGTGTAGTGAGAGCTACATATTCAACGGCTGTGATCGAAAAATATGCTACGGATCGACGGCAATTGGGTGATGAACGCCATACGTTCGGCACGATTTTCGACAACAAATACAGGGCTGAGTTCGATCGGTCACTGGCTGTTGGTGGAGCATGCGTAGGCGAAGGGAATGGAGGTTGCTGATCGTCATATAGCTCGATGATGGTGGAGTATAGTTCGAGTTTGAAGTGGCGATATGGGTTGTTGTACGCGTGTAGAACTTGGGAAGTTTTCGCATGGGAGAGAAGAAGATTTCAAGGGCCAAGATCTGTAGTTTTAAAATCCAGCGGCCGAGATTATAGGTTTAGATAATAAAAGAAAATTTGTGAATTGAATTTTTTTAAATTCGTATAAACTTTGTAACGCGATAAATTGTTCATACGAGGTCGGAATTTGACGATAAGAATTGCGTTAACTTCGTATTGACGAATACTACGCGATGGAGCTAGATTGGAGTTGATTGGAGCTAGTGAAATTTTTGGGTAAAATTAAACGCGCATTTAATTTTATTCGAAATAAAACACTGCAACTGTATTGGAAGCAAGGTGAGAACTTCTCACTCAATCGAATTTGTTTCGATTTAAATTTTAAAATAGTTAAATTTAAAATTGCTTGATTGTGTAATTGAATGATAAATTGCTATTTGTTGAATTGAAATAGACCCTATAGGTCGTATATTAAGCGGAGGTTATTTATTAAAAGCATATACCGCGATATTTCACCTTGAAGTGGAATTGGTATTATATATGTACTTGGAGTTGATTTTCCCACATTATATAGCGGATGAGACCCTATTGCGCCGCATAATAGCGGAAATATTTTATGAACCCATATACCGCGGTATCCCGTATTGACACGGGATTGGTATTGTGCTAACATCTGTGGATGTAGGGAAACAGGTTGGAGAGATCCAACTGAATTCCTCACCCGTATTGATTTATTTACAGATATTGTGATACATTCTGTTATCATATTGATGTATGATGTTTGGATGCCGTGATTGTTATATTTAGTGCTGTTGCACATTGGGCCTGTTTTTGGAGTTTTATAAATGTTAAAGTAATGATTTTCAAATTTAAAAGGATTTTTAAAGTGATTTTGTAACGACCCGTTAAATTTGATGATATTAAATGAGTTAATTTAATATGATTTCTAATCTAATTTAGTATGAAATAAAAGTCTTAAGATTTTATTTGAGTAAATGTAGGAATTAGATATAGTAACTGTAATTTAAGGTTAACAAATTTAAATGTTTATATGGCAATAGATTGAAATAACGTAAATTGGCGTTTGTGGTTATAAGTTATAATTTGTTGATTAAATTGGTTTGTGAAATTAATACTGGAAGATATAAATCAGAGATAGTATTAATGAAATAATAACTTAATTGAATTGCAACTATATAAATGAAAGTAAATTTTATTTAGTGGATGTCAACATTGAATAAATTTATTTAAAATAAAAAGATTTAAATGCATGTTGGATAGAATATATGATTTATGGATTAAGTGGTAAGTAATTAGAATTTAATTCTATAAAATTTTGGAACTGAATGTACGTAAATAATTTTGTAGGAATAAGTTAATTAACAATCTATTTGTGCATACCCGATTTAATTGAAATAACAGAAAGGACAAGATCTTGATTTGCCTAGGTATGTATATATTGATAAACTATAACTAAGTAGGAAGTTTGGTAGTAAATAGGAAATAAGATGACAAAGGCAACTTGTAAATTAATAAATGAGTTCTTAATAATAAGTAGTAATTAATGCATAAATATACTTGGCATTTGGGATAATTACAAAATTTTACCCATTCATCTAATTTATTTAATTTAATCTAAATCTATGGCAACATTGTTGTTATTAATGATTGTAAGTGAATTTGAATGTAAAAGGGTAACAATTATTTAGGTTAACCATTTATTGAGTATATTAAGTTGAGAATGTAAATCGATTGAAATAAATCTAAATTAATTATTTTGTTGTGTTAATGTGTTCTAGTTAATAAAAGGGGAATTTATAAGAAATGAAGCCTGCACTAATGAAGTGCATTATAATTCAAATGTTATTTATACCCATAAATGCCTACTTACTGAATAGGAAGATTTCAAATCAATAAACGAATTTATTGAGGTTCCAATTCGTAATTTATAACATTTAATATAGACTCAATGTAAATTTATTGACTTAATTTGTGCAGTAGCGTAGATTTGGTTTGTGATTGAAGAGGGTTAATTTTATAGACGAAATTTATGCTAATTCTTTTATAATAGGACTGTGGTTTGTTTTAAAGTATAGGAAGCAGGATTTATGAACTTAATTAGAGTATTAAATTCAACCATTGCAATTATTGCATAATAAAAAGGAATTTAACGGTTAACTTTTTTTTCCGTTATTGAAATTTAAATGGACTTTGAGGATAATGATGTTAAATCATGAACCAATGTTAGTGGTATCCTTATTTTGGATAAAAGGTGAGAATATAAAGGTTGAAAATCTAATAAATGGGTTTTGAGAATTTAATTTATAATTCCTAAATATAAGGAAGTGGAGAAATTAACATTGCAATTGATAAACTTATCAACTTATAATTCACACCTAAACTTGTTAAACCATTTAAATTGATTAAGAAATATAAAAGCGATAAAATTTGGTCAAATTTTAGAATTTAAATATAAAATTGGATTTTATGATTTATTTTAATTTATTTAATGAATATAAAAATAGCCATTTTGGCTACGGACTCGGATTTCGACGAAACCAGTTTCGTCGGATCCGTATCGGTGAATTATTGTAGGGTTTCAAGTTTCGTATCGATCGGACCTGTCGTTTGATCGTACGGACGCGAAACGCCTTGAAACCGATTTAATTAAAATCAATTTGAAATAAATTTGGAAATTTTGTTTTCAGCATAACTTCTTCATACGATCGAATTTGGACGTGAAACTTTTTCCATCGCGTTCAGAATATTTTAAAATACCTATTTGGATATATGGGTTTAACATATTTCGTTTCGGGGTTAGAACGGGCTTTTTGGGCCATAGTTTGTTCCGTACGTTCATCTGTCTGGTCTATCTACTCCAATCCAACCCTACTTATAAATAGACGATTATAAACCCTAGCCTCCTTTCTATTCTATTCTCTTTTGTTGTACGTTCTTTTCTTCAACTCCTTCTCCTCCTCAAATGGATGCAAATGTCAGATCTGATTCTATTCAAATTTCAAATGAAAATTCAAACTCTCCAGAAAAATTCCAAAAATTTATATGTTAAAGCTCTCGGAATACGTAATCTGATGGTACAATTCGTTTTTCGATTCGAATTTTTGGTCGCCCTAAAATCAATGTTTTGTTTTCGGCCATCCATTGTGGGATATCGTTTTCAACGACGGATCGGCCACCATTCATCGATCAGGTTATCTGAGAGCGTAGAGGAGGTCGAGACTTGACGATCCAACGGTTTCCTTTGCGTTAAAGTCGTCGAGATCATTGGAATTTGGAGGTTAGAAAGCCAATAAACGCCTCGGCCTGGGGAGCTTACTACAGCGGCGCGTGGTTCGAGATGAAGGCCATGGGGTCGGCTCGGCGTGGGGGTTGTGAAAACGTGGTCTGATCGGCCTGAAGATGGCCGTGGGAGGTGGAAAGTTTGATATGGTGGTGGCGGCCTAAACCCTAGTCGCGATTTGCTGTAGCGCTTTAGTGAGGGGGACGCGCTGAAACCAGGGGGTGATGTGGCTATTTTTTGTGGTTAGTTTTATTTTTATTTTATTTTGTTTCAATCGATTCGAATCGCTATAACTTTTACATATGAATCCGGATTCACACGCGATTTTTTTTTGTTAGGATCGAAATTTAATTCCGGATCAGTTGGCACTGGTTTGGACAGATTTGGAGACTGTGCAATTTTTGGGTTTAAATCGAATTTAAATTAGATTTAAATTCAAAAGGTGAGTGTTTTAACCCACTCACAACTTCTAAAAGTTTTTATGTTTGTTAAATTTATTTTAGATATGAGTAGAAATTTATTTATGATTGTTTGGCATGTTTTATTCAGCATATCGATTAATTCACATTTATTTAATTTAACTGTCAATTTAATTCATTTATTGCATATTAATTGACAGTTAGAATTTATTTATTTGCATATAAAATACTAGTTAAACAGTTATAAATTTAATTGAATATAAAATGTTAGTTAATAACTGTCAATTATTTCTTGTTATATTGTATATATATTGATGGTTGTTAAACTGATGATGTTTGAAATAATTTTGATTGATGATGGGTGAATGGATGTTTTATTGTATATCATTAAACTGCAAGTCATCATGCATTTTCATTTTATTCGGGATTGTGGTTTGAAATGATATACAACCGCATTTTATTTTTAAATTGCGGATTGAAATGATAAATATCTGTATCACTTGACCATAGGATAGAAAATTATATACAGGCACCGTGGTCTATATATAAATTATTTTAAAGTGATTTCTATGGTTTGGATGGATACGGTTTATAAAATTTTTAAATTTTGATATTTTATAAATATTATTCTTCTAAATATATACATATGAAGTTAAAGTTTTGAATTTAAGCTGTGTATAAATCTGTTGAATAAAATGGGAATTTAGAAAATGGAATTTGAAATTTATATTATGTGTTTAAATTTGGAAATTTTTAAGGTATGATATTTATAACTGGATTTTCCAAGATAAAAATAAAATGAATATTCTAGTATAATTAAATTGATGAAAATATTTAATTGCTAGAAATTGGAGTTTTATTTATGGATTTTTATGTGAATATTCAAGACTAAATAATAGAACATTTAATTTGTTGAAAGAATAAATTCCAACTCTAATTTTGGAATATTAATACTCCAAATGGATATATATATAGAAATTGAAGTGGTTTGGTAACTTGAAAGTGATATTTAAATTTTGGTTTAGACTTTAAATAAAGAAATATATTTGTAAAGCCATGGAAATTATTTTCTTTACATAGTAACCTTAAAGTTAAACCATTTATTTCGTATAACCGTTGAATATCCAAACCATTCAAGTTTTAGAAGTTATGGTTTTAAAATATATGAATTTCGAAATATTATGCTTTGAAAGTAAAAGTCAAATATTTGGTTTCCAGATATTTTAAATTTTAAAGCAGTATGATTTTGGAAAAGAAATATGTGACGACCGCCCATGACTCCCGCACTAAAACAAGGAAAATAAAGGGCTGAAAGGCGTGCCAGGTAGCCATGGACGATAGTCAGGGTAAAATAAAACAGAAACTCTATCGCATAACTCACAGCGCATGGATAAAATACAATAGAGAAAATATATATAGTGAAGCTTCATAACAGGAAATCATCATATAAGCATCACAGTAGTTTGATACAATCATCTAAGCAAATCCATACATCAAAGCCTCACTACATAGCACTCAGAATATATATATACAAGCAGCGGAACACCCAGTACAAATAGTAAGAAAACTAATATGCAAAGCCTCCTGCTCGTCTTCGTCATCATCAGCGTGGATCTCCAAGAACAGCACCTGTCACCTGCTACCTATTCTGCCCATCCCAACATGGATGAACAGACCAAGGTAATAAGAGGAGACATAAAACCTTGAGTCAGACAAAGTCTTAGTGAGCAGTAAATTAACTACCAAACATACCAAAAGAGCATAAGGGATAAAAGGAATAGGAACCAAACCATCCCACTCCACCTCTTTCTACAGTGATAGCCCCCAGACACACTAAGGAGAAGCAAGTTTAACATAGCAGACAATTAAAATAAAGCAATAATCACTCGAGTCAAGGGCGATGTTTTCCAAATACAAACCCCCAAGGCCTAAACCAAGATCAGATAAGCACCCAGAAAATACCGCTCTTGAGACCGAATGATAATACAACCAAACATCCATGACTCTGGCTATCACTGTTATCATTGCCATGATTTCACCGTTAATTGTATGACCACCTGTCAAGGGCTAATGGTAACCCCGGTTCTAGACATAACCCCGCACGTCGTCGCAGCCCGTGCCTAGGAATTTTCGCAACTACCCAGAGTACTAGCACGTCGTCGCAGCCCGTGCTTGGAACGTCGTCGCAGTTCGTTCCAACGTACTCTTGCTTTGAGCATGCTAGAACCTTCAACAACGATAAGATCTCAGCCTCCTAGTCATCCTCCTCGACGACTATTTCCATATTAGCTCAAGCGCCTCTCAAGCTAACCATTATCACCAACCCGGATCGCATCACCGAGTTATCAACATAACTTTGCACGTCGTCGTAGCCCGTGCTTGGAACATCATCATGACCCATCCCAACTCAACATCATAGTCTGCCTCCTCGCATCATGGCAAAGTTCCATCTCAACATCATCCAATCCATACATATGAGCTTCAACATCCGCTTCATATGCCATAAGCTGCTTTCACCATTCAAGAGCCTTTCCACTTAGCTTTCGAATCATCTTCAATCATCTTGCTCCAAATCAACTACTAGCTAACTTGGAAACAATCAAATCAATCATACATCCAAACAATCAATCATTCAAACAAGATCTAATGAGCAATATTAACTATAATGGCAATTTCGTAAATAAATGAGTATAAATCTAACATGCATGAATCATAGGTTTTTAGCATAGATCTATCAAATATAAGACATGGGTTTTTCTTCTATAACTTAATAAATGAACTTGCATAGGTAAACATCTTCACAAACAATGGATCTATACTTGGATCTAAGGAAAATGCACAAAATCACTATCTACAACACTCCAACAAACCACCAATCCAATATACTCCTTTGGATCCGCGTGAGAGATAACTACCACTCACCAAATCACCTAAACACCTCAAAAACTAAACACTTCAGATCTGGACAGCGAAGATCAAGGCTTGATCCGACGAAATCTCGCTTAAAACGATGAAATCTAGCTCAAACGGATGAAGATCTTAACCTTTGGCTCTTGGATCTTCGATCTCAATCTTCGATCTTGGATGGATGTTAGAACTAGATTGGAATGGAGAAAAGAAGATGAAGAAATGTTGTAGTTGAGTTCCCAAAATGGCAGCACTTCGTCGCTTCAAAAACCGGTGCCAAAAAGTGAGCCAAACCCCTCTATTTATAGGCTGAATCAACCTTAGGTCGCCCGAGGTCTTAACTCGGAGCTCGCTATTAGGTCGTTACCGACCTAAAAAGACTCCGACCTAACATAGGTCGCTGCCGACCTATTCTCTTCTACGTCCTAACGGCTAACTTTGGCACGGCATAGCGAGCTAATAACCCACCGACCTAAAGCCGTTCTACGACCTAAAACACACGTGCCTTAACCATCCCACCGACCTAACGGCTTAGCCCTAGTGCCGACCTAAAGACTTAAACAGGTCTCCGACCTACCGTTATAACCAGATGCCGACCTAACTCTTAGCACAGAACCAGCTTAGGTCGCATACGACCTTATCCCTCGACCGACCTAAATCCTACCGAGCTAACGATTACCTTACGACCTAACACAAAACCGAGCCAACGACCTAACAATATAACTCGTAGCTCCTTAAGCCGGTATCCCCCCTTAACGTGTTATCCCGGTAACTTTGGTAGCTCGGCATCTCCACTAAGTCGACCATCACTAAGTCGGTCAACCCCTTAACTCGGCCATAGCTCTAAACCATTAGCTCTTAGGTCGGTCACTCCCCTTAGGTCGGTCCAATCCTTAACCTGTTAACTTCTATAGCTCGGCCACTTCCTTAGGTCGGTCATACGAGCTAACCCTTAACTCGTACACAACTCATCCCATGGCTCGAACAAGACTCAGGCTAGAGACAGCATAAACAAATCCTTCGACCTGTAAATTCTACAATATATCAACACGTAAAATACGGGTCGTTACATTCTCTCCCCCTTAGGAATTTCGCCCCCGAAATTCCAAGCAAACAACAGCAATCAAAGATAATCCGCATGCCTACCATCCATAGTAATCAACAAACCATGCATCCAATTCTAGCCTAGCATGCAGAATTCTAAGACTTAGAACAAGCTACAAATTCGTGAGATGTCACGACACCTTAGGGCCATACCTCGAAGAGTCCGGGATGAGCTGCCTTCATCCTCTCTTCCTCTTCCCACGTACATTCGTCAACATCATCACTCCATTGTACCTTGAGCAACGTAATCGTCTTCCTCCTAAGCTGTTTCGTGTCAGTTTCAACAACACGAAGCGGCTTACGAGGTCTCGTAACCACTGGATCAATCTCTAAATCTTCACAGCTATCAGCAGAAACCACTGTAGTTGGGTCGTGCACATACTTCCGTAGATAAGATACATGAAAAACATTGTGCACACCCGCCATCTTTTCCGGTAACTCTAATCTATAAGCGAGCTCTCCAATTCGCTCTATAATCGGGAATGGCCCAACAAATCTCAGAGTCATCTTTCCTTTCTTCCCAAATCTAATAACATTTTTCAATGGAGAAATCTTCACAAAAACCATATCTCCTGCGTCGAATTCCAAATCCTTACGACGATTATCGGCATAACTTTTCTGACGATCTTGGGCTGCCTTCATTCGTTGCCGAATGAGCTCTATACAATCCGAAGTCTGTCGAATCATCTCTGGCCCAAGTATCAGCTTTTCTCCAGTTTCCAACCAACATGTCGGAGAGTTACACGGTCTTCCATATAATGCCTCATATGGTGCCATACCAATACTCGACTGATAACTGTTATTATAAGCAAATTCCACCAAATGAAGGTGATCTTCCCATGATCCTCCGAAGTCCAAAACACATGCTCTAAGGAGATCCTCCAAAACTCGGTTGACTCTCTCAGTCTGACCATCTGTTTGAGGGTGATAGGCTGTACTCAAACACAACTCAGTTCCCAAAACTTCCTGGAAGCTCTTCCAAAATCTACTAGTGAACAAAGGGTCTCGATCGCTCACTATACTCTTCGGAATACCATGGAATCGAACTATCCACTTCACATAAAGCTCAGCCAATTTCGATGCAGTCCTAGTTGATCGAACAGGAATGAACCTTGCACTCTTGGTCAAACGATCTACAACTACCCAAATCCCTTCATTCCCTGCCCTGGTTCTAGGTAGACCATCGATAAAATCCATCGACACTTGCTCCCACTTCCATGTAGGAACTTCTAGTGGCTGAAGCAATCCACTGGGCTTCTTCTGCTCAGCTTTCACCAACTGGCAATTCATACACTTGGAAATAAAACTTCCAACATCCTTCTTCATACCTTCCCAGTAGTAAGTTCTCTTCATATCCCGATACATCTTATTCCCACCTGGATGAATTGTCAACTTCGAGTGATGACCTTCCCTCAGAACTTCATCTCTCAATCCATCTACATTGGGAACAACCAATCGTCCTTGCTTTCGAAGCCAACCCTCTCGATCGACCTCGAATCCTTTATCCTTCTCTGGTTCCAATCCAGATTCCAAATCACGGATAATCTTGACAAGCTTATCGTCTCGCCTTTGGCTCTCACCAATTCTTTCCACAAGAGTAGGTCTTATCGATAAGTTTGCCAACATCTCAGGTTCCAACGCACATCTAGGCCTGAAATCAAATCCAGCCAAATACTCGAGATTCTTCCATTCCGAAAACATGGCTCCCAACCCTGCATGTCTTCGACTTAACGCATCAGCCACCGCGTTACCTTTTCCTGGAGTATAGGCTATACCAAAATCATAAGATGCTAGAAACTCTAGCCACCGTTGCTGTCAAAGATTCAAATCCTTTTGGGAGAACAGATACTTCAACGACTTATGATCTGTAAATAACTCAAATCTAACTCCCAATAGATAGTGTCTCCACATCTTCAAAGCAAACACAATCGCCGCTAACTCCAAATCATGAGTCGGATAATTCCTTTCATGCGGCTTCAGTTGTCGACTTGCATACGCAACAACTTTATCCTTCTACATTAGCACTGCTCCAAGTCCAGTGCCACATGCATCGGTGTAAACCACCATCTCATCATTCCCACTTGGAATGGTCAAAACAGGAGCACTTGTCAATCGCTCTTTCAGGATTACGAAAGCTTGCTCACACTTGTCATCCCATCTGAACACTTGGTTCTTCTTCGTCAATCCTGTTAACGGTGCAGCTATCTTGGAAAAGTCCTTGATAAATCGTCGATAATATCCTGCTAATCCAAGAAAACTTCTCACATCAGATGCATTCTTAGGTCTAACCCAATCCTGGATCGCCGCCACCTTAGCGGGATCAACCGCTATTCCATTTCCAGAGATAACATGACCTAAGAACCTTACTTCACTCTTCCAGAAGTGACACTTCAAAAACTTAGCCTTCAGCTGATGTTTCCGCAAGATTTCCAAAACAATCCGCAAGTGTGTCTTGTGCTCTTCCTCAGTTCTGGAATAAATCAGAATATCATCCACGAACACAAGCACGAACTTATTCAACTGATCTCTGAACACTCTATTCATAAGATCCACAAAATATGCTGGTGCGTTAGTCAATCCAAACGGCATTACCAGCCACTCATAAAAACCGGATGGTGTCCTGAAAGCAGTCTTCGGCACACTATCCTTCGCCACTCTCAACTGGTGAAATCCCGTTGCCAAATCCATCTGAGAAAACACCTTAGCCTCGTGAAGCTGATCAAACAAGTCATCTATTCTCGGCAATGGATACTTGTTCTTCCTAGTCACCTTATTCAGCTCACGATAATCAACACACAACCTCAACGATCCATCCGCTTTGGTTGCGAACACAACTGGTGCACCCCATTCGGACACACTCCTCCGAATGAATCCTCTCCGTAAAAGGTCATCAACTTGCACCTTCAGCTCTTGCTGCTCCCTCGGTGCCATCCGCCTAAGAGGCATCACAACAGGTCTGGCTCCCTCAACTAGATCGATACGAAACTCGATCTCCCTATGTGGCGGTAACCCTTTGACTTCGTCAAAGACATCCTCAAATCCATTCACAATAGGTACCGATGACAGTCCATCCCGTGGAACAACCAGCGAATACATGAAGCTCATGAAGACGCCTTCTTCATGCTTACATCGTATCACAACCTTTCGCCCTTCCACATTCTCGACTGTCACCTCCAGCCTCTCACAATCAATCCTAGCCGCATACTTCCTAAGCCAGTCCATACCCAAAATAATTCTGATCCCCGCAAAGTTCAGAACAAAGCAATCACAAACAAACGAGCAATCATGACTCGACACAACTAGACCACGGCATATCATACACAAACATGACGAACCCCCAACTGGATTAGTCACAACCAATGGTCTATCAACAATATCCAGTTTCAAACCTAACCGGCCTACCAAATCATCACAAACAAAAGAATGCGATGCTCCAGTATCAAACAACACTCTAACTGGAACACCACAAATAGAAAGAGTACCTTGAACCACCACACTCTTCCCCTTCTCTTCAGCAGTAGGAGCTTTTGAAGATGACGGCACAGCTCCCAAAGCATAAGCTTACACAATCTGCCTGTCCTTCCTCGGCTCAGGACAATCCTTCCTGAAATGCCCTGGCTTATCACAGTTGTGGCATTTCGCCGGCGCCTTTTGATTCCTACAATCCTTGGAGAGATGGCCCTTCTGCTGGCAATTATAGCAAGTCACTTCACCCTTCGGCTTCTTCTGGCCATCCCTACCCCTCTGTTGCTGCTGCTTCCTCTTCTTGTTGCCACTCTGCTGTGGTTTAGATCCTTCCCTGGTTACAGCCACAACAGAACTTTCCTTAGGAAACAGACTCTCATGCCTAAGGGCTTTCTCCACAAGCTTCTCAAATGGGTCGTCCAAATGATCCACTAACTGCCTCCCAAGATAAGCATCCAAACCGGTCACAAACTTCTCGTTCTTCTGGTAGGGAGAATCAATATACGATCTGGCATACTTGGACAAGGCTTCAAACTCAGAAATATACTCAAGAACTGGTCTCCCACCTTGCTTGAGCTCTACAAACCTCTTGAACAAAACAGACTTCTGAGCCGTAGAGATGAACTTGGCTTCAAATCTAACTTGGAATTGCTCCCAAGTGATCTCTTCTTCTGGAGTATCAATGGTGATAGAATTCCACCAATCAGCAGCTCTTCCCTGAAGCTGTCTCGATGCAAGCTTCCTCTTAGTTGCATCCTCAATCCCTAAGTCACCAAAGATCCTTCGACATGCATCAATCCATCTCTGCACCTCAATAGTCGACTCCGTCCCCAAGAAAGCTTTTCCTCCAAGAGAAGTATAATCCTTACAAAGCTTAGCAAAATCCACCGGTCTTGGAGCTTGGACTTGAACTCCAACATCTACAGATGGCCCTGGAGCTGGTATCCTTCTCATGATCGAAGTCATCATCGCTTCGAACATAGTTCCATAATCAACAGCTCCTTCAGTAGCACGGCTTTCCCTTGCAGCTGGTCTCCCTCTTCGACTCATCTTTAATATCTGTAATAAGAATGATTAGAACACCTTAAGAAACAACCGCATAAGGAGTTCAAATCCTTCTATTCTACTATATTACATATAGTAATCATCCATCAAAATACAATTACGTCTCTCATACGTAGTTACGTCAGCGAGCGTTGGCTAAAATCGATTAACCAAAGCTCTGATACCAAATGTGACGACCGCCCATGACTCCCGCACTAAAACAAGGAAAATAAAGCGCTGAAAGGCGTGCCAGGTAGCCATGGACGATAGTCAGGGTAAAATAAAACAGAAACTCTATCGCATAACTCACAGCGCATGGATAAAATACAATAGAGAAAATATATATAGTGAAGCTTCATAACAGGAAATCATCATATAAGCATCACAGTAGTTTGATACAATCATCTAAGCAAATCCATACATCAAAGCCTCACTACATAGCACTCAGAATATATATATACAAGCAGCGGAACACCCAGTACAAATAGTAAGAAAACTAATATGCAAAGCCTCCTGCTCGTCTTCGTCATCATCAGCGTGGATCTCCAAGAACAGCACCTGTCACCTGCTACCTAGTCTGCCCATCCCAACATGGATGAACAGACCAAGGTAATAAGAGGAGACATAAAACCTTGAGTCAGACAAAGTCTTAGTGAGCAGTAAATTAACTACCAAACATACCAAAAGAGCATAAGGGATAAAAGGAATAGGAACCAAACCATCCCACTCCACCTCTTTCTACAGTGATAGCCCCCAGACACACTAAGGAGAAGCAAGTTTAACATAGCAGACAATTAAAATAAAGCAATAATCACTCGAGTCAAGGGCGATGTTTTCCAAATACAAACCCCCAAGGCCTAAACCAAGATCAGATAAGCACCCAGAAAATACCGCTCTTGAGACCGAATGATAATACAACCAAACATCCATGACTCTGGCTATCACTGTTATCATTGCCATGATTTCACCGTTAATTGAATGACCACCTGTCAAGGGCTAATGGTAACCCCGGTTCTAGACATAACCCCGCACGTCGTCGCAGCCCGTGCCTAGGAATTTTCGCAACTACCCAGAGTACTAGCACGTCGTCGCAGCCCGTGCTTGGAACGTCGTCGCAGTTCGTTCCAACGTACTCTTGCTTTGAGCATGCTAGAACCTTCAACAACGATAAGATCTCAGCCTCCTAGTCATCCTCCTCGACGACTATTTCCATACTAGCTCAAGCGCCTCTCAAGCTAACCATTATCACCAACCCGGATCGCATCACCGAGTTATCAACATAACTTTGCACGTCGTCGTAGCCCGTGCTTGGAACATCATCATGACCCATCCCAACTCAACATCATAGTCTGCCTCCTCGCATCATGGCAAAGTTCCATCTCAACATCATCCAATCCATACATATGAGCTTCAACATCCGCTTCATATGCCATAAGCAGCTTTCACCATTCAAGAGCCTTTCCACTTAGCTTTCGAATCATCTTCAATCATCTTGCTCCAAATCAACTACTAGCTAACTTGGAAACAATCAAATCAATCATACATCCAAACAATCAATCATTCAAACAAGATCTAATGAGCAATATTAACTATAATGGCAATTTCGTAAATAAATGAGTATAAATCTAACATGCATGAATCATAGGTTTTTAGCATAGATCTATCAAATATAAGACATGGGTTTTTCTTCTATAACTTAATAAATGAACTTGCATAGGTAAACATCTTCACAAACAATGGATCTATACTTGGATCTAAGGAAAATGCACAAAATCACTATCTACAACACTCCAACAAACCACCAATCCAATATACTCCTTTGGATCCGCGTGAGAGATAACTACCACTCACCAAATCACCTAAACACCTCAAAAACTAAACACTTCAGATCTGGACAGCGAAGATCAAGGCTTGATCCGACGAAATCTCGCTTAAAACGATGAAATCTAGCTCAAACGGATGAAGATCTTCAACTTTGGCTCTTGGATCTTCGATCTCAATCTTCGATCTTGGATGGATGTTAGAACTAGATTGGAATGGAGAAAAGAAGATGAAGAAATGTTGTAGTTGAGTTCCCAAAATGGCAGCACTTCGTCGCTTCAAAAACCGGTGCCAAAAAGTGAGCCAAACCCCTCTATTTATAGGCTGAATCAACCTTAGGTCGCCCAAGGTCTTAACTCGGAGCTCGCTATTAGGTCGTTACCGACCTAAAAAGACTCCGACCTAACATAGGTCGCTGCCGACCTATGCTCTTCTACGTCCTAACGGCTAACTTTGGCACGGCATAGCGAGCTAATAACCCACCGACCTAAAGCCGTTCTACGACCTAAAACACACGTGCCTTAACCATCCCACCGACCTAACGGCTTAGCCCTAGTGCCGACCTAAAGACTTAAACAGGTCTCCGACCTACCGTTATAACCAGATGCCGACCTAACTCTTAGCACAGAACCAGCTTAGGTCGCATACGACCTTATCCCTCGACCGACCTAAATCCTACCGAGCTAACGATTACCTTACGACCTAACACAAAACCGAGCCAACGACCTAACAATATAACTCGTAGCTCCTTAAGCCGGTATCCCCCCTTAACGTGTTATCCCGGTAACTTTGGTAGCTCGGCATCTCCACTAAGTCGACCATCACTAAGTCGGTCAACCCCTTAACTCGGCCATAGCTCTAAACCATTAGCTCTTAGGTCGGTCACTCCCCTTACGTCGGTCCAATCCTTAACCTGTTAACTTCTATTGCTCGGCCACTTCCTTAGGTCGGTCATACGAGCTAACCCTTAACTCGTACACAACTCATCCCATGGCTCGAACAAGACTCAGGCTAGAGACAGCATAAACAAATCCTTCGACCTGTAAATTCTACAATATATCAACACATAAAATACGGGTCGTTACAAAATATATTTGGATAAAATGATATCATATTGTTTTGGGTTTTAAGATTATATCGTATTCATAGTTTTGAAATGGAATTTTATTCTGGTTTTAAAGTATAAACTATTTTTAAATGTCCGCGGTGTTATAATAACGATGGGTTAGCAAAGAGACCGGGATCGGATATGGACATACTCTCTGTCGATACCGAAAACCACTTTGACTAACCGTGTACGCGGTGGAGATTCCAGAATGAAGTAGGATGGTGGCGACGTTTCCTGTAAGGAAATACGTGGACCCAACTCCCGTGAGTTGGCATAAGGTGGCTAAAACAGGAGCGATCGACGGGTTAATGAGGTCATTCCTCTGATTGGACACTCCTCTTCGATATTATACTTTGACTTTGGATTGATTCAGTGGCCACTTCTATTTTTGATTTTGGGGAAGTATGTTCGAGGTGGGCGGTAGCTGCGGCTACGCGTTACCATCGGCCCGGAAGCGTAATTGGTATATCTACCCTGGCATTGCCTAGTTGTGCCGTGTCACCTACCCTAGCGCGCCTTATACGATTTTGTTTTGTACCATACCTATGGAGTGCCCTCTGACGACACCCAGTACGGGGGAGATTACGGTACTGTAGAGACTATGGGAATATATTTTGTGTTAAGGGCTATATGGGTAACCCCTTAACGCTATTTAAAAGTAAGTTTATTTTACAAATAGACACTATTATAATAGCGCAATATACTACATAGTAAATAGTTTAATGGATCCTTAGGAGATGTAAATCTCGAGCATCTCTTGAGTTACTGCACTCATATTTATCTCAGTTAATTTAACTCACATAAGATCTTTTAGTTCTGACTCGAGTGTTTTGTCTTTTCAATTCGCTCGGGTCAGTCCGAGCGTTTCAGGATTTGAAGTTTAGCTCTGGAGGACGAAGACGAAGATTTGTAGTATTACTACTATTATTTATCTAGTGCACTACACACTGTTCCGCTGCATTGTTATTGGTATGTGTAACTCTGATATGTATTATATAAATGTTTGTAAACAGTTTTATAAACTGTATATTTTATTATTATATTTTATCCTTCCGCTGTGAGATTCTATTTTGTTTATTTCTTCTCTGTTTTTCTTATTTACCCCATAACAATCCGCCCTTCCGTATGGTTTGAATTAGCACGTGTGTCTGTTTAAAGTGTGCAAAAAGGCGGGATGTTACAGATTTTTAAAAGTGTACATTTTATTAAATTTTGGAATTGATTCATTTTAAATAAATAAACGTTATAATTTTAATGTTATAAAATATATGATTTTTAAGAAATATAGTTAAAATGTGATTTTTGAAATACGGAGTTAATGAATTTTATAAAATAGTTTAAATGGAGATTTTTGAAATTATTATAAATGATTTATGTAAAAGATTTATAAAATTGATATTTATAAATTTAAAATATTGGAATTATAAAACGAGTTTTTATAAGTGTTAAAATGAAGTATTAATGGATTTCATAAGTGAATCAAATTTATAGATTTATAAATTATGAAGTTATAAAATGAATAGATTTTGTAAATTAAAAGATTTATAAGAATTTAACTTATAAATTGGATTTTGGGCATTTTAATTAGATATTAATAGAATGTGATAATTAAAGAATTTTATAAGTTGAAGTTTTTTTATAAAATACATATAAATGTGAATTTATAAACGTTGTTTTATAAATCCGAAAACGACTTTTTTGATTTGTTAATTTTTATGGCTTATTAAAGGAGATATATCCACGATTTTTGACAGTGCATAATCCTTTAAAATAAAATGTATAGAAACGTTGAATTTGGTTAACGAAGTATATTCACGATTTTGGATAGTGAATAATATATTAAAGAAATGTTTTGGGGAAGTGATATTTTAAATAGAATTAAAAAGATTTGAAGTTGGTTTAAAATGTGTTAAGTATCAGAACCATATATTTCAACATGCATTGTTGAAATAGACGTTTTCGAGAAATAAGGAAATGGTGGACTATAACACTGCTGTTATAGTAAATGATTTCCGAAAAGAAATGTTTTTGTATAGTATTGGGATTTATATATCTATCTTAATTTCGAATCCCTATACTAGTGATTTTGGGTTGTCGTAACGATGTTTTACGCAACATTCGTTTTGATTCAAATGAATGTGTTTAAGAGAATGTTTTCCTTAAAAGAATAAAATATATACTTAATCGTGTTTTAAGTATGTTGAATATTTTATAAGTATTGAAAATAAATAGATTTGTGAATTTCTTATTGTTAAATAAGTATTTGGTAATGTTTTTCCAATATGAAGTGAAATGGTTTAGAGAATATATCCTTTTAAAGATAAATTGAAGTGAATATGTGGCAAGTTATTTAATTTATGGAAGATTAATAAAAGGGCCTAATGATTGTTATGGTGCTGAATATTTGTTGGTTTGCTTTGATAGTTAAATAACCGACTATCAATATTTACCTTTAAATGGGTATTTGTTGTGATTTGCTTGAATTTGAATTCAACACTTATTTGAAAATAAGCGCTCGTTATTCGGTTTAGCCGGGAGAGGACCTTTGTGTCATAAATCCCATTCCGAATAATGATATGTCGTAATAGATATCATTTGAAGACCGGTGTTGAAGATCGGATATTTTTGAAAACGGAAGGACTACCGTCGAATGACTCTTCATCGGCTCATCTCTGATATAGAGATTTTATCACCCTTTGTTATGGGATGTCCAGCCGTGATTAGTGAATATCTGGATTGCAAGGGCTTCTTTGGAAGTGCCTTCGTTTCCATTCGATCCCGGAACGGACTTGTATGGTTGTGTCTGACGTTACAATTTGAGATGTAAAGTTGGTTTCTATCAAATACATTTCTGTTGATGGCGGAGAATTTATTCTCTTAGCTTAACACCCTTCTCAAAGACGTACAAGCTCAGAGGTTATTTAGTTGATGGTTACTAGTGATACATTCCCAATTTGGTAATGTGGCATAGGAAGTGCTGTTGAGCATTCGTCGATCAAAGCGAGACTTTTATGAAAATCGTAGCTTTGTGGACGAGACTTCGTCGGACCTCACACCCCGGAAATGGTCAAAACAGGAAAGATGCACCAAGGTTATTAGGGGATAGCGCCCCCTTAATGTATGTCATTCCTTCTGGATAGAGGTGGTATTATGGTATGGAGCCCTGATACTTAACCTATGTTGTTGCTGCAAACTTATTATTTTGTGGTTGTTGGTGAATCCTGGGATTTAGGTCGGTTACGACCGGGGGATGGCATATTCGTGTCAATGGTTACCCAACTAGGGGTAACCCGAGCTTGTGTTGGCAGAGATCCGGTTAGGTTCTTGGGGCGTCTTTCCAGAGGCGTACCCATGTGGAAATGGAAAGTTCCTTGGTCTGACCATTAGTTGGAAATCAAAAGAAACAATATGAGCCCTATATGGTTTTAGTTGTATAACCTGCCATGGAATGTGGCGGTAACCTGCTATTGAACAAGGTGGCTATAGTAGGCATAAGTGTGGAATGCGTATGCTGGCTAAGATTTATATTATACTTTCAAAATGTTTTCCTACACTTTGCACTTATAATAATAATATCAAAGAAAATTTGCATATCAAGCATATTAGACTATCATAAGGAGAAATCTCATTCGATTCTGCGTTTGCATTGTGTGTGTGTGTGTGCGGGATGCCTTATGGTAGTCTCATTTTCTAAAAAGCATTGCAAATCTAATTTAAAATATTTCTTTGTTTATTTTTAAAGATAAACTTTTTAAGTTCCCACACCAGTCCCATGACTGACCTGGAGTTTATTTTTCTCTTTCTAAACTCTAGGTGCCCATCGTTTTCGACACGGGCAGTCTAGAGTCAGGTTATCAGGTCATTCTGGAATTCAGGAGTTGTTGTGGAGATCAAGTGCAAGCTGGATGGCATGGCGTATCAACTAGTATATAGTATTTCTTTTTCGCTGTTTGTTGTTGTAAACTATGATAATGTAATGTGATGTGATGTAATGTAATAACTGAGATAGTTCTTTGTTTTAAAGATATTCATTTATCTATTATACGTTTTTCCGCTGCGATTGTGAGATTCTGATATTGTTCTATTGATTTTTCTTTCTTCTTCTATCTTCTACCTCTTCTTCTTAAACCCTAATGGTATGGTTTTCCGGCTTTCGGTTGCTCGGTAGTTGATACAGTGGACGTATTAATGTCGACTTTCGTGAGTCGAAAATCCGCAATCCTTACATTTGGTATCAGAGCATATGGTTAAGTGACAACCTTGGCTCTGTTGGGAATTACTAATTAGAAATAAAGTCAGTAGTACTCTAGAATGAGTGTGATTGTAATAATATAAATGAGCGCGTATTTGTTAATGAATATGAAAATTCTTTTGTATTGTGTTGACTTATCGGTTGATTGTTTATAGATTCTAGTCGGTGCAGTCTAACTAACTGTTTCGATAGGGGTTTCTAAACTCTTAAACGAGATAAACGACATAGTATCATTTTGAATTGGGTAAATGAAATAATTTTACCTTGATTATATTTTATATATAAAGGAAATTAATTTTTTAGAATTATAAAAGTGTATATAAATTGACTGTTTGGTTGTTGAAAATGTAAGAATATATATAAGTTAATTAAAGGATGTTTGAATAATCTAAATAAAAACAATTGTAAAAGAACAAATTGTATAAGCGAAAAATTATAAGTATGGGATTATAATTAATATGATTTACAATTGTGAAATGATCGTATATAAATAAAGAGAAAAGAGTGAAATTATATAAGTAAAAGATTTGTAAATGTGATTTATAATTTGAAGTAAAATTCCAGAGGAAAATTAGGAAATGTTTTGAAAGGGTTTGCAATTTGGAAAAGATTAAATTCCTTTTTAAGTTTGAAAATGATCTTCAAGTGTTTTGCAAAAATTGTTTTGGAGGGATAAAAGCTCTAAACTCTTTTTTGTCGCTGGAAAATAATTCCGATAATGATCGCGACATCATCAGTGTTCATTTTCGAGTTTCCATGAGAGGAATTGCTGCCGAATAATAATTAAATGGAAGCTGTTTGTGAAATTTGGGTTTGGGTTTTGAAATTCAAAGGATAATTTACATTGGTCTCAAGAATGGTTTTGAAATGTTGGAAAGACTTTAGAATCTGATAAAAATAGTTATGGAAATTAAATGTTGAAATTCATCTTGAAATTACAAGTAAATTGAAAATTTGTCGAGTTGGATGAAATGAAGCTAAATATTAAAATAAAATTAGTAAGTAAAACTAACTGAAGAAATGAAAAATTGAATATGGGTTGAAATGAATTGAATTCAACATTTATAAGTAAAGGGTAAATTAAATTCATATGGAATTTGAAATCTAGTTCAAATATAAGTGGTTAAAATGAATTAGCAATTGAATTAATGTAAATCAATTGAGTGTAAATAAATTGATATGAAATAATGGATGTAAGTGTTAATTCATTAAAGCGAATTAAAAGTGATGAACCAAATTGAATGAATGTAAGCGAATTAAATAAATTTGGCTAAGTTGGTTATACGTTGGTTGTTAGTAGATTGTATAGAAAATTCTTATGAAATTCAATAAATAAAAATGAAAGCTATAAATCATTGAATTCAAATTGGAAGTAAGTAAATCTAAATAGAATTGAATTTGATTTGGAAGTGAACAAAATTGAATATAAATTAGTGAATGCAAACAAATTGAGATTGGATATGAATGAATGCTAGCAAATCCAATGTTAATGAATCAAATGTGACTTAAATTGGGAAACCAATTCATTGAATATTAATGAGAAATGAAAGTGTATTGATTTGGTTATGGATGTTAGTTGAATGCTAGTTGGTTGATGGTTGGATTTGTTGCTTTTGTTGCATTTGCTATATTGACATATGTAGTTGTTGTAGTGATATATGTTGTATATTGATATTACTTTCATATACACATGTTTCTCATGGTTTGTTGAGTGTTTAGTAGGTGTGGATTGCGCTTGCTTCCCTTTTGGAGCTCGCTTTCGCGCTATATTAGCCGTATATGCTCGCTAATAATATATAAGGTACATATCTCGGATTACATATCGTACTTTTACACTTTTTTCCCTGTGGGATGCCTCATTACTTGATGAGATGTATATTTGCGATATATATATTGTCATTTTTTTCGGATCGAGCCGCGCAAAAAAGACTATGGCGAAATTTTCTGAAAATTTAAGGCGTAAGAATATTTTTGGGAAAATTGGAAAATTTTGAAAAGATAACTAAGTATAATTTGAAAACTTAGTAAAGTTTTTATAAGAAGTTTAACTATTGGATTTTGGGAATGTTAAACACTTAGAGATTTGGTAAATCTAGTTTTAAGGATTTGTTTTGAAAAATTAATGGATTCTGTAACTTTTTCTTACTTGGTAATTTCGAGGACGAAATTCTTTTAAGGGGGGAAGTTTGTAACGACCAGAACTTCTGTCAATTGAAAATGATATATTTAATTAATTTTAAATATTCATCAATGAATTTTATAAGCTAAGTGAACTAAATTTTGAATATCTAGATTTAACTGGATAATTAAATCGATAATGTAATATTTAAAATTTCAGAAATAATTGGAAATTGTATTTAATGTGATTAAAATTGATTTGTAAAGTTATATTAAATCATATTGAAGTTAGAATGACGTTATCGAACTTTTAAAATTGAATTAAAAGTTAATTTGCAGAAATTGAATATATTAATATTTAATTGATGAGTTAAAATAGCCATTTTTCAAACAGTCTCGGATTTCGACGAAACCAAATTCATCGGATCCGTAATGTTATATTATTGTATGATTTCAAATTTTGTGTCAATCAGACTTACGGTTTGTCCGGGGCAAGGTAAAACGCGTAGAAATCGTTTCGAGTGAATTTTAAATTTAAATTAATCGATTTGAAATCGTTCTTCCAAATTTGAACGAATTGGCTCCCGATATATATATTCCATTGCGTTCGGAATGGGGGTAAAACATTATAAACGCCAGGCGGCACGCTTCGTTTGGAGTTCGATTTTTTTTGGATGAATAGTGTTCGTCAATTTTCTATAAAAGGCCTCCACATTACAATTTTACTCAAACCCTAGGGTTTTGTTTCCAGCCGCCATCAACAGAAACAATGGCCGAAAAACTCTCTCCTTCTTCCTCTATTTTCTTCAAATCCACCAATTAATTCAAGAAACCTTCAACTGCAAAGTTGTAGAGTGTAGTGAGAGCTACATATTCAACGGCTGTGATCGAAAAGTATGCTACGGATCGACGACAATTGGTTGATGAACGCCATACGTTCGACACGATTTTCGAGACCAAATACAAGGTCGAGTTCGACCGATCACTGCCTGTTGGTGGAGCACGCATAGGCGAAGGGAATGGAGGTTGCTGATCGTCGTATAGCTCGATGATGGTGGAGTATAATTCGAGTTTGAAGTGGCGACTATGGGTTGTTGTACGCGTGAAAAACCTGGGAAGTTTTCGCGTGGGAGAGAAGAAGATTTCAAGGGCTGAGATCTGCAGTATTAAAATCCAACGGCCGAGATTATAGGTTTAGATAATAAAAGTAAATTTGTGAATTGATTTTTTTTTAAATTCGTATAAACTTTGTAACACGATAACTTGTTCATACAAGGTTGGAATTAGACGAAACGAATTGCGTTGGCTTCGTATTGACGAATACTACGCGATGGAGCTAGATTGGAGTTGATTGGAGCTAGTGAAATTTTTGGGTAAAATTAAACGCGAATTTAATTTTATTCGAAATAAAACACTGCAACTGTATTGGAAGCAAGGTGAGAACTTCTCACTCAATCGAATTTGTTTCGATTTAAATTTGAAAATAGTTAAATTTAAAATTGCTTGATTGTGTGATTGAATGATAAATTGCTATTTGTTGAATTGAAATAGACCCTATACGCCGTATATTAAGCGGATGTTATTTATTAAAAACTTATACCGCGATATTTCACCTTGAAGTGGAATTGGTATTATATATGTACTTGGAGTTGATTTTCCCGCATTATATAGCGGATGAGACCCTATTGCGCCGCATAATAGCGGATAATATTTTATGAACCTATATACCGCGATATCCCGTATTGACAGGGGATTGGTATTGTGCTAACATCTGTGGATGCAGGGAAACAGGTTGGAGGAATGGAATTGGATTCCTCACCCGTATTGATTTATTTACAGATATTGTGATATATTCTGTTATCATATTGATATATGATGTTTGGATGCCGTGATTGTTATATTTAGTGCTGTTGCAGCATTGGGCCTATTTTTGGAGTTTTAAAAATGTTAATGTAATGATTTTCAAATTTAAAAGGAGTTTTAAAGTGATTTTTGAAAGCATACGTTTTATTAAATTTTGGAATTGATTCATTTTAAAAAGATAAACGTTATAATTTTAATGTTATAAAATTTATGATTTTTGAGATATATAGTTAATATGTGATTTTTAAAATATGGAGTTAATGAATTTTATAAAATAGTTTAAATGGAGATTTTTAAAATTATTATAAACGGTTTATGTAGAAGACTTATAAAATTGACATTTATAAATTTAAAATATTGGAATTATAAAACGAGTTATTATAAGTGTTAAAATGAAGTACTAATGGATTTCATAAGTGAATGAAATTTATAGATTTATAAATTGTGAAGTTATAAAATGAATAGATTTTGTAAAATAAAAGATTTATAAGAAATTAACTTATAAATTGGATTTTGGGCATTTTAATGAGATATAAATAGAATGTGATAATTAAAGAATATTATAAGTTGAATTTTTTTTATAAAATACATATAAATGTGAATTTATAAATGTTGTTTTATAAATCTGAAAATGAATTATTTTGATAAGTTAATTTTTATGGCTTATTAAAGGAGATATATCCACGATTTAGGACAGTGGATAATCCTTTAAAATAAAATGCATAGAAACATCAAATTTGGTTAACGAAGTACATTCACGATTTTGGATCGTGAATAATATATTAAAGAAATGTTTTGGGGAAGTGATATTTTAAATTGAATTAAACGATTTGAAGTTGTTTTAAAATGTGTTAAGTATCGAAAACATAGATTTCAACATTCAATGTTGAAATAGACGTTTTCGAGAAATAAGGAAATGGTGGACTATAATACTGTTGTTATAGTAAATGATTTCCGAAAGGAAATGTTTTTGTATAGTATTGGGATTTATATATCTATCTTAATTTCGAATCCTTATACTAGTGATTTTGGGTTGTCGTAACGATGTTTTACGCAACATTCATTTTGACTCAAATGAATGTGTCTAAGAGAATGTTTTCCTTAAAAGAATAAAATATATACTTAATCCTGTTTTAAGTATGTTGAATATTTTCTAAGTATTGAAAATAAATAGATTTGTGAATTACTTATTGTTAAATAAGTATTTGGAAATGATTTTCCAATATGAAGTGAAATGGTTTAGAGAATATATCTTTTAAAGACAAATTGAAGTGAATATTTGGCAAGTTATTTAATTTATGGAAGATTAATAAAAGGGCCTAATGATTGTTATGGTGCTGAATATTTGTTGGTTTGCTTTGATAGTTAAATAACCGACTATCAATATTTACCTTTAAATGGGTATTTGTTGTGATTTGCTTAAATTTGAATGCTACACTTATTTGAATATAAGCGCTCGTTATTCGGTTTAGCCGGGAGAGGACCTTTGTGTCATAAATCCAATTCCGAATAATGATATGTCGTAATGGATAGCATTTGAAGACCGGTGTTGAAGATCGGATATGGTCAAAACAGGAAGGATGCAGCAAGTTTATTAGGGGTAGCGCCCTTTAGTGTATGTCATTCCTTCTGGATAGAGGTGGTATCATGGTATGGAGCCCAGTTACTTAACCTATGTTGTTGCTGCAAACTTATTACTTTGTGGTTGTTGGAAATCGAGGATCCTCGGATGTAGATCGGTTACGATTGGGGGATGGCATATTCGTGTCAGTAGTTACCCAGTTAGGGGTAACCCGGCCTTGTGTTGGCAGAGATCCGATTTGGTTCTCGGGGCGTCATTCCAGAGGCGTTTCCATGTGGAAGTGGGAAGTTCCTTGGCCTGACCATTTGTTGGAAATCCAAAGAAACAATACGATCTTGTACGGTTTTAGTTGTATAAGCTGCCATGGAATGTGGCGGTAACCTGCTATTGAACATGGTAGCTATAATAGGCATAAGTGCGGAATGCCTATGCTGGTTAAGATTTATATTATACTTTCGAAATGTTTTCCTACACTTTGCACTTATAATAATAATATCAAAGAAAATTTGTGTATCAAGCATATTTGACTATCATAAGGAGAAATCTCCTCCGATTCAGCGTTTGCATTGTGTGTGTGTGCGGGAGGCCTTATGGTAGTCTCATTTCTAAAAAGCATTGCGAATTTAATTTGAAATATTTCTTTGTTTATTTTTAAAGATAAACTATTTTACGTTCTCACACCAGTCCCATGACTGACCTGGAGTTTATAGTTATCTTCCTAAACTCTGGGTGCCCATCATTTTCCACGCGGGAAGTCTAAAGTCAGGTTATCAAGTCATTCTGGAATTCAGGAGTTGCTGTGGAGAACAGGAGAAAGCTGGATGGCATGGCGTATCAATTAGTATATAGTATTTCTTTTTCGTTGTTTGTTGTTGTAAACTCTGATAATGTAATGTAATGTGATGTAATGTAATAACCGAGATAGTTCTTTGTTTTAAAGATATTCATTTATCTATTATATGTTTTTCCGCCGCGATTGTGAGATTCTGATATTGTTCTGTTGCTTTTTCTTTCTTCTTCTGTTTTCTACATTATCTTCTTAAACCCTAACGGTACGGTTTTCCGGCCTTCGGTTGCTCGGCAGTTGATACAGTGGACGTATTAATGTCGACTTTCATGAGTCAAATCCGCAATCCTTACATTTGGTATCAGAGCATATGGTTAAGTGACAACCTTGGCTCTGTTGGGAATTACTCATTAGAGATAGAGTCAGTAGTACTCTAGAATGAGTGTGAGTGTAATAATAGATATAAGCGTGTATTTGTTAGTGAATATGAAAATTGTTTCGTATTGTGTTAACTCATCGGTTGATTGTTTATAGATTTTGGTCGGTACAGTCTAGCTAACTGTTTCGATAGGGGTTTTGAAACTCTTAAACGATAAACAGACATAGTATCATTTTGAATTGGGTAAATGAAATAATTTTACCTTGATTATATTTCACATATAAAGGAAATAAATTTTTCAAAATTATAAAAGTGTATATAAATTGATTGTTTGGTTGTTGAAAATGTAAGAATATATAAGTTAATTAAAGGATGTTTTTATAATCTAAATAAAAACAATTATGAAATAATAAATTGTATAAGCGAAGAATTATAAGTATGGGATCATAATTAATATGATTTACAATTGTGAAATGATCGTATATAAGTAAAGAGAAAATAGTGAAATTATATAAATAAAAGATTTGTAAATGTGATTTGTAATTTGAAGTAAAATTCCAGAGGAATATTTGGAAATGTTTTGAAAGGGTTTGCAATTTGAAAAAGATTAAATTCCTTTTTAAGTTTGAAAATTATTTTTAAGGGCTTTGAAAAAATTGTTTTGGAGGGATAAATGCACTAAACTCTTTTCGGTCGCTGGAAAATAATTTCGATAATGATCGCAACGTCAACGGTGTTCATTTTTGAGTTTCCATTAGAGGAATTGCTGTCGAATAATAATTAAATGGAAGTTGTTTGTGAAATTTAGGTTTGGGTATTGAATTTAGGTTTGGGTATTGAAATTCAAAGGATAATTTGGATTGGTCTCAAGAATGGTTTTGAAATGTTGGAAAGACTCTGGAATCTGATAAAAATAGTTATGGAAATTAAATGTTGAAATTTATCTTGAAATTACAAGTAAATTGAAAATTTGTCATGTTGGATCAAATGAAGCTAAGTATTAAAATAAAATTAATAAGTAAAACTAATTGATGAAATGACAAATTGAATATGGGTTGAAATGAATTGAATTCAACATTTATATGTAAAGGGTAAATTAAATTCATATGGAATTTGAAATCCAGTTTAAATATAAGTGGTCAAAATGAATTAGCAATTGAATTAATGTAAATCAATTGAGTGTAAATAAATTGAAATGAAATAATGGATGTAGGTGTTAATTCATTAAAGCTAATTAAAAGTGGTGAACCAAATTGAATGAATCTTAGCGAATTAAATAAATTTGGCTAAGTTGGTTATACGTTGGTTGTTAGTAGATTGTGTAGAAAATTCATATGAAATTCAATAAATAAAAATGAAAGCTATAAATCATTGAATTCAAATTGGAAGTAAATAAATCTAAATAGAATTGAATTTGATTTGGAAGTGAACAAAATTGAATATAAATTAGTGAATGCAGACTAATTGAGATTGAATATGAATGAATGCTAGTAAATCCAATGTTAATTAATCAAATGTGATTTAAATTGGAAAACCAATTCATCGAGTATTAATGAGAAATGAAAGTGTATTGATTTTGTTATGGATGTTAGTTGAATGCTAGTTGGTTGATGGTTGGATTTGTTGCTTTTGTTGCATTTGCTATATTGACATATGTAGTTGTTTTAGTGATATATGTTGTATATTGATATTACTTTCATATATACATGTTTCTCATGGTTTGTTGAGTGTTTAGTAGGTGTGGATTGCGCTTGCTTCGCTTTTGGAGCTCGCATTCGCGCTATATTAGCCGTATATGCTCGCTAATAATATATAAGGTACATATCTCGGATTACATATCGTACTTTTGCACTTTTTTCCCTGCGGGATGCCTCATTACTTGATGAGATGTATATTTGTGATATATATATTGTCATTTTTTTTGGATCGAACCGCGCAAAGGAGACTATGGTGAAATTTTTTGAAAATTTAAGGTGTTAGAATATTTTTGAGAAAATTGGAAAATTTGAAAAGATAAGTAAGTATGATTTGAAAACTTAGTAAAGTTTTTATAAGAAGTTTAACTATTGGATATTCAGAAAGTTAAACACTTAGAGATTTGGCAAATCTAGTTTTAACGATTTGTTTTGATAAATTAATGGATTCTTTAACTTTTTCTTACTTGGTAATTTCGAGGACGAAATTCTTTTAAGGGGGGAAGTTTGTAACGACCCAGAACTTCTATCAATTGAAATTCGTATATTTAATTAATTTTAAATATTCACGAATGAATTTTATAAGCTAAGTGAATTAAAATTCGAATATATAGATTTAATTAGATGATTAAATCGATAATTTAATATATGAAATTTCAGAAATAATTGAAAATTGTGTTTAATGTGATTAAAATTGATTTGTAAAGTTGTATTAAATCATATTGGAGTTAGAATGATGTTATCGAACTTCTAAAATTGAATTAAAAGTTAATTTGCCGAAATTGAATATTTTAAAATTTAATCGACGAGTTAAAATAGCCATTTTTCAATCAGAGTCAGATTTCGACGAAACCAGTTTCATCGGATCCGTAATGTTATATTATTGTATGGTTTCAAATTTCGTGTCAATCGGACTTACGGTTTGTCCGAGGCAAGGTAAAACGCGTACAAATCGATTCGAGTGAATTTTAAATTTAAATTAATCGATTTGAAATCGTATCTCCCAAATTAGATCGAATTGGCTCTCGTTATATATTCCATTGCGTTTGGAATGCGGGTAAAACATTATAAACCCCAGGGGGCACGCTTCGTTTGGAGTTCGAAATTTTTTTGGATGAATAGAGTTCGTCAATTTTCTATAAAAGGCCTCCACATTCACAATTTTACTCAAACCCTAGGGTTTTGTTTCCAGCCACCATCAATAGAAACAATGGTCGAAAAACTCTCTCCTTCTTCCTCTATTTTCTTCAAATCCACCAATTAATTCAAGAAACCTTCAATTGCAAAGTTGTAGAGTGTAGTGAGAGCTACAAATTCAACGGCTGTGATCGAAAAATATGCTACGGATCGACGACAATTGGGTGATGAACGCCATACGTTCGGCACGATTTTCGAGACCAAATACAGGGCCGAGTTCGATCGGTCATTGGTTGTCGGTGAAGCACGCGTAGGTGAAGGGAATGGAGGTTGCTGATCCTCGTATAGCTCGATGATGGTGGAGTATAATTCGAGTTTGAAGTGGCGACTATGGGTTGTTGTACGCGTGAAGAACCTGGGAAGTTTTCGCATGGAAGAGAAGAAGATTTCAAGGGTCGAGATCTGCAGTATTAAAATCCAATGGCCGAGATTATAGGTTTAGATAATAAAAGAAAATTTGTGAATTGAATTTTTTTCAAATTCGTATAAACTTTGTAACGCGATAACTTGAACATACTAGGTCGGAATTTGACGAAACGAATCACGTTGGCTTCGTATTGACGAATACTACGCGATGGAGCTAGATTGGAGTTGATTTGAGCTAGTAAAATTTTTGGGTAAATTAAACGTGCGTTTAATTTTATTCGAAATAAAACACTGCAACTGTATTGGAAGCAAGGTGAGAACTTCTCACTCAATCGAATTTGTTTCGATTTAAATTTTAAAATAGTTAAATTTAAAATAGCTTTATTGTGTGATTGAATGATAAATTGCTATTTGTTGAATTGAAATAGACCTTATACGCCGTATATTAAGCGGATGTTATTTATTAAAAACATATACCGCGATATTTCACCTTGAAGTGGAATTGATATTATATATGTACTTGGAGTTGATTTTCCCGCATTATATAGCTGATAAGACCCTATTGCGCCGCATAATAGCGGATAATATTTTATGAACCCATATACCGCGATATCCCGTATTGACACGGGATTGGTTTTGTGCTAACATCTATGGATGTAGGGAAATAGGTTGGAGGGATCCAACTGGATTCCACACCCGTATTGATTTATTTACAAATATTGTGATACATTCTGTTAGCATATTGATGTATGATGTTTGGATGTCGTGATTGTTATATTTAGTGTTGTTGCAGCATTGGGCCTATTTTTGGAGTTTTAAAAATGTTAAAGTAATGATTTTCAAATTTAAAAGGATTTTTAAAGTGATTTTTTGAAAGTATACGTTTCATTAAATTATGGAATTGATTCATTTTAAATAAATAAACGTTATAATTTTAATGTTATAAAATTTATGATTTTTGAGAATTATAGTTAAAATGTGATTTTTGAAATATGGAGTTAATGAATTTTATAAAATAGTTTAAACGGAGATTTTTGAAATTATTATAAATGGTTTATGTAAAAGATTGATAAAATTGATATTTATAAATATAAAATATTGGAATTATAAAACGAGTTTTTATAAATGTTAAAATGAAGTATTAATGGATTTCATAAGTGAATGAAATTTATAGATTTATAAATTGTGAAGTTATAAAATGAATAGATTTTGTAAAATAAAAGATTTATAAGAAATTAAATTATAAATTGGATTTTGGGCATTTTAATGAGATATAAATAGAATGTGATAGTTAAAGAATTTTATAAGTTGAAGTTTTTTTATAAAATACATATAAATGTGAATTTATAAACATTTTTTTATAAATCCGAAAACGACTTATTTTGATAAGTTAATTTTTATGGCTTATCAAAGGAGAATGTCCAAGATTTTGGACAGTGGATAATCCTTTAAAATAAAATGTGTAGAAACGTTGAATTTGGTTAATGAAGTACATTCACGATTTTGGATAGTGAATAATATATTAAAGAAATGTTTTGGGGAAGTGATATTTAAAATATAATTAAAATGATTTGAAGTTGTTCTAAAATGTGTTTAGTATCGAAACCATAGATTTCAACATTCATTGTTGAAATAGACGTTTCCGAGAAAAAAGGAAATGATGGAATATAACACTATTGTTATAGTAAATTATTTCCGAAAGGAAATGTTTTTGTATAGTATTGGGATTTATATATCTCTCTTAGTTTCGAATCCCTATACTAGTGATTTTGGGTTGTCATAATGATGTTTTACGCAACATTCGTTTTGGATCAAATGAATGTGTTTAAGAGAATGTTTTCCTTAAAAGAATAAAATATATACTTAATCGTGTTTTAAGTGTGTTGAATATTTTCTAAGTATTGAAAATAAATAGATTTGTGAATTACTTATTGTTAAATAAGTATTTGGAAATGTTTTTCCAGTATGAAATGAAATGGTTTAGAGAATGTATCCTTTTAAAGATAAATTGAAGTGAATATTTGGCAATGTTATTTAATTTATGGAAGATTAATAAAAGGGCCTAATGATTGTTATGGTGTTGAATATTTGTTGGTTTGCTTTGATAGTTAAATAACCGACTATCAATATTTACCTTTAAATGGGTATTTGTAGTGATTTGCTTGAATTTGAATGCTACACATATTTGAAAATAAACGCTCGTTATTCGGTTTAGCCGGGAGAGGACCTTTGTGTCATAAATCCCATCTCGAATAATGATATGTTGTAATGGATAGCATTTGACGACCGGTGTTGAAGATCAGATATTTTTGAAAAAGGAAGGATTACCGTCGAATGACTCTTCATCGGCTGATCTCCGATATAGAGATTTTATCTGTAACGACCCGAACATCCGTACCCCTTATGTCAACACTATTCTACAACAATCAACTCAAGTTGCACAGAAACACGAACCATTTGAGTTAAAGAAGAAGAGGTAGAAGAAGAAAATAGAAAACAATAACAGAATCTAACCATCGCAGCGGAATAAAATATAATAGATAATAAATACTCTTTACTCAAACATCAAATATCTCTGTCTATATATTACATGATCGGAATACATCAATCACAGCTCAATATCAATATCATACAAATAGATACACAACAACTCAACACAGCGGAATATACATATATAAACTAGTACGGAAGTACGTATTGTCATCCTGCTCGTCTCCTGAGCTCCATAGCATCATCCTGTATCCTATAATACTCGGTCTGACCCGAGAATTACAGTTAAATAATACCCGAGTCAGTCTGGAATACCAGCGTGAGAAAACCACACCCAATTGATTGTTAAAGTTTCAAAAATCCTTTGAAAACAAAAGCATCTCGTAAGACCGCGCCACAAATAAACATGTCGGGTTTTTACCCTACGATAGCTAAAACAATTTTTTATAGAAATTCTCTGATATTATAATAGGGTCTATATACAAATACTTATAACATAGCCGAAATTGTTACATTCATTAAATTCCAGCTACTAGCCACAGAGTGGGTAATACAAACAAAACTCGTACAAGGCTCGTAGGGAGAACGGATTTCCAATTAATGACTAGGCACTGGGGTACCACCTGCCACAGTACGGGGCCTAGATCACCGTACCGAGGAGTACGCCTGCTCCTCTACAACACAAGGCCGGGACTACGCCTTACTGGATAATCCCGAGTGAGATCACCCCGCGGTTGGGATCAGCAACCGCACCACTAAGCCGAAATAAAAAGGGACATCTAGACTGGAATGACCTCACCCTGCTTGGGTGCTACCCACCTAGCCTTGCTGCATAACCCCTGATTTTCAGTCATTCCCATTTGATGAGGCTTGAGGCTAAGCATTACCTTATATAGAACATATCCCTTAGAATGCCCATCGCCCACCTGACGACGTTTCGCAAGCATTCATCCATACAAGTCCGTCTCGGGTTCGAACGGAACCGAAGGCACTATTCCTACTACATCCATTTTGGAAATATCCTCAGGATTAGTAGCGACTAGCCCTTGCACTTCACTGCTCCATCTTCGAATCCATAATCGTTTACACGAAACGTACAAACCGGATCGAAGTGGTTTTCGAGAAATTAATCTCGATCCCGGTCTCTTCGAAACGATCAGCGTATTTGGCCAATATTGATAGTCGGTTATTTAACTATCAATTAACATTCACAAACATCCATCAAACAATAAATAATTTCCCAAATTATTTATTTATCTCAAAATATCCTCAAAGATATATTTCTATTTTCAATCCTTTGAAAACAGTTTCAAAACCCTTTTCTCTTTCTAGAATAAACTTTCCCAAACATTTTCTATCTCCTATGAAATTACCAAGCACAAAACTAGATTTTTAAAATAATTTAAAAAAAAAACATTATTGAAAAAAATACATTTATCATTTAATTTAGAAAAATTTACTTTAATACTTAATTTAAAATCATACTTTAGAAATAAAAAAAAAGGTTACCTTATAAATAAACATTAGATTTCTTCTTAAATCAAAATACCCAATCATTCTTTAAATAATTATTACGAAAATAGATTAAACAAATTTCTTGTTTTGAAATTTACTTTAAACCATTTAAGTTAAAACTACTTCAAAAATTGGCTAAAATATATACTATATGAATATTTAAAACATACTTTGAAAACGTACTTGGTTATCCAGGGAGGAGATCCAACTTCATTCACATAAATCAATTTCCCCAAGTTTGATTTCATATTTATTTCATTTGAAATAATTTCTTTACTTACTTAATTCGTTTCAAAGTTCATTAAGTCTGGACTTAATTATTGTTGTTATTATCATTCTTCATTTGATTCTAAAACTTTTAACTGAAATATACGAATTTCAGATTTTTCCCAATTTCTTCTTTATTCTTCTAATAATTTATATCTTAACTTTTAAATAAATGTTTTGTTCTTTTAAATAATAACACTGAATTTTAAAATTCAATAACTTCCTTTTTATTCACATTTTTCCTTTCTATACTCACAATTTATTTATTAGAAATTTAAAGTCGCTTTATTTCTTCTCCAATTCATTCTTAAATTTATTCCAAATTTCCTATAATTATTTTACTTACAATTTCATTCCTTTTATTTTTCTTTTCCAAATTCCAATTTATATATTTTTGGTAATCCATTATACCCAATTATATCCAATCGAGCCATAACATTTAATATTCCAATATCATCCATTATAGAATACCAAATAATCACAACAGAGGATATTAAACAATTTAAATAAATGTTGAGGGATCCAGTTGGATCCCTCCAACCTGTTTTACCTGCATCCACAGATGTTAACACAATATAATATGTCAATTCCAAAATTACCATACTATAGCACCAATCAATCAATCTTACCCATTCAAACAATTATTTGAATTAAATCATTTAAATTTAACTGAGTGAGATTAACTCACCTTTGCTAATATTCGCAGTTCACTTCAATATTGCCTTGGATTCCCAGGTGTTTGACCTTAAATAGCAATTTAGATAATTTATTAAGATTTGAACCATTCGAATAATTAAATCTCCATGTTATAATTCAATCAACCAATGATTTTATTAAAATTTGATTTTAAATATTTTCATTTTAATTTTCATATATATATATATATATATATATATATATATATATATTTCTTATCTACTTATTTATCACTTTTAAATTAAGACGAAAATTTTATCTCTTACTGTAAATAGCAAAACAGACATTTCCCTAACAGTAAACTTCCCATCTCAATCTATTTCAATGTTTTTTCTTCTTTTTTTTTCCAATTCATATATAGAACAAAACAAATCAGATTGGTATACCTTACTGAGAAACGAATTGAGGCTATCCCTTTTCGTTCGCCACCGAGACGTCCATGACAACAAAAACCCTCGCGAGTGCTTCTCCTTCACTGCCCGCACCATTCGCTCGAGCGAGACTGTGCTCCAAACCCCATGTACGCGTGCCACTCGAGCTCCCCCCCAAGATCTGCTATTCGACAAAATGACTCACCTGTCATCTCGAAATCGTGCTCAAATCCTCGCATTCCAGGTCATAAGCGTCATCGACGACGCATATTTGCGAGGCCGTAACTTCCACCGAGTCGCACGACCTCATTGACAGGCCGCGAACTCGATTTTGAGGAGAGGCCGCTCTGCCCTTTTTTCTCTTGCGGCCATTTTTTTTTTCTTTCTGAGGGCGAAATTCGATTTCAATTCTTGATTAAGGGAAGGGTTTTGTTTGAAAAGGTGGGGCTTCGGCCTATTAAATTTTCTCTTGAACGAATTGAAGTGGAAATTTTAGGGTCGGCCATTGAAATTTTTTCAACGAACTGCCTTGATTTTTTTCTTATACGAGAAGAAGGCTTGATAAAAGTGACGAGCGATGGAGTATACTGGAAGATAAGGGTAGCGTGCTGAGGAATGGATAAAGGATGGCGTACACAAGAAGCTTAATTAATTAAATTCCATTAAATTATTATCAATCAAGTTTTCAGCGCGTTATTATATCGTACCCTCACACACTAACTCCAATCAATACGAAATTTGAAATCTGATAATAATTCAATATTACGGACCCAATGAAACTGGTTTCGTCTAATTCTGAGACTGTGCCTCGGAAGGCTATTTTTCAATTCAATTCAAACGATATATTCTTAAAACTGAGTAAATCAGTGTTGAATTCAATTTTAAAATTTCTATTATTCTCAGTATTATCAATATAAATTTTCAAGCCTTCAAATTATTTTTAATAGACTTAAAACTCCCGATTCAACAATTTACCCAACTCCAACTTATTAAATTCTATTATTTAATTGTCAAATACATAGCGATATTCGTAATTCAAGTTAAAATTTTCTCAATTGAATATTTAAAATTAATTAAATATTCCGATTTTAAATGCTTGAAAATTACGGGTCGTCACATTCCTCCCCCCTTAAAATAATTTCGTCCCCGAAATTACAAGTTAGGAAGAATGGCCCAATACCCGCTTACTTATCCTCAAAACCAAACAAGCTCGACATCCAACCAACTATCTTTCTACAAAGACCACTATTATCCTTATTAACTTTCCAAACCTTTCCTTAGTTCCTAAATAAATATACTTGTTCACCATTCAAATTATAATTCAAAACCGAGTTTAAAATGTCCAAAATTTCTCAAAAATTTTCTAACTCTCTAAATTACCGAAAAATTTCGCCAGCGCCTCCTTTGCGCGGCTAGCTCGGTACAACTACAAAATGGCTCTACGGCCTCCCAAATTCAAAAAGAAAACAAAAGGCCAAGTGGCTCAATCCAAAATCCCAATCAAATTTAAATACATACCTTTTTTCGAGCATTTCAAATTTTATCTTTTGATATCAAACCCAATTTCCATTTTCCTTTATAATACCTGCATACCTGCTTAGCACTAATATCCATTCACAACATTCCAAAACATTTTATCCACTTTCTCACAAAATGCCAATATATATTCATTCCAATATTGACTTAAATTATATTGGTAGTATCAATTTCCATTTAAGACTACACCATTCCCTCTTAAGTTTAATTTAAGCATTTTATACGCTTCTTATATTTATTTTCATCTTCCACTTTAGTTTATATCTAATTCCATTCAAATTGATTCTTTTATTTTCATACGAATTCAATTCATCTTTAACTCAGAATATATAAATTTTATTTGTCATTTATTACTAATTCATGTCATAATTTTAATTAGTTTCATTTTCTAACTTTTTTCAATTTCCAATTTAAAATCGTTTTGTCATTAACAAAAGTTTCCAAAAATTTTCAAAAATTTTCTAACTACCAAAATTTATGAAAAAATTTGGCAGAGTCCCCTTTGTACGGAAGAGCTTTTGCAGTTTGACAAAAGAGATAAATATATATACATCGACCCACACGGTCGGAAAAACCAAAAACGGTTAGTATTTCCTATTTTTATTGCGTAAGCGTACCTTATTTAGCATTTTAAGCAAGCAGCTTATTATTTCTAGCATCTAGCGTGACCAAAATCCAGCCAAACGGCTTCCCGGTACCTGTACTTACTCAATTTAAACACATAAGTACTATATATATAAGGTTTATAGCATTTCACTTAAATTTAAATAGCTAAAACATCGATTATGTAACAATGCATGTGATATACGGGCATAAACATATAAATTTCACAGAAATGCATGTTAATTAATTTCCATAAGCATATAAAAGGTTCCAACACTTATTACGATTTCATATAATCTATTCTCAAACCATTCCATCCAGTTGAAGTGATTTACAGCTTATACGCTTATATTTAATTCATTTTAAGCAAAACAACTTCACATTCATTCCAATTGATTCAAAAATCATTTTGTTTTACTTCTAATAATTCATAGCATTTTATCCAACCTCGTTTCAAACGATCGATTTCCTTATGCCATTCGTCAATATTAGTGTAAACAAATAATTACTTAAGCTTTATAACCATTTAAATTGATTACCACTCAATTTATACTAGATTTCATCCCATTTCAATTTATTCACAACTCTCGTTGCATTTCTTTCATATCCAAAGAGTTCTATTCTAAACTATTTTACCATACTCGACAACCAAGATAACCATCTCACAATTTACTTAAGTTATTTATTTTATTTTATTTTCTTCAATTATTCCACTCTATAACTTAAGTTTGTTTTATTCAGTCAACTTCCCTTCAAATCTTTGATTTGATTTTTTTTTTCTTAGGTCAAATCCCAACCATTTTATTAATTTATCAGATTAGTTTATTCTTTTATACATTTTTAAACTTTAGTTCACATTAACATTTCATTATTGCATTTTATTAGTAAGAAGGTTATTCAATTCATGCTTCAGTTGGATTTGCTTTCATCTCAAATCTTTTTTATTTGATCCAATTCCATACAATTCCAATTCATATTTAATTCAAACAAGCTCATATTCAATTCAATTGATTTCAAAATCAATTTTATTTACATTTACCAGTTCATAGAATTTTATTTCTTAAGTTTTATAGAAAAAATTAAATTGATCTCTAACTCAATTCATTTCCAATTCTTTTCTATTTTATCTTACATAATATTTTATTCCATAGTACATAGGTTTCATACGAACCCATTTTATTTAGCTCGACATAATTTTATGTTTTGTATATCACCAACCATTTCCAATTGAAACAAACTCATATCAAATTCAATCGATTTTAAAATCAATCTATTTTATATTCGCCAAATTTTAATTTAAGCTCAACCGCCTCCCATGCTTGTATATCACTAATTCAAATCCATTTGAATTTTAATTCACATTCCCAATTTATTAAGATAATATCCAAGCACACAATTAACTCGTTATATTCATATTGGATTTTATTTGCAACTTACATCATTTCTCTTGTAATCCAATTTCAACCAACTCCACTTATATTTAATTCACTTACAATTCCATTTCTAAGTTCTACAAGTCACAAATTCATTTATAATCCAAATTTATAACATATACACATATTCATTTCACAATTAAAATCATTTGCCTTTCAACTTTATATCAAATTTAATCCAATTCATTCAACAACACTTCCAATTATAATCCAATTTAATTCAATTTAAATTTAAATTTTATTTAACTCATCCCAAGTTAAATCCAAATATATTTTCTTCGCTTTGATTCACTTAAGTTAAATTTTATTTGCCGGATTAAAATTTTCAATCCCTTCTTATTAATATCAACTTCTCTTTATAAGTACAATATCTGATCCATTTATTCATTCACCAATTCATTATTTAACCAATAAATTTTATTTCCAAACATTAATTATCTTTATTCCATCCTGACTAATTTTTCCCATTCCACATAACTTCACACAATTCAATTTTAAATTCCAGTACTCAGTTTCACTTTACTTACATAGTTGAATTTTATTTCAACAAATTCCAAAGTTTAAACAACCTTTCAACATTTCAAAATTCCCTTTGAAATCTTCTATATCCAAAATTCCTTTGATAAATTCAATTTATCTCTTTGAATTTCAAAACTCAACCAGTTTTGCAAACAGTTTCAATTCAAAACAATTTGGTAGCAATTTCACTTCTGAAAACTCGAAAATGTACATCGATGATGCTGCAGTCATCATCGAAGTTATTTTCTAGCGACCAAAAGAGTTTAATTCTTTTATTCTCTTTCTAAAATCCATCCAATATTTTTAAATTCCAAATCTCTCTAGATTTCAAATCCGATTCAAAAATATTTCTCAATATATGTTATCCTCTCTACTTTTGAGAATCATTATCAAACTCAAAGGAACTTAAGTCTCCAAATTTTCAAATTTCCAAACTCTTCAAATTTATATTCGAACATTACTTTGGAATTTTATCTTATTTTAATTATTAATCAAACTAAAATTTACATTTAGTTTATACTTACAAATTTCATTTGTAAATAAATTGGTTTCTTTGCTTTTAATTATAGTTTCAATTACTTAATCAATTATAATTATATTTGCAAATTTCATTAATTTATTAACTTATTCCTAAATCTTGGTTATTATTTCAATTCTTATTCAATTATCATACAATGATAATAATTTAATATTATCACTTTCTAACAACCAAACATCCATATATAACTATAATAATTAAGAAAATCATTTTCTTTTATATACATAAAATAAATTTTGGGTAAAATTATTTCATTTACCCTATTTAAAACAATACTGTGTCGGTTTATCTTGTTTAAGAGTTTAGAAATTCCTATCGATAACATGGCGTCCCATATATCGACCAGAATCCATAAACACTCAAACGATAAATCAACACAATATAAAACAATTTTATATCCACTAACAAATACGCGCTCATATCTATTAATACTCTCAAACTCATTCTAGAGTACTTCAGACTCTATTCTATGAGTAATTCCCACCAGAGCTAAGGTTATCACCAACCTAAGCTCTGATACCAAGTGTAACGACCCGCAAATCCGTACCCCTTGAGTCAACACTATTTTACAACAATCAACTCAAGTTGCACGGAAATACGAACCATTTGGGTTAAAGAAGAAGAGGTAGAAGAAGAAAATAGAAAACAATAACAGAATCTAACCATCGCAGCGGAATAAAATATAATAGATAATAAATACTCTTTACTCAAACATCAAATATCTCTGTCTATATATTACATCATTAGAGTACATCAATCACAGCTCAATATCAATATCATACAAATAGATACACAGCAACTCAACACAGCGGAATATACATATATAAACAAGTAAGGAAGTACGTATCGTCATCTTGCTCGTCTCCTGAGCTCCATAGCATCATCCTGTATCCTATAATACTCGGTCTGACCCGAGCATTACAGTTAAATATTACCCGAGTCAGTCTGGAATACCAGCGTGAGAAAACCACACCCAATTGATTATTAAAGTTTCAAAAATCCTTTGAATACAAAAGCATCTCGTAAGACCACGCCACAAATAAACATGTCGGGTTTTTAACTTACGATAGCTAAAACAATTTTTATAGAAATCCTCTGATATTATAATAGGGTCTATATACAAATACTTATAAAATAGCCGAAATTGTTACATTCATTAAATTCCAGCTACTGGCCACAGAGTGGGTAATACAAACAAAACTCATACAAGGCTCGTAGGGAGAATGGATTTCCAACTAATGACTAGGCACTGGGGTACCACCTGCCACAGTACGGGGCCTAGATCACCGTACCGAGGAGTACGCTCGCTCCCCTACAACACAAGGCAGAGACTACCCCTTACTGGATAATCCCGAGTGAGATCACCCCGCGCTTGGGATCAGCAACCGCACCACTAAGCCGAAATAAAAAGGGACATCTAGACTGGAATGACCTCACCCTGCTTGGGTGCTACCCACCTAGCCTTGCTGCATAACCCCTGATTTTCAGTCATTCCCATTTGATGGGGCTTGAGGCTAAGCGTTACCTTATATAGAACATATCCCTTAGAATGCCCATCGCCCACCTGACGACGTTTCGCAAGCATTCATCCATACAAGTCCGTCCCGGGTTCTAACGGAACCGAAGGCACTATTCCTACTACATCCATTTTGGAAATATCCTCAGGATTAGTAGCGACTAGCCCTGGCACTTCACTGCTCCATCTTCGAATCCAAAATCGTTTACACGAAACATACAAACCGCATCGAAGTGGTTTTCGAGAAATTAATCTCGATCCCGGTCTCTTCGAAACGATCAGCGCATTTGGCCAATATTGATAGTCGGTTATTTAACTATCAATTAACATTCACAAACATCCATCAAACAATAAATAATTTCCCAAATTATTTATTTATCTCAAAATATCCTCAAAGATATATTTCTATTTTCAATCCTTTGAAAACAGTTTCAAAACCCTTTTCTCTTTCTAGAATAAACTTTCCCAAACATTTTCTATCTCCTATGAAATTACCAAGCACAAAACTAGATTTTTAAAATAATTTTAAAGAAAACTTTATTGAAAAAAATACATTTATCATTTAATTTAGAAAAATTTACTTTAATACTTAATTTAAAATCATACTTTAGAAATAATAAAAAAAAAGGTTACCTTATAAATAAACATTAGATTTCTTCTTAAATCAAAATACCCAATCATTCTTTAAATAATTATGACGAAAATAGATTAAACAAATTTCTTGTTTCGGAATTTACTTTAAACCATTTAAGTTAAAACTACTTCAAAAATTGGCTAAAATATATACTATATGAATATTTAAACTTACTTTGAAAAAAATCATTTCAACCTCCCCCTCATCATATCTTCTTTCCTTTCTTTCTTTCTTTTAATGGCAGAGCTCTTCCTTCCTCCCCCCATTCCAGGCCATCCAACCCATTCCCCTGTCCCGATCTTGCCTGACCCTGATCCCCCACCGTTGCAACAGACTTCCGCCTTTCACCCCGTTTTGCCAGCTGTTTCTGCCTCCCTTACTTCTTTTGATCCATAAAATTTAGATCAGTCTTCCCCCCCATTCTGTAACACTAGTCAACAGGCATGGACTTCTCTTTTCAAGAACAAACCACGCAATGCAGGGAAGTACATGCCTGTTAACTTTATCAATGAATATGATGGTGATGCTCTGGTTCTTCCTGACGCAGTTCAAGAAGCTGGGCAATGTATTTGGCAAGATTATTTAGTAGGCTCCTTCCTTGATAAACCCCTTTCTTTCACTGCAGTAGTACAACACCTCGAACGTGTGTGGCGTTTGAAAGGAAATATAAAAGTCAAGTCTGATGGTGTTGTCTTCTTGTTCCTGTTTTCTAGTGAGGATGATCGGAGCAGGATCATCAAGGATGACCCGATAATCATGAAGAACAAATTGTTTATTATTAAACAATGGGACCCCACAGTAAGCAATGTGTGTGGCTCAGTCACATCAGTTCCAATATGGATACACATCTACAACGTCCCTCTAGCAGCGTGTTCCCCCCTTGGCATCAACTGGCTAGCAGGAAGAATTGGAAGTGTTAAATGTTTAGATAAAAGTATGGAGAAAATGGAAAGGCTAACCTATGCTAAAGCCTTGGTAGAAGTGACTCCCATCTTTGACCTAGTGGACAACTTTCAAGTACTGTGTAAGGATGGAACAAGGCAAACTGTTTTTGTGGAATATCAGTGGAGACCACTTGCATGTACTTCCTGTAAGGTGTTTGGGCACGAAATTTTAAGTTGCAAAAATTGTGTTGTGATTGATGAAGATCCAAATAGTAATAAAAATACTTTACCAAAAAAGGTACCAAAAAAAGACTCACTTGTTAAAGAACAAAATGACAAAGTTGCCCATAATCTTTCTCTCAGGGTTTGGAAGAAAGTTGAGCATGGAAACAAAAGGAAGAATGAGTTAATTAAGACCAAGGAGAATTCAGGGAGAGGCAATATTGGGAATGACAGAGACTATATATCGAGAAAAGAAGGAATTGAATCAGTTAATAGAAAGGACAATATGGATGAACAAGTTGAGGAAGGGGAAGTTGTTGAGGTGATGGAAATGAACTTAGGAAATAAATTTCAAGTGTTGCAAAAAGTAAATGACGAAAATGTAATTCAGTGTGAGGAAGGAGGAAGTGAGAAAAGAAAAGTTGATCAGTTAAAAAATTCTACTGATAGTACCCGTAAGGATGTACTAGTAGCTGATGGAAGAATGCAAGCTTGCTTTGACATGAACTATGATAATCAGTGTAATGATGCTGATTTAGTTGCAAACTTTCAACTGGCTGATAAGTATGGCAAGCTAGTTCAGGAGCTGGTTGAAAATGGAAAGTTAAAACAGAATGTGTTGACAAAAGGAAAACAAAAAGGAAAGATTGTTCCTGAAACAATAAGACATGCAAATAAAAATGGTAACAATGTCAATTTGGATGGTATAACTGTGCCTTCATTACTCCTCATTGAGAATAATCAAAACCCTCTTGATATTGCTTCCTGTTCCCACAGTATGCCCCTTCCTCAAGTTCAAGCTACAGTTACACATGCACACAATGTCTGTGTACATGCTTTAGTTGAATCCATATCCCCTTGCAATCTTCCCAAACTCCCTTATTCTCATATAACCCCCCCCCTGGTTATTTAATCCATCATGATCTCCCTCAGCTTGTTCTCCCCAACTCTCCAATCCCTCCAAATAATAACCATAGCACTGTCAGGAAAAAAAAGGATAAACATTTGTCTGATTTTGATAAAGGCAACTTTGTTGACTATGGTGAAACTTTACCTGAAAAGGAGAAAACCCCAATCTCAGGCCTTCGAAGGTCTACGAGATTACAAAACCCACTTCCATAAGTTTTCCCATGTTACACAATTTTGGGTTTTGGAACATAAGAGGTGCACATTTGGATATCAAACTTGTGCAAGCAAAACACATTATATCTGAGAATAAATTAGGCATTTTTGGTATTCTTAAGACCAAACTTAACCATGAACTTACCCACAGAGCTGCAAATCTTATCAATCCTCTTTGGAGTATTCATCATAATTTAGATGAGGCCCCATACGGTAGAATCTTGGTGCTTTCTGACCCTAACATTTACACCCTCATCCCAATATTATCCCATAAGCAATTCATCCATTTTCAAGCCTTACATCATCCAACCTCTACTTCCTTCTACCTGACCTTTATTTATGGAGATAACCACTCAGCTGCAAGGCAGGAAATGCTGACCTATTTACCTCATCTTAGGCAGGAATCTCACCCCTGGTTTGTGTTGGGTGACTTTAACTGCATGCTTTCTACTGATGATCGCTGTGGTGGTAATCCTCTTTCAATCTCTGACATTGCCCCTCTCAACCTTGCTATCACTGCCTCTAATTTACATGAAGCTACCTTTGTTGGTCCAAAATATACTTGGAATAACAAAAGTCGATCTGGTGTGAGAACCATGAGTAGATTGGACTTGACTTTTCTCAACACTAAGGCCTTAACACAATACCCCAACTCTCTTAATCATATCCTCCCCCCTCTACTCTCTGATCATTCTCCTGTTTATTTAGCCCCTGAGTGCGATGCCATTAAAAGAAACTCAAGTTTTAAATTTTTTAATTCCTGGATCAATAATCCAAAATTTATGCCTTTAGTTTCTAAAGTTTGGAAATGCCCTCAAAGTGGTAACAAAATGACTATTTTGCAGCGTAAACTGAAGGCCACCAAGGATGCGCTAAAGACATGGGCCAAGAACAAGTATGGTGATGGTAACAAGTACTCTTCTGTCCTACAGAGAAAGCTATCTACTATTCAACTGAGGATGCTAGATGACCCAGGTAATATCAGTTTTTCAGAGCAGGAACATGTGTTAACTCAGCGTCTATCTGATGCCATGGTTGTTGAGCAAAGCATGAAGAAGCAAAAGTTGAGGAAGGAGTGGGATTTGCATGGTGATAGGAATACTGAGTTGTGTCACACCTCCCTTAAAATTAAAAATGCCAAAAGAAACATCTTCCAAATTCAGAATGAAGATGGGATCATTTTAAAAAAGCCTGATGACATTGACAAAGCTTTCATTAACAACTACACTGACCTGTTTTCCCCAATTGAAACGTGGTCCCCTTTTACTCATGAGCTCTTGTCAACCCCAATGCCAGTTTTGTCTGCTGTTGATATCCTGGTTTTATCTTCTCCTATGACTAATGAAGAAATACATAATGCTATGTTTGGCATGAAGTGAGATTCATGTGGTGGCCTTGATGGCTTTAATGCTGTTTTCTTTACTCACTGTTGTAGCTGTTGACTTTTTAGCTGCCATGCATAATTTCTTTTCACATAATAAATTGCCTTTCCCCATCAATGCAACCAATTTGTGTTTAGTCCCAAAAGTTAAACATGCTGTAACTCTGCATGCTTTTCGTCCGATTGCTTGTTGTAACATAACATACAAATGCATTTCTAAAGTCATTGCTACTAGGTTAAGGCATGTGCTTCCAACTGTAATATCTGAGAATCAAGCAGCTTTTTTGAACAATAGAAGCATACTTGATAATGTGCGGGTCACACATGAACTACTTAATGGGTATGGTCGTACCCATGCATCTCCTAGAGCTATGATGAAGCTAGACATTAGAAGAGCTTATGATACTGTGTGTTGGGAAGCTTTGACCGGTATTATGAGTTTAATGGGTTTTCCTAGTCATTTTGTTAGTTGGATATATACTTGCATATCCACAGTTTCTTTCTCTTTGTGTTACAATGGGGGCACTGTTGGTTATTTCAGAAGTAAGAGGGGTATAAGGCAAGGAGATCCAATGTCTTCCTACTTGTTCAATATTGTCATGGAATTTTTTACACAATTAATTAACAAGCAAGTCAGACTAAATAAATTTGAGTTGCATCCCAAATGCAGGAATCCTAACATAACCTCCCTGCTCTTTGCTGATGATGTAATTCTTTTCATGAAGCCTACTGCCTCAACTATAAACTGCATAAAGGGCATCCTTACCACTTTTGAGAATTGCACTGGTCTTCAGGTCAATAGCAGTAAGTCTTACCTTTTAGTGGCTGGGCTTAATGATATTGACAGGCAGTCAATTTATCAAGAAAGTCAATTACCCAACCTACCTGATGGTACAATGCACTTGGGCATTCCTTTGTCCTCTAGGAAAATTGGTTCCATTGCTTGTTTACCACTCTTTGAAAGAATTACTGGGGCTATGAACAGGTGGGCTAGCAATAAGTTATCTCAGGCTGGTAGATCCACTATTATTAAATCTATTATTCAAGCCATGACTGTTTATTAGAGCAGATGTTTTATATTGCCCTCTGCTATATTATTGAGAATCAGGAAGGCTATGAATCATTTTCTATGGACTGGAGATATGTATTCTACCAAACTTATTCCAATTGCTTATGCCAAATTGGAAAAACCACAAAAATATGGTGGGTTGGGTTTCAAGTGCTTGCCTACTTGGAATCAAGCTGCCTTTTCTAAGCACTTTGATAATCTGATCAGTGTCATACCTAACCTGTGGGTCAAGTGGGGTAGGAAATATCACCTTGGCAATAAACATTTCTGGCAAATGGTTCCTTCTCCACTGTGTGGGTGGGTTTGGAGATCTATCCTTAATCTTAGAAGCATTTTACTTCCCCATGTTCAGTTGTTAATTAGCCCTGACTGTGGTGCTAAGTTCTGGTTTGATCCTTGGGTGAGTAGAGAAGTTATATTGAATGACTTACTTTCTTATGAGCAGAAAATTCAAACTGGCATCCCCTTGAATGCTAGTGCATATGATTACTGTGTTGATGGTGTAATTGTGTTGCCTTACACTTCCAACCCTAGCATTAATCTTCTATGGGAGACTGTGAAATGCTACAAGTTACCTGATGTTGGTATTGGTTAAGTTTGGGCTGCTAAACATGAAAAGCATTCCATAGCTTGCATTTACAAAGCCTTGAAAGGAGATGCGAGTAACCAATATCATCCCAATGCAAACAAAGCATCCATATCACACAGCATTACTCATCTCATAGCTGCGATTACAAACAATTCAAGGCAACCAATATCATCCATTCATACATAAGCAATGATTTAATGATCACATCATCTATAATTAATTTAAAGTGAATTAAATTAATTACTTTATCTTTAATTAATTTAAAATGAATTAAATTAATTACTTCATCATTATAATCCTGCTTAACTTAACCATTAATTAATTAATTACAAATTAATTAATTAATCACCATCTCATTATTCATTTCAATTAATCATTCTTGATTAACAATTTTCTAATTACAATAAGTAATTAGCCTTTAAATTAGTTACACAAGTTAATTATACTTAACCCTTTACAATAATTAACTTTTAATTACTTAATCGATTAATTAACTAAAATTAGTTGCATTAATTCTTTATTAATGAATTACTTCATTTATTAATTATTTATTAATTAATCAATTATAAATTTATATCATTAATTTTATTAATTAATGATTTCTAAATACATTTTTAATTAATCTCTCTGTTTAAATTAATTACATTAAGTAATTAATCTTCAATTAAACCACATATATTAATCACCCTTTACTAATAACATCCAGTAATTAACTACCCTTATTTACTTAATTAAATAAATTACTCTTTAGTTTATTCTCTAATTAATCCTTTGATTAATCCCATTTAGTAATTAACTACCCTAAATTACTTTATTTCAAAAATTAATTACCCTTAATTAATTATCTCAATTAATCCCTCGATTAGTTACAAAGTAATTTAATCCCAATCACTCCCATTATTAAAACATCTTTAATTACATTCAGTAATTATCAATTAATTACTTCCCTAAGTAATTACAATCCCATTAATTACATTAAGTAATTATCTATCAAATCACCAAGTGTTTAAATTAATTAAACTTAATTAATTAATCTAAACTAATCACATAAAACTCAATTAATTACATTAAGTAATTAATTAATTAATTACTTCTATTAAGTAATTAAACTTAAACAATTTCACAAATGATTATTATTATTAATTAATCTAATTAATTATTAAAATTAATCACATTAATTAATTGTTAAATAATCTTAGTTAATGACCGTCATTAACTATTAACAATTCATTAATTATTTTCTAAAATAATTAACTTATTTTAATCATTATTGATTACAAATTAATTAACCATTAATAGCCCATTAAGTAACCCCTAATTATTTAATTAATTAAGTATTAACTATAACTTAATCAATCCTTAATTACTTGTCAATTAATATTTAATCATTAATTAAAATCTAATTAATAATCCTTAATTACAAATTAATTAACCTTAATAATATTAAACCTTAATTAATTAATTTTAAAACTCTTAATTACTTAATTAATTATCCATATCATTAATTAATTAAATAATTAATTACCCATTTAAATTAACTTAATAATTTAATGAATCCAAATCATTAAATTTTATTTATCTTTAAGATAAACATTTCTTACTTAATCAAAGTATTAAAAACAATTTGTTTCAAATTTACTTTAAATTTCATTTTAAAATTTCATTTTAAATTTAAGATTTTAAAATGAATACAAATTTATTCAAATAAAGTTTAAAACAATTCAAAATCTCTTTATCTCACAAGTTAAAGAAATATTCATTATATACAATAAGTTTAAAAGAAATTAAAACTCAATTCATTTTTAAATTCCAATCAGTTTTAAAAATACACTTCAACTAACATAGTTGTTTAAATCATTTTAAATTTAAAAATTTCCATTTATTTCAAACTGGAATACAAATTAAGTTTGATTCCAGATTACTTATTCAAAGCTTACTTACATTTTAAACTTCATTTTAAATTTCAAATCATTTAACCATTTTTTAAAAAGAAGTTAAACAATTTAAATTTAAAAATTTATTTTATTTAAAAGACTGAAATTTAAATCTAAGTTCTAGATTTTAAAACTAGATTTAAACTTACTTAAAATTTCTAATTTACAATTTAAAATTTTAGTTTAAATTCAAAACCAAACATACTTTTACACTTTAAAAGATTGTTAAAACCAAATTTAAATTTCAAAATTTAAATTATTTCAAAACTCAGATTCACACTACTTGAATTCAGATTCAAACTCAGGTTTTAAACTTAGTATAAATTTTTGTTTACATTTTATACTTTTCTTTAAAAATATAAAATCAGAACAGATTTCTGTTTTTATTTTTTACCTGTAAACAACATAATATACTCAAGCCAACCCTGACATGACTTCGAGTCACTAACCAAAATTCTCGAGCCAGACACTTGAACTACTCGAGTAAAACCCGAGCAACCTTCTGTTCAAAACCCAAAACAACCAACCTCACCAGAAAATGATGCATAGTGCACATGCATCGGCCATCCACTTATCTCCAACCAACCCTGATGACTGAAACAAGTCTTCGATCATCCATGTATCCCATATCAATCACCAGAACCTTGATTCCCCCTCGAAATAAAAATCCAGACTTCAAGCCTAAACTGGAACACCATCCAAAACCTGGAACGGCCCTCGTCCTCCTATTGCCGATCACTAGAACTCCAGAGGCTCTGGCCATAGCTTCATCCATGCCCTAGCCACCATTACCCAAAACTTGGTAGCACTCGATCCACCAGAGGATTATTTCTGAAGCAATTTCCAACATCCAACAAAACTAGGTTTAGAAAATCATCAAGCCAACCACCATCGCCATAACCCTCTGATCATCATTCAAATAATTTTCCCATCATCCATGATAACTCCTCCACCTCGAGGAGTACACGACACTTCCAGACAATTATGACAACCGAAATGCCTCAAAATACAAAATACAGTCAATAGAGAACTGCTCTTTGACTCTAGCATTAAAAATTGTAATTTTAGGTTTAAAATTCATGATTTTGTATGATGTTTCATATTATAACCCTGAAATACAGAATCATAACATTTGAATTTTTCACTTATACTAATTTTGCTCTGTTATTTTCATTTCCAGGCAATACAAAAATTTATTTAACTTATATAAATTTTTGAAACTTACTCTATGATCTAACAATCAAGTTTTATATGAATTTAAAATCTAAATAGAGTTTGGTTTAAAAGTAAATGGATTTTTAACAAAATCCATACTTCTAAAACTAAGTATTGTCAGATGCATATACAACAGCATTATATATCTATACACATCCACACATTCATATATTCACAGAAATGTACTTAAAATTTTACACAAAACCATACAAATTTATAGATATGAACATGCAATAGGTTTATAATACTTATGCTTTTAATTAAAGGTTACTCACTTGTTTAATTAAATGCAGAGAGCTTTATTTTGATGATAAAACTGGAAAGCTTGCTCTTTTATTTTGAAATTTTTGCCTTGCATGTGACTTCAAAATTGAAATGCTTGTTTGATTGAGATGATTCAAACTTGACTACAGGATGCATGAGCTTCCAGATTGAATAAAATAAAAATGCAGACTTTATTTTGGAAATGAAGTTGCTTTATCTTTATTTGCATGCAGAAAATGTTACAGGAATTTTTGCTATGCATTTTTGAAAATGGTTACAGGAGTTTGATTTCAATTTTGAAAGTGGCTCCAGGGATTTTAGAGGGATTTTTGGGTTTGAGGAGTTATTTTACAGATTGATGAAAAGCTTTTGCAAACCTGGTTACAGAGATTTACTTTAAACTTGAAAATGTATTATAGGGAAGTGACGTGCAGGATTTACATTTTTATTTGAAAATGAACTATGGGTTTTGAAAATGATTATTGATTTTTTTGTTTTGAAATGAGGATTGTTTTTAGAGTGGAATGTTTTTCAGCTGAAAATATCTTAGTTTTGGAATTGAAAATGAGAAATGGAAAAGAAGGGAAGAAGGCAAGTGTTTTATAACTTATTTTATGATAAATTAAAAATCAAAGAAAATAAAAATAAAATTTGACACTTGTCTTAAATATAAACACTTGTCAATTTCCTTATTTGATCACTTAACACATGTTAAAAAAACTCTAGGATGTTTACACTTGTCTTTAAAGTAATTAGTATTTATAATTAAAAGTTAATGAAAGTTTTAAACTTAATTAATTTACAAATACTTAGTTATATATATATATATATAGCTAATTTTTTTTAAGGAAATAAAACCATTTATTTTTAAAAATAAAAACAATACATTAATTTATTATTTGAAAATAACATTTTAAATAATTTAAATAAAATTTATAAAAGAGATTGTAAATTACTTATTATTTATATGAATAAATGTTTCATATTTTAATTGTATTTAAACTTTCATATTTAATTACAATCATATTTATTAAACAATATTTTAAAAATAAAATAAAACAAATCTTATTATTAAGCTTATTTAAACTTAAGCCAAAACCCTTTTTAAATAATTAAACATTTATTTTATGTATTTAAAATCCATATAGTTCTTTATTAAATAGCATTGAAAAGCTTAACATTAAATAAGTCAAAATTTCCCAATTACCAAAATATTGGAATTAGAAAATATGCTATATTAATTAAACTTAAAACCAAACTCATCTATTTAAAATATATATAAATATATAAATATATATATATATACATTATAAATAGAAAACAATTTATTAGCTTATTAAAAGATAAATTCACTAATTAAATATTTAATAAAAGAAGATTATTAAATCAATTCAAATTATTATTAACAAAAATTATTAATTCAATTTAATTTTTAATACAAATTATTAAATGTATATTGCCATAAATTCCGGGATATCAAATTTCTTCCCCTTAAAAGTGTTTCGTCCCCGAAATTTAAAACAAAGGTAATTTAATAATCTCATTAAAGATTTAATTTTAAAACACAAGCATGTATTAATCATATGCTAACAACCAAAGCAACCTATTCATCCGATCAAAAGAAATCTAACTATCCCAAAAACTTCTGGGTAGAACTTCCTCGAGTTTCCCCGGTATAAATATCGAGATACTCGCTCTATAGAATCCAAATATTCAATACTACTAAGCTATAGAGCTCTTATCTCATCTAAATATACAAAACTAAATAGGATATCAAACTACAAACGAGTCTGACTCATCAATCAAACCTCCTGAACTACTGGTTCTACAACTAGAAATATATCAAACACGTACTCCCTCAGAGATACGTGAAACATACTGAGTACCAGTTATCCAAAATGGCAATTCAACTCTTGAAAACCAAAGCACTTATCTTTCCAAAACACAGAAGAGACCCAAAACACCTTGGAGCCAGCTTCCCAGACTTACCAAAATTTATAGCTCCTTGGATTGGAGAAATCTTGACCATAATCAAATCTCCGACTCCAGAATCCAAATTCTTCCGTCTCTTATACTCAAAATCCTTCGAACGATACTGGTCTGCCTACATCCTTCCTGATCAGCTCAACCCTTGTTGATTCCACTAGAAACAGACTGGAACAACCCAACCCAATCCAATGATCTCCTCAAGATCAATCCAAAACCAAGAACACAAATTCAACTCCTCAAACAACTTGAGACTGAACTTACTTCTCCTTATCCGAAAAAGACAAGTAGATGCACTCCCAAACTACTTCCGCTGCACAATTCTGATTCAAAGCAGAAGAAAATGCTGATGAAGAACATGAGCGCAAACTGGACAATACATCATAGAAATATGGTTCAACATATCCATAAAAGAAAACTCAGAAATTCCTCTGAAACCTGAGCTGCTTCATCAACTCCATCTAAAGGAACCATCCTTCTACTAACTGAACCACCAGTACCAATCCTGGAATCCTAGCCGATAAGAAAACTCAATCACCAGTTGCGGACAAACCTCTGACTTCCCTGAAGACATCCGGAAAAAACTTCAAAAACCCAAGAGAACACTCAAACTATCGCAAGTCACTTTTGCGATCAACCCAGCCTAATTTCCAAAGAAACTGCTCTCTCTTTACCAATCAGAACAGCTTACACTAGCCTGGCCAATTCACCGAAGAAACGGATCCATTCTGCTGCTTCTGAACTCCTCGTCCAGAAAAACTACTCATCCAGAAGACTTCCTGCCAACATACAGAACACTCCAAGCTGCACTGCTGCCACAGAAGCCAAAGATCTCCTAACCAAAGCTCTTCGAGAAACTCTGACCTCAACCAAATAGAACCACCCTGCTGGACCCAACCACAACACCGAAACAGACACACTTCCTTACTCTTGTTCCAAAGAATGGAAACAATCCATAATCACTGCGTCTCATCACGCAGCTACTACTTTCTGAGGTACCAAGATACCATTACTCACTTGCTTCTGCCCAACCGACAGATCCAAACTCTACTCATCCAATCTTCAAATATGAACTCCGAACCTTAATAGGTTTCCTTCATAGATCGATGAAATCCCTACACCAAGCTGCAAAGCTTACTCGAGACGGTATTAGGTCTACAGTCTCGACAGATCCACTTCCAACCTCAAACATTCAAACTCCAACCAATGGTAGTAGTCATGTTCACACACCACTACATTATCTACCTTTATAAATTATATTGGAAAACCCGAAAAGGTAACCCAAATAGGTAGAAATAATTATATATAATTATATATATATATATATATATATATATATATTAAAATTACAAAAATGCTCTCTCAAGATAGACACCACTCCAGAGCATAGGTATTCGCTCAACCTAGCGCTCTGATACCAACTGTGACGTCCCGACTTTCAACGACCAGAAAGTCGTATCATCTTTAAGAAAGAAAGCGATAGAAAAGAGAAAAGAAAGAAGAGAACGAAGAAACAACATCAGAACTTCAACAGTGGAATGAATAAATTATATTAATAACATAAGTATTATATGGTATACAACAACTATCAGAGTTACACGGACAATACATTACATACTAGACAGTTATAAACACCTGTCTAGTTATTACAACTCAATACAATACAAAGAAACCACTCAGAGATAACAACACAGCAGAACATTATATATGTACACGTGGAAGCCTCCTACTCCATTGCTCCTCCACAATTCGTCAAAGCTAACTCGAATCCCTTGGCTACTCGTAAAAATTTGAGTACCCAAGAATTTAAGAAAACGGAAATAAACTCCGGGTAAGACATGGGTCTGGTGTGAGTAACATGTTAAAGTTGCTTAACTTTGAAAAACCTTTGAAAAGAAAAGGTATCACGTAAGACTTCCCACACATAAACATGGAAAAGTTTTTACCTTACGCTAATCAAAACATTTGATAGGAAATCCGATGATATTATAATAGGTCTAGGGTTTTCAAGTAAATAAGAAATAGTCGAAATTGTTACATCTATTAAATTCCTGCTACTAGCCACAAAAGTGGGTAATACAATCAAAACCGAGGGCACTTATTAGATTTTGGATTCCATACAATGGCAGGGCTACCGGGGTACCTCCCGTCATAGTATAGGGACTAGATCACTACAGCGAGGATCACTCCCAATCCCCTGCAACACAAAGCCGGAACCATTCCTTACTGAACAGTCCCGAACAAGACCACCCCACAGTTGTGATGAGCAACCGCACCACACAGCCGAAATAAAAGGGACATCTAGACAGGGGTAAATCTCGTCCTACTTGGGCATGACCCACTTAGCCTTGCTGCACCTCCCTTGTTTTAGCCATTCCCGGTTGATGAGGCTTGAGGCTACGATTACCTTTATAGAACACATATATCATAGAATGCTCATCGTCCACCTGACGATGTTCTGAAAGCATTCAATCCATACAAGTTCGTTCCGGGTTCGAACGAAACCGAAGGCATTATCTCGTTGCACTCATTTCGGAATCACCCTCAGAGTTAACGACGATAACCCTTGCACTCTAAATCTTCATCTTCACTTCAGATTCACGACCTATCGTTAATTTGGGTCGATGTGGTTTTAGGGTATTCAAATATGGAAACCCGATCCCGGTCTCACTGAAATCTAAAACGCATCTTTTAAGGCCAAGTTGTTTTAGAGTTTAGAACAATTCAATTCTATTATCTATATACACGTAGATAGATAATTCACAACATCACAATAGATAATCAACATCATCATTATAAGCAGATAATCCATATCATCATTATAAACAGATAATCCATATTATCATCCTATTTCAACTAAAGCATCCATATCACACAGCATTACTCATCTCATAGCTGGGATTACAAACCATTCAAGGCAACCAATATCATCCATTCATACATAAGCAATGATTTAATGATCACACCATCTATAATTAATTTAAAGTGAATTAAATTAATTACTTTATCGCTAATTAATTTAAAATGAATTAAATTAATTACTTCATCATTATAATCGTGCTTAACTTTACCATTAATTAATTACAAATCAATTTGTTAATCACCATTTCATTATTCATTTCAATTAATCATTCCTGATTAATAATTTTCTAAATTAATTACACAAGGTAATTATACTTAACCCTTTACAATAATTAACTTCTAATTACTTAATCAATTAATTAACTAAAATTAATTACATTAATCCTTTATTAATGAATTACTTCATTTATTAATTATTCCTAAATTAATCAATTCTAAATTTACATCATTAATTTTATTAATTAATGATTTCTAAATAAATTTTTAATTTATCTCTCTTTTTAAATAAATTACATTAAGTAATTAATCTTCAATTAAACCACATATATTAATCACCCTTGTTTAATAACATCCAGTAATTAACTACCCTTAATTACTTCATTAAACAAATTACTCTTTAATTTATTCTCTAATTAATCCTTTGATTAATCCCATTCAGTAATTAATTACCCTTAATTACTTTATTTCAAAAATTAATTACCCTTAATTAATTATCTCCATTAATCCCTTGATTATTTACAAAGTAATTTAATCCAAATCACTCCCATTATTAAAACATCTTTAATTACAATCAGTAATTATCAATTAATTACTTCCCAAAGTAATTACATTCCCATTAATAACATTAAGTTATTATCTATCAAATCATCAAGTATTTAAATTAATTAACTTAATTAATTAATCTAAACTAATCACATTAAACTCAATTAATTACATTAATTAATTAATTAATTAATTAATTACTTCTATTAAGTAATTAAACTTAAACAATTTCACAAATGATTATTATTAATTAATTAATCTAATTAATTATTAAAATTAATCACTTTAATTAATTGTTAAATAATTTTAGTTAATGAACTTCATTAACTATTAACAATTCATTAATTATTTTTCTAAAATAATTAACTTATTTTAATCATTATTGATTACAAATTAATTAACCATTAATAGCCTATTAATTAACCCCTAATTATTTAATTAATTAAGCGTTAACTATAACTTAATTAATCCTTAATTACTTGTTAATTAATCCTTAATTACTTGTTAATTAATCCTTAATCATTAATTAAAATCTAATTGATAATCCTTAATTACAAATTAATTAACCTTAATTAATTAATATTAAACCTTAATTAATTAATTCTAAAACTCTTAATTACTTAATTAATCATCCATATCATTAATTACCCATTTAAATTAACTTAATAATTTAATGAATCCAAATCATTAAATTTTATTTATCTTTAAGAAAAACATTTCTTACTTAATCAAAGTATTAAAAACAATTTGTTTCAAATTTACTTTAAATTTCATTTTAAAATTTCATTTTATATTTAAGATTTAAAATGAATACGAATTTATTCAAACAAAGTTTAAAACAATTCAAAATCTCCTTATCTCACAAGTTAAAGAAATATTCATTATATATAATAAGTTTAAAAGAAATTAAAACTCAATTCATTTTTAAATTCCAAACGGTTTTAAAAATACACTTCAACTAACACAATTGTTTAAATCATTTTAAATTTAAAAATTTCCATTTATTTCAAACTGGAATACAAATTAAGTTTGATTCCAGATTATTTATTCAAAGCTTACTTACATTTTATGCTTCATTTTAAATTTCAAATCATTTAACCATATTTTAAAAAGAAATACAATAATTTAAATTTAAAACTTTATTTTATTTAAAAGGCTGAAATTTAAATCCAAGTTCCAGGTTTTAAAACTAGATTTAAACTTAATTAAAATTTCTAATTTACAATTTAAACTTTCAGTTTAAATTCAAAACCAAATATACTTTTACACTTTAAAATATTGTTAAAACCAAAATTAAATTTCAAAATTTAAATTATTTTAAAACTCGGATTCAAACTACTTGAATTCAGATTGAAACTCAGGTTTTAAACTTAGTTTAAATTTTTGTTTACATTTTATACTTTTCTTTAAAAATATAAAAACAGAACGGGTTTCTGTTTTTATTTTTTTACCTGTAAACAACATAATATACTCGAGCGAACCCTAACATGACTTCGTGTCATTAACCAAAATTCTCAAGCTAGAACTTGAACTACTCGAGTAAAACCCGAGCAACCTTCTGTTCAAAACCTAAAACAACCAACCTCACCAGAAAATGATGCACTGTGCACATGCACCGGCCATCCACCTATCTCTGACCAACCTTGATGAGTGAAACAAGTCTTCGATCATCCATGTATCCCATATCAATCACCAAAACCTTGATTCCCCCTCGAAATCAAAATCCAGACATCAAGCCCAAACTGGAACACCATTCAAAACCTGGAACGACCCTCGTCCTCCCACTGTCTATCACCAGAAGTCCAGAGTGTAGCGACCCGTAGATTTCATGGATTTAATTTGGTTAAATTAAGTTGTAATTAAATTTAGAAGAAAAATAAATTAAAAACCTACTTATAGTAATTCGAAGTTAATTCAAATGATTTTAAGTAGAGAAAAGAGTTTTACCAGTATATGAGTTGAATATGAGGAATTTGAGGAAATTATTAAACTAATATAATGTAATAAACATTGTTAACAGTAAATGGAATATGATAATAAGAAAAATTGCAAGTTTGTATTTATGGGCGAAATAATATTGATAGGTAATAATTGTTGTAGAGAATAAATTACAAATGTATAAATTGTATAATGGTAACAACTATTGTTCGTTACCAATGCATTTAATTTATAGCGATTAAATAAGAAATAACTGAAAATTTTGAAGGAAAAATCAATAGAAAGGTTAACTACATGCATAAGATGGAAAGTTGAATAGAATTCTAATAAATGATAATAATGGAAAATATATACAATCAATGTAGGTAATTTGAAATTACAAATGATTAAACGTTTCTTGCGATAATGAATAAATAACGAAAGGAGTAAGCATATTTATTTAGAGTATTAATTACTATTGGGTAGAGATTTAAGTAACAACGTTTAATGCAATGTAAGTAATGACATTTTAAGTCAATAATAAGGAATTGGGAATCATATCTATGAAATGATAACGAGAATACAAGATGATAAATGCCAATTAAGGGTAATAATTAAGAAACTTAATGAAATCCCAATTTTATACAAAATAATTTAAAGGTCAGGTTTGGTTATAATTTGAACATAAGTAAATTGAATTTGTAGTATGAAAATATATGCAGAAATTGATTTTTGTAATAAAGGATTTTGTATGTGACAAAAAGGTAACGGTAGTGTTTATGGTAGGTTGCCTATTCATTTATTTAGATTGTTAGTTGGAACTGGAAATAAGTTTGTAATAAATGTAAATAAATGATACATTTATGTAACCAATGTAAATTTTACTTATAATATAGCAAAAGGTGGATTTAAGAAGTGAAATTGTAGAATTTGAAGCTAATTAATAATAGACATAGTAAAGATGGCAATCCAATCAAATGCGTAGGAATCAGATTTATTGGAAGGTAACCTAATTTATAAATAAATGGTAAGTATTAAGATATAATTCTATATAAATTGAAACTGATTGTAGATTTAGTGTAGTAACGTTAAGGCTAACTAAATTTGCTTTATAGATGGAATTAAAATCAAGATGGATAGGTAACGAACTTAAAAATTTAATAAGTGAATTTATTTCAATCAGAGCAATACAAAGAAAGGCAGAATTTTTGAATATAGTAGTTAATAAAAGGCAAACAAATCCTTCCATCTAAATCCAATTTAAAATAAAGCTTAATTATTGCAGTGGTTAGAATTAAATATTATGCTAGTCGAATACTAACTAATTCATTGAAATACCTATTCATGAAAAACAATTGAAAGGTTTTATTTGGTTATAATTGGTAGATTTGAAATAAACGTAAAGTTATATTAATTGACGTAATAATACGCAGTAAACAATAAGGTCATAGTCAAAGTTAAATTTAAGTAAATTCTTGGAATTTACAATATCTGAATTTACCGTAATTGAATTCAAACACTGAAATTTATAAATTTATTTACTTGACATTGATATCTGGGTTTGTTTAATTTGTTGTAACTAAAGTGAAATTATAAAAATGATCAAATTTTCAATTTTACAGTCAAAAATTTTAAAGATTGAATTTAATTAATTTATTTGCCTATTTATTTAATTAATATAAAAATAGCCATTTTGGGCACGGACTCGGATTTCGACGAAACCAGTTTCATCGGATCCGTAACGGTGAATTATAATAATGTTTCAAGTTTCGTAGCGATCGGACTTGTCGTTTGATCGTACGGACTCGAAACGCCTTGAAATTTACGCATTTTGAAATCAATGTGAAATTTTTGTTTTTTTGGCATAACTTCTTCATACGATCGAATTTGGTCGCGAAACTTTTTCCATCGCGTTCAGAATATTTTAAAACACCTATTTGGATATATAGTTTTAACAAATCCGACTCCGAAGGCATAGCGGGCTTTTTGGACCATGGTTTGTCACGCACGTTCGCGTATCCAGTCTAGCTACCCTACCTCTAGCCTATCTATAAATATACATCTATAAACCCTAGCTCCTTTCTTTTTCATTTGCTGTACGTTCATTTCTTCACTCTTTTCTCTTCCCCAAATGCATACATCTCAGATCCAATTCCAGATCTATCCACAGTTCAAAATCAAAAGTCAAAACTCAAAAATTTCAGAAAATTCCAGAAAAAATATATGTTGAAGTATTCGATACGCGTAAAATACTGGTGAAATTCGTTTTTCAATTGGAGCTGTCGTTCATCCAGAATAAATTCAAACAGCCCCAAAACCGTTCATCATCGTCGCGCAAAACTTCGTCGGATCGAGATTCTGTTTCTGGGTATTGTAGTATGGACGATGGGGAGCACATTTATGTAATTTGTTTGGCGAATGGAGGTCGTGGCAGCTGCAGTTTGGTGGTCAACGGTGGGTGGTTGTCGTGCGTTCTGATGCGACCGTGCGTGAGTAAAGGGATGATGACGTGTGCATATATAGAATGTGAGTGAATATGTGTCGTTTATTTATTTGAATTCAATCATCATTTTTCGCCATAACTTTCTCATACGAAGTCGGATTCACACGAAATTTTTTTTGTTAGGATCGTAATTTAATTTCGGATCTGATGACGCTGGTTTGGACGAATTCTGAGACGGGCGAATTTTTGGGTTTAAATTGGGTTTAAATTCGATTTAAATTCAAAAGGTGGGTGTTTTGACCCACTCACAATTACTAGAAGCTTTTATGTTTGTTAAATAAATTTTAGAAATGAATAGAAATTTATTTATGAGCTTTTGGCATGTTATTTCATTCATATCTGTTGAATTGCATTTTTTTGAATGTAACTGTTAATTTAATTGATTTATTGCGTGTTAATTAGCTGTTAGAAATTATTGTTTGCATATGAACTGCTAGTTAACAGTTATGTCAATTATCACTGAATATAAATTGTTAGATTAATAGTTGATAAAATTTAATTTGAATAAACTGCCAGTTATCACCTGTTATATATGATCATATATAATTGTTATTGATTGATATTGATCGATGTTGTGATTGGATGATGGATGTGTTGTTGAATGAATGTTTTATTTGGGTATCATTAAACTGCAAGTTAGTATGCATTTACATTTCATTCGGGATTGCGGTTTGAAATGATATACAACCGCAGTTTTATTTTTTTTAAATTGCGGATTGAAATGATAAATATCCGTATCACTTGACCATAGGATAGAAAACTATATACAGGCACCGTGGTCTATATATAACTATTTTTAATGTGATTTCTATGGTTTGGATGGAATACGGTTTATAAAAATCTTAAATTTTATACTGAATAAATGTTTTCTTCCATATTTATATGCATATGAAGTTGAAATTTTGAAATATAAAGGTGAATAAATTTCCTTATTAAAAATGGAAGAAAATTAAGAAAATGGAATTTGATATATTTTATTTTATGTTAAGTTTTGGAAAATCTTAAGATATGATATTTATAACTGGATTTTCCTTAATAAATTTAAGATGAATATTCTAGTATTAAGTGAATTTTGAAGATATTAAATGACTAACATTTGGAGTTTATTTATGGAATTTATGGGAATATTCAAGACTAAATAATAAAACATTGATTTGTTGAAAGGATAAAATCCAAACTTAGTTTTGAATAGGAAATACTCCAATTGGATATATATATATATATATATATATATAGGAATTGTAATGGATTTGGGGACATAAAGTGATATTTAAATTATGGTTTAAACTTTAAATAAAGAAATATATTTGTAAAGCTATATAAATTATCTTCTTTACAAAGTAACCATAAAGTTAAACCATTATTCTATATACCGTTGAATATCCAAACCATTTGTGTGTTGGGAGTTATGGTTTTAAAGTAAAAATTCCAAATATTATGTTTTGAAGATATAATTCAAATATTTGGCTTCCAGATATTATAAATTTTAAGCAGTATGGTTTTTGGAAAGAATTATATTTGAATATAACGATATCATATTGTTTTTGGGTTTTAAAATGATATCGTATTTATAAATTTGAAATGGAAATGTTTATTCTGGTTTTAAAGTATAAAATGTTTTAAATGACCACGGGTTATAATAACGATGGGTTGGCAAAGAGACCGGGATCGGATATGGACATACTCTCTGTCGATACCGAAAACCACTTTGACCAACCGTGTACGCGGTGGAGATTCCAGAATGAAGTAGGTCGGTGGTGGCGTTTCCTGTAAGGTAAATACGTGGACCCGACTCCCGTGAGTTGGCATAAGGTGGCTAAAACAGGAGCAATTCCAAGCCAATGAGGTCATTCCTCTGATCGGACGCTCCTCTTCGATATTATACTATGTTTTGGATTGATTCGGTGGCCACCTCTATATTTTGATTTTGGGGAGTTAGTCCGAGGTGGGCGGTAACTGCGGCTACGCGTTTCCATCAGCCTGGATAGCAATTGGTATATCTACCCTGGCATTGCCTAGTTGTGCCGTGTCACCTACCATATCGCGCCTTGTACGAGTTTGGTTTTCTCCCGTAGCCCGTGTGGTATCCTCTAGTGGCTTCCCGATCAGGAGGGGCTATGATATTGGACGGACTACTGGGACTATTACGTGTTAAGGTGGAAAATGTAAAGCCTTAACGCTATTTAAAAGTAAGTTTATTTTATAAATAGACACTATTATAATAGCGCAATATACTACATAGTAAATAGTTTAACGGATCCTTAGGAGATGTAAATCCCGAACATCTCTTGAGTTACTGTACTCATATTTATATTCTGTTTATTTAACTCACATAAGATATTCTAGTCTGACTCGGGTGTTTTGTCTTTTCAAATTCGCTCGGGTCAGTCCGAGCGTTTCAGGATAGCAGATTTTAGCTTTGGAGGACGAAGACGAAGAATAAGTATTATGTTATATATAGTATTACACCACACTCTTTCTATTCCGCTGCATTGCTTGTATTGGTATGTGTAACTCTGATATTTATTGTAAAAGAAGAATCAAGCTTTTGTAAACTGTTTATGAACTGTATATTTGTTATTATATTTTATCCTTCCGCTGTGAGATTCTGTTTTTGTTTTATTTCTTCTCTGTTTTTCTTATTTACCCCATAACAATCCGCCCTTGCGTATGCTTTGAATCGGCATGTGTGTCGGTTTAAAGTATGCGAAAAGGCGGGATGTTACAGTTGGTATCAGAGCTTTGGTTTAGCGATAAACCTTGGCTTTGTGGGGTTTGACTCTTTGTTAATAGGGTAGTAATATCCTATGGGAGTCACTGAGCGTATATATATGAGAGAGCGTACTTGTTAGTGTTATAAAAAGATTTTTATATTGTGTTAATCTGTTCCGCTTTGTATTTATAAATTCTGGTTGATGCATGGGACGCTATGTCATCAATAGGGATTTCTAAACACTTAATAGGACAGACCGACATAATATTTGTTTTTAATATAGGTGAATGAAATAATTTTGCCTATTATATTTTCTATATATAAAAATATTTTTATAAAGATATATATATATTTGGTTGCTATAGATTGGGGGTTAGAAAATAAAAATATCTATAATAACGGAAGCTAAGTTGAAATTATGATAAATCAAATTTGAGATTTTAGAACTTAGGTCCGGGGTTTTTCCAAATTTGTTTTCAAAGAATTTATGAAATATAATGATTTGGTTTATAAGTATTTTCTTATATAAATATTTCGTATAATTTGGAAGAATTGTTTTAAAAAGAAGATTTTGGGAGAAATTAAATTCTGTACTTTCCTCTCTGTCGCTGGAAAATAAATTCGGTGATGACGGCCGCATCATCGACTTTCATTTTTCGAGTTCGAAGGGGAAAGGCCACTGTAGTAAATTCTACTGCAGATTTATTTTGAAATTTTCTAAAAATTTTTTTTTTTTTTCTTCTTTTATTGCTCTAACTATAATTAGAGATATTGAGATGTAAGAACTTATTTACCTATTATTTTGAAACAAATTGAAATTTAACCCGGTATTTAATTCTAAATTTTTCCGTTAATTAATTGTTTAAAATTTGTTAGTGAAATAAAAGTTAAGTAATAAATGAATTGAAACCTCTAATTGAAATAAGAGAATAACTGCAAAGCTATAAAGAGGAATTTGCATACATATGAGACAAAGGGTAATATGAATAAACATTAAATTTAATTAAAAGAATGGAGATTAAACTTGTATAAGTTCAATTGCAATTTCCTTAACATAAATAACTTACCCAAATATAAAAGTTGAAGTGTTAAATGAGAAACTGGAATTGAATATTTTACAAGTAGGAATTTAGGAAAATTGAAGTATTCAATAAATTACTGTTATAATAAGAATTTATTGGTATAAACTTAAGTGATAATTGAAATTTTACCCAAATTAAAGGTGAGTATTATTAATAGGTGATTTTAACTTAAGTAAATAAAATGAAATTCTTTAATAAATAAAGATTGATGTGTAGGGTTATAAACTTAAGTATGTTTTAAAATGCTACTAGTAATATAATAAAAAGTAGGTAATATAAATAAATGTCTGTAAACCCTAGATAATGAAATAATAAGATCCTTTATTTATAAAAATGGAGGTTTTAAGGTTAATAATTTGAGTGTAAGTAGAGGGTTACTGTAATTAAATATAATAAAACGTAAACATTAAATAAAGGAATGAAATTAAGGGTAAGTTGAAATTGTAATTTATAAAACGAATATATATTTATTGAACCATTAATAAATAAAAAGGAATTGAGAAGAAACTTGTAAATTTTCACTTGCATTCTTAAACATACATAACTTACCATATAAAAAAAAAAGTTGCAATGTTAGTAAGAAAATGTAAGGGGAAATCTTACAAGTGAAGCTTGAGGTAATTAAGGTATTCAATAAACTTGCTGTTATAAATGAGAATTAATTGTATAAACTTAAGTTAAATTGGAAATTTTACTATATAAGAAAAGGTAAGTAGTATAAATAGATGATATATACTTTAGTCAATAAATTGGAATACAAATATAATGAATTTTGTAATAAATGGGAAATAAAACTTGTAAGAACAAAGAAATCCCTCATAAAGGAAGGGAAGAAAATCAAACCACTGAAGTATGAAATAAATGTATAATAAGCTATTTTGGTGTTGATTTGAATTGTTTGGTTGATGTATGGTTGTTGGGTAAGGAATTTTGAAGTTGTGGGATGGAGAAATAATCTATCTTTGTTCCATCTAAGACTGTTGAGTAAAGGATGCACTTGATAGTTATTTTACATTTCGTATAATTTCGGAATTTGAACCTAACAACTAATTGTTTGTTTGATTGAATGATTGTCTGTTGGTGGCATGTGCTGTTTGTTAAAATTTATGGTTGTTGCATTTGATTGGATATAAATGATTGAATCTACCCAAACATTTCACTGTAAAATAAATATTTAACATTTTAGATTATATAAGTGAATACAGGGGTTGGAAGCAACTGCTACTGCTTTTGGTTCCAAAATAATAAGCGTTTTGCCCGACAAATAGGTACGTTTTCGGATTACGATTAAAGCGCTATTTATATATTTTCCCGTGTGAGATATTTTATTTTGGATATATGTAATATATTTGTATATTTGGATATTATATTTTCTCCAGAGTCCCTCCGTACAAAGGAGACTCTGCCAAAAATTTTCGTAAATTTTGGACTTAGAATTTTGTTACTGATATTTTTCCAACTTTAATAATTTAAGTATTAAAAGACATAATGATTATAAAAAAAAGTGTAATTCATTAAAGGAAATTAATTTAGTAAATTATTGTTATAAGTTAATATTTGAAACTAGATATACTGTTTATTCTTCTTTCTCCCTTCCTTTTCCTTTTCGGGGACGAAAAGTTTTGAGTGGGGGAGAGTGTAGCGACCCGTAGATTTCATGGATTTAATTTGGTTAAATTAAGTTGTAATTAAATTTAGAAGAAAAATAAATTAAAAACCTACTTATAGTAATTCGAAGTTAATTCAAATGATTTTAAGTAGAGAAAAGAGTTTTACCAGTATATGAGTTGAATATGAGGAATTTGAGGAAATTATTAAACTAATATAATGTAATAAACATTGTTAACAGTAAATGGAATATGATAATAAGAAAAATTGCAAGTTTGTATTTATGGGCGAAATAATATTGATAGGTAATAATTGTTGTAGAGAATAAATTACAAATGTATAAATTGTATAATGGTAACAACTATTGTTCGTTACCAATGCATTTAATTTATAGCGATTAAATAAGAAATAACTGAAAATTTTGAAGGAAAAATCAATAGAAAGGTTAACTACATGCATAAGATGGAAAGTTGAATAGAATTCTAATAAATGATAATAATGGAAAATATATACAATCAATGTAGGTAATTTGAAATTACAAATGATTAAACGTTTCTTGCGATAATGAATAAATAACGAAAGGAGTAAGCATATTTATTTAGAGTATTAATTACTATTGGGTAGAGATTTAAGTAACAACGTTTAATGCAATGTAAGTAATGACATTTTAAGTCAATAATAAGGAATTGGGAATCATATCTATGAAATGATAACGAGAATACAAGATGATAAATGCCAATTAAGGGTAATAATTAAGAAACTTAATGAAATCCCAATTTTATACAAAATAATTTAAAGGTCAGGTTTGGTTATAATTTGAACATAAGTAAATTGAATTTGTAGTATGAAAATATATGCAGAAATTGATTTTTGTAATAAAGGATTTTGTATGTGACAAAAAGGTAACGGTAGTGTTTATGGTAGGTTGCCTATTCATTTATTTAGATTGTTAGTTGGAACTGGAAATAAGTTTGTAATAAATGTAAATAAATGATACATTTATGTAACCAATGTAAATTTTACTTATAATATAGCAAAAGGTGGATTTAAGAAGTGAAATTGTAGAATTTGAAGCTAATTAATAATAGACATAGTAAAGATGGCAATCCAATCAAATGCGTAGGAATCAGATTTATTGGAAGGTAACCTAATTTATAAATAAATGGTAAGTATTAAGATATAATTCTATATAAATTGAAACTGATTGTAGATTTAGTGTAGTAACGTTAAGGCTAACTAAATTTGCTTTATAGATGGAATTAAAATCAAGATGGATAGGTAACGAACTTAAAAATTTAATAAGTGAATTTATTTCAATCAGAGCAATACAAAGAAAGGCAGAATTTTTGAATATAGTAGTTAAGAAAAGGCAAACAAATCCTTCCATCTAAATCCAATTTAAAATAAAGCTTAATTATTGCAGTGGTTAGAATTAAATATTATGCTAGTCGAATACTAACTAATTCATTGAAATACCTATTCATGAAAAACAATTGAAAGGTTTTATTTGGTTATAATTGGTAGATTTGAAATAAACGTAAAGTTATATTAATTGACGTAATAATACGCAGTAAACAATAAGGTCATAGTCAAAGTTAAATTTAAGTAAATTCTTGGAATTTACAATATCTGAATTTACCGTAATTGAATTCAAACACTGAAATTTATAAATTTATTTACTTGACATTGATATCTGGGTTTGTTTAATTTGTTGTAACTAAAGTGAAATTATAAAAATGATCAAATTTTCAATTTTACAGTCAAAAATTTTAAAGATTGAATTTAATTAATTTATTTGCCTATTTATTTAATTAATATAAAAATAGCCATTTTGGGCACGGACTCGGATTTCGACGAAACCAGTTTCATCGGATCCGTAACGGTGAATTATAATAATGTTTCAAGTTTCGTAGCGATCGGACTTGTCGTTTGATCGTACGGACTCGAAACGCCTTGAAATTTACGCATTTTGAAATCAATGTGAAATTTTTGTTTTTTTGGCATAACTTCTTCATACGATCGAATTTGGTCGCGAAACTTTTTCCATCGCGTTCAGAATATTTTAAAACACCTATTTGGATATATAGTTTTAACAAATCCGACTCCGGAGGCATAGCGGGCTTTTTGGACCATGGTTTGTCACGCACGTTCGCGTATCCAGTCTAGCTACCCTACCTCTAGCCTATCTATAAATATACATCTATAAACCCTAGCTCCTTTCTTTTTCATTTGCTGTACGTTCATTTCTTCACTCTTTTCTCTTCCCCAAATGCATACATCTCAGATCCAATTCCAGATCTATCCACAGTTCAAAATCAAAAGTCAAAACTCAAAAATTTCAGAAAATTCCAGAAAAAATATATGTTGAAGTATTCGATACGCGTAAAATACTGGTGAAATTCGTTTTTCAATTGGAGCTGTCGTTCATCCATAATAAATTCAAACAGCCCCAAAACCGTTCATCATCGTCGCGCAAAACTTCGTCGGATCGAGATTCTGTTTCTGGGTATTGTAGTATGGACGATGGGGAGCACATCTATGTAATTTGTTTGGCGAATGGAGGTCGTGGCAGCTGCAGTTTGGTGGTCAACGGTGGGTGGTTGTCGTGCGTTCTGATGCGACCGTGCGTGAGTAAAGGGATGATGACGTGTGCATATATAGAATGTGAGTGAATATGTGTCGTTTATTTATTTGAATTCAATCATCATTTTTCGCCATAACTTTCTCATACGAAGTCGGATTCACACGAAATTTTTTTTGTTAGGATCGTAATTTAATTTCGGATCTGATGACGCTGGTTTGGACGAATTCTGAGACGGGCGAATTTTTGGGTTTAAATTGGGTTTAAATTCGATTTAAATTCAAAAGGTGGGTGTTTTGACCCACTCACAATTACTAGAAGCTTTTATGTTTGTTAAATAAATTTTAGAAATGAATAGAAATTTATTTATGAGCTTTTGGCATGTTATTTCATTCATATCTGTTGAATTGCATTTTTTTGAATGTAACTGTTAATTTAATTGATTTATTGCGTGTTAATTAGCTGTTAGAAATTATTGTTTGCATATGAACTGCTAGTTAACAGTTATGTCAATTATCACTGAATATAAATTGTTAGATTAATAGTTGATAAAATTTAATTTGAATAAACTGCCAGTTATCACCTGTTATATATGATCATATATAATTGTTATTGATTGATATTGATCGATGTTGTGATTGGATGATGGATGTGTTGTTGAATGAATGTTTTATTTGGGTATCATTAAACTGCAAGTTAGTATGCATTTACATTTCATTCGGGATTGCGGTTTGAAATGATATACAACCGCAGTTTTATTTTTTTTAAATTGCGGATTGAAATGATAAATATCCGTATCACTTGACCATAGGATAGAAAACTATATACAGGCACCGTGGTCTATATATAACTATTTTTAATGTGATTTCTATGGTTTGGATGGAATACGGTTTATAAAAATCTTAAATTTTATACTGAATAAATGTTTTCTTCCATATTTATATGCATATGAAGTTGAAATTTTGAAATATAAAGGTGAATAAATTTCCTTATTAAAAATGGAAGAAAATTAAGAAAATGGAATTTGATATATTTTATTTTATGTTAAGTTTTGGAAAATCTTAAGATATGATATTTATAACTGGATTTTCCTTAATAAATTTAAGATGAATATTCTAGTATTAAGTGAATTTTGAAGATATTAAATGACTAACATTTGGAGTTTATTTATGGAATTTATGGGAATATTCAAGACTAAATAATAAAACATTGATTTGTTGAAAGGATAAAATCCAAACTTAGTTTTGAATAGGAAATACTCCAATTGGATATATATATATATATATATATATATATATATATAGGAATTGTAATGGATTTGGGGACATAAAGTGATATTTAAATTATGGTTTAAACTTTAAATAAAGAAATATATTTGTAAAGCTATATAAATTATCTTCTTTACAAAGTAACCATAAAGTTAAACCATTATTCTATATACCGTTGAATATCCAAACCATTTGTGTGTTGGGAGTTATGGTTTTAAAGTAAAAATTCCAAATATTATGTTTTGAAGATATAATTCAAATATTTGGCTTCCAGATATTATAAATTTTAAGCAGTATGGTTTTTGGAAAGAATTATATTTGAATATAACGATATCATATTGTTTTTGGGTTTTAAAATGATATCGTATTTATAAATTTGAAATGGAAATGTTTATTCTGGTTTTAAAGTATAAAATGTTTTAAATGACCACGGGTTATAATAACGATGGGTTGGCAAAGAGACCGGGATCGGATATGGACATACTCTCTGTCGATACCGAAAACCACTTTGACCAACCGTGTACGCGGTGGAGATTCCAGAATGAAGTAGGTCGGTGGTGGCGTTTCCTGTAAGGTAAATACGTGGACCCGACTCCCGTGAGTTGGCATAAGGTGGCTAAAACAGGAGCAATTCCAGGCCAATGAGGTCATTCCTCTGATCGGACGCTCCTCTTCGATATTATACTATGTTTTGGATTGATTCGGTGGCCACCTCTATATTTTGATTTTGGGGAGTTAGTTCGAGGTGGGCGGTAACTGCGGCTACGCGTTTCCATCAGCCTGGATAGCAATTGGTATATCTACCCTGGCATTGCCTAGTTGTGCCGTGTCACCTACCATATCGCGCCTTGTACGAGTTTGGTTTTCTCCCGTAGCCCGTGTGGTATCCTCTAGTGGCTTCCCGATCAGGAGGGGCTATGATATTGGACGGACTACTGGGACTATTACGTGTTAAGGTGGAAAATGTAAAGCCTTAACGCTATTTAAAAGTAAGTTTATTTTATAAATAGACACTATTATAATAGCGCAATATACTACATAGTAAATAGTTTAACGGATCCTTAGGAGATGTAAATCCCGAACATCTCTTGAGTTACTGTACTCATATTTATATTCTGTTTATTTAACTCACATAAGATATTCTAGTCTGACTCGGGTGTTTTGTCTTTTCAAATTCGCTCGGGTCAGTCCGAGCGTTTCAGGATAGCAGATTTTAGCTTTGGAGGACGAAGACGAAGAATAAGTATTATGTTATATATAGTATTACACCACACTCTTTCTATTCCGCTGCATTGCTTGTATTGGTATGTGTAACTCTGATATTTATTGTAAAAGAAGAATCAAGCTTTTGTAAACTGTTTATGAACTGTATATTTGTTATTATATTTTATCCTTCCGCTGTGAGATTCTGTTTTTGTTTTATTTCTTCTCTGTTTTTCTTATTTACCCCATAACAATCCGCCCTTGCGTATGCTTTGAATCGGCATGTGTGTCGGTTTAAAGTATGCGAAAAGGCGGGATGTTACAGTTGGTATCAGAGCTTTGGTTTAGCGATAAACCTTGGCTTTGTGGGGTTTGACTCTTTGTTAATAGGGTAGTAATATCCTATGGGAGTCACTGAGCGTATATATATGACAGAGCGTACTTGTTAGTGTTATAAAAAGATTTTTATATTGTGTTAATCTGTTCCGCTTTGTATTTATAAATTCTGGTTGATGCATGGGACGCTATGTCATCAATAGGGATTTCTAAACACTTAATAGGACAGACCGACATAATATTTGTTTTTAATATAGGTGAATGAAATAATTTTGCCTATTATATTTTCTATATATAAAAATATTTTTATAAAGATATATATATTTGGTTGCTATAGATTGGGGGTTAGAAAATAAAAATATCTATAATAACGGAAGCTAAGTTGAAATTATGATAAATCAAATTTGAGATTTTAGAACTTAGGTCCGGGATTTTTCCAAATTTGTTTTCAAAGAATTTATGAAATATAATGATTTGGTTTATAAGTATTTTCTTATATAAATATTTCGTATAATTTGGAAGAATTGTTTTAAAAAGAAGATTTTGGGAGAAATTAAATTCTGTACTTTCCTCTCTGTCGCTGGAAAATAAATTCGGTGATGACGGCCGCATCATCGACTTTCATTTTTCGAGTTCGAAGGGGAAAGGCCACTGTAGTAAATTCTACTGCAGATTTATTTTGAAATTTTCTAAAAATTTTTTTTTTTTTTCTTCTTTTATTGCTCTAACTATAATTAGAGATATTGAGATGTAAGAACTTATTTACCTATTATTTTGAAACAAATTGAAATTTAACCCGGTATTTAATTCTAAATTTTTCCGTTAATTAATTGTTTAAAATTTGTTAGTGAAATAAAAGTTAAGTAATAAATGAATTGAAACCTCTAATTGAAATAAGAGAATAACTGCAAAGCTATAAAGAGGAATTTGCATACATATGAGACAAAGGGTAATATGAATAAACATTAAATTTAATTAAAAGAATGGAGATTAAACTTGTATAAGTTCAATTGCAATTTCCTTAACATAAATAACTTACCCAAATATAAAAGTTGAAGTGTTAAATGAGAAACTGGAATTGAATATTTTACAAGTAGGAATTTAGGAAAATTGAAGTATTCAATAAATTACTGTTATAATAAGAATTTATTGGTATAAACTTAAGTGATAATTGAAATTTTACCCAAATTAAAGGTGAGTATTATTAATAGGTGATTTTAACTTAAGTAAATAAAATGAAATTCTTTAATAAATAAAGATTGATGTGTAGGGTTATAAACTTAAGTATGTTTTAAAATGCTACTAGTAATATAATAAAAAGTAGGTAATATAAATAAATGTCTGTAAACCCTAGATAATGAAATAATAAGATCCTTTATTTATAAAAATGGAGGTTTTAAGGTTAATAATTTGAGTGTAAGTAGAGGGTTACTGTAATTAAATATAATAAAACGTAAACATTAAATAAAGGAATGAAATTAAGGGTAAGTTGAAATTGTAATTTATAAAACGAATATATATTTATTGAACCATTAATAAATAAAAAGGAATTGAGAAGAAACTTGTAAATTTTCACTTGCATTCTTAAACATACATAACTTACCATATAAAAAAAAAAGTTGCAATGTTAGTAAGAAAATGTAAGGGGAAATCTTACAAGTGAAGCTTGAGGTAATTAAGGTATTCAATAAATTTGCTGTTATAAATGAGAATTAATTGTATAAACTTAAGTTAAATTGGAAATTTTACTATATAAGAAAAGGTAAGTAGTATAAATAGATGATATATACTTTAGTCAATAAATTGGAATACAAATATAATGAATTTTGTAATAAATGGGAAATAAAACTTGTAAGAACAAAGAAATCCCTCATAAAGGAAGGGAAGAAAATCAAACCACTGAAGTATGAAATAAATGTATAATAAGCTATTTTGGTGTTGATTTGAATTGTTTGGTTGATGTATGGTTGTTGGGTAAGGAATTTTGAAGTTGTGGGATGGAGAAATAATCTATCTTTGTTCCATCTAAGACTGTTGAGTAAAGGATGCACTTGATAGTTATTTTACATTTCGTATAATTTCGGAATTTGAACCTAACAACTAATTGTTTGTTTGATTGAATGATTGTCTGTTGGTGGCATGTGCTGTTTGTTAAAATTTATGGTTGTTGCATTTGATTGGATATAAATGATTGAATCTACCCAAACATTTCACTGTAAAATAAATATTTAACCTTTTAGATTATATAAGTGAATACAGGGGTTGGAAGCAACTGCTACTGCTTTTGGTTCCAAAATAATAAGCGTTTTGCCCGACAAATAGGTACGTTTTCGGATTACGATTAAAGCGCTATTTATATATTTTCCCGTGTGAGATATTTTATTTTGGATATATGTAATATATTTGTATATTTGGATATTATATTTTCTCCAGAGTCCCTCCGTACAAAGGAGACTCTGCCAAAAATTTTCGTAAATTTTGGACTTAGAATTTTGTTACTGATATTTTTCCAACTTTAATAATTTAAGTATTAAAAGACATAATGATTATAAAAAAAAGTGTAATTCATTAAAGGAAATTAATTTAGTAAATTATTGTTATAAGTTAATATTTGAAACTAGATATACTGTTTTATTCTTCTTTCTCCCTTCCTTTTCCTTTTCGGGGACGAAAAGTTTTGAGTGGGGGAGAGTGTAGCGACCCGTAGATTTCATGGATTTAATTTGGTTAAATTAAGTTGTAATTAAATTTAGAAGAAAAATAAATTAAAAACCTACTTATAGTAATTCGAAGTTAATTCAAATGATTTTAAGTAGAGAAAAGAGTTTTACCAGTATATGAGTTGAATATGAGGAATTTGAGGAAATTATTAAACTAATATAATGTAATAAACATTGTTAACAGTAAATGGAATATGATAATAAGAAAAATTGCAAGTTTGTATTTATGGGCGAAATAATATTGATAGGTAATAATTGTTGTAGAGAATAAATTACAAATGTATAAATTGTATAATGGTAACAACTATTGTTCGTTACCAATGCATTTAATTTATAGCGATTAAATAAGAAATAACTGAAAATTTTGAAGGAAAAATCAATAGAAAGGTTAACTACATGCATAAGATGGAAAGTTGAATAGAATTCTAATAAATGATAATAATGGAAAATATATACAATCAATGTAGGTAATTTGAAATTACAAATGATTAAACGTTTCTTGCGATAATGAATAAATAACGAAAGGAGTAAGCATATTTATTTAGAGTATTAATTACTATTGGGTAGAGATTTAAGTAACAACGTTTAATGCAATGTAAGTAATGACATTTTAAGTCAATAATAAGGAATTGGGAATCATATCTATGAAATGATAACGAGAATACAAGATGATAAATGCCAATTAAGGGTAATAATTAAGAAACTTAATGAAATCCCAATTTTATACAAAATAATTTAAAGGTCAGGTTTGGTTATAATTTGAACATAAGTAAATTGAATTTGTAGTATGAAAATATATGCAGAAATTGATTTTTGTAATAAAGGATTTTGTATGTGACAAAAAGGTAACGGTAGTGTTTATGGTAGGTTGCCTATTCATTTATTTAGATTGTTAGTTGGAACTGGAAATAAGTTTGTAATAAATGTAAATAAATGATACATTTATGTAACCAATGTAAATTTTACTTATAATATAGCAAAAGGTGGATTTAAGAAGTGAAATTGTAGAATTTGAAGCTAATTAATAATAGACATAGTAAAGATGGCAATCCAATCAAATGCGTAGGAATCGGATTTATTGGAAGGTAACCTAATTTATAAATAAATGGTAAGTATTAAGATATAATTCTATATAAATTGAAACTGATTGTAGATTTAGTGTAGTAACGTTAAGGCTAACTAAATTTGCTTTATAGATGGAATTAAAATCAAGATGGATAGGTAACGAACTTAAAAATTTAATAAGTGAATTTATTTCAATCAGAGCAATACAAAGAAAGGCAGAATTTTTGAATATAGTAGTTAAGAAAAGGCAAACAAATCCTTCCATCTAAATCCAATTTAAAATAAAGCTTAATTATTGCAGTGGTTAGAATTAAATATTATGCTAGTCGAATACTAACTAATTCATTGAAATACCTATTCATGAAAAACAATTGAAAGGTTTTATTTGGTTATAATTGGTAGATTTGAAATAAACGTAAAGTTATATTAATTGACGTAATAATACGCAGTAAACAATAAGGTCATAGTCAAAGTTAAATTTAAGTAAATTCTTGGAATTTACAATATCTGAATTTACCGTAATTGAATTCAAACACTGAAATTTATAAATTTATTTACTTGACATTGATATCTGGGTTTGTTTAATTTGTTGTAACTAAAGTGAAATTATAAAAATGATCAAATTTTCAATTTTACAGTCAAAAATTTTAAAGATTGAATTTAATTAATCTATTTGCCTATTTATTTAATTAATATAAAAATAGCCATTTTGGGCACGGACTCGGATTTCGACGAAACCAGTTTCATCGGATCCGTAACGGTGAATTATAATAATGTTTCAAGTTTCGTAGCGATCGGACTTGTCGTTTGATCGTACGGACTCGAAACGCCTTGAAATTTACGCATTTTGAAACCAATGTGAAATTTTTGTTTTTTTGGCATAACTTCTTCATACGATCGAATTTGGTCGCGAAACTTTTTCCATCGCGTTCAGAATATTTTAAAACACCTATTTGGATATATAGTTTTAACAAATCCGACTCCGGAGGCATAGCGGGCTTTTTGGACCATGGTTTGTCACGCACGTTCGCGTATCCAGTCTAGCTACCCTACCTCTAGCCTATCTATAAATATACATCTATAAACCCTAGCTCCTTTCTTTTTCATTTGCTGTACGTTCATTTCTTCACTCTTTTCTCTTCCCCAAATGCATACATCTCAGATCCAATTCCAGATCTATCCACAGTTCAAAATCAAAAGTCAAAACTCAAAAATTTCAGAAAATTCCAGAAAAAATATATGTTGAAGTATTCGATACGCGTAAAATACTGGTGAAATTCGTTTTTCAATTGGAGCTGTCGTTCATCCAGAATAAATTCAAACAGCCCCAAAACCGTTCATCATCGTCGCGCAAAACTTCGTCGGATCGAGATTTTGTTTCTGGGTATTGTAGTATGGACGATGGGGAGCACATCTATGTAATTTGTTTGGCGAATGGAGGTCGTGGTAGCTGCAGTTTGGTGGTCAACGGTGGGTGGTTGTCGTGCGTTCTGATGCGACCGTGCGTGAGTAAAGGGATGATGACGTGTGCATATATAGAATGTGAGTGAATATGTGTCGTTTATTTATTTGAATTCAATCATCATTTTTCGCCATAACTTTCTCATACGAAGTCGGATTCACACGAAATTTTTTTTGTTAGGATCGTAATTTAATTTCGGATCTGATGACGCTGGTTTGGACGAATTCTGAGACGGGCGAATTTTTGGGTTTAAATTGGGTTTAAATTCGATTTAAATTCAAAAGGTGAGTGTTTTGACCCACTCACAATTACTAGAAGCTTTTATGTTTGTTAAATAAATTTTAGAAATGAATAGAAATTTATTTATGAGCTTTTGGCATGTTATTTCATTCATATCTGTTGAATTGCATTTTTTTGAATGTAACTGTTAATTTAATTGATTTATTGCGTGTTAATTAGCTGTTAGAAATTATTGTTTGCATATGAACTGCTAGTTAACAGTTATGTCAATTATCACTGAATATAAATTGTTAGATTAATAGTTGATAAAATTTAATTTGAATAAACTGCCAGTTATCACCTGTTATATATGATCATATATAATTGTTATTGATTGATATTGATCGATGTTGTGATTGGATGATGGATGTGTTGTTGAATGAATGTTTTATTTGGGTATCATTAAACTGCAAGTTAGTATGCATTTACATTTCATTCGGGATTGCGGTTTGAAATGATATACAACCGCAGTTTTATTTTTTTTAAATTGCGGATTGAAATGATAAATATCCGTATCACTTGACCATAGGATAGAAAACTATATACAGGCACCGTGGTCTATATATAACTATTTTTAATGTGATTTCTATGGTTTGGATGGAATACGGTTTATAAAAATCTTAAATTTTATACTGAATAAATGTTTTCTTCCATATTTATATGCATATGAAGTTGAAATTTTGAAATATAAAGGTGAATAAATTTCCTTATTAAAAATGGAAGAAAATTAAGAAAATGGAATTTGATATATTTTATTTTATGTTAAGTTTTGGAAAATCTTAAGATATGATATTTATAACTGGATTTTCCTTAATAAATTTAAGATGAATATTCTAGTATTAAGTGAATTTTGAAGATATTAAATGACTAACATTTGGAGTTTATTTATGGAATTTATGGGAATATTCAAGACTAAATAATAAAACATTGATTTGTTGAAAGGATAAAATCCAAACTTAGTTTTGAATAGGAAATACTCCAATTGGATATATATATATATATATATATATAGGAATTGTAATGGATTTGGGGACATAAAGTGATATTTAAATTATGGTTTAAACTTTAAATAAAGAAATATATTTGTAAAGCTATATAAATTATCTTCTTTACAAAGTAACCATAAAGTTAAACCATTATTCTATATACCGTTGAATATCCAAACCATTTGTGTGTTGGGAGTTATGGTTTTAAAGTAAAAATTCCAAATATTATGTTTTGAAGATATAATTCAAATATTTGGCTTCCAGATATTATAAATTTTAAGCAGTATGGTTTTTGGAAAGAATTATATTTGAATATAACGATATCATATTGTTTTTGGGTTTTAAAATGATATCGTATTTATAAATTTGAAATGGAAATGTTTATTCTGGTTTTAAAGTATAAAATGTTTTAAATGACCACGGGTTATAATAACGATGGGTTGGCAAAGAGACCGGGATCGGATATGGACATACTCTCTGTCGATACCGAAAACCACTTTGACCAACCGTGTACGCGGTGGAGATTCCAGAATGAAGTAGGTCGGTGGTGGCGTTTCCTGTAAGGTAAATACGTGGACCCGACTCCCGTGAGTTGGCATAAGGTGGCTAAAACAGGAGCAATTCCAGGCCAATGAGGTCATTCCTCTGATCGGACGCTCCTCTTCGATATTATACTATGTTTTGGATTGATTCGGTGGCCACCTCTATATTTTGATTTTGGGGAGTTAGTCCGAGGTGGGCGGTAACTGCGGCTACGCGTTTCCATCAGCCTGGATAGCAATTGGTATATCTACCCTGGCATTGCCTAGTTGTGCCGTGTCACCTACCATATCGCGCCTTGTACGAGTTTGGTTTTCTCCCGTAGCCCGTGTGGTATCCTCTAGTGGCTTCCCGATCAGGAGGGGCTATGATATTGGACGGACTACTGGGACTATTACGTGTTAAGGTGGAAAATGTAAAGCCTTAACGCTATTTAAAAGTAAGTTTATTTTATAAATAGACACTATTATAATAGCGCAATATACTACATAGTAAATAGTTTAACGGATCCTTAGGAGATGTAAATCTCGAACATCTCTTGAGTTACTGTACTCATATTTATATTCTGTTTATTTAACTCACATAAGATATTCTAGTCTGACTCGGGTGTTTTGTCTTTTCAAATTCGCTCGGGTCAGTCCGAGCGTTTCAGGATAGCAGATTTTAGCTTTGGAGGACGAAGACGAAGAATAAGTATTATGTTATATATAGTATTACACCACACTCTTTCTATTCCGCTGCATTGCTTGTATTGGTATGTGTAACTCTGATATTTATTGTAAAAGAAGAATCAAGCTTTTGTAAACTGTTTATGAACTGTATATTTGTTATTATATTTTATCCTTCCGCTGTGAGATTCTGTTTTTGTTTTATTTCTTCTCTGTTTTTCTTATTTACCCCATAACAATCCGCCCTTGCGTATGCTTTGAATCGGCATGTGTGTCGGTTTAAAGTATGCGAAAAGGCGGGATGTTACACAGAGGCTCCGGCCATAGCTTCGTCCATGCCCTAGCCACCATTACCTAAAACTTGGTAGCACTCAATCCACCGGAGGATTATTTCTGAAGCAATTTCCAACATCCACCAAAACTAGGTTTAGAAAACCTTCTGGCCAACCACCATCGCCACAACCCTGTGATCATCATTCAAATAATTTTCCCATCATCCATGATAACTTCTCCACCTCCAGGAGCAAATACGACACCTCAAGACAATTGTGACAGCCGAAGTGCCTCAAAATACAAAATACAGTCAATAAAGAACCGCTCTTTGACTCTAACATTAAAAATTGTAATTTTAGGTTTAAAATTCATGATTTTGTATGATGTTTCAGATTATAACCCTGAAATATAGAATCATAACGTTTGAATTTTTCACTTATACTAATTTTGCTCTGTTATTTTCATTTCCAGGCAATACAAAAATTTATTTAACTTATATAAATTTTTAAAACTTACTCTATGATCTAACAATCAAGTTTTATTTGAATTTTAAATCTTAACAGAGTTTGGTTTAAAAGGAAATGGATTTTTAACAAAATCCATACTTCTAAAACTAAGTACTGTCAGATGCATATACAACAGCATCATTTATCTATACACATCCACACATTCATATATTCACAGAATTGTACTTAAAATTTTACACACAACCATACAAATTTATAGATATGAACATGCAACAGGTTTATAATACTTAAGATTTTAAATAAAAGTTACTTACCTATTTAATTAAATGCAAAGAGCTTGATTTTGATGATAAAACTGGAAAGCTTGCTCTCTTTTTTTTTGAAAGCTTTGCCTTGCATGTGACTTAAAAACTGAAATGCTTGTTTGATTGAGATGATTCAAACTTGACTACAGGTTGCATGAGTGTGATATCCCGGAATTGTAGACATCTGTGATTGATAAATAATTGGGTTAATTAATGGGATATTAATTTATAGATTGAACAAATATTTATATCTGGATAAGTTGATAAATTATTTCCTATTTATAATATATATATTTGTCTACATTATAAATAGATAATCTTTGGTTTGAATTTGATTAATAAATAAATCTTGTTTTTAAATTCTATTATACATCTTGGTAATTTGGAAATTTTGATTTGAATTCAATATAAAGCTTTTCAAGGATATTAATAAATAACTGTATAGTTTTAAAATACTTAAGATAAATGTTTATAAGGTTTGTTTTATTTCCATTTTAAATATTTCTTGATAAATATGTTTTGAAAAATATAATAATAAGATAATCTCTTTTATAAATTGTTATTTTAACCAATATTAATAATGTATTGTCCATATTATAAATATATATGGATTTTAATATAAATGAAATTTGTTATTTTCAAAATTTAATATGCAGTTATATATATACATATATAACTTGATTTTAAAGGTAGACTTTTTAATATGATTTGAATTTGAATTTAATTTTGAAATTCAAAAGAGTAGATATTTAAAATGTTGGGATTTTAATATATATATAAGCTTTCATTTTAAAGGAAATTGTTATGTACTTAAATAAGTATTTGTAAATTAATAAATTAAGTTAAAAAGCTTTTATTAACATATAAAATAAAAAGAAAATAGTTAAGGGGCAAGTGTAATTACCTTAAGTAACTTAATAACATGTGGTGAGTAATGAATAAAACAAGATGACAAATGTTAATGCATTAAGACAAGTGTCCTATTTAATTTTCATCTTTCTTTTATTTTAATGAAAATCAAATATTCACTTATATAAACACATTTTCTTCTCATCCTCATTTTTTTTCCAATTCTTTTTCAAATCTTTAAAAAAAAAGAACTCAGCTGCAAAAATCTTTCAAAAAAAAGCAAATCAGTAATCAAAACATGTAAAGGCTGATACCAGAGAAATGGCCTGTAAACAAATCAAACACAGAAAAGCAAAGCCTCTAAAGCATTTTTACAATCTGTAGCTAAGTCAATCATCAACAATATTTCATTCTTAATCAAACCTGTAGCTATAACCTTTATCATCTTCAAGTTTTCAATTGAGTAAAATGCAGCTCAAATTTAAATTCGAGTTCGACTTTAACAAGTGTAAATCTCAAGGGGGCATAACAAGATCTCAGGTTTCAAGCATTCTGTTTTCATATCCAGGGAACCTGTTCCACTGCCTCTTCAAAAAAAAATTGTGAGTAAACTACTATCTATTTAATCTATTTTTATATGTGCCTGGAGGTGATAATTTGCGGAAACTATGATGGGTAGTATACTTGCATGTTGTTAGAGGTGATTTTATATATATCTATACATATGTATGTATGGGAAAAGCTTTGATTTAAAACCTGGAAGTATCCTACTTCTCTGTTGTCCTCAAACAAAGGTGGATAAATCATGAAGTCTGGAATATCTTAAGATTGTAGGTGATGATCCTTCAAAATATGAAAAGCATTATGATGTGCATGTCATTAAAAATGAATTTGTGTATAAAAATGGATGATGATCTTTAAGTACATGCCTGAAGCTGTCATAACATCTCTCTGTTGAATGCTATAGGTTTAAAAACCTGGTCCAAATTTCCAAATTATCAACCTAAAATGATTTATGTGTCTTGATCTCTAATAAGGAAAATTATATTAAGTTAAAATTGGCAAGCAATTCTACAGGAAGAAGAAATATCAGTGATTATCTAATATAAGTTTGAAACCAAACCTTTAAATTTCATGTGTTGATGTCATAACAAGATGCGTACTTAAGGAAAATTAATTTTGAGAACAATTTCAAAAATTTTAGGCTTGTGAATATCGTGATACCGCATGATGAACGTAATCTTGGCTCGTCGATTCCTGGTGATCTACTGGATAATTGACGTTGGAGTTTGATCACAGGGTAGCTACAGAAGATTGGTAGCTCGGGAAAAATGTCATTTTATTTTTCTATTGGTTGGATTGGCCAGTTGAGGAGAATCTAGGGTTTAAGGGTTGTTTGGGTGAAGCTCGTCTTCTAGGCGACTACGAGATGGAAGAGGAAAGGCAGGGGTGCGGTCCTAGGCAACGAGAAGGATGGAACGATGGCGAGTGTATCGATGAGATTTGGGAGGAGATGGACCACGGTGGTGATTCGTCGAGGAGGTTGAAGCTCACTGTTGTTACTGATGTCTTTCTGGTGGGGAGTGAGTGTTCAATTTTTGAACGCGGTCTGGGTTTTCGAGTTTTCCATAAGGGAAAAAGCATACGAGCGGTTGTGTGCATTGATGGACGTCGATAGTTGGCGAATTTCGATGGTCGGGGTTCGGTTTCAGGTGCTCACTTTCGTGCACACTCGTGCACAGGCATTGAAGAAGAACTGGAAAGATTTTAAAAGGAAGAAGGAGCAGAATTTGGGCCGATGAATTCGGGCCTGCTAATCTGAATCAGTAGAAGGTGTTAGATGTGTTGTTTTTGTTTTCGTAAGCATAGGCGGACGGAGTGTTTTAATTTGATTTAACCAAGTTCTCTAGAAAATGATTTTTTTTGTATCTAGTTTTAAAAGCCAAAGAAAATGAAAGAAAATAATTCACCCAGTTTTAAATAAATTGGTTGGTAATACAATTATATAATAAGTTAATTACTTGATTTTATTTCTACGAGATTTCAAAGAAAATCTTATAATAATTTGATCAAGTAGTTAATTAAAATTATGGTTTTTCTCAAAATTATTTAAGGGTTTGATTTATTAATGGATAATAAATCAAAGTTATTAATTTGTATAATTAATTAAGTGATTAGTTAAGGATATTAATTAGGGATAATTAATTTAAGAAATTAATTAAAGATAATTACATAAGTTGGATAATTATTTAATAAGACTAATTAGTGTGAGTAACTAGGAATAGTTAATTACTTAATGTATATTAATTAAAAGGTAATTACTTGAATGTGATTAAGCATGGTATAATTGATTTGTGAGAGTAGTTAAAGGGTAAATTAATTAATAATCAAGGTAAATTAAGGGAGGTTAATTACTTAAGAGAAGTAATTAAGAATTAATTACTTAGTGTAATTAATTAAAGGATTTAGTAATCAAGGATATTAATTAAGGATGAGTTAATTAATGAGTGTGGATTAATTAAAGGATAAATAATCAATGTAAGTGATTATCGGATAATTAATTTGGGTAATTAATCAAGATGGTAATTAAAGGGTAATTAATGTGATGGATTTGAGAATAATTATGTAATTAATTAAAAGATAAATTACTTCATGTAATTAAAGAATGATTAATCAAGGATGATTAATCAAGATTAATAATTAAGGGATGATCAATTAAGTGAGTGTAATGAATTAATGTTAAATAAGCAAGACTTATAAAGTAATTAATTTAATTCATTGGTAGTTAATTAAATTAATTAGAAATAATATGATTAATTTATCTTGCTTATGGATGATTGAATGATATTTTAATACCTTGGATTTTTTGTTATCCCTGGTGTGTGATTGTGATGCTATGTGATATTAAATGTTTTGTGATATGTTTTGGTTGAACAGTGATAATGTGGTCCTCTATTGAGATGCATTGCTATGTAAAGTGACATCCTGTATTTAAAGTTTGAATTGTATTTCATTTGAATAGCTTGGGTTAAGATGACATTGGATTCGAAGAGACCGGGTTCGGGTATTAGCAAATGCCCGAAACCACTTCGATTCTTTATAGATTGATATGAGAAATTAATAAATTGGTATGGAATGATTTAAGTAAATTGGACCATTTAATCTAAGTGTTGGTACTTAGAGATTGGTGTGTGATGTCAGATGTATATAACGAATTGTGAAGGAAATTGATACTAGATACCCGGGTTTAAAATAAGTTGCCTGTTTTGGTTTTCCATGTTACATGAGTTTACTCATGCTGGTTTCCAGCCTGACCCGGATGTTACTTTGATGTAATGCTCGGGTCAGACCGAGTATTACAGATTTTTAGGTAAGGATGTTCTGGAACTCAGGAGGCAAGCTGGAGAGCAGGAACGTATGGAAAGTTTCTGCAATGATATATTATAATATCTGAAACATATTGATTTATCTGTCCTGTGTTTGTAAATATTTGGTAACTCTGATATATTAAAGTGTAATATGATAAGTACAATGTTCCTGTGTATAACTATTATTTATGTGATATTATATTTTGATTCCGTTGCGAATGTGAGGTTTCTGTGTTTTGGTGTTTCTGGTTCTTCATTTTCTTCTTCTTTTTCTCTAACCATCTGAAAATTTAGGGATCAAAATTTTTGGGTCGTTACAATGAGCTTCCAGATTGAATAAAATTAAAATGCAGACTTTGTTTGGAAATGAAGTTGCTTTACCTTTATTTGCATGCAGAAAGTGTTATAGGAATTTTTGCTATGCATTTTTGAAGATGGTTACAGGAGTTTGATTTCAATTTTTAAAGTGGTTCCAGGGATTTCAGAGGGATTTCTGGGTTTGAGGAGTTATTTTACAGATTGATGAAAAGCTTTTGCAAACCTTGTTACAGAGATTTGCTTTAAACTTGAAAATGTATTACAGGGAAGCGATGTGCTGGATTTACATTTTTATTTGAAAATGAACTATGGGTTTTGAAAATTATTACTAATTTTTTTGTTTTGAAATGAGGATTGTTTTTAGAGTGGAATGTTTTTCAGATGAAAATTTCTTAGTTTTGGAATTGAAAATGAGAAAAGGAAAAGAATGGAAGAAGGCAAGTGTTTACATAACTTATTTTATGATAAATTAAAAATCAAAGAAAATAAAAATAAAATTTGACACTTGTCTTAAATATCAACACTTGTTAATTTCCTTATTTGATCACTTAACACATGTTAAAAAAAACTCTAGGATGTTTACACTTGTCTTTAAAGTAATTAGTATTTAGAATAAAAAGTTAATGAAAGTTTTAAACTTAATTAATTTACAAATACTTAGTTATATATATATAGCTAATTTTTTTAGGGATATAAACCATTTATTTTTAAAAATAAAAACAATACATTACTTTATTATTTGAAAATAACATTTTAGATAATTTAAATAAAATTTATAAAAGAGATTGTAAATTACTTATTATTTATATGAATAAATGTTTCATACTTTAATTGTATCTAAACTTTCATTTTTAATTACAATCATATTTATTAAACAATATTTTAAAAAGAAAATAAAACAAATCTTATTATTAAGCTTATTTAAACTTAAGCTAAAACCCTTTTTAAATAATTAAACATTTATTTTATGTATTTAAAATCCATATAGTTCTTTATTAAATAGCTTTGAAAAGCTTAACATTAAATAAATCAAAATTTCCCAATTTCCAAAATATTGGAATTAGAAAATATGCTATATTAATTAACTTTAAAACCAAACTCATCTATTTAAAATATATATAAATATATATATACATTATAAATAGAAAACAATTTATTAGCTTATTAGAAGATAAATTCACTAATTAAATATTTAATAAAAGAAGATTGTTAAATCAATTCAAATTATTATTAACAAAAATTATTAATTTAATTTAATTTTTAATACGGATTATTAAATTTATATTGCCATAAATTCCGGGATATGACAGATAGCCAAACTATTTTATAATAAATCCATTAATATTATAATATGTCTCTGGTTTAAAATAAATGTTTAACATAGCCAGAATGGTTAATTACATTCAAAGGCATATTTAGTATACAACTAAAGGCACGTATTGGAAAATTGATTCCAATAACGATAAGGTAAGGGGCTTCATTTCGTAAAGTACACCTTTAAATAAAATGTACCAAAGCTGCAAACATTGTTCCTCTATTAACACAGAACCAACGTATCACCACTTCTTGGATAATACTAAATATGTTCATTACCCCATCAGCTAACTTGGCACACTGTTCCATGAGCCAAGCATACATAATCTATAAATATCATTCTAGATACAATTGATGATCATACCCTAATGGTAGCTTACCACGTAGCCCTACCGTGTCTCACTAGTTTAAGCCATTACCGAGTGTGAGGTGTGAGGCTAGGTTTTACCTTTCTAAAAAATCCCATTTGAAATGCTAAAACTTCCCCAAGGCAATAATGCAATGCCAGTATTCATCCATACAAAGGATTCAAGTTATGAACAAACCAAAGGCACTACTTCTACTACATCCTTTTTGGAATCACCCTCAGGATTAGTAGCAAGTAGCATTATACTTCAAAGAACTCTGCCTTCGATTTCCATTATATTCGAGATGTCTTCGATTAAAACACTTATGCCGGTTCAAAGTTGCTATCGGATAACTCATGTATATCCTATCCCGATCTCTCGGAAACAATAATCGATATTTTAAAACTGGACAAGATTTTATTGTCAGTTATTTAACTATAAAGTAAGTAAACGATCCAATTATAGATTCAACCAAGCATGATTAAGCACACAAGCAGCCATTAAGTCTCTTTGTTTAATCATTTCATTAATTAAAACAATTTGTAAATACCTTTACAAAAGATATATGTAAGTATGCTACTCATGCATTATTCATTTATACCCAATGCTTAGGAAAAGATTTATATACTTATCTGATTGAAATAAGTATGTTCAGAAAGCACTAAACTTTCAGTACTTAGGAAGTGTATTCATATCCTTATCTTAATGGTATAAGTATATTCACAAAATATTAAGACGTATTTCATTTTCAAAAACATACTTAATTGGGTTAAACAGATGTCAATTAGCATATTGATAACAATAACCCAAAACAATTTTGGTGTAAGTAAATGGATCGTATGGTAATTAGAGCAAATATACTTCTCGCCACGATTTGATATCAAACTTGCACTACCTCTCTATTAACATTGTAGCCCAACAAGTTAGCGTATTATCCTTGCCTTGACGTACATTCTTAAGCTCTCATAGATAAGATGAATTTTCCTACCTTAGAATTTGGTATTGAGTATGTAAGATTACTTTCCATACCATTATAAACTATAAAGATCTGTTATAGAAATCAAATCTCCTACACTTGTCAAGTTTTCGATATTTCGACTTACTATATCCCTCGCCCAGAAACAAAGCCAAGTAAGTCGGGGCACTTATTTCTCCTAGCCTTGCCATAGTTAAACACATCAATTCTAGGTCTCATAGATAGAGGATCAGTCTACTCATTGACTTTTAGTGCCAAGTATAGGACTGCTTAATTTCCATAAGTAACCGAATTTGTATATGAAAATAGTAATTTATAAAATTAACATCAATCTTCGATTTCAAATTTAAACCATCCTTTCTTTAACAATATAGCCATTCAAGTCAGCATATTACTAGACCTCAACCTTTAACTCGACGACATTTTTATCTTTCAGGATAGGTAGAAATTTTCTACCTCGAAGCTTAATGTCAACTATTAGTTCTCATAATCTCGTGTACTATTTATAATAAATAAAGTATTATAAACCAAACTTTCTATTCAAATTTTCAAAATCCTTTACAATAACTAGAGTATTATAGTTCATAAATGTAACATTCCCCCATTTTTACCAAGTCTAATTTGATAATTGAATTATTTTTTGAAATTAAAATTGTGAATTAAATAGAGTTTTTCTAAAATAAAAACAAAATATTGGTCCTTTATAGATATTAATTTTCAATTTTATTGAAAATTAATTTGAAGATTTGAGAATAAAAAAATAAATTAAGATTTAAAGCATAACTTGCAAATATATTAGAAACAAGGTCTAAACATAAATTTATCACAAAATGACATTTGTAATCTTTGAAAATGAGTGTTTACAAGTGTTAATACAAAACAACAAGTGGCATGCTATTTCTTTTAAATCAAAATGTAAATGACATACAAAAGAGAAAAATAGGCTTCATCTTTTTCTTTGTAAATATTCAAAACAACTTAAAACCGAAAATCAAAAAAACCAGTAAAGCAAATCAAAACAAAATCAGGTTCAGATTTATATTCAAATCTGGAAAATCAAAGAAAAGTAAAAGTAAAGAACCTGATACAACAAGAAGCAGTTCAAATTCCAATGCATTCAACAGAATTTCAAACCTGAGAATGAAATTCAAAAACCAGAGGAAATGGAAGTCTGGAAACAGGAATTCAATGCAAATCATCTCAACTAAAGCAAGAATTCAACTTAGAAAACAAGTTCGAGTTCTTAGATTCAAACTGAAAACCAGAAAAGCATCAAAGTAAGGACCACTTTCCAGATCATCACAAAGCAAACTGAAAATCAAATGCAACTTTAAAGCATCAAGATCAAGTTCAAACTCAGGTTGCAGTACAAAGCAAGTGCTGATTACTTAGGAAACAAATCAAAACCTGGAAGGAAGATTTAAATTCAACAACAAATGCAAGTTCAACTCCAATGAGAAACATAGCAGATCAAATTAAAATACAAGTTCCAGATTTTAAAAAGAAAAATAGCGTGCCCTGTTCAAATCTCTCAGGCGAGCAAACTTACCCTCTACTATTTTGATTGTGTGTGAAAAATATTTGATGTTTGTGACTGAGATTTGTTGCGTGGATATAATTGATGCCTATATATATAGAGATGCAAATGCCTATGTTTTCTGAGGATATTCATATATATTTCTTCTCTGTTAAACAACAAGCCCAAACTCATAAACAAATCCGGATCCTCTGAATGAATCAATTTTTTAGCCTTGATTCTTAAAGAGAAAATAATTGAAAGAATGTAAGTCTAATTCTAAAAAAAATTCAAAAAAATTTCTTTAAGTAATTAACTGGAACATGAAATATACAGTGAAAACTCAACATATCAAAGAATTCAACTTTCATGATTCAATGTTTTATGTATATAATTTGATTTATCTCTGAAAACTATGAATTTTAAAAATGGAATCAATTTTTTATTTGGGAAAACCGAGAGAAATTGAAGGATGAACAGAAAACACAATTTGATCTATTTCTGACAATCGCATAATTGTAAAATCTTGGAATTGTTTCTGGAGGCAGATGGAGGAGTATAGATTATGGGAAAATGTTAAAAAAAATTATTTATTGCAAAATTTTGGGTCGACATGGAATTAGGGTTTAACGTGAAGTATTTGGTCGGTTTGGTTCTCGTGCCCGTTGTTTGCGCCAAAATTGGTCACAAACACCGATGAATGTGAAAGCACCAGTGTTGGAATATAAGTCAGCAATATCCAAACACAAATCATAGATCTAAGTAGCAAAATAATAAATGTAAACAAGAACACACGATTTATAGTGGTTCGGCTATCTCCGACCTACGTCCACTTCAAAGGTTTTTCCTTTTATTGATGTTCTTCACTGATTACAATCGATTACAGCGGATTACAATGAATTATAGTTCTGAAATTCAAGTACAACGGTGGTTGTTCAGTGCAAAGTAGAGCCTTGGTGGAGTCTTGATGCTTCAGAGTCTTGATCTTGCCAAAGAGAGTCTCGTCCCTTTTCTGAATGACCTGGGAGTCTATTTATAGGCGTAGGTTGCTGATATCTCGCTGAAAACTCGGGAGACCTCTTCTGGCACGTGAGGGGGCCCACACGTACGGTCTCGGGAAGTTTGGGCCCACTTTGGCATCGATTCAAACTCCATTCGAACCGATCAAGAATTCATCCAATCGAGGTGAAATTTGGCGTGCACATTCTTCAACACGCATGCAAGCATCTGTGAAAATTTCATGGCATTTGGATCAGCAGATTGGGAGATATGGTGGGTTCGAAATAGGGTTCACCGCACGGCTGTTTGGTTCGAACCCCTGTATTCGAAACGATGGTTTCGAATCCATCACGGCACGCGACTTCGAGGTGACGTGGAGCGCAAACTTCGAATCGATCCGGACTTCATTCCGTGTTGACCGCTTCGATTCCATGTATCTCGGCGCATTCGAACTGATGGAAGACACGTCATCGTGGTTGGTTGACCCAGTGGGTTCGAATGAAGCTACACAGGATGGGTTCGAAGATGGTATCGCGGATGGGTTCGAAGCATGGCTCTGTGATGGGTTCGAAGCATGGCTCTGTGATGGGTTCAAAGAAAGGTTCAGTCCCATGGATTCGAAGTAATGGCAACTCCATGGATACGAACTCTATAACCTGGAGGGATTCGAAGAGAGGAAATCGTGATGGAGTCGAAGTAGGCAATGGCTTGATGGATTCGAAGTGGAGTCGAGGCCGATGGAGTCGAAGGATGATGTTAGCTGATGGGTTCGAACGCCACCTCTTCGTATGGATTCGAACTAGTTGGGTTCGAACATGATGGGTTCGAAACAGATGGTTTCGAACGTGATGGGTTCGAACATGATGGGTTCGAACCGAGCAATGTCCATCCCTCTTAACTTGAATCCATCATAACTTGAGCATACGACCTCGGATTGACTTGAAATTTGAGATGCAGACTTCTATGATCTTTCTTGTCGTGTCCTATCAATTGTGGCCCATTTCGGACTCGGACAAAATTCATCGATATCCATGGTTATCCTGCAATGCATGGTCGATATTCATGAATAATAATCATTGTCTTTCAGTAAATTTTGGATATCTCAACTTTGCCAAAATTGGGATAATATTTTTCCCCCCAAAACATGCCTTTTTGTAAAAGGTATGTTTTGAATGATCCTATATCAAGTGTAATGAATTCATGTTTCACTCATAGCTGTGGTATTATCAATCAAGTTTGTGGCTGTTCGAAGCCAAATTAGCATTTGTTTGTTTTTCGTAGAAGTTGAGAATGAAGTTTCGTAGTCTCTCCGGACTATTATTGGCTGCTCTGAACCCTTACTAAGCCCATTCTAGACTTAGTGATTGAATAGAAAGATCCTATTGCTCTCTGGCATTGCCTTCTATCCCTTGCACTCTGGTCCCAGTTAGGACGTATAGCGATATCATGGTCGTTCGGGACCAATCATAGCCTCTCCGGGCTCTTGCTGGATCCCATCCTGTCACTCTCCGGTGAAGGGGAAACAGCGCTTAAGTGAGTTGATCCTGTCGCTCTCCGGCGAAGCAACTCAATTCTTGCACTCCGGTTCAGTGTATCTGAACATTAAGCGATGTCTTGGTCGTTCGAGACCGATCATGTTGAATATGCGCTTTGCGCTATATGATTTTTGTTTGATGATAATAAACATATACACATTCATATAAATGTATTTGGTAATGTACTATTTTATTTTTCATAGTTTAAATAAATATTTGTTGAATAAAATTAAATTTCACAGAATTTGAATTTGAATTCAAACAAAACAAGTTAAACAGATTTTGAATTCAAACAGAAATTTTATTCAAACAAATATTTTGTATAGTATGTATTTGGTTAGATAAATATCTGTTGAATAAAATAAATTACACGGAATTTGAATTTGAATTCAAACAGAACAAGTTACACAGTTTTTTGAATTCAAACGAATATTTTATTCAAACGAATATTTATTACAAACTTGAATAGTACAAATTCATGCTCTCACTATACATATACATTTTTGATTACAATCACATCACATTTACATTGATAACCTCACTACATATCACTCACACTCGTATTTTTGTCTTCAACTGCATTCCGGTTTGAATCCAGCATCTGAGCAATCTGCAAAAATATAAACTAACGCGGTAAAATTGAAAAAGGAATATTTTTGCAATTCAAAAATAAAATATGGTTTTTGAAAATAATATTTGCCTCAGTTATTTGGGTTGTTCGTCATCATTTAAATTTGAATTCATCATACACGAACAACTTGTGACATACACAGTATATCACTGTATATGCCACAAGGCCGTGCACACCGATATATACACTTGATAATGCTACAGGGACAGGTGAGCACAGGTCAAACCCAAATGCAAAGCCGGGTTCAACGCACGTGCAATATATTTAAAATCACGACACAAGCACAAGGTCAAACCCGAGCTGCAAAACTGGGTTCAACACAGGGCAGGTGCACAGTTACAACCAACTACATGCAAGAGGCAATAAAGACCAATCAGTAGCATGCTAACAAATTATCAAACTTCACAAGCAATGACCCGTGCAATGACCAAGAAATGACCAAACAAAGACAGTTCAACAAAGATCAAGTCATGGAGTCGCAGTCACAATGAAACTGCAGTGGAAGTAATGATTGTAATGCAACACAGTGCAAGCAAACAATGAAAGAGAACCAGGTTAATGCAATCTACAGCATAAACAAGACATGCACACAAGGCATGGGGGCACTGGAGCATATGATGCAACTATAATGCAACAACACCATAAGTATACAAACATACCAGATCAATGAAACAGAATTCATCACAGTGAAACCAGACCACAAAGAAAAAGCAACAAGGAAAACAATCGATCAAGGCTACACACGACAATCACAAATGATATCAAGCTGATGCCAAACAGAGGAAGTAAAATGATCGAGCATTGAATATGCTGCAATTTTATTTGTGAACAAAGTCAAGTGACCAACAGCAGCCCCAAAACCAAGACAGTAGTGTGCAACTCGAGTTTCAAAAGAATCAAAGTAATGCAAAATGCTGCACTCACAAGCAATGCTAAAGACCATAGCTACTACACAACTCAGACAACATTGAGTACAATATGCACAGAAGCATAATCCAATTAAAATACCAACTGCAAATATCCAAAGCCACAGGAGAACAAGACACAGTACACAAATGCAAGTGCACAACTAAACTCGAGTGGAACAGAGAAGCTATGGTACTAAGATAAAAATGCAAGTGATAGTGAATATGTACAAGTGCAGTGACCAGAAACTCAAGCTTCAAAAAGCTACAGCAACAATGCAAACTACAGGAATAAATATCAAGCGATACCAACTACAAGTACGGTGCTATCAAATGAACCAGTGACAATGCAACAATCAACTCGACCAAGTATCATGATACAACAAACCAATGCCACCAGAATTTCATATCAAGTTCGGCATCAGGATGAGAAGAACCAACAGAACAACCATGTATCAATAACAATGCAACATAGTGACAATCACAAGCATCACAACATATTCAAGTTGAAGCCGTGAATGACACAAATACAGGCAGTGAAGAATACTGAAGTGAATGAAGATTAGTTAGCAGGTGAAAGTGCAACAGGAATGCAGACAGTGGCCGAAGCCAATTTACAAAATATCGAAGTCAAAGAAGAATTCATGAATGTATATTGAAAGTAAAAATTCAAGTGCGTATGCAGTATTGACAAAGTCAAAAATCAACACCGTGATGAGCACGGCAATTCAATGCCGCAATTCAAAACCGTGAATGTCAAGCAATTGAAGAATATACGTTTATGAACAATTCAATACAATCTCAATCATCAATACAAAATCAAGCGGCCAGAGCAATATCAGTTGACAAATTCAGGTAAAAAATATATGACGAAAATCTACGTATTCGACTCCTATAAAAACCCACAAATCATCATCGGCATATCTATCGAATTCCAGAAAGCACAAAATCAGTAAAAGCAAAAGCATTACAAACCGAGCAAGAAAGGAATTCGATCAACGAGCAAGCCGAACAATTCACAATTTCAAAGTTAACCACAATCGAATATCAGAGAACAAGCGACGCAAGCCATCAAATCAGAGAATCGAGCATCAGAACGAAGCCCTAATTCGAGAAAGAGCCGAAGCCCTAATTCAACAAAGAGAGGCCGACATTTTTCACAAGAAAAAGAAGGGAACGGGTTGAAAGAATAGTGGGCCGGCTTAATTATTAAAAAGGGGGTTTAGCTTTTAAATTTTATAAAAGGGGTCTTTTAGTTTTTATAATTGAGCAAAAATTACGCATTCACATTCGTATTTTAATTTTTTGCTCCTGCGGTTATTTTTGAAGTTGTTTTTTCTTTTCGTGTCAAAGAATTTGTAAATCACCACCTAGAGTTTAGGTAGTGTCAGATTGTCTATTTAGAATTAGTTCAGTGAGCAGGGAGTGCGAGTTTGCTAAGCTCTATAGGCGGGAGCAGTGTTTGCGAGTGAGCGAAACTCTATAGGCGGGAGCAGGGTGTGCGAGTCTAGTAGAGTGTTTGTGAGCGGGAGCAAAAGGGTCTGCGAGTCTAGTAGAGTTGTTGTAAGCGTGATACTGTTTAATTCTAATAGAAATCTGTGAATGCAGCAGTAGGCAGGGGTTGCCGAAGCTGGGTAAATTTTGTGTGTGATTTACTTTTCAGCATATTTATTTCTGCAGTTTATTTCTGTGTTTAAATCGAGAAAATTTGCTATAACCCTATTCACCCCCCCCCCCTCTAGGGTTAATCTAGATCCTACAAGTGGTATCAGAGCCCGGTTTATATTTTTTTTAACTCTAGAGTCATGAGTCTACAAAATAATGCTTTTTCTGAGGGACAATCTATTGCTAGGCCACCCATGTTTAACGGGAACGATTATGCTTATTGGAAAGTTAGGATGAGTATTTATCTTAGTTCCGTTGATTATGATGTTTGGGATATTATTGAAACTGGCTATAAACCTCCCACTATAATCGTTGGTGGTACTGAGATTCCTAAACCTAAGGATAGGTGGGATGCAAACGATAAGAAATTGAAAACGACAAATGCTAAAGCCATGAATGCTTTGATATGTGCTCTTGATAAAAATGAATTTAATAGAATTTCTCATTGTACAACAGCACAGGAAATATGGCATACTTTGGAGGTGACACACGAAGGAACTTCTCAAGTCAAGGAGTCTCGGCTAGCCCTATTCAGCAATGAATACGAAAACTTTGTGATGGACAAAGACGAGAGCATAAAGGATATGTTTGGACGCTTTTCAACCTTGGTATACAATGCTAGAGCGCTTGGGAAGGTATTCACTGAGGTAGAGCTTGTGCGGAAGATACTACGAGTTTTACCAATGAACTTTGAGGCAAAAGTCACAGCAATCCAAGAATCAAAAGATCTGAGCAAACTAAGCATGGAGGAGTTGATTGGCAACCTGATGACATATGAGCTTGAGTTAAAAGCAAAGGAAGAACGCAACAACTCCGAACCAAAGAAGAAGATGATTGCTTTAAAAAGTAAAGAAGAAAGCGATGAAGAAGATCCAATTGAAGAGCTTGCAATGGCTGTCAATAATCTTAGAAGATGGTCTAGATTCAAGCCACGCAAGAAGAAAACCAAGGGCAATAGGTCAAAAGATTCCGAAAATTCCGATAATGAACTGATATGTTATAACTGCAACAAGCCTGGCCACATCAAACCAAAATGCCCACTTCTCAAAAACAACAAAGAAAAGAAAAAGGCGAAGAAGGTATTTGCAGCGACTTGGGATGATGAAGAAGGAGAGGAAGCTTCGGATAGCAGCCCAGAGGAGGCTAACTTGTGTTGCATGGCAAAATCAGAATCAGAAGCAACCTCCGACGAATCTAGTGAGGCAGGTGAGTTTTCTTATAAAGAACTTGTTTTTATGTGTTCTGACCTTACTAAGGTAGTGGATACTCTTGAATCTAAAATTGAAAAACTGAAATCTGATAGGAGAGAATTTGCTCGTGAAAATTTTAGGTTAAAAACTGAACTTGAAAATATTCAAAACCTAGAATGTAACCAATGTAAAATTTTAGATTCGGAACTATCAAAAATTAGGAATAACTCTGAGAATCTTGAAAAAGAAAACTTGAGTCTTAAAGAAAACATTGACACTAGAAAAAAGGACTTTATAAATCGATGCACCTCACTTGTCGCTGAAAATACAACATTAAAAACCAAAGTCCAAAATCTTGAAAAATCTTTGAATAACTTTTCAAGAGGCGAAAAATCTTTCAACATGCTATTGGGAAATCAAATTTTTTCTAACAATAGAAAAGGACTAGGTTTTGGAAAATCACAAGATGATGATAAAGGTAAAAGTGCTGCTCGATCTGAAATAATTGGAAATCATGTTGAAAATCATAGTCATAGGAACACAAAATTTAATCAAGTCAATTTAATGAGCACGTTCTGTAGAGAATTCGGACATAATCGAAATAATTATTGGTATAAACCCAAACACGTGAAAACTATACCAATTTGGGTTCCAAAAGGCACAAATATAAAATCTTTGAAAGTCAAACAAATTTGGGTGCCAAAAGGAACATGTATAAATAGTTTTGAGTCTCCAAAAACAGATTTTTCATATTCTGCCACTAACAACAATGGACCTATAAAAACAAATAGGTCACATAAATCTTTTATCGTGTAGGTGTGGTGGCAGGCTAAGGAACAACAACAGTGTTCTCTGGATTTCGGCTGTTCCAGAAGCACAACGGGCGACAAAACAAAGTTCCTTAGCCTAGTATAAAGGTGACAGAATCACAATGGGCAAACACGAAAAATTATCGTAAAGGTAAAACAGGTAATTTTTTTTTTAAATGTGATTATCTGCACCATACTCTAAATTAAAATCAGCCAATATTGAGATGAACAAAAGATGATGATTTTGATGCTACGATTTTTTTTAAAAAATAATGACTAACCATCTTTAAATAGAATTACTTGGAGTAATTATGATGGTTGACTGATTTGGACTTAATTGATATGATTTTTTGACTTGTTCTTATTTATGACATTAATTTGTGCTTAATTGATGACCAACCAGATTTTAAATTTTTGAACTAATTTATATAAATTTGTTCTGTCAAATGCTGGTTACTCATGCTACACGTAGATATATTGGTTCTGACATTTTGATCACTGCTTGTAAATTTGCACGATTTCAAATTCATGAGAAAAAGGATTTTAAGAAATTGTTTTTGAAATAATTATGATGTTGATTGACTGTTGATTACTCATGAAAATAATTGTTTATCCTCTGGTTTCTGAATTTATCATCATGATATTTATTTTGAGTGTTAACACGGCTTAAATTCAAAATTCAAAAGAATGATGTTTTGAAATTTTTGGTGCACATATCATGGTTTGATTCAACAAGTGAATATTGAGTGAAATTTAAATTCAGATGCGGATTATACTGGTAATATAGTTGATAGAAAAATTATTAGTGTAACGTGATTAATTTGTGAAACATTTATTTGCTGCATCGTTTTTTTTTAAAGAAAATATCTGCATATTTTTCACTTGAAATAATTTTCAAATAGCAGAAAATTTTCTTATAAAACTCCCCTCAAGAAATCATGTTTGACCATATTTAGAACTTAATTATTTTTGAAAAATTGATTTTATAATTTATAATTTGATTTTAAATGACAAGTTTGACTAATCTGACTCCCTTTGATTATCGAAAAGATAAATAGTGATTGAAAAAGAGATAAGTGTTGATATTTATCATATATTATAACTCGAGAAAGTATAATTAAAAATTTCTTTAGAATTTCATAACAAGAGTTATAAAAACTTTTTGTTGGATAATAATTCCATGACCATTTCTATTTCTATCATCTTTCTATCGAACATCACTCATCAAAATCATATTTAATATGTAAATTTGTGGTAGTTTACAAAGGAAATCATTTGTTCTTCAATATCTTTAAATCGGTGAAGGAAATTATTTGTGCTTCAATTTCTTATATTCAGCAATTAAAAATAAATATCCAAAGTATTCACTCTCATTTAAAAGTCCTCACGGTCATGCATGGGTGAATTACTTGGATTTTTGATTATGTGCTTCCATGCTCATTTAAAAGTCCTCACGGTTATGCATGTATGGAACGCATATTAAAAATAATTGATTTAATAGACAAGTTGATTCTAATCCCATTTAAAAGTCCTCACGGTCATGCGTGGTTAGAAGATACTTGATTTCATTTTTAAATTAAATTGGAATACTACTAATCTCATTTAAAAGTCCTAACGGTTATGCATGGTTAGTAGATATTCAAATTTCCAGAAATAAATATACCACAAATAGACATATCTATATGAATTTTTGATGATTCTATCTCCATCACTTCTGAAAGTGGAATATGCGTTTGACAAGGGTAATTATGATTTTTGTTTGAGTTTTATTGAAATTTGATATTTATATTTAATTGAGTTAAATGTTTGATTCATGTCTATCACTTCATCCCTATTTTTATAACACTGTTATTCTTTTGCTGATAACAAAAGGAGGAGAGAAAAGTTAAGATTTTGTCAAATAGAATCAAGCAAAGGTGTCAAATAGAATCAAGCAAAGGTCAAATAACTTTCAATTTGCATATAGGCTCATTTACATATTTTTATTTGTATGCATATATATAGGGGGAGCCATATATGTAGGGGGAGTATCACATATAAAGGAAGCATTCAAATAGGGGGAGCAAATGAAATTATCAAATACATTTAATATATTCAAAATCTTAAATATATGTTTGTTATCATCAAAAGGGGGAGATTGTTGAATATGCGCTTTGCGCTATATGATTTTTGTTTGATGATAATAAACATATACACATTCATATAAATGCATTTGGTAATGTACTATTTTATTTTTCATAGTTTAAATAAATATTTGTTGAATAAAATTAAATTTCACAGAATTTGAATTTGAATTCAAACAAAACAAGTTAAACAGATTTTGAATTCAAACAGAAATTTTATTCAAACAAATATTTTGTATAGTATGTATTTGGTTAGATAAATATCTGTTGAATAAAATAAATTACACGGAATTTGAATTTGAATTCAAACAGAACAAGTTACACAGTTTTTTGAATTCAAACGAATATTTTATTCAAACGAATATTTATTACAAACTTGAATAGTACAAATTCATGCTCTCACTATACATATACATTTTTGATTACGATCACATCACATTTACATTGATAACCTCACTACATATCACTCACACTCGTATTTTTGTCTTCAACTGCATTCCGGTTTGAATCCAGCATCTGAGCAATCTGCAAAAATATAAACTAACGCAGTAAAATTGAAAAAGGAATATTTTTGCAATTCAAAAATAAAATATGGTTTTTGAAAATAATATTTGCCTCAGTTATTTGGGTTGTTCGTCATCATTTAAATTTGAATTCATCATACACGAACAACTTGTGACATACACAGTATATCACTGTATATGCCACAAGGCCGTGCACACCGATATATACACTTGATAATGCTACAGGGACAGGTGAGCACAGGTCAAACCCAAATGCAAAGCCGGGTTCAACGCACGTGCAATATATTTAAAATCACGACACAAGCACAAGGTCAAACCCGAGCTGCAAAACTGGGTTCAACACAGGGCAGGTGCACAGTTACAACCAACTACATGCAAGAGGCAATAAAGACCAATCAGTAGCATGCTAACAAATTATCAAACTTCACAAGCAATGACCCGTGCAATGACCAAGAAATGACCAAACAAAGCCAGTTCAACAAAGATCAAGTCATGGAGTCGCAGTCACAATGAAACTGCAGTGGAAGTAATGATTGTAATGCAACACAGTGCAAGCAAACAATGAAAGAGAACCAGGTTAATGCAATCTACAGCATAAACAAGACATGCACACAAGGCATGGGGGCACTGGAGCATATGATGCAACTATAATGCAACAACACCATAAGTATACAAACATACCAGATCAATGAAACAGAATTCATCACAGTGAAACCAAACCACAAAGAAAAAGCAACAAGGAAAACAATCGATCAAGGCTACACACGACAATCACAAATGATATCAAGCTGATGCCAAACAGAGAAAGTAAAATGATCGAGCATTGAATATGCTGTAATTTTATTTGTGAACAAAGTCAAGTGACCAACAGCAGCCCCAAAACCAAGACAGTAGTGTGCAACTCGAGTTTCAAAAGAATCAAAGTAATGCAAAATGCTGCACTCACAAGCAATGCTAAAGACCACAGCTACTACACAACTCAGACAACATTGAGTACAATATGCACAGAAGCATAATCCAATTAAAATACCAACTGCAAATATCCAAAGCCACAGGAGAACAAGACACAGTACACAAATGCAAGTGCACAACTAAACTCGAGTGGAACAGAGAAGCTATGGTACTAAGATAAAAATGCAAGTGATAGTGAATATGTACAAGTGCAGTGACCAGAAACTCAAGCTCCAAAAAGCTACACCAACATTGCAAACTACAGGAATAAATATCAAGCGATACCAACTACAAGTACAGTGCTATCAAATGAACCAGTGACAATGCAACAATCAACTCGACCAAGTATCATGATACAACAAAGCAATGCCACCAGAATTTCATATCAAGTTCGGCATCAGGATGAGAAGAACCAACAGAACAACCATGTATCAATAACAATGCAACATAGTGACAATCACAAGCATCACAACATATTCAAGTTGAAGCCGTGAATGACACAAATACAGGCAGTGAAGAATACTGAAGTGAATGAAGATTAGTTAGCAGGTGAAAGTGCAACAGGAATGCAGACAGTGGCCGAAGCCAATTTACAAAATATCGAAGTCAAAGAAGAATTCATGAATGTATATTGAAAGTAAAAATTCAAGTGCGTATGCAGTATTGACAAAGTCAAAAATCAACACCGTGATGAGCACGGCAATTCAATGCCGCAATTCAAAACCGTGAATGTCAAGCAATTGAAGAATATACGTTTATGAACAATTCAATACAATCTCAATCATCAATACAAAATCAAGCGGCCAGAGCAATATCAGTTGACAAATTCAGGTAAAAAATATATGACGAAAATCTAGGTATTCGACTCCTATAAAAACCCACAAATCATCATCGGCATATATATCGAATTCCAGAAAGCACAAAATCAGTAAAAGCAAAAGCATTACATACCGAGCAAGAAAGGAATTCGATCAACGAGCAAGCCGAACAATTCACAATTTCAAAGTTAACCACAATCGAATATCAGAGAACAAGCGACGCAAGCCATCAAATCAAAGAATCGAGCATCAGAACGAAGCCCTAATTCGAGAAAGAGCCGAAGCCCTAATTCAACAAAGAGAGGCCGACATTTTTCACAAGAAAAAGAAAGGAACGGGTTGAAAGAATAGTGGGCCGGCTTAATTATTAAAAAGGGGGTTTAGCTTTTAAATTTTATAAAAGGGGTCTTTTAGTTTTTATAATTGAGCAAAAATTACGCATTCACATTCGTATTTTAATTTTTTGCTCCTGCGGTTATTTTTGAAGTTGTTTTTTCTTTTCGTGTCAAAGAATTTGTAAATCACCACCTAGAGTTTAGGTAGTGTCAGATTGTCTATTTAGAATTAGTTCAGTGAGCAGGGAGTGCGAGTTTGCAAAGCTCTATAGGCGGGAGCAGTGTTTGCGAGTGAGCGAAACTCTATAAGCGGGAGCAGGGTGTGCGAGTCTAGTAGAGTGTTTGTGAGCGGGAGCAAAAGGGTCTGCGAGTCTAGTAGAGTTGTTGTAAGCGTGATACTGTTTAATTCTAATAGAAATCTGTGAATGCAGGAGTAGGCAGGGGTTGCCGAAGCTGGGTAAATTTTGTGTGTGATTTACTTTTCAGCATATTTATTTCTGCAGTTTATTTCTGTGTTTAAATCGAGAAAATTTGCTATAACCCTATTCACCCCCCCCCTCTAGGGTTAATCTAGATCCTACAGATCATAGCCTCTCCGGGCTCTTGCTGGATCCCATCCTGTCACTCTCCGGTGAAGGGGAAACAGTGCTTAAGTGAGTCGATCCTGTCGCTCTCCAGCGAAGCAACTCACTTCTTGCACTCCGGACCCCGTCTCTCCGGGTAGGGTCATAAAGCGATCATGTTTATATCGGTATTTAATGTTCATCCTTTGACTCTCCGGTCAAAAGGTTTATTGCAAGAAGTTCTAATTTATTTATTTAAAATTCAAGTTTTAGATGTTCAATCTCAAACATCAGAAAAAAGCTAAGGATTGCCTCTCCGGGCTTATCGGTTTATCTCCATCTCAGAGCATGCCTAGGGATCTCTCCGGTTCCCGTACATGTGTAAGTGGAGTAACCGTTTATTCTGAAAATAAATCTAAATAAAATTATTCGACCGAAGTCCAAATCCTGGACTTGGCCCTTGCCATCTTTGATCAGTTGATGACGAGTCGTGATCCCGATCCAAGATCGTTCCTGCTAGGTGGAGGCGGTAGTTGTTCAGGTCTCGTTGCCGCTGTCCGTTCTCTGACATATTGTGGTAATCTACCACCTCTGGCATGCTCTTCCACCTCATCCTTCAGGTGACGGCATTCATCTGTAGTGTGCCCATCCAGCTCATGGAATAGGCAATATTTTCCAGTCCTGCGCTCCCGCTCAGTGGGATCCCTTATAGGTGGCTTTCGATAGTGAAGTTGCCCCCTGGTTTCAGTGAAGATTCTTTCTAGGCTTGCATTCAGATCTGTGTACTGCCTGAATCTTGGTTCTCGAAATTTCTTCCGTTTATCAGGACCATCATGTCTGTCATCCTGTTTCCTCTTTCCCTTGTCCGCTCCGGACTGTTCTCTGGAGGTCCCTACGCTTTTCGTGGCATTTATTTCTCGACTCTCGGCTTGTGATTCTTCTAACCGAATGAACTTCTCGGCTTTATGAAAGAATTCTCCAAGATCTTGCGGTTGATCTTTGGTTAGAGAATCTTTAAACTTGGTGCCTTCCACGACTCCTGCCACCGCCGCCATTAAAATCATTGATGGATCCGGGCGATCCACAGAAGTCACTGTCACGTTGAATCTTAGTAGAAAATCTTTTATGGACTCTCCGGTCCTTTGCTTGATTGTTGCTAAAGTCATCACACTCTTGGGTCGCGTCACGTGGACCCTGAACTGTCTCATGAAGCAATCTACAAGCTCACTCCATGTTCCGATTGATCCAGTCTCTAGTTGTCTGAACCATAGTGAGGCTAAATCTGTCAAATATAGAGGGAAGCACCGTGCCATTACTTCTTCGGATGCCCCCAGCACTTCCATGTGCCTGATATATCTTGTGATATGCATGGTCGGGTCTGATCTCCCGTCATATGGTTCTAGCGTTGGTAGTTTGAACTTCGGAGGGTTCCTTGCGTTTCGGATGTTTGGGGTGAATGGACTCCGACTAACTTCTTCTAGGCCTCCGCTAGGCAATCCTCCTCTTATGATTCTTCGCATGAGGCCAATCATCCTCTCGTCTCCGTCTATGGGTTGCCCCCTTGTCAAGTTTCTATCCTGCCCCCCGAGCCTTGAAGGGAATTCTGGTACATATTCTTCTGGTGGCTCGTTAGCGTAAGCATTGGCTCCAGCCTGTTGAGCTCCGTCCGTTGGCCTTCCAGTATCGGACCCTGAGGGTCTGCCCCCAAGTCCTTGTTGATCACCTTCAACTCCTGTATTCTGGCCTTGAGCCTGTCCTTCATTTGCTTCTGCAATCCTGATTCCTTGTCCCGTACTCGTAGCTGTTGTAGTTGGTCCAAGGTTTTGCATATTTGCCGCCCTCATCTGCTCGAGGAAATTCTGCAGCATCTCCTGTTGACTCTTCATTATGCTTTCGCGCAATGAATTAGCCATAGCCTCCATCTCGTCTCTAGTGATGTAGACGGAAGCTTGCCCTTCTCCTGATCCGGAGGATGCTTCTTGGCTTCCTCCTTGTTGGCTCCTATCAATCCTCTGTCTTGTTTGTCGAGTCATTGTCTCTGAATTGGAAGTCTTCAAACTCTTAAATCTGAGTTCCGAATCTGGTGTAGCGGGTGCTAGTTCCTCTCAGTGAAAGCACCAAAGTGTTTGCGCCAAAATTGGTCACAAACCCCGATGAATGCGAAAGCACCAGTGTTGGAATATAAGTCAGCAATATCCAAACACAAATCACAGATCTAAGTAGCAAAATAATAAATGTAAACAAGAACACACGATTTATAGTGGTTCGGCTATCTTCGGCCTACGTCCACTTCAAAGGTTTTTCCTTTTATTGATGTTCTTCGCTGATTACAATCAATTACAGCAGATTACAATGAATTATAGTTCTGAAATTCAAGTACAACGGTGGTTGTTGAGTGCAAAGTAGAGCCTTGGTGGAGTCTTGATGCTTCAGAGTCTTGATCTTGCCAAAGAGAGTCCCGTCCCTTTTCTGAATGACCTGGGAGTCTATTTATAGGCGTAGGCTGCTGACATCTCGCTGAAAACTCGGGAGACCTCTTCTGGCACGTGAGGGGGACCACACGTACGGTCTCGGGAAGTTTGGGCCCACTTTGGCATCGGTTCGAACTCCATTCGAACCGATCAAGAATTCATCCAATCGAGGTGAAATTTGGCTTGCACATTCTTCAACATGCATGCAAGCATCTATGAAAATTTCATGGCATTTGGATCAGCAGATTGGGAGATATGGTGGGTTCGAAATAGGGTTCATGGCACGACTGTTTGGTTCGAACCCCTGTATTCGAAACGATGGTTTCGAATCCATCACGGCACGCGACTTCGAGGTGACATGGAGCGCAAACTTCGAATCGATCCGGACTTCATTCCGTGTTGACCGCTTCGATTCCATGTATCTCGGCGCATTCGAACCGATGGAAGACACGTCATCGTGGTTGGTTGACCCAGTGGGTTCGAATGAAGCTACACAGGATGGGTTCGAAGATGGTATCGCGTATGGGTTCGAAACATGGCTCTGTGATGGGTTCGAAGCATGGCTCTGTGATGGGTTCGAAGAAAGGTTCAGTCCCATGGATTCGAAGTAATGGCAACTCCATGGATACGAACTCTATAACCTGGAGGGATTCGAAGAGAGGACATCGTGATGGAGTCGAAGTAGGCAATGGATTGATGGATTCGAAGTGGAGTCGAGGCCGATGGAGTCGAAGGATGATGTTAGCTGATGGGTTCGAACGCCACCTCTTCGTATGGATTCGAACTAGTTGGGTTCGAACATGATGGGTTCGAAACAGATGGTTTCGAACGTGATGGGTTCGAACATGATGGGTTCGAACCGAGCAATGTCCATCCCTCTTAACTTGAATCCATCATAACTTGAGCATACGACCTCGGATTGACTTGAAATTTGAGATGCAGACTTCTATGATCTTTCTTGTCGTGTCCTATCAATTGTGGCCCGTTCCGGACTCGGACAAAATTCATCGATATCCATGGTTATCCTGCAATGCATGGTCGATATTCATGAATAATAATCGTTGTCCTTCAGTAAATTTTGGATATCTCAACTTTGCCAAAAGTTGGGATAACACCCGTGAGGAGTCAGTGGTGGATCGAGTTCGATGATATTCAGCGAGGTCTTGTCTTGGGGGTTGACGAAGACGTGGCCGGAGGTGGCGATGCTTTGGTGGTCGGGGTTGCGCATGCGAGGCGGTTATAGCAATTGGGTTTCGTTTCAAGGAAATCGAGAATAGCTCGATTTTGATTATGGGATGATTTTGGTTTTTGGGTTGCTCGAACCAGCTTGGGTGGTCGTGGGTGACGTGCCGGTGGCATCAGCGATGATCGCCGAGGGGCGCTGTGCTTGTGCACGTATACGTGCAAGTTTGTGTATCTAGGTGAAGATTTTGGGGAAGATGAAGTAGAAGCTCAGGGTGGTCTTGAGTTTGTAATCAGGTTAACTCGAAGTCGTACTCGAAGCATTCGCGAGGGTTAACTGAGGTAAAAGTTTAAAATATAACAGGAAAAAACATACAGGAGTGGGAAATTTTTGTTGGGGAGGATTCGAATGTAACTCGAAGTTGAGCTCAGGGTTTTTCGAATTTGGCCCGGGGAAAATTAGTTCGGCGCTCGGGTTGTCGTTTTTTGAGAAAAATGTGTGATCCTCTACGCGTAGAGGAGAGCACACATGTGTGTGTGTGTATATATATATATATATATATATAACACTAAATATAAGGAGCTGCCAACATGCCTGGCAGGTAACAAGAGCAAAAAAATACAAATAGCTAAACACAGGTACTCCTAAGGTGGGTTCCGGCGATGCCACCACTCATCGCACCTCAATATCAAGTTCCGGTAAGGCCTTCACCCGATATGAAGATGTTGAAAGTGCCGAATAGGCTAGAGGGCATAAGTGTCTGCTCTGGAGAGGATCTGCTGAATAGAGAGACCGCTCTGAAGGCTCAGAGGAAGAAGGAGTGCCAAACTGGAGGGTATGATCATACTGATCAAGTACTCCTTAGTGAAGGTAGCAGAATCCCATATCTGAGGGGATATGTGCGAGATGTCCTGGATGAAGAAACTCAGCTCAGATGGCCTCTCTACAAACTGGTACCCAGCGAACTGAAGACAAGAGAAGCCTGCAAAATGGACCTGAAACCTATCGCCCAAAGCCTGTATCTGAAACAAGACTAGGAAAAAAAGATTTACAGTGATACATATATATGTATATTCATTGAGAAAATATGCATATATATGTATGTATAATAAAAGAAATACAAACCTATAGAGGCCTACCTTGAGACAAGAATAGAGACAAGAACAAAACTTAAGACGGATCCTAATTATTTATCATTAATCATAAGTAAGTAATTATTTAAAGTGATGTTATCATATGAATTTGGAAAAATATTAACAATACTATTATTAGCGCTATTTAAGTTGTTCTTATGTTTAAAGAAGCTAATATTATAGCTAACCTTGCTAAGATACCTTTTGAAAAGGAAAATTTAGCTAATTTATATTTGGGATTAGAAATCCAATTAAAACAAAGTATTGAAATTGAAAAATCAATTTGGTGAGATGATTATTGTTATTATTAAAAATTCTTTGATTTCTCTCAAACCAAATAAATCGACAAATAATAATAAATAAAGTGTCTAGCAGAAATCTAACATTTTTATTGAATTTGAATCTAAAATTTTTCCAGTAGAATTCACAGTTCGAAATTTTGTTTATTATGTTAAAGTTAAAATTTTTAAGAGTATTAATTAGAATGTAATTAGAATTCGAACAGTCATAATATAACTGATTTATGTCATCAAGATGCAGATTGCAAAAATAACATTTATTATCAATTTGAATGTTTTTTCTCCTTAAAAATTCTATTGTATTAAGTTTTCCATGTAGTATTAGCACATGTGGTTGGATTTAGAAGGAGCATTAGATTTCCACATGTATTTAAAAGAGTTATTTAAAGTTCTCGAAAAATTGATAAATCGATAAAAGGTATTTGGAGTGTATTTCTTACTCTTATCCCATTCCCAGCTAATAGAATCAAAATCAATATCAATGTTGTATAGGTTTAATTTGGCATAAAGCAAAGAAAGTTGCCTAAGGTTAGATCCTATTAAAATTGTGTTAAATCTGAAATTCCAAGGTGGATCATTTTCTTGAGAATAAATTTCATTAATTAAAGCATACTTAAAGTTACAAATATCATACAAATCCTTAAATTCAAACTTAAGAGGCAAAATCGAAAGCCAACAGTCATGCCAAAAAGAAGTACAATTTCCTGAGTGCACTATTGTCTTAGTTCCTAAGTTAAAAATTTCATAACATTTTAAAATGTTTTTCCAAAAATTAAGGAATTTATGGGATAAGGAATAATCAGTATGGTGTAAATTGATATTATCGTTATAATAGTATTTGGAAATGATCACTTTCCAAATAGCGTTATCATTTACATCTTTAAACTTCCAAAGCCATTTACTTAAAAGAGACAAATTCATGTGACACAAATTTATAATTCCTAAACCGCCCTCCTTTTTGGCTTTACAAACAGTTTCCCAGTTAACTAGACATTTTATACTGTTATTAATGTTATCACCACTCCATAAGAAATCTCTTCTAATCATATCGATTTTATCAATAACCCAATCAGAAAAGAGATGCATAGACATCCAGTAGATTGGTAAGGCTGATAGAACCGAGTTAATTAAAACAAGCCTACCTGCTTTAGATAGAAATCTCCCATTCCAGTTGGAAATCTTGTTTTTAATTTTGTCAATAATAATATGCCAATCATCATGTTTGAGTTTTATAGGTCTAATCACAAACCCTAGGTATTCAAAAGGGAAATTCATTCTTTTGCAATTTAGAGTATTAGCTACTAAGTTTTCTACTCTTTCAAAATCATTTAAAACAAGAACTGAACTTTTGTCAAAGTTAATTTTTAAACCAGATAAGAGCTTGAAACTATAAAGGATAAACTTGAGAGTAATAATGTGTCTAGGAAGATGAGATGAAAAAAGTAAGGTATCATCCGCGAATTGCAGAACCGAAATACCATTACGCGACATGTCATTACCAACACTTCCTAGAGACCCATTATCCACGGCTTTCTTAATAATTTTGGTAAAAACATCTGCGGCTAGATTAAACAACAAAGGTGATAAGGGATCCCCTTGGCTTAGACCTCTCTTGGACTGAATTTTGTTACCTAGGATACCATTTACCATAATACTAGAGTTTCCAGTTTTAAGCAGAGTCACAATCCAACTAATCCATCTATGTCCAAATCCTCTTGCATGAAAAATATCTACAAGAAAATCCCAATCTACAGAATCAAAGGCTTTCGCAAAATCAAGTTTTAAAATCACATAGGTTATGTTGTTCTTACAACAGTAATTAATATATTCAGCAGCCACACCATCGGTGATATTTCTCCCTTTAATAAAAGCCGACTGTAAACAATCAATTAAATCATTCATTCTTATACTAAGTCTATTAGCAAGGACTTTAGAAATGATTTTTACTGAATAGTTAATCAAAGAAATAGGCCTAAAGTCTTTTAAGTTGTTAGCTCCTACTTTTTTGTGCAACAAAATAACATTTGCGAAGTTAAATCTCCATAATTGCAAGTTACCATTATAAAAATCATTAAACAAATTAATTAAGTCGAATTTTAAAACATCCCAAAAAGTTTTGTAAAATAATATAGGAAAACCATCCGGTCCCGGGGATTTATCACTGGCATATCATAAATAGCTTTCCTAATTTCCTCTTCGAAAAAAGAATTATCTAGATCTGATAAATTAACAATTGAGTCTGATGGATACAGATCTGTCCATCTAACATTGATTCTATGATTGATTTTGGAACCAAAAATATCCTTATATTAGTCATATTTTAATAATTTTATCACTGGGCTCGGGTTGTCGTAAGTTGCCAGATTTTAATAAATTTAAAAGAAGATTTGTTCCAAGGTTTAAATTTGAAAAATTTTATTACCAGGTTTCAATTATAAAGCATGAATAAGTTTTAATTTTTAGAAGTCAAAATGTTTTAAAATTTGTTTTGGTTTATAAATTATCTTATTGAATCTCTAATGGTTTCAAAATAAAATGATTTCAAGCATTTAATTTAAATGATGATTAAGTGATTGAGAAAGATAAATGGTTTATCTTTATTTATTAAAGTTTTAAGTAACTAAAGTATAAATACATAATGTAGTTGATAAAGTAAAATTAATTAAGAAGAAATTATTGATTTAAGGATTAGTTAGAGACTAATTAATTTGTTAAGAGTTAAGTGATTAATGTAAGTAATTAAATGTAATTACTTACTTAAAAATCTATTAGTTAATGGAAGTAATATAGGATAATAGATTGATGATTTATGATGGATTAATCAAGTAATAATTATACAATGAAATTAATTAGTAATTATTAAGGACAATCACTTACTGATTAAAGAATAATTAATTACGTAATTAACTTTAAGGTTAATTTAATTAATGTGATTAATTAAGAATAATTAATTAATTAAGAATAATTACTTAAGATGATTGATTAATTAATTTATATCGGATGATTTGTAATTGATTAATCAAGATTGGATAATTAATTCATGAGTAATTAATTTGATTGGAAATTAATTGAAATAATTAAAGATTAATACAACTGATTAATCCTGATTATAAATGATTATGGAATGCTTAAATTACTTATGAATATTTGGATTCTATTTGATGTTTGAATTGTTTGATATCCCTGATATATGATGCTTTGCGTTATGATTTATCTTGATTTGTGCTGTGATCCGTGATGTAATTTATTTATCAATGACGTAATTTATTATCTACGATGAACTTATATTATTCATCCATGATCTGTAAATAAAGATAAGCATTATAGATTATACCGCTTATCGATATTTCTGTGTTTGAATCTGTGATAATTGATGATGTTGCACTATTATGTGTAAAACCCCTAGACTACACCATACACACACAAATATGTATTTCATGAGGAAATTGGTTAAGTCACAGATTTTTGAAAAAATTTTAAAAATTGAATTATGAATCCAAAATAGTTTTGGAAATGTAATTGGATTAAATATGTAAGCGTTTGAGGTAAAAAATTATTTTGTATAACTTGATAAAGTTTTGGGAATATAAATAATTTGGTTTGAATTTGAATTCAATATTTGAAATTGAATTCTATAATTTGGAAACTATGATTTAAAAAGGTTATACAAGTTATAAGGTGTTTATTGGCTTTTTAACCATTTAAAAAAGTATTAGTTTGGGAATTTAAATTTAAACCCAAGTTATACTTGAATGGCTTTAGCTTAGGTAAATGTAATCAGTTTTTTTTCCAAAACGAAACTATTTGCTTCAATTATTAATAGCTTTCATATAAGGAAAGGGTTTTCAATTTGTGTTGAAAAATTTGAAATGAAATTGTTTTGAAAGATATGAATGAACCTTTGTGAAAGATTGTTAAGCTTTGTTTTGGAATCAAAGAGGATTCTATATGGTGTATCTTTTATATATAAAAGATTTGAAATGGAATTGTTTTGAAAGGCTATGAATGAATCGTTGTTAAAGATTGGTGATCCTCGTTTTAAATTGAAAGGGGTTTTTAAAGATAAATCTTTTGTTCAAAAGATTAAAGTGTGGAAATTATTTAAACCACTAAAGTTTTTGAAATAAATCTTTTTGTTTAAAAGATTTGTAAATGGTAATTTGTTTAAACCATTTCAAAGAAAATTTTTGGGTTTTAAAGTTGTGACTTAACTAAAATCCCATTATCCATATGTTTTTAAATATTGCGCTCATTATTCGGCTTAGCCGGAAGAGGACCTTGTGTCATATAACCCATTCCGAATAATGATACGACGATATGGATAGCATTTGAAGACCGGTGGTGTAGACTGGATAATTTCAAAAACGAAAGGATGACCTGTCGAATGTCTCTGCACTGACTGGCCCCGGTATAGAGATTTGAGCACCCATTGTGATGGGGAGTTCGGACGCGATTAGAAATTTTCCGAATTGCAAGGGCTTCTTTGGAAGTGCCTTCGGTTCTGTTCGAACCCGGAACAGACTTGTATGGATGTGTGTCTGACGTTACACTTTGAGATTTAAAACCAGTTTCTATCAAATACATTTCTGTTGGTGGTAGAGAATTTATTCCCTTAGCTTAACACCCTTCTCTGAGACGTATGAGCTCAGAGGTTATGTAGTTGATGGTTACTAGTGATACATTCTCAATTTGGTAATGTGGCATACGAAGTGCTGCTGATTATTTGTTCATCGAAGCATGGCTTTTGTGAAAAGCATAGATTTGTGGACGAGACTTCTTCAAACCTCACACCCCGGAATGGTCGAAACGGGAAGAATGCAGCAAGGTTATAGGAGTAGCGCCCCTTAGGGTATGTGCGTTTCCTTCTGGATAGAAGTGGTATCATGGTATGGAGCCCAGATACTTAACTAATATGGATTGTGATAACCCGGATTTTTGGTCACCTGATAATTTGATAATTAATTGATTTTATTGAGTCGAACGAATAAATTTACCGATAACCTGAAATATCTGGGTTTATTTATATAAATTGATTTAAAGAACTATATGAAATATTGGATTTTAAAATCCCTGTATATGATAAATCCTGTAGAAAATTAGTAATATATACCTCACCATTTAAATTCAATACAATACATCCGTAAGATATAAATTTATGTACAAGTTTTATGATGTTCAAGTATGGAAAAAAATATATGGATAAAATATGTATAACTGTATATCCAATAGTGGCAAAACAAATATGTATGTATGTTATGGGAAATAGTGTGAGTATATATATAATATCAACATATACCTAAATATTGTATAGGAGGATTGGTATAACCATCAGTGTATAGATGTTTATATATATATTAAATAAGGAGTGTGTAGACATGTGTACAAAAGGGCAGGTTAAGTATATAAAATCAATATTCATATATGAGATAAAACAAGGCAAGTTTATGTTGATAAGCATTTAATGCACATTTCAATTCAATTCAAGCACAACTGTAACGACCCGTATTTTTAGCTATTTTAATTAGAAAATTTAAGGTGATTATTGAAGGAAAATGATTATTAATGTAATTTGTTGAATAATTTAATAGTTGAAATTATTTGAGTAATTGGATAACAGGTTTAATATAATTAAAAATAATTTGTAAAATTTTATTTTATCATATTGAAGTTATAGTGATGTTATAGAACTTTTAAAACTGAATTTAAAATTTATTTGTGAAAATTGAATATTTTAATATTTAATTTTCGACTGGAAAATAGCCAATTTTTGAACAGTCTCAGAATTGGACGAAACTAGTTCCATTGGATCCGTAATAGTTAGTTATTATCGGATTTCAATTTTCGTAGCAATCGGAGTTGTCGTTTGACCGTGGCAGCTCGAAACGCGTTGAAATTGTTTTAATATTAATTTGGCGAGTTAAAATAGTCATTTTTCAAACGGTCTCGGATTTCGACGAAACCAGTTTCATCGGATCCGTAATGTTATATTATTGTAAGGTTTCAAATTTCGAGTCAATCGGATTTACCGTTTGTCCGGGGCAAGCCAAAACGCATAGAAAATCGTTTAATCGGTTTGATTTAAAATTGATCGTTTATTGCCGTAACTCACACATATGATCGAATTAGGCCTTGAAACTAGTTCCATTGCGTCCGGAATGGGGGTAAAACCTTATAAACGCCTGGCGGCACGTCTCGATTGGAGTTCGGACGATTTTGGACCCACCTTTATAAATACGCACGCAAACCGAGACAGTTTTATTATTATTATAATCCAGAAACCCTAATTCTAAATCATGGCCGCCACCTATTCCATGGCCAGAAATTGCCGATCTTCTTTCCTTAATATCTTTCAATCCGTTTAACGAAATCAAAAAATTCCAAAAGCAAAAGTGTAGATCTCGACGAGCTCTTCAAATCCGTATGGTTGATGTATGCTATTTCTTCATGGATTCGTCCAGATCTGACTTGGAAGTGTGCACGTATTTCCTTGGATTGCGTGCAAACGGCGGCGAATGATGGGATGAAACTTGGCGCGTAGGTGGCTCTGGTGAAGGGCTTTGTGGTGGCGCTAGCTGATCGTTCTGGAAGTCGACGAGGTGGTCGTGAAAATTGCTTGAAGATCGGCGGCTAATGGGTTTTGTTTTGTTCGTGAATTACTGGAGGAAGAAGAAGCTACAGCACACGGCCTGGATTCTAGGGCAATGAAATCATTGTGAGTGTTTTATAACGCTCACAAAGTACTGAATATCTTTATGCTAGTTAAATTTGACATTATGCATAGTTATGATTTTTATTTGTTGTTGTTTGATAAAATTTAATTATCATATTGATTGTCATTTGAATTCACCGTTAAAAAAATTAAATTGACAGTTAAATTAAAATTAAAATTGAATTGCGATTAAATTACCTGACATTGATAAATATGAAATTGCCGTGAATTGTATTGCCTATTGGATGATGTATTTCGATGGATGTTATTGGTTGATATTTAAATGTTTGGATGTTTATTTGTTTATATATATCCTGCTATGCATACATATGACACTGTGATTGATTTAAATGATATATTCATCCCTGACATTTAATTGTAATAACTAATCACTTGGCCATAGGTTAGAAAATTATATACGGACACCGAGTTGGTTAAATTAAATGATTTTAAAAGTTGTTTTGAAATTATTTAAATGAATTGATTTTAAGAATAAAATCCAATTTATGGAAATTGAATTATTTTGAATTGGAGCTCGAAATGTTAGAATTTAAACTTGGTAAACGAAATTATTAAATAAAATCGAAGTTTAGATTTAAATTGAAAATTGAAATACGGTGTAAATTTTTGAAAGTTGATTTGTTTTAAAAGATTGGACTTTTAATCGAACTCTGAATATTTCTAAGAAAATTGATATGAAATGATATTTCAAGTTTGAGTTTGGAATTGAAAATTTATTTGAAATTTAGATTTAAATTAATTTGGAATATATGATGATTTTGAAATGGATTTGATTTTAAAGCGAATATGATATTTTGTTATCAATCATGAATCAATTTGAAATATAAAAGAGCCAACGATGTAATAATACGTAGTTATTAAAGAGACCGGGATCGGATATGGACATACTCTCTGTCGATACCGAAAACCACTTTAATAACTATTATACGCGGAGTGTTGATCCAGAATGAAGTGGATGGTTTGGTGAACGCGTTGACTGAAGAAAGAGAACGATTATTGGATGACCCCTGACATGACTAAAACAGGAGCCGCGCCGGGCCATTGAGGTTCGCCACCTCTAGCGGACACACTTCTTCGATACCATATCTATTACATTTGTGATGCGATTTGGGTGCACCCCTTGATTTGGGAGTGTTGTTTCGCGGTGTTGGGGTAGCTGCTGGCTATGCCCAACATCAGTCCGGGTCACGCAACTACTAGTATCCTAGTTGGTATCGCCTCATGTACCTTGTCATACTGATTATCCTATTCGCGACCACTACGTTTTGATTTGTACCTTGAGTATATGGATTGCCCTCTGGTGACTTCCGGTTTTGGGGAAACTACGGTCTTTTATATGCTTTTGGGTATATAAAAATGTGTTAAGGGGGATTATGGTAACGCCTTAACGCTATTTTGATACTTTATATTACTGATAGGCATTATCTACTTAGCGTATATTACTACATAGTAGATAGTTTCACGGATCCTTGAGAGATGGAAAATCCCGTAACATCTCTTAAGTTATGGCACTCACGTTAACACTGGATAAGAGATGTCAAACCCCGTAAACATCTCCGACGCCGTTACACTCATATTTATTTACGATTGATTTCACTTTCATAAGGATATTTTAGTCCTGACTCGAGTGTTTTGTCTTTTCATTTCGCTCGTGTCAGTCCTGAGTTTTCAGATTTTTGAGGATCTATTTCTGGAGGATGAAGACGAAGATTTGGTATATTATCTACTACTATTATATTCATTCCATTCCGCTTCATTGTTGTATGATATTTGTTGTGTATGTAACTCTGATAAATGTTGTATAATAATAATCAAATGTATTCATTTCAAATGTACTCATTTAATTAACAGCTTCATGAACTGTTATTTTATTATTATACTTTAGCCTTCCGCTGTGAGATTCTGTGTTGTTTCATTTCCTTTATTTCCCTTCCTTTTCTTTTCTTAATTACCCCAATAACTATCTGCCCTTTTAATGGTTTGGAATCGACATGTGTATTTGATCGTCGGTTTAAAACTGTCCAAAAAGGCGGGTCGTTACAGTTGGTATCAGAGCTTTGGTTTAGCGATAAACCTTGGCTCTAGTGGGGAATAACTCATTGAAATAGAGGTAAACTATATGAATGAGTTGAGTGTATATGAGAGAGCGTACTTGTTATTTGATATAAAATGGTTTTATATTGTGTTAATTTGTTCCGTTGAGTATTTATGAATTCTGGTTGATACTTGGGACGCCAAGGCGCCGATAGGAATTTCTAAACACTCGAATAGGACAAACCAACACAATATCATTTTGGAATATATTTTATATAAAAGAATTATTTGAATATTTATTCATTTTGATTGAATTGATTGTTAGGAGATGATAATATTAGATTACTATCGTTATTGTTTGATCAGTCAATATTTACAACAATTGATTAAATAACAATGGATTTAGGAAAATGAAATCTTGTAAACACAATTGATAATGAATATAAATGAATTTTAACTTGGATTTGGGAATTTAAATTCCGGTGTTTGAAATTGACTTACAAGAATTTGAAAAAATATAATATGAGTATTATATGATAGTATAATTGAGTTGAAATTGTTTTCGAAGGATTTTTTTTTTATGAGTGTTATATTGCCTTCTCTTGACGCTAGAAAATGATTTCGGTGATGAGTGCACGCATCATCGGCGTTTATTTTCGAGAGTCCGAGTGGGGGAGACCACTTAATTGCTTGTCTAAACCTTGTTTTGATTCAAAATTTATTTTATTTTGTATTCTCTATAGTATGATTTGATATATAAATTATATAAGTATATTGATTTGAAATGAAACCGGGATTGGAATTCTTAAGTTCTTTAATAATTAATAATTTTTTTTTCATGATTGAAATGAATTTGGACTTGAATCATTAAGGAACTTCTGAATTGTGAAATGAGAAATGAACCTAAGAGCTAAGTGAAAATATCAATTGAAGTAGAAATCCTTAGAATTAGGAAATTATGAACTTAAAATAAAAATTGAAACTGTAAAACTCGCATAGTATTAAATTTCATTCTATAGCATAGATATAACTTACCAAATACTTAAAAAGTTTAAAATGCTAATAAGGATAAGTAGAGGAATAATATACAAAGTGTAAGAGTGAATAATAAAATGTGAAGATCTATTGATAGTTGTAAATAATAAAAGAAATTTAAGCTGTAAAATGAAGGATATATACAAATGAATGAATAAATTTAAAATTAATGAAAAATAAAACTTGTAAATGGAAATTAATTAAATTTGAATATAACTAAATGTTAATAAACTTGGAAGTGTATGAAATAAAAAAAAAATTGACTTGGAAATGTATAATCGATTTAGTGTAGATCTTGGAGGGATGTTAATGTTGATATGCATTGGTTAGATGGATGATAATTGATTAACTTAATAAGTGTTAAATTAATTGAGAATTAATAAGCTAAAAATGAATTTAAATTTATGGAATGAAAATGATAAGAATATTTAACATAAATAAGATTAAATAAATTGAGACATGGACAAAAATTGAAATGAGGTTTACTGTAATAAAAAGTTATTAATATAAAATGAGTATAAAATAAAAGTTAAAACTCTTTGAATTTGAGTGTAGTAAAATTTGAAACAAACTAGAAACTGTAAATTCTTAATCGAATAAGATATTTGTGTAAGTATATTCAAATCTAATGAAGTAAACAAATAGTGAATCAATTATATCTTTGTAATGAATTTGAATAGAAAGGTAAATGAGAATTGGATGAAAAATCAATTCAATATGAAACGATCAAAATGGAAATTTAAGGTGAAACTAAATGGTTAAGTGAAATATGGAAAGTAACCTAAACTTCTTAAATTGAATATAATGGAATCAAATAAGTTTAAATCATTAAACGTTCTTGTTAACAAAATTTAATAAGATTGATTTGTATAATACTCAAAATTTCATTTATATAAACGTATATATAACTTGCCTTTTGTTTAAAAAGTTGAAATGTTGATGTATATATGTAATAGAATGTTATACAAGTTGAAACTAAAATAATGGAATGTTTGATATTTAAATTTGTTTAAGGTTGGAGTGTGAATTGATATTTTTAAACAAAATGGATACTTAAAAGAATGTATAAATAAAATGGATATGGCTATGGAATAATTGTATACTTGAAAAATAGTTTAGAAATGTTCTACCAATAGATCCAGCGTTAAATGAAGGTAAAAATGTGAAATTTGATATGAATAAAGTTATATATAAAATTGAATTAACCAAACCACTTGAAAATCTATGTTACCAAATTTCTAGATCAAAATCGTTACACTAGTTTTGGTTGGAAAAAATTTGCACATAAGTGTTGTACTAGAACAACGATAACTTGAGATTAATAAATCCGATTGAGCCCAAATTTTTTGCAAATGAAAGTTCTTTCAGTAAGCTAAAAGTCTTATTTGGATCACTTTGACAGATTTTGTAATTTGATTAGCCTAAACTGAGTCTGAACTGGATGGACATTCCATGTCCTATCTAAATTTTCTAAGTTGAAAGCTGAAAGTAAACTGAGCATAACTTTCAAACCGTATGTCCGATTTTGACGATCTTTATATTGCTGGAAAGCTTAGAACGAGTGGAACAACTTTTCTTTTATAAGTATTCCCAGATTTCGGAATTTACTGTGTCAAAAACCTGAGTCTTTGCAGCAGGTCTGAATTCATAAAATGGGAAATTTTTGGTTGCTGTCTTCTTAAGCTATGATTGTGATGTCTCATATTGATATTTCTTCTTATATACATGTTCTCATCTATTTATTGAGTATTTAGTAGGTATTGATGGCGTGCGGCACGTACGGAGCTCGTTTCATGCTAAATTGCTAAAATATGCTTGCTAATAACAAATAAAAGGTACATACCCGTATTACATATCGGATTTGATATTATATATTGTTTCCCCATGATTGGGATGCCTCATCATTGAGATGAGATGTATATTTGCTATATATTGGTTATATTTGTATTATATATTGAATTGTAAAAATTTTCTGATCGAGCCGCGCAAAGGAGACTCTGCCGAAATTTTCCGTAAATCCAAGTGTTAGAAAATTTTTCAAGTTTTAAAATTTTATAACTTGTTTTGATAACTAACTTTTAAATTTAGAAAGCCGTTCGGAGTAAGTTAGTGGAAGCGTAGTTATGACTTTATAAATGGAATTCCATTGTTTTATAAGCTGGTAACTTTGATAAAATATATCTAATGTTGAATTCTATACTTAGTTTCTTTTCCCTTCTTTTTCCTTTTCGGGGATGAAAAGTTTTGAGTGGGGGAGAGTGTAACGACCCGTATTTTTAGCTATTTTAATTAGAAAATTTAAGGTGATTATTGAAGGAAAATGATTATTAATGTAATTTGTTGAATAATTTAATAGTTGAAATTATTTGAATAATTGGATAACAGGTTTAATATAATTAAAAATGATTTGTAAAATTTTATTTTATCATATTGAAGTTATAGTGATGTTATAGAACTTTTAAAACTGAATTTAAAATTTATTTGTGAAAATTGAATATTTTAATATTTAATTTTCGACTGGAAAATAGCCAATTTTTGAACAGTCTCAGAATTGGACGAAACTAGTTCCATTGGATCCGTAATAGTTAGTTATTATCGGATTTCAATTTTCGTAGCAATCGGAGTTGTCGTTTGACCGTGGCAGCTCGAAACGCGTTGAAATTGTTTTAATATTAATTTGGCGAGTTAAAATAGTCATTTTTCAAACGGTCTCGGATTTCGACGAAACTAGTTTCATCGGATCCGTAATGTTATATTATTGTAAGGTTTCAAATTTCGAGCCAATCGGATTTACCGTTTGTCCGGGGCAAGCCAAAACGCATAGAAAATCGTTTAATCGGTTTGATTTAAAATTGATCGTTTATTGCCGTAACTCACACATATGATCGAATTAGGCCTTGAAACTAGTTCCATTGCATCCGGAATGGGCGTAAAACCTTATAAACGCCTGGCGGCACGTCTCGATTGGAGTTCGGACGATTTTGGACCCACCTTTACAAATACGCACGCAAACCGAGACAGTTTTATTATTATTATAATCCAGAAACCCTAATTCTAAATCATGGCCGCCACCTATTCCATGGCCAGAAATTGCCGATCTTCTTTCCTTAATATCTTTCAATCCGTTCAACGAAATCAAAAAATTCCAAAAGCAAAAGTGTAGATCTCGACGAGCTCTTCAAATCCGTACGGTTGATGTATGCTATTTCTTCATGGATTCGTCCAGATCTGACTTGAAAGTGTGCACGTATTTCCTTGGATTGCGTGCAAACGGCGGCGAATGATGGGATGAAACTTGGCGCGTAGGTGGCTCTGGTGAAGGGCTTTGTGGTGGCGCTAGCTGATCGTTCTGGAAGTCGACGAGGTGGTCGTGAAAATTGCTCGAAGATCGGCGGCTAATGGGTTTTGTTTTGTTCGTGAATTACTGGAGGAAGAAGAAGCTACAGCACACGGCCTGGATTCTAGGGCAATGAAATCATTGTGAGTGTTTTATAACGCTCACAACGTACTGAATATCTTTATGCTAGTTAAATTTGACATTATGCATAGTTATGATTTTTATTTGTTGTTGTTTGATAAAATTTAATTATCATATTGATTGTCATTTGAATTCACCGTTAAAAAAATTAAATTGACAGTTAAATTTAAATTAAAATTGAATTGCGATTAAATTACCTGACATTGATAAATATGAAATTGCCGTGAATTGTATTGCCTATTGGATGATGTATTTCGATGGATGTTATTGGTTGATATTTAAATGTTTGGATGTTTATTTGTTTATATATATCCTGCTATGCATACATATGACACTGTGATTGATTTAAATGATATATCCATCCCTGACATTTAATTGTAATAACTAATCACTTGGCCATAGGTTAGAAAATTATATACGGACACCGAGTTGGTTAAATTAAATGATTTTAAAAGTTGTTTTGAAATTATTTAAATGAATTGATTTTAAGAATAAAATCCAATTTATGGAAATTGAATTATTTTGAATTGGAGCTCGAAATGTTAGAATTTAAACTTGGTAAACGAAATTATTAAATAAAATCGAAGTTTAGATTTAAATTGATAATTGAAATACGGTGTAAATTTTTGAAAGTTGATTTGTTTTAAAAGATTGGACTTTTAATCGAACTCTGAATATTTCTAAGAAAATTGATATGAAATGATATTTCAAGTTTGAGTTTGGAATTGAAAATTTATTTGAAATTTAGATTTAAATTAATTTGGAATATATGATGATTTTGAAATGGATTTGATTTTAAAGCGAATATGATATTTTGTTATCAATCATGAATCAATTTGAAATATAAAAGAGCCAACGGTGTAATAATACGTAGTTATTAAAGAGACCGGGATCGGATATGGACATACTCTCTGTCGATACCGAAAACCACTTTAATAACTATTATACGCGGAGTGTTGATCCAGAATGAAGTGGATGGTTTGGTGAACGCGTTGACTGAAGAAAGAGAATGATTATTGGATGACCCCTGACATGACTAAAACAAGAGCCGCGCCGGGCTATTGAGGTTCGCCACCTCTAGCGGACACACTTCTTCGATATCATATCTATTACATTTGTGATGCGATTTGGGTGCACCCCTTGATTTGGGAGTGTTGTTTCGCGGTGTTGGGGTAGCTGCTGGCTATGCCCAACATCAGTCCGGATCACGCAACTACTAGTATCCTAGTTGGTATCGCCTCATGTACCTTGTCATACTGATTATCCTATTCGCGACCACTACGTTTTGATTTGTACCTTGAGTATATGGATTGCCCTCTGGTGACATCCGGTTTTGGGGAAACTACGGTCTTGTATATGCTTTTGGGTATATAAAAATGTGTTAAGGGGGATTATGGTAACGCCTTAACGCTATTTTGATACTTTATATTACTGATAGGCATTATCTACTTAGCGTATATTACTACATAGTAGATAGTTTCACGGATCCTTGAGAGATGGAAAATCCCGTAACATCTCTTAAGTTATGGCACTCACGTTAACACTGGATAAGAGATGCCAAACCCCGTAAACATCTCCGACGCCGTTACAATCATATTTATTTACGATTGATTTCACTTTCATAAGGATATTTTAGTCCTGACTCGAGTGTTTTGTCTTTTCATTTCGCTCGGGTCAGTCCTGAGTTTTCAGATTTTTGAGGATCTATTTATGGAGGATGAAGACGAAGATTTGGTATATTATCTACTACTATTATATTCATTCCATTCCGCTGCATTGTTGTATGATATTTGCTGTGTATGTAACTCTGATAAATGTTGTATAATAATAATCAAATGTATTCATTTCAAATGTATTCATTTAATTAACAGCTTCATGAACTGTTATTTTATTATTATACTTTAGCCTTCCGCTGTGAGATTCTGTGTTGTTTCATTTCCTTTATTTCCCTTCCTTTTCTTTTCTTAATTACCCCAATAACTATCTGCCCTTTTAATGGTTTGGAATCGACATGTGTATTTGATCGTCGGTTTAAAACTGTCCAAAAAGGCGGGTCGTTACAACAACTTAGATCATTTCAGCCTCCACACTAAAAAAATATCTCTGTCAAATTTGTGTACTAAGAGAACAAAACCTGTAAAATCTTCTCTGTATGTATCATCTTCATTCCATTTTGATTGATCAATATTTAGTACGAAATAAAAAATAAAATAAGCCTTAGCTTATAAAACAAGCCAAGTTAATTAATGCCAGCATATCCAAGTATCATTCCAGCCACCATGTGAAAACAAAATCTGGTCAAAGATTTAAACAAATATGAAACACAGTATAAAAAAAAATCTTGTACCTGTATATTCATCATCAACCTGTTCACTATCCTTTATATATACAATCTCTTGTTTCCATTTCGTTCAGAATCAAAATTGAGCATGATAAAAAAAAGAAGAAGAAAAGAATAGCATCATAGAACACAGCAATTAAATCACCTTCTAATCAAATCAAGCAAGGAATATCATGCTGTTATTTAATCCAGGGAGTAGCTCTGTTTAAAATTTTTGGTCAGTAAATATCTGTTTTAACTTTTGAATTTGTTTTTTTTATATGTGGTTGCTGTATGGGTTAACTAAACAATTCTGTAAATTTTCTGTTGCTCTAGAAATCCTTTATCACCTGTTCTTCTATATATTTGGTACAAAGCAAAGTATAGTGGGAATTTTTAATACTTCTGCTTGCAAACACTTTACACTTAGGAATCTTAATTTAATAAGTTTGTTTATACTGAAATCAGGGCTTGGAGTTGTTTGGAAGTTTTACAGAGAATAAGGATACTGTAAATTCAAAGTTTATAGTTAAAAAAAAAGAGTAATCATATGATTAGAATTCGAATTTCTCAGATTGATGTTTTGATTTTATATCTGGAATATACATTCAGAAATAGGATTTTTAAAGCAAGTATAAAAAAATTTAGTTTAGAAATTTAAGAGCAGTTTACAGATGAACAAAAACTACATTTCTATCAAATTCTATTAATCCAACAAACCTTTGAGGTTGAATTTTGTGGAGAGGCTAGTTTGACGATCTACAAAGTCAGGAAAAATATTCATTTAATTTTCTATTGTAGAAAGTGATGGATCGAGGCAAAAATAGGGTTTAACTCGCGAGTTTGAACATGGTCAGAGACGAAGTGATTTCGCCTCTTCTGGGTGATCGAGCGGCACGGTATGCAGAGGGGTGATAGTGTGGAGACTGGGGCAGTAATGGTCGGAGTTTCATGACTCCTGGGTGGTTGACGTCGCCAGAACGTGGAAACTTATACCGGAGCATTAAGTTCTGGGAGCTCGAATTGGTTAACTTTTTATTTTCGAGTTCGTACAGGGGTTTAGTTGGTTCGATCGATGGAGGGATCGAGAGTCGATTTGTGGATGATCATCTCAGGTGTCGGAGGTGTATCGGCGGCGTGTGCAAGTGCACGGTGGGTCGCGTGCATGATTGATGATCTGGGTTTGGTTTTTGAAGGGATGCTCGAGTATTTGAAGTTGTTGCTTCGGGTTTAGGTCGAATACGAGAGTGGGTTACCTGATGCTTTAATTTTGTACTTAAGTTTAAACTTTAAACTACATAAAAATATAGGAAGAAGAAGATGGACACGAGCAGAGGAAAGAAGGGACGCAGGCAAATGCTTGGGAAACTCGGCCCTTACTCGAGTAACTATCGTGTTTGACTCGGGTCCATTTAAGGGGATAAGCCTAAACACTGTTATATTATTTTGTTAACAAAACTCAGTATTGTGTAAGTGAACATTGTTGACAATGATTAAGCTAAGACTTGATTTAAATTTTATTAAGAAGATTTTATTTTTGGAAGAAAAATAAGATGGATAATTTAAATTTAAGGTAATTAAGAATGAAATTAATTTATAATAGTGATTAAATAAATGGTTTAAGATTTAATAAGTTTGGAATTATAGATTGATAATAATAATCTTATATAAATAAGAATAATTAAAATAGTAATTAGAGTTCGGATTAATTATTGATTAATTGATAAATAAAATTGTAATTAACTACTTAAAGTTAATTAACAAATGATTAATTGTTACGTAAATTAATTAATCTAATTAACTGGTGATTAAGGACTACTTAATTTGTAATTAAGATGTGTTAATCAATAATTAAGGGTTATCAATTGATGGTAAAAAAAATATTCAGTCTGCAATTAAAATTCATTAATTGGGTTTAAGGGTAATTAAATATAAATAATTGAGGAGGTTTAGTGAAGTAATTCATAATTACAGAATGTAATAAATTAAAAGGAATTTCTTAAATGGAAGTATTAAAGGGTAATTACTTGGGTAAGTAATTACTGTTTATGAGCAATTGGGGTTGATTAATGGATGCAATTAATTAAGTTTAATTGATTAATTTAGGATAAACATTCATGGAGTTGGTTAAGTATAATTACATAATGAAGGTAATTAAATAATGATAATAATCTTAATGTAATTAAAGAATAATTAATCACGGGGGATTAATTAAGATGAATGATTATGGCATGCTTAATCAATTGGGTTGAAAGTAATAAGCAGGTCTTAAAGGTAATAGATTCGAGATGGTGTAGTTGACTTATCTTGCTTATGTATGATTAAATGATAATTCAAAGCCCCGAATCGATTGAAACCCGGATATGAAATTATTTCGTAAGATGTTGTGCTTGGGTGGGCAATGATAATGTGGTTATTTATCAATAAGGAATTGCTAAGAAAATGTGCCATCTTTTGTTTAAAATTGAATTGTATTTCACTTGGATAAAATGTGTTTAGATCAACCGAATTCGAAGAAACTGGAGTCGGGTATTAGTTAATACCCGAAACCACTTCGATTCTTTATAAATTGATACGTGGAAACAATAGGATGTAATGGAATGATTTAAGTGAATTGAGTCATATAAGCTAAGTTATGGCACATAGAAATTGATGTGTGAAACAATTGATGAAGTTATAAATTGATACAAGTACCCTGGGTTTATATAGGATGTATACTTTTATATTCCATGGTAGATGGGTTTACTCACGCTGGTTTCCAGCCTGACCCGGGTGTTACTTTGATGTAATGCTCGGGTCAGATCGAGTATTACAGATTTTCAGGTAGGTACGTTCTGGAGCTCAGGCGAAGAGTTGGATGGCAAGAGCGTATAGATATTTCCGCTGTATTTATTTATATTCTGAGACAAGCTTGTTTGTATATGTTCAGTGACTGTATAAATATGTGAAACTCTGATGTAAATTAAAGTGTAATCGACAGATATAATATTCTTTTGTAAACTGCTATTATTTATTATTATTATTTTATCCGCTGTGAATGTGAATTGTTGATGTTTCTGTTCTTCTTCTTCTATCTCTTTCTTCTTTTTCATAACTATCTGGAGTTTTCTGGTAGAAAATTTCGGGTTGTTACATTTGGTATCAGAGCTGAAAGGTTAAGCGAGAACCATGGCTCTGGTGGGGATTACTCATTTAATAGAGTCCGTAGTACTCTAGAATGAGTTGAGTATATAAATATATGAGAGTGCGTACTTGTTATTTTCTTATATAAAGGTTTTAAATGATTTTATATAAAATATATTTGATATATAAAACATTATTTCCTTCTAATAAATATTAAGGTGATTGGGTGTTAAATTATTGGAATTAAGTTAAGAAGGACTACAATATAACCAAATTCAAATTAAATTAATTAAAAATGAAATTCTAGAATTAGAACTCAGAAATTAGAATTGTTTGAAACTTTAAATGAACAAAGTTAAATTTGGTTTAAAAGGGTTAACCCAATCTTTGAGAATTTGGCTCAAATTATATAACTCGAGATGGTTTAAATGTGAAGTTGGAATTGAACTCGTTCAAATTGAATCCGATTTGAATTAATTGGATTTGGATGGAAGATGTATAAGTTCAAAAATTTAATGGTAGATTGGAATTGGATTGAATTGAAATGATTGAAATTGAAGTGGGTTCAATTGAATGGATACTAGTACAAAGTAATTAAAATAATCTTGGAATTGTAATTAAAGTGGAATTGGTTTAAAATCGAAAAGGAATTTGAAATATAGATTGTAAATGTAATTTATAAATTGAAATAAACTTCAAAAATAAATGAGATTATAATTTGAAATAGAATTCCAGAGAATATTTGAAATAGAGTAAGATGAAAATTCCAGAGTAATGTTTAAATATGAATTTGGTGGATTGGGAGTTTGGAATTTTGGGAAAAATTAAAATTCCTTTGGGTTTGAAAGTGATTTCCAAAGGTTTTGGAGAAATAATAGTATTATTTCAAACATATGTTTGTGTTGAGTTTGGAATCTTGGAGATTTTGAAATTCAAAATATTTGGAAATGTTTTTTTTAAAGAAAGAAAAGCATTGAACTCTTTCGGTCACTGGAAAATAACGTCGGTGATGACTGCAGCATCATCGATGTTTATTTTCGAGTTTCTAAAAGAGAAATTGCTACCAAAATGTTTTTAATTGGAATTATTTGTGAACTGGGTTTAGATTTGAAATTCAAAGGGACAAATGATTTTGCCAAAGAAATTTTGGATATAGTTGAATTCTAGGGCGATATTGAAATTTTGGGAAATTTATTTAAATTCTGGGATCTTGATAAAATGTTTGTGGAATAAAAAAAAATATAAGTAGAGATAAGTTGAAATGAAGAATTGGACTCAGAAATTTGAGATTGTTGAAATTTTTTAAATAAAAGTTAATTTGGTTTAAAAATTTAAATCAACCTTTGAGAATTTAACTCGAATTTATATAATTCGAGGTAGTTTAAAATTCTAGATTGAAATTGAATTAGTTCGAAATTTAATTTGGTTTGAAGTAATTGGATTGGTGATTGAAAATATATAAGTTTAAAAATTTTAAATGGGAAAGTGGAATGGATTATATTGAAGTGATTTGGACTCTGAAATTTAATTGATAATAATTCAAATTGATTGGAATAATATGAAATTATAATTAAAATTGAACAGGATTAAAATTAATTAAAATTTGATTTAAATTTGGGAAGGAATCAAGATTGATTCAACTTGAATTGGGAATTAATCAAGTCCAATGGAATTTTGAGATATTTGGATTGGAATTGGGTCAATTTAAATGGAGATTTAAATTGAATTGTTGGGGAAGTGAACAGTTGGCTCTTGCCTATTTTCAATATAATTTGTTTCGATAAAAAAAATTTATTTTTCTAAAGCTATTAAATATATACAACCTTTCTTTCTTGAAGCCAAATTATTTTATACTTGTTTTGCAATTATTTGTGAAGCTATTTAATTATTTTTCAATTGTTTTATAAACTAATTATTATTTTTCAACTATTTTACAAATAAATTACTATTTTTCAATAACCTAAAATTTCTGGAACTATTTAATTATTTTTCAACTATTTTACAATTAGTTAATTATTTTAAAGCTATTTTGGAAACTATTAATTATTTTTCAACTACTCATCTATTTTTAAAATTTTCGAGCTATTTTCCAAAAATAAACTGGTCGGAGTTTAAACTGTTATTGATTACATACCCAACTGAGATAAGAATTGAAGTGATAATTCAATGGAATTGAAGCAATTGTAACTAAGTGGATGAGAATAGAAATGGGATTGATTGGGCTAATAATCAATGAAAATAATACGTAGGATGTATGTATACTATTCTATTCGCATAGTGATTTGATCCAGATTCGAGCACATAATTTTGAGATAATTTATCGATCCGAGTTAGGATTTTTCACTCGATTTTCGACGGCGAACCTGGATATGGATTGTTGATTGGTTCTGGATATTCTCTATCATAGTTATGGCTATGCAAGGAGAATGACGGTTTTCTAATCAAGGAAATCAGATCTGAGTCCGCACTAGGAAGTCGAGTGGATGATACTAGTTCGGAAGTGAAATTGTGTGATCGGATGAGCGATCAGATTGGTATAGCGTACGAATGATATGTGTATATCGCACAGATTTGAATGAAATTGATATTGGAAAGAGGAATTAAATTGGGATATTTGGTTTTGAATGAACAAAGTTGTATATCTTTGATATATGAGATAAATCTTCCCTTGTTGAATTTATTGCTGGAAGAAAACAAAATTGTTTTTGAAATATTTAAAGTATAAAGGGATTTTATACAAGTTTGAATGATCCAAAGTTTAAAATCATATATTTTTGAATATATATATATATATATATATATATGTAAAGGATCTTATGAGGATTTTGGAAAAGGTTTTGGAAACCTTTGGATTTGGAAAGGCTTTTGATTTTTGGGTAAAATCAATATTGAATTTGGAAAGCCTAGTTTGAGAACTATTGATTTTGGATAATAGATTTTGTGTAAGGGAGCTTTGTATAATATCATACTAGGTGTATGATTTGAAGATACTGTATGTATGGTATAAAATGTTTTGATGATAGCTCTGGGGAAAAAGGCGCTTCCTTGAAATGGACTTCTCAGGAGTGCCACTGGGTGGTGCTGCCTTGAGCCCCAAGGGGGGGTTCTAAAGTTGATCCTGTGAGGAGTCCGGACAAAACTAGTTCCTGAGGATTATGAGTTGAGTTACCATAGCGTAAGTCGTGTGTGCCGCGGAGAGCCAACAGTTACATGGACTTTTGTTGTGACTGCAACGTAACCCAGGATGTAACTGCGACCTATGGTAACATTGCGGAAGTCGTGTGTGCCGCTGAGAGCCAACAGTCTACGGTTGAGTTTATCTCGGTAGACTGCGACTTATGTAGGAGTGGAGAAGTTTCATTTCGTCAGCGAAAATCAGAGGCCGCTGAGAGCCTGCAGTTACATAGACTTTTGCCGCGACGGCAACGTAACCATGGATGTAACTGTGATCTGTTGTGTGGGGATCCATGGCGTAATCGAGAGGCCGCGGAGAGCCTGCAGTTACATGGACTTTTGTTGTGACTGCAACGTAACCCTGGTATGTAACTGTGACCATGGATGGGGGTGATGATTTTCAGAGCATTCTCACCAAAGATATTTCCTCTATTTTCAAAAACTGTTTTCTATATTTTAAACAAATTTATTTTTCATAAGTATTTTCGCTGGATGTTGAAAACGGGACTGCCAAGCACTTATAGATTTTCAGTCACACGCCTGATCAACGTATGACCGAATTTCTGTGAGAACGAGAATGGACTTGTCGAAACATCGAGTTACAAAAGTATTTTATAAAAACTATTTTAGAAATATTGTATAGATTTTTAAAGTAGTTTAAAAATAATCAAGAAAAATTTATATGATTTTAAGCATTTTAGTAAATCTAGCTTCGTTCCTTTTCGAGGACCAAAAGTTCTGAAGGGGGGAGGGATGTGATAACCCGGATTTTTGGTCACCTGATAATTTGATAATTAATTGATTTTATCGAGTCGAACGAATAAATTTACCGATAATCTGAAATATCTGGGTTTATTTATATAAATTGATTTAAAGAACTATATGAAATATTGGATTTTAAAATCCCTGTATATGAAAAATCCTGTAGAAAATTAGTAATATATACCTCACCATTTAAATTCAATACAATACATCCGTAAGATATAAATTTATGTACAAGTTTTATGATGTTCAAGTATGGAAAAAAAATATATGGATAAAATATGTATAACTGTATATCCAATAGTGGCAAAACAAATATGTATGTATGTTATGGGAAATAGTGTGAGTATATATATAATATCAACATATACCTAAATATTGTATAGGAGGATTGGTATAACCATCAGTGTATAGATGTTTATATATATATATATTAAATAAGGAGTGTGTAGACATGTGTACAAAAGGGCAGGTTAAGTATATAAAATCAATATTCATATATGAGATAAAACAAGGCAAGTTTATGTTGATAAGAATTTAATGCACATTTCAATTCAAGCACAACTTAGATCATTTCAGCCTCCACACTAAAAAAATATCTCAGTTAAATTTGTGTACTAAGAGAACAAAACCTGTAAAATCTTCTCTGTATGTATCATCTTCATTCAATTTTTATTGATCAATATTTAGTACCAAATAAAAAATAAAATAAGCCTTAGCTTATAAAACAAGCCAAGTTAATTAATGCCAGCATATCCAAGTATAATTCCAGCCACCATGTGAAAACAAAATCTGGTCAAAGATTTAAACAAATATGAAACACAGTATAAAAAAAAAAACTTGTTCCTGTATATTCATCATCAACCTGTTCGATATCCTTTATATATACAATCTCTTGTTTCCATTTCGTTCAGAATCAAAACTGAGCATGATAAAAAAAGAAGAAGAAAAGAATAGCATCATAGAACACAGCAATTAAATCACCTTCTAATCAAATCAAGCAAGGAATATCATGCTGTTATTTAATCCAGGGAGTAGCTCTGTTCAAAATTTTTGGTGAGTAAATATCTGTTTTAACTTGTGAATTTTTTTTTTTATATGTGGTTGCTGTATGGGTTAACTAAACAATTCTGTAAATTTTCTGTTGCTCTGGAAATCCTTTATCACCTGTTCTTCTATATATTTGGTACAAAGCAAAGTATAATGGGAATTTTTAATACTTCTGCTTGCAAACACTTTACACTTAGGAATCTTAATTTAATAAGTTTGTTTATACTAAAATCAGGGCTTGGAGTTGTTTGGAAGTTTTACAGAGAATAAGGATACTGTAAATTCAAAGTTTACAGTTAAAAAAAAAAAGAGTAATCATATGATTAGAATTCGAATTTCTCAGATTGATGTTTTGATTTTATATCTGGAATATACATTCATAAATAGGATTTTTAAAGCAAGTATAAAAAATTTAGTTTAGAAATTTATGAGGAGTCTACAGATGAACAAAAACTACATTTCTATCAAATTCTATTAATCCAACAAACCTTTGAGGTTGAAATTTGTGGAGAGGCTAGTTTGACGATCTACAAAGTCAGGAAAAATAATCATTTAATTTTCTATTGTAGAAAGTGATGGATCGAGGCAAAAATAGGGTTTAACTCGCGAGTTTGAACATGGTCAGAGACGAAGTGATTTCGCCTCTTCTGGGTGATCAAGCGGCACGGTATGCAGAGGGGTGATAGTGTGGAGACTGGGGCAGTAATGGCCGGAGTTTCATGACTCCTGGGTGGTTGACGTCGCCAGAACGTGGAAACTTATACCGGAGCATTAAGTGCTGGGAGCTCGAATTGGTTAACTTTTTATTTTCGAGTTCGTACAGGGGTTTAGTTGGTTCGATCGATGGAGGGATCGAGAGTCGATTTGTGGATGATCGTCTCAGGTGTCGGAGGTGTGTCGGCGGCGTGTGCAAGTGCACGGTGGGTCGCGTGCATGATTGATGATCTGGGTTTGGTTTTTGAAGGGATGCTCGAGTATTTGAAGTTGTTGCTTCGGGTTTAGGTCGAGTACGAGAGTGGGTTACCTGATTCTTTAATTTTATACTTAAGTTTAAACTTTAAACTACATAAAAATATAGGAAGAAGAAGATGGACATGAGCAGAGGAAAGAAGGGACGCAGGCAAATGCTTGGGAAACTCGGGCCTTACTCGAGTAACTATCGTGTTTGACTCGGGTCCATTTAAGGGGATAAGCCTAAACACTGTTATATTATTTTATTAACAAAACTCAGTATTGTGTAAGTGAACATTGTTGACAAGGATTAAGCTAAGACTTGATTTAAATTTTATTAAGAAGATTTTATTTTTGGAAGAAAAATAAGATGGATAATTTAAATTTAAGGTAATTAAGAATGAAATTAATTTATAATAGTGATTAAATAAATGGTTTAAGATTTAATAAGTTTGGAATTATAGATTGATAATAATAATCTTGTATAAATAAGAATAATTAAAATAGTAATTAGAGTTCGGATTAATTATTGATTAATTGATAAATAAAATTGTAATTAACTACTTAAAGTTAATTAACAAATGATTAATTGTTACGTAAATTAATTAATCTAATTAACTGGTGATTAAGGACTACTTAATTTGTAATTAAGATGTGTTAATCAATAATTAAGGGTTATCAATTGATGGTAAAAAAAAATATTCAGTCTGCAATTAAAATTCATTAATTGGGTTTAAGGGTAATTAAATATAAATAATTGAGGAGGTTTAGTGAAGTAATTCATAATTACAGAATGTAATAAATTAAAAGGAATTTCTTAAATGGAAGTATTAAAGGGTAATTACTTGGGTAAGTAATTACTGTTTATGAGTAATTGGGGTTGATTAATGGATGCAATTAATTAAGTTTAATTGATTAATTTAGGATAAACATTCATGGAGTTGGTTAAGTATAATTACATAATGAAGGTAATTAAATAATGATAATAATCTTAATGTAATTAAAGAATAATTAATCATGGGGGATTAATTAAGATGAATGATTATGGCATGGTTAATCAATTGGGTTGAAAGTAATAAGCAGGTCTTAAAGGTAATAGATTCGAGATGGTGTAGTTGACTTATCTTGCTTATGTATGATTAAATGATAATTAAAGGCCCCGAATTGATTGAAACCCGGATATGAAATTATTTCGTAAGATGTTGTGCTTGGGTGGGCAATGATAATGTGGTTATTTATCAATAAGGAATTGCTAAGAAAATGTGCCATCTTTTGTTTAAAATTGAATTGTATTTCACTTGGATAAAATGTGTTTAGATGAACCGAATTCGAAGAAACTGGAGTCGGGTATTAGTTAATACCCGAAACCACTTCGATTCTTTATAAATTGATACGTGGAAACAATAGGATGTAATGGAATGATTTAAGTGAATTGAGTCATATAAGCTAAGTTATGGCACATAGAAATTGATGTGTGAAACAATTGATGAAGTTATAAATTGATACAAGTACCCTGGGTTTATATAGGATGTATACTTTTATATTCCATGGTAGATGGGTTTACTCGCGCTGGTTTCCAGCCTGACCCGGGTGTTACTTTGATGTAATGCTCGGGTCAGACCGAGTATTACAGATTTTCAGGTAGGTACGTTCTGGAGCTCAGGCGAAGAGTTGGATGGCAAGAGCGTATAGATATTTCCGCTGTATTTATTTATATTCTGAGACAAGCTTGTTTGTATATGTTCAGTGACTGTATAAATATGTGAAACTCTGATGTAAATTAAAGTGTAATCGACAGATATAATATTCTTTTGTAAACTGCTATTATTTATTATTATTATTTTATCCGCTGCGAATGTGAGTTGTTGATGTTTCTATTCTTCTTCTTCTATCTCTTTCTTCTTTTTCATAACTATCTGGAGTTTTCTGGTTAGAAAATTTCGGGTTGTTACATGGATATTGCAAATATATATCACTTTGTGATTGTTGTTGTTGAGGATCCTCGGATAAAGGTTGTTTACAACCGGAGGATGGCATACTCGTGTCAGTAGTTACCTATTTTTGCAGAGGTAACCCGACCTTATGTTGGCACAGATCCGGTTAGGTTCTCGGGCGTCCCTCCAGAGTCGTACCCATGTGGCAATGGGTAGTTCCTTGGCCTGACCATTTGTTGGAAATCCAATCACCAATACGCACATTGTAAGGTTTTAGTTGTATTATCTTCCATCTACTTATGGTGGTGCCCCGCTGTTTGGATGGTAGTTATAGTAGGCATAGTTTGGAATGTCTATGCTGGCTAAGATTAATATTATACTTTCCAAATATTTTCCACTATGCATTAATAATAATATCAAAATGGTTTTCGCGTATCAAGCATTTTTGACTACCATAAGGAGAAATCTCCTCCAATTCTGCGATTGCATGGTGTGTGTGGCGGGAGGCCTTATGGTAGTTTCATTTTCCAAAAGCATCGTGGATTCAAATTTAAATTCTTTTGTTTGTTTTAAAAGATAAAACTGTTTTTGTTTGCTCATACCAGTCCCATGACTGACCCGGAGTTTATTGTTCCCTTTCTAAACTCTAGGTGCCCATAATTTTCCAAACGGGCAGTCTAGAGTTGGGTTTTTCAGATAGCAAATAGTAGATATCGATTTGATACCTTTTAGCTTTCTCTTTGGTATTCTTTGGAGATCTTGGATATTGGAGTCTTTGAATTCACTAGACGAGACTTGCTTATCTTTGTACGACATGATGGTGGTTTGAGCTAGTGGCTTTGGAGCATTGGATTGGAGTTGCAGTTTGAAATTGGAGTTATCTCTTTTGCTATTCGTTTTCCGCTGTTATTTATTGTCTCTGACATTTCTTGTATCATATTGATCATTGTTGTATATTTGGATATTGTATCATTGGAGTTGTTTATGATATTCATTTTTCTTCCGATGTGTTGTTATACTTAATGTGTTATAAGCTCCGGCGAACCAAATTCGATGTTTGAATCTGCGGCATTGGAATACGAGTGTCGTATTCGGCGCAGATTTTCGAAGGTTGAGCCAGGTTCCCTTCAATAAATTCCTTCTATTTTTCGAGAACCATTTAATAAAACACAGAGGTTATGATTCCAAACATGCCCTCTTCATGTTCCAAAATCATTTAGAACACTTACAATATGGTTAAACTTCTTATTCAAAACACAACTTGAAGATCATTGTTTAAAACCAAATTTTATTTGGAAAGATAAATTTTTCCTCTATGTGAAAGTGAGCCACTTACTTAAATATTTCAAAAAAAGTCCTTTAAAAAATATTTTAAATTATTCGTTTTACAGCACTTTATTATATTTAGAATGACTAACAATAGTTTAAAAACAAACTCAGGTTCAAAACTCCTTTAAACATTTTGGAAAACAAAGAGACAAAGCCATAGTTTAGATGTCGTACTTAATACCTATACTTGAAACCAAAGTAGAAATCAAAACATCCTAAGTAGTACTTAGAGTCATTAGGACAGATATCTTTCCAAGGGTCGAAAAGAGGCATAACACTACTACAGTGCTTACACATGCTAAAATCATTTTTATGTCAAAGAATTCAACCTTTTTAAGGTATATCACAAATTTGCATATAATATGGCCAGTCTACCAGCTTCTACCACATAAGCAATTCATACAATATAAAATGGAAGGTAACATCAACGGTTGTGAGGAATCCCATTGGATCCCTCCATAAAAATTCTATTCTTCAAAATGCTTTCGTCGTGACCTATTTGCTAAGTAGCACTTCGACTTCCACTTTCATATGCCTAGCAAAGCAAGGTTGAACATAACATCCACTTCCAAGTGGGAATCAAAAACATCAATACTATATACGTACACCACTACATGATCATACACAACATATGTAATATTATTCACAACATAAAAAAATTCACTTATTAAAGCTATTGCATAGTGAATTATCTTACTTTAAATCTCGAGCAAAAGCTTGCCACTGGCTACAACTTCCTTGCTACTACCATACGAGCAATACAAGCTAAACCCCGTACTTTGACTTGACCTAGGTCCCATGATACCTCCCTCATGCTCGGCTATACCCCTAACCAAAATCCAAGCATTAAAATATAAGAGCAAGCAACATATAAATTATTTCAAATTTTGTGCACAAAAATAATGTATAGCTTAAAGTTAAGATCCTCAATTTAATCTTGCTACCAAGCTCTTCCAAATCAACACTACTCCTAGTAACTAACACCTAAAAACCAAAGCACTACAAAGCAACTTGCACAAGCTAGTACAAGACCCTGGGAACACCTTAGGAATGCATGGTCAAGGAAGGAAAAATGGAACGTGCACTAGATTTTGCAACTATAAGTTTATAGTGATGTTTGCAATGGATCTATGTACTTATGGAATGGAATTAGGGATGTTTTGAGATGGAGAAAGTAAGTAGAAAGATGGAGCAAAATAAGAAGTGGAAAAGTAAAATGGAAGAGTGAAATGGAAACACACTTTTATAAACTATTACAAGTGGCTACATATCTTCCATAAACCTTAGCAAAATGACCAAATCATCCTTGAAATTTTGGCCCAAGGACACCCTCCCACATGCACCTACATGGCTTCTTCATAATGACACACTAACACTTAAATCTATGCATAAAAGTCTTCTTACTTTACTTAAACAAAAAGAAAAAGTCACACCACTTAATTAACTTCCTAAAGTGCATCAAGAATTCTTCAGTTACACTTAATTTTAGATAATTATTTTTACCCTATTAATCCATTTATTATATATGTAATAATTTGTTATAAATGTGTATGTAGGAGTGCAATATGAAAAGAATCTACGCTATAGGATCGAGTAATATGGATAAAATACTTGTGCGGAATAAGTAAATAAACAATAAATGCAGTAAAGTAAATGACACCATAGGTTTTTATACCGGTTCGAAGCACCGTCCTACATCTAGTCCCAGACTCCTTTTGGAATTTCACTAAAACAACCCTACCCAGAGGAATAGGTTTACACCGCTTGAGCAAGGGAACAGGACTTCAACCGCCTAAGCTTTCGAATATGAATTCTACCGCATGGGCAACCGAACAGGACTTTTTACAAATAACAAATGTATCTGACTGTAGTGTGTTCTTAAATAACAATGATAAGTCAATAAAGTACAATCTTCCTATAATCTTCTCCTTTATGATATATAGTGTGATATGCTTTGAGAATTGTGGAAGATAATGTGATCAATGATCAAAGTATATAAGCAATTTTAAAGCAATTTGAAAACTTGAGAATAGATGAGAATTCAAGAATATTAAAAGTAGATTCGGTGAATTGTTTGTTGAATTCTGTAATCTATTTATAGTGTATAAGAGTTGATACTATAGATGAAAAGTAATATTGAAAAGAAAAGGTGCAACCATTGATTTTGAAAACGTTTCTCTTTGGTGAAGAGAAGTGACTATTCTAGAAAATAGCAGTTAGAGACATTAAGACGTCTGAATCAAAATAATTCAGCATTCTGAATTAGATTAAAATGCAAACAGCAAGCTTTTTGGCAAATTTTGACCAAATTCATACGTTTGAAAATTTTCATTCAGACATCTGAATATTGTGAAACAATATTCTAGTTTCAGCATTCAAACGTCTGAATTTAGACATTTGTGCATGTGTATGCATTTGTATGCATGTGTGTATGCATATATATATATATATATATATATATATATATATATATATATATATATATCGATTCAGTAGAGATTTTAACAAATTTCTAAGTAAAGTACATAATCTAGACACACCATACCCAGCTCTAAACATCTGAAAAGGAATCTGCAACAAATCTCCTCCAAAAATGATTAGTATACATAGAAAAATTTATATAGCATGTCGTAATCAAAATCGAGATTCCAACATTCTCCCCCTTTTTGATGATGACAACTATATAATTAATAATATAAATATTCAAAATATGGTTACTCCCCCGGTCAAATGCACAATTTTTAAATTTCTCCCCCTTTGTCATCGACAAAAAAGAACGAGCATAGATGACAATAGACAATATTTAATACACGAAGGAACAATAGGAATAATAGTTAAAAATATTTCATACAACTTGACAAGCAAAGTTAAAGCATAATCAAATCAAATGATTTAAAACAGATGTAGATAATTAAAATTGACTAAAAATAGACGAATCATCATGATTAGAACTTGAACTTGAGGAAGACCACTGAAATGAGGATGGGTTGTAAGCTTGAGTGGATGAAGAAGCGGAGCAAGAAATTCGATCCCTCTTCTTCTCAAATGCCTTAATGTGTCGATGAATCTTTGATTGATTTCGAGAGAGAGTGATAATGGCTTGTCTTGAAGAAGTGTCCAGGCCAATCTCATGAATGGTATCATCGTCCTCCTCTTCTTCTTTATGTTGAGTATGAGAAGAAGAAGCAATACTAGTGTCTCTAGGTTGAGGAACACCATGTTGAACATTTTGAGACCATTGATGGAAGGAGATGATCTGTTGAGGAGGAGATCGTGGTGGAAGACCCATCAAGCCTAAAGTTTTAGTGCCTAACTCACTAATAGTTGTAAAATTGGAGTCGTGCATTGGTACACCGACATTAAGGAGGATGCACATAATATAAGCACCATAATGAATGGTTTTATATTTTTTTTGAATTGTGATGTCACGAAATTCATCCAAAATAATTTTCCCCCAATTCATTTATTGGTTGGAGTAGATTGAATAAAGAGCTTGGAAATTTTCTTTATAAACTTTGTCATAACTCCCCATCCTTGGTTGTAAAGAACGAGTAAATGCAGATGAATGAGTCTAGCATGTGGCCTTAAGTAGGTAGATTTTAAATTACCTAAATTTATAAGTTGATCGGACAAGAAATGATGTGAAACTTCGTCTCGATGATCCATATCAACTTCAATATCATTAATATCAATTCCTTGGTAAGGACAATTTAGAATATTACCCAGTCCTTATAAAGGTAAGAAGATTTTTACGCCACAAACTATTGACCAAACACAATCTTGTCGATTTTGGGATTATGATGATCCAAATTTAAATTTGCAAGAAAAAATTTGATCATAAGATGATTGATCTTGATATTGTTATGAGTATAACTAATTAAGCTATCAAAGTGGAATTGTTCTGCCAACTCTCTAATACGGTAAGCTACAAAATCCAGGAATTTCATGAATGCTCCTTCGAAAATGATGGAATACTTCATAGAATTATATCAGGAAACAACAACATCGTTCCATAGCCATTGTCGAATCTGATCTTCGGATGGTCCGCATAATGTTTCTCTGGTACGTTTCGATCTTGGTGCCATTAGAGTGTTAGAGGAAAGGTAAAAAAAATTGGAAGAGTTGAGAATGGAAAGGGTTTTGAAATAACTGGGAATGAAGTGGAAAAGGCAATATATAGTAGGTTAAAAAGCAAGGGTATAGGTGGAAAGAAAATAAATGAGGCAAGAGAAAAAAATGGCTCAGAGAAAATTCAGCCGTCTAAATTATTCGATTCGGAGGTCTGAATTGCTCTGAATTGCAACCCGCAAAGAAATAGTTCAATTTCGGCCTAATTCAGACGTCTATTTTAAATGATTCAGGTGTCTATTTTAAATAAAACAGCCATTTAAATTTGCACAAAAGCTCATATCAGCTTTATTGAATATAGAAAAAAAATATAATTAAATATATTGAATAATACAAGTTTTAGAACAATCAGAAAGAAATAACAAATGAAAAATAGTATATAAACTACAAATTTTTTTTAAAGAGATTTGGAAGAAGAGCTTGAAGTATGATATGCATCTTCTTCAATTTTAGTGTTATCTACAAATGGTCGAAGTGGAGACCATCTGCTGCCACGTTTCCATGAATTTGGTGATGTCGGTTGTGATCACCCGAAATTTTGGGCAATATCAATTTAATAATCTGTATTAAAAATTAAATTGATTTGATAATCTTTGTTAATAAAATTTGACTTGATTTAACAATCTTCCTTTAATAAATATTTAATTGGCGAATTTTTTCTTTTAAAGCTAATAAATTGTTTTCTATTTATAATGTATATATATTTTTAATATTGTAAATAGATAAGCTTTGTTTTAAATTTAGCAAATAAAGCATGTTTTCAAATTATAATATTTTTGGTAATTTGGAAATTATGATTTAATTTAATATATAACTTTCTAAAGCTATTTAATAGTTAACTATATGGTTTTAAATATTTGAGATAAATGTTTAATAGTTTAAAATGGATTTTTAGCTTAAGTTTAAATTTAAATTTAAATTAATCAATGAAAAGGTTTATTTTACATTCTTTTTTAAATATTGCTTAATAAATATGATTTGGAAATAAATAATAAGATAATCTCTTTTGATAATTATTTCAAATTGATAAATGTGTTATTTTCAAATAAATGTATAGATTTATTTAGGTTTTAAAGATAATAGAATTGTTATTTTTAAGTTAAATAAGTAGTTATATATGTATATGTATAACTTGATTTTTAAATTGGATTTTTAAATTTTAATTTGAATTTGAATTTTAAAATTTGAAAATTCAAAGGATAGATATTTAAAATGTTTTGTATTTTAAACATATATGTATAGGCTTTTATTTATATAATTTATTTTATTACATTTTCTTTAAAAAAGAAATTCATATATGTATTTTCATAAGAACATATTAATTAAGTTAAAAACCTTCATTAACATTTAAAAATAAATACTAATTACTTAAAGGACAAGTGTGATGAAATTAAAACACCTTATAACATGTGTGATTTAATAAACAAATGTGTATGACAAATGTTGAAATGTGAAACAAGTGTCATATTATTTTTTTGATTTTTCTTTTATTTCATTAAATCTCAAAATTTACTTATATAAAACATTGCTTTCTCCTCTTCATTTCTTTTCTAATCTTCAAATCAAAACTAAAGAAATTTTCAGCCTGTAAAATAACTCAAAGCAAAACTGAAATTCACTTTTCTCAAACCCTTCTCTAAAACCAGAATTCATGTTCAAATCAAAAATCTAAGAATTGCTCCTCTTCTATTTTCTTTTCTAATTCTAATCAAGAAAACTTAAGAAGAAAAAAATCTGAAATCATCTCTAAACAAAAAACCTAAGATGAATCAAAACCTGTGCATTTCCAAAAATCCTCTCAAAAAAATTCAGAAACCTGTAATTTCATTTTCAAACCTCAAGTTTGCATTTTCCAAATCTAAGAACAACAAAAGAGTGCAAGGCATTTTCTTCAACTCTGAAAAATCTTTTTGAAGCAAACTAGAAGCAAAGCCAGCAAGCATTTTTTCAATCTGTAGTCAAAATCAAATCAATAGCTTGAGCATTTTCTTTTCAACCTGGAAGCAAGCATGAAGATTTAAAATCATAAAAGCAAAATACAACAACTCAAGTTTTAAAGTTAAAGCTGTTGTCAAAATCAAAGGAATGCTCTGTTCTTCATCAATTGTTTTCAGGCGAGTAACATTTTTTTTAAAAATATAACTTAAATATAAATATGTTTGCATGTTAATTTCTATGATAAATATGTATTGTGTGTGTATATAATGCAATCTGCTGTGAATATATATGAATGTATAGTGTGCATGCTGTTGTATATATGTTCTCTGTTCTGTGATTCTAGGCACAAGATTTTGATTCAAGAATCATTATCTCTTGACCTACTTGCTGTTTGGACATAGGACTTAAACAAAAATTGTTTGTTTTATCATAAATTAAATTTTAAAAATTTATTTAAGTAAACATAAATTTGGAAATTTCTCTGGAAACCAAAAGAAAAGAAATACTTAAGTTTTGTCAAAATTTCAAACATATTAATTTATTGTTTCAGGCTTAGGATCTGAAGCATCATTCAAAAACTTGATTTTTAAAACTAAAATCATCAATTTTAGTGATAGATTGAGGGTGTAGTTCAGGGTTGACCATAAATATTGTTTTGGGGGTTTTCTGGTGATCTCGAGGATCTAGGAGGTCGGGGTTCCTTCTGGTGGTAGTGAGGTGATCAGAGTGTAAAGGAAAACTGTCAAGAAGAGGATCAAATCATTATGAAGGTAGTAATAGTTGATTTCATTTTGTAACCCTAGTATTTACTATGTTGGGTATTTTAATTTGCATGACTTCTCTGGATGATCGAGTTCTACGTAATTCTGGAAAATGGAAGTAGGTGGGTTAACGAAGGCTTGGCCGGAGTTTCAGACGTGACGGTGGACGGAGATTCGAGAACAAGGAGTTTTCAGGTTTGATGTAGTGGTTCCAGGATTTGTTCCAGGTTTGGTTTTGAACACTCGAATTCGATTTTGAGGTTGGGGTGATGATCTGATGATCGTGACCAGGTTCGATGATGATCGACGACTTAAGGGGATCATGGTTGATGATCGAAGTTGGACGGCGCCACCGTGCATGTGCATGGTGCATTTTTGTTTTTTGGTGATGTTTGGTTTTGGGTAGTAGTGTACTCGAGAGTTTCTCGAGTAATTGAATTTTTTGCCCAAAGCCAGGTGGGTTTGTTCTCGAAGTCATTGAAGGGTGGCTTAGGTAGTTTATGGTTACGGGTTTTCAAGGAAACCTGTCTGTTTTTAAATTTTTAAAATGATTTTAAAATTTTGAAAGAAAGATTTAAATAAGTTTTCAAATCCAGATTAAAATATGAATTCAAATAAACTTTTGCATCATATTTTTAAAATAATTAAAGTTTTGAGGAAATTTAAAATGTTTTAAATAACTTTGAATGTTTAAAGTATATTTTTAATTTGATTTAAATTTTAAATGAATTTGGCTTAAACTCTTTTAAATTTCTTTTATAACATAAGTATTCCTTTAATATGAGATTTAAAAGGTTTTTGAAATTTTTTTAAACTTTGTATTCATTTTAAATCTTAAATTTTAAATGAAATTTAAAAGTAAATTTAAAAGTGAATTGTTTTTAAATGCTTTGTTAATGATAATTTAACCATTAATAAGAACAAAGTTTTATCTTTATGTTAATTAGGATTTAATGACCTATGGTTCATTAAATTATTAAGGAAGTAAAGAATAATTTATTAAATTAATTAATTAATGACTTGGATTAATTAATTTAGTAATTAAGAGTTTAAATTTGTGGGTTTACGGGGACCCTTAAGAGTTTAAATTAATTTATTTAAGGTTTAAGTAAATTAATTAAGGATAAATAAATTGTAATTAAGAATCATTAATTAGATAAGTATAGAATATAATTAATAATTAGGAATTAATTAATCAAGTAATTAAGGATTAATTAAGTTACAGTTAAGCACTTAATTAATTAAATAATTAGAGATTAATTAATGGGTTATCTAAGATTTATTAATTTGTAATTAATAATGATTAATCTAAGTTTAATTACATAATAAAATTAATTAAAGAATTATTAATAGTTAATGAAGATCATTAACTTGAGATTATTTAATAATTAATTAATGTGATTAATTTTAATAATTAATTAGATTGATTAATTAAAAATAATCATTTGTGAAATTGTTTAAATATAATTACTTAATAAAAGTAATTAAACGAACTTAATTAGTTAATGTAATTAATTAAAGTAAAGTGATTAGTTTAAGTTAATTAATTAAGTTTAATTAATTTAAGATAATCAGTGGATTATTTGTTAAGTATAATTACTAAATGTAATTAATGAAGAATAATTACTTAGTGAAGTAATTAATATGGGTAATTACAGGATGTAATTAATTGAAGATTGAAAGTAGTTTTGGGTTTAATTACTTAAGTGTAATTAATAAAGAATGATAATTACTTCGTGAAAGTAATTAATAATTAATTACTTAGTGTAATTAATTGAAGAATTGATTAATAAAGTTATTTGAAGATAATTAAGTGATGTAATTAATTAAGGGCAATTAATTAACGAATGAGATTAATCGAGGGTGATTAATAAATTTAATTAATTAAAGATTTATTATTAAATGTAATTAATTAAGGAGTTATTAATTTATTTCATGAAGTAATTAAGGGTAGTTAATTACTGAATGTGATTAATCAAATCTGATTAACAATTAATTAAAGATTAACTATTAAATATGATTAATAACTAATTAAAGTTGTAATTAAGGATCATTAATTAATATAATTAATGATGTAATTAAGGGTTGATTAATTGAGGAAAATTTAATCAGTAAAGTAATTAATTAACGTAATTAATTAAGGATTAAGGTATTTAATTATAGTTAATTAATTAATGAATGTAATTAAAGGTTAATTGCTGTAAGTGGTTAAAGATAATTAATTTGTAAAATTAATTAAAGGCTAATTACTTAAAGTAATTAGAGAATAATTAATCAAGGATGATTATTGAAGATGAATGATTAGGAATGATCAACTAATTGATTTGTAATTAATTAATAGTTATGTAAGCAAGATTTATGTGATGTAAGTAATTAATTTAATTTATTTTAAATTAATTTAAGATAAAGTAATTAATTTAATTCATTTTAAATTAATTATAGTTGATGAGATCAATAGATCTTTGCTTATGGATGACTGATTGACATTGAATGCCTTGATTGTTTGATATCTCTGATGAGATATGTGCTATATGTGATATTGGGTACTTTGATTGAATTGTGATGGTAATGTGAATTATCTGTTTGTGATGATAATGTGGATTATCTATTGTGATATTATGGATTATCTATCTGTGTGTATATAGATAATGAATTTAATTGTTTTAAACTTTAAAACAAATTAGACCTAAAAGATGGCATTTTGGATCTCGATGAGACCGGGATCGGGTTTCCAGATTTGGATATCCAAAAACCACATTGACCCAAATTAACGATAGGTCGTGAATCTCAAGTGAAGATGAAGATTCAGAGTGCAAGGTTTATCGTCGTTAACTCTGAGGGTGATTCCAAAATGAGTGTAACTAGATAATGCCTTCAGTTTCGTTCGAACCCGAAACGAACTTGTATGGATTGAATGCTTTCAGAACATTGTAAGGTGGACGAGGAGCATTCTAAGATAGATGTGTTCTATAAAGGTAATCGTAGCCTCAAGCCTCATCAACCGGGAATGGCTAACACAAGGGAGGTGCAGCAAGGCTAAGTTGGTCGCGCTAAAGTAGGACAAGATTTGCCCCTATCTAGAGGTCCCTTTTTATTCGGCTTAGTGGGCAGTTGAATATGCGCACCAACTGCGGGGTTGTCTTGTTCGGGACTATCCAGTAAGGGATGGTTCCGGCCTTGTGTTGTCGGGGATTGGGAGTAATCCTCGATACAGTGATCTACTCCCCATACTGTGACGGGCGGTACCCCGGTAGCCCTGCCATTCTATGGAATCCAAACTCCAATAAGTGCCATATGTTTTAGTTGTGCCTAACTATGTTGGAACATGAGATGTAAGCATTCCTGCTATTTTTGTATTTTACTTGAAAACACTAGACCCTATTATAATATCACTGGATTTCCTATCAAATGTTTTGTTTAGCGTAAGGTAAAAACTTACCCATGTTTATGTGTGGAGAGTCTTACGCGATACCTTTTTTTTTCAAAAGGTTTTTGAAGTCAAGCAACCTTAACCTGTTACTCACACCAAACCCATGTCTGACCCGGAGTTTATCTTTTGTTTTCTTAAACTCTTGGGTACTCAAATTTTTACGAGTAGCCAAGGGATTTAGGTCAGCTTTGATGAATTCTGGAGGAGCAATGGGGTAGGAGGCTTCCGCGTTGTAGATATATAGTTTTCCACTGTGATGGTATCTCTGAGTCGTTTCTTTGAGTTGTATCTTGTGTTGTATTAACTAGACATGTGTTTATAACTGTCTAGTATGTGATGTATAATCTGTGTAACTCTGATAGTTGTTGTATATTATGTAATACTTATGTGATTAGTATAATTTATTCGTTTCGCTGTTGAGATTTTGATGTTGTTTCTTTCTTTCTTCTCTATCTTTTCTCTTTTCTATCCCTTTCATTCTTATTAATGATGCATCATTCTGTGGAATAATTGGCGGGTCGTTACAGTTGTATCAGAGCGCTAGGTTGAGTGAATACCTAGGCTTCGGAGTGATTTCTTTCTTGAGAGAGCGTATTTGTAATTTTAAATATATATATATATATATATATATATATATATATATATATATATATTTGTCTACCTATTTTAGGTTACCTGTTCGGGTTTTCCAATATAAGTTCTAGAGGATGACAGGGTAGTGGTGTGTGTAGGACGACTACCAATGGTAGGAGTCTGATTTTAGAGAATAGAAGTGTATCAGTCAAGACTGTAGACCTAATACCGTCTCGTGTAAGCTTTGCTATGGTGAAGGATTTTATCAATCTCTGAAGGTAACCTTTAAAAGGTTCGGAGTTTATCTTTGACGTGCGGTTTGGATGAGTAGGGTTTGGATCTGCCGGTTAGGCAGAAGCGAGCGATGGTATCTTGGTAACTCAGGAAGTAGTAGCTGTGTGATCAGACGTAGTGACTATAGATTGTTAACAAAGTTGTTTTTTTGGAACAAGTTTAAGGAAGTGTGTCTGCTTCGATAAGGTGGCTAAGTTCAGCTGGGTATTTGTGTTTGGCTTTGAGGCTCGAGTTCTCGAAGTGCTTTGGATAGGAAGTCATTAACATCTGTGTTAGCAGTTCTCTTAAGGTGGAGTTCAGAAACAACAAAGTGAATCCGTTTCTTCGATGGATTGGTAAATTAAGTATAAACTGTTCTTATTGGTAAAGAGAGAACATTATCTTTGGATATTAGGCTGGATTGATCGCAAAAGTGACTTGCGATGGTTGAGTGTTCTCTTGGGTTGTCAGAGATTTTTCGGATGTCTTCAAGGAAGCAGAGGTTTGCCATAGCATCTGGAGATTGAGTTTTCGTATCAACTGGGATTTCAGGTGTGGCACCGGTGGTTCAGCTTAGTAGAAGGAGGGCTTCTAGAGAGTGGATTTGGTGAAGCAGCTCATGATATGGTGGAACTTCTGAGTTTTCACTTTATGGATTTGATGAACCGTGTCTTCTGGGATGTATTGGACTAGATCGTGTTCATCATCAGCATTCTCATCTACTCCAAATCAGAATTGTGCAGCGGAAGCATGTTTGGCAGTGCACCTGTTTTATCTTTTCTCGATAAGAGAAGTAAGTGCAGTCTTTTGAGGATTGTAGCGTAGAGTTGGTGTTCTTGATTTGGTTGATCGTGAGATGGTCATATTTTTAGGTTGTTTCTAGTCCAGTTTGTTTCGAGAGGCATCAACGAAGGTTGAGCTGATCAGGAAAGATGTAGGTAGCCCTGGATCGTCAGTGGAGTTTTGATGGATTAGAGACGGCAAAATTCAGATTGTAGAGTCGGAGATTTGATTTCGGATAAGTTTTCTCCAATCAAAGGAGCTATAAGTTTGGTAAGACTGGGAAGCTAGCTCTGAGGTATGTTGGATCTTTCTATTTTCTCGTGAGGTTTGGTCTTCAAGATTGAATTGCCAGTTTGGAAGGTTGGAATTCAATGTATTTCACATATCTCTGAGGGAGTACGTGTGTGATCCATCTCTGGTTTTATAACCAGCAGTTCAGGAGGATTTGGTAGTCGGCGGGACTAGTCTGAGGTTTGATGTCCTGTTCAGTTAAGTAGATCTAGTTGAGTAGGAGCTCTATAGCTTGGTAGCTAGATAGATTGGATTTAGTAGGGCAAGTATCCTGGTATTTATACCTGGGAAACTCTAGGAAGTTCTATCCATAATTTTGTCTGGATAGTTAGATTTGTTTGTTTGAGTGAATTGGTTTCTATGTTGTTAGCAAATGGTTAATAATATATGCTTGTGATTTAAAATTAAAATTGCAGATAGATTATTAAATTACCTTTGCGTTTAAATTTCGGGATGAAATTCTTTTAAGTGGGAAGGAATGTGATGACACAGAATTTTGGGCAATATCAATTTAATAATCTGTATTAAAAATTTAATTGATTTGATAATCTTTGTTAATAAAATTTGACTTGATTTAATAATCTTCCTTTAATAAATATTTAATTGGCGAATTTTATCTTTTAAAGCTAATAAATTGTTTTCTATTTATAATGTATATTTAATCACAATTTACTGGAAGCAACTATAATTTTTAGTCAACTAGGATCAAAATTTATATGGAAGCAAACGCTCTTTCATAATATGCTTCTGACAAAAATGAATTTACTAGAGTAATGATATGCAAAACCATATATGATATTTGACACACTATACAGGTCACTCACCAAGGCACAAATTGGGTTAAAGAATCTAAAATTGCTATGTTAAAATGCCAGTTCTAAAAGTTTAGAGTGAAAGAGAATGAAATATATTAGATATGTACTCTCATCATCAAGATATCACTTGTGCACTTACAGGTTTAGGAGAGACCATATCTGAATTTGATATGTCCCAATGAATTTGAATTCTTTAACCAATGATTAGGAAAGAAAAACATTAGCCATCGAAGAGGCTTACAATCTTTTACAACTCAAGGTTGAGTAGTTAGATAGAAATTTAATGGCTTATGAAGTGAATTGTAAGTTAGAAAAATGCAAAACCAAGAGAAGAAAACTATCTCGTTCTAGGTTGAAGAGGATTAAAACTTAATGAAGATTAAATGGCTTTGATTGTAAAGAACTATAGAAAGTTTAAGAAGCAAATAAAGAGAGGCAACAATGGAAACAACAATTTTGGACTTAAACGCTTCAGATGCAATAAATTTGGTCACATAATAAACAAATGGCCAAGTCAAAATAATAGGAAAAAAGAGTTCAAAAGAAATATTAAATACGAAAAATAGAATAACAAGAAGAAGGCAGCATTTAAAGCAGCATGGAATGACTCTAATTCCTCATACTCTTTGGAAAGTGATAATGATAATGAGCAAATAAACGTCAGTTTATTAGCTACAGAGGATAAGGTATCCACTCACATTAGCAAAAAGATGGATTCTAGATAGCGGTTATTCCAACCATATGCTAGGAAACTCCAACATTTAACCAATAGATGGAGACACTATTTCTTTCGGTGAAAATTCCAAAGGATAGATCATCGGACTAAGGGACTTTAGCAATAATGGTAATCCAAATTCACATTTGATGACAAAAGTTTAGTTAATTAAAAATTAAACATAACCTCTTAAGTATTAGTCAATTGTGTTATAAATGTTTTAAAATAAATTTTTAAAAAGATAAATGTCATATTTTTTGTCAAAATAAAAGACTAATTTTTGAATGACTAAGAAAATGAAATAGTTACATTTTAAATATGAAGGTTACAATGATAGTAACTCTGCCTTATAGCAAAATCTAATGATCCACACCTTTGGCATGAACATTTCTATCATATTAATTTTAAATTATTAAATAAAATAACAAAACTTGAAATAGTAAGTGGTCCTCCTAAAATGAATTTTGAAGTAAATCGTCGTGGCATAAAAAGAAAGTTAATAAAATTAATAAAATCGTTTTTAAACCTATAAATGAAATATCAAATAACCAACCGTAAGAATTACTTCATTTATATTTGTTTGGTCAAACTCAAGTTATGTCAATAAATCATAACTAATATGTTTTTGTAATAGTTCATGGTTTTTCAAGATATATATGGAACTTCTTTTAAAAAAAATAAAAGTGATAATATTTAAATGTTTAAAAACATTGTAAAAATAATTCAAAATATAAAAGATATAAAAGTTAAAAATATTAGAAGCGATCACGAAGTTGAATCCCAATATAATGATTTTACAAACATCTGTAATAAAATGAGTTAATCATAATTTTTCTTTTCCCGAAACAACACCACAATATGGTGTTGTGGGGAGGAAGAATAAAACTTTACACGAATACATTACAACATTACAAAATAGCACCACCGGTCGCTACTGTATTTATGTTCTAAATCGTATATTAATAATACCTAAAACAAAATGTACCCCATATGAGGTTTATACTCAATGAAAGCTGAAATATCTTATTTCAAAGTTTTTGGAGCAAATTTTTTTATTTTAAATACTAAAGATAATCTTGAAAATTTTGATTCTACAGCCGATGAAGGAATTTTTATTGGCTATTTAAAAAGAAGTAAAGCTTATTGAATTGTCAATAAAAAACAAATATTATTAAAGAATGTTTACATGTTTCCTTTTAACGAAAATTTTAACAACTCTAAAGATGATACTGAACTGTCAAATATAAAGCAGCCTATAAATGCCACTCTGAATACAGAATAAGATAAACTTAATAAAAATTCTCAAGAAATAAATAAACCATTAGAATAAAATATAACCGTAGGTCCCGGTTGAATTTTAAAATTTCATCCTACCAAAAATACTTTAGGAGATGAATACTGGATTCTATAAATGTAAGAAGAACTAAATCAGTTTGAAAGAAATAATATAAGTGAATTAGCACCTAGACCTAATGATAATCCGTAATTCGAACGAAATTGGTTTATAAAAGTAAAAGTGATGAAAATGGTCAAATTATGAGAAATAATGCTCGACTTATTGCTTATGGATACAATCAAGAGGAAAGGAATTATCTATGATGAAACTATTGCTTCTGTTGAATGTCTTGAAGCAATCAGAATACTATTACCTTTTCTTGTCATAATAATATTAAATAGTATCAAATGGACGTAAAAAGCACCTTTTTAAATAGTTTTATTAAAAAAATGTATATATTGAACAACCACCTTTATTTGAACACAAACAATATCTTGTTGGCATTTTTAAGCTTAAAAGGCACATTATGGTTTAAAAAAAGCACCATATGCTAGGTATGATAGAACTAAAAAATATTTATTTAACTTTGGTTTGGTTTTTAATTTGGTAAATTAGACTAAACACATTTTATAAAATATAATAATAATGATGTAGTAGTTTTCCGATTCTATGCAAATATTATTATTTTTGGATCAACTAATGAAAAGCTCAGCACAGATTTTTCAGAAATAATGAGATCACCTATTATCTATATTGTAAGCCTAACGAAGCAGACCTTTATGGATAGAAAAAATCCCCGACTGAGTTCCGTACAAGGTAGACCTTATTGGCATGATTCATGTAGTAGACATAACGATTACATATAGTTCTCAAGGTACACACTGGGTGGTACATTGTGGATGTCGGAGCACTAGTATAAGCTAGTGCAGACACAGTTTTACGTTTTCATAGTAGATGACGGAACATCTGTATTGTAGGCCTCAGGAAGCTATTCTTTACAGATTTAGCTTCAGTACGCTCTAACAGCGAGACGACGGAGTCCTTTTTGAGGAGGATATGGAAGGTACTATGGGTAGTACCTAGGACCGATGCGGTCTTTGGGCATGCAGCTACATACATATATATTAGTTATTAGATTTTAATCTACTAAGGAGTAGATGGGTACGATTCATGCATAAAGGCGGGAATATTATAAACCTAATAAATCTAATATAACAGAAAATGGAAATAAAATAGTATATGTAGGATTATGCTTAGAAGTGTATAATTTGTCCATTCACCAGAACATTAGTTCTGACCCCCTCCACATAACATCCCACAAATTTGATAAAAGGTAGAGATTATCAGCCTTCATGCACTTGTTTATATTGTGTTATTACCTTGGTGAGTATTTACTTACTTTTATATTTAGTCAATTCCGTTGAGAGATATTTATTTGAGCTCTGATATATTTACCTTTACCGATTTGCAGGATACCAAATACCCAACTCGGGCTTTAGTGGGATAGGATTTTAGCATTTTTATGAAAAATCCAAACCCATTGGAATTTGGGTTGTTACATTTGGTATCAGAGCTTTGGTTCGTAGATCCTAAGTAAATTAGGAAATATGAGTGAACGTATTTGTATTTTTGAACAGAATATAAATATATTGTGCACTAAAATCCAAGTAGTCCCTAATTATGTATTTTAACAAATGGAAAGTTTTTAGAAATATATTTGTGCATTGTTTTCTAGTTGGTTTTGGGATGACCCAAGGATGTTGAGCCCTATGTTATTGCCGATTTATAGTGCACAATAAGCTATGTTTTGAGAGAAGATTGGTATCCATATTTTATAGGAAGTGGGCAAGTTCCCTTGGGATAGTAGGGAGAGTATTTTTATTTTGGAAGGAATAAAAGATTTTAGTAAGGAAATGAGATTCCCAAGGTTTAGGAAGGGTATTCCTAGGGTAGTAAGAAGAAAACCACTTTATGTCTAGCCCAATGAAAACTTTTAGAATTGAAAAGTTGAAAAATATAACTCTTAATATGTTCGAGGAAGTAAATATTGGGTTCTTGAAAAAAAAGTGGTATGAAATTTAAATCGGTTTTTATATGATGTAATTTTTGTTAAAAGCAGAATTGTTTTTGAAGAATTATAGAGCATGTATAGCTCGCTGGTTTCTTTGTAGGTAAACAAAGATTTTAAATATAAAAATCTAGAGTGTGTTAAGTATTGAAAACGTAGGTCATAACATTTATTGTTGTAGTAGATGTTTTTGTGAAAAATAAAGGAAGCATAGACTATGACACCATTGTTAAAGTAGGTGACTCCCAAAGAAATTGTTTTTGCGAATCATATGGAATTTATTAATATTTATTTTAATTGAATTAATATACTAGTATTTTTGTATTGTAGTAACGATATTTTACGCCACATCTATTTTGACCCAAATAAAAATGTGTTCTGAAGATAATTTCTAAGTATAGAAATAAAGCAGTTCGTAAGCACACTTACTATTTAAATAAGTATATGAAAATGTTTTCCAGTTATGAAAATATTAAAACAGTTTTGAAAATGAGTTCTTCTCTAAAAAGAAGAAGATGTAAGTTAAGTATTAGGAAATTAATAAATTTCGTAGGAAATGTCCATTGTAAGTGAATATAGATTAAACATACTTTAATCTATTGGAATGAAATGAATAATGATGTAATTTTCTGTGAAACCAAATCACAAATAAAGATGTTTTGTGCAAGTTATAAGGAATACATGAAGGAGATGTACAATGTATGGTAATTACCATATTTTGTATAGCCTATTTCGATAATATATAAAATAAGTTCCTTGTAATTTCACATAAATATGAAATCCTCTTTTAAAGGGTTCATAGAAGGTTTTAGCGTTAATGGTTTCTCATAAGAGAAAGTAGTTCCAATACCTTGAGGTATAAAACCATTAGGTGTAATAATTAGAGACAGTGTTAGTTATGAGGAATATTATAGAGAGCCTTAGTAGGATAGCTAAGTAATGGAAATTTCATATTTTTCCATTGATTATGCGCATTGGTTACTTGCCTTTGTAGAAAGTCCCCATTTGTAGTAAGTTAGAAACTCCTCCATAGTTAGGTAATTGGAAGAGTACGAAAGTTAAAGGATTTTTGATAAAATAATTGTTCTTATCTACTCCAGTTTTTGTAAATTTGAAAAGAAGATGTTTTGAAAACATGTGAGGACATTTTTGGAAGTCAATAAAAATGTTTTAAGGACAAGCAGGGCATGTTTGAAGAAAAAGGTGAAAAGGTAAATAATATTTGGAAGAGAAAACTTAGCAAACATTTAAATTTAAAAATCCAATTTTTTTTTATGGAAAGCTGTAAATGTCTTTAAAAGGAAAAAGGGAATAAGTTTTGAACTTAGAATTTGTAAGTTTCCCCCTCAAGGTTTGGGGAGTAATTTAAATTCGAAGAGCTGTAAAGACGCAAATCTAGAAAGATAAAATGTTAAGTAACCAAGTACGTTTGAATTTAACAGAAACTTCAAAGTAACACTTTTAAAGGAAAGAATTTTGGAATTTGATGTTCCAAAAATTTATAATCTTTATTTTTTGAAATGAAATGATAAATACCAAGCTAAACTTTTAAATATGGAGTAGATAGGAATCATTTCCTAGGTGTGATGGGAAAAGTGTAAGACTATTGAAGTGATTACTTTTAGTAGTAATAATAAAAGTTCCCGTAAAGCGTATAGGACATTAGTGAGAACGTAGGAATGTTTGTTTATGTGTGTAGACTATAAGAATAGTGAAGTGATATTAGTAAGATAGTAAGACACACGTGGTTAGGATAGGTTGACCTTAGTTGGGGAAAGATGAAAGATAAAGGTAAAGAGAAAATTTCCCCGAACTTAATAGCCTTTTTAGATGGAGACTGAATAGATTGAAACCCTTATTCATTGCAGTAAATGAGACTTGGTTGTTCCTTTTAGAATATGGAATGGAAGAGGTGAGTAGATCTTATTCATCACGAGTAACACAACATAAGTTAGCAATGAGAATAGGTTGCAGGAGGAGCATACGAGTTAATTGGATTCCTAGAGTATGACCTTTCTATGTAATGACCCACCTTTTTGGATGGTTTAAATCCACAATAAACCACACATGTATAATTCAAACCATTCAAAAGGGAGGACTGTTAATGGGGTAAATAAGAAAAAGTAGAGAAAGAAAAAAAAAGATAGAATCTTGAAGCGGAACGATAAAATATAATAATCAAATAAATAGTTCATGAAGCTGTTTATAAAACAATTGTTATACTTATACAATACATATTAGAGTTACACATACCAGAGAAAAATAAAATGCAGCGGAGTACATGTGATGCAGTGGAATATAATAAATAATAGTAATACAAATCTTCATCTTCATCCCCCAGAGATAAAGTCTTCGAATCCTGAAATGCTTAGACTAACCCGAGCAAATTGAAAAGACAAAACACTCGAGTCACAACTAAAAGATCTTATATAAGTTAAATCAATGGTAAAATATGAGTGGAACGGCGTCAGAGATATTTATGGGATTTGACATCTCCTGTCCAGTGTCAAACGTGAGTGCAGTAACTTATGAGATGTTCGGGATTCACGTCTCCTAAGGATCCATTAAACTATAAACTATGTAGTAATATTTCGCTCTTATAATAATGTCTATAGTAAAAAAACATACTTTTAAATAGCATTAAGGAGTTACCCAATCTCCCCCTTAACACAATAATAGTTCCAGTAGTCCATCCAGTATCAGCGCATCTCCAGATGGGGAGACTACCCTAAATACTCCATGGGCTACGGAAGAAAACCAAACTCATACAAGGCGCGATAGGGTAGGTGACACGGCACACAAGGCAATGCTAGGGTAGATATACCAATTACTATCCGAACTGGTGGTGATGCGTAGCGCGCAGCGCGCAGCTACCACCCACCACGAGCCACACCCCCAAAATCATAAATCAAAAGTGGCCAGCGAATTAATCTCAAAGTCTGCATATAATGGAATGGTATCGAAGGAGTGTGTCTGATAAGAGGAGCTACCTCACTGGCCCGGAATCGCTCTTGTTTTATCCACCTTATGCTAACTCATGGGAGTTGGGTCCACGTATATACCTTAAAGGAACGCCGCCACCATCCTACTTCATTCTGGAATCTCCACCGCATGCACGATTGTCAAAGTGGTTTTCGGAGTAGGCAGTGAGTATGACATGTTCCGATCCCGGTCTCTTTAACAACCAAGCGTTATTATAACATCGCGGTCATTTCAAAATAATTATACTTCAAATCAGAATATAATATCCATTTCAAAACGATATAAATACGGTATCATTTTCGTTTCAAAAACCAATCAATATGATATCATTTTATTAAAACCCAAATTAATATAGTATCATTTTATTTCGAATATATCCTTTCCAAAATCATAGCACTTTAAAAATTATAATATTTCGAAACCAAACGCTTGAAATATAACCTTTCAAAACATAATACTTCAAAATTCATAGCTTCAAAACCATAACTTCCAAAGCATAAATGGTTGGATATTCAAATAGTATATAAAATAAAACAGTTTGAATTTAAAATTACCTTATAAAGTAGAAAAATTTCCTCGACTTCACAATTTTATTCACTTTAAATTAAATTTCAATTCATAACTTTCAACTCACTTTCAATTTTCAATAAACCATTTCAATTTCAATATATTTCAAATTTTAAGTATTAAACAATTTCAAAACTAAGGTTGATAATTACAATTCAACAATTCCATTTTTTATTATTTAGTTTTGAAATATTTGCATAATAAATCCATTATCATTTAAATAAAACACAAATTTCAAATAACTAAATATTTCCTCCAATTTATTTATACTTGGATTATTCATTTAATTCATCTAAAACAAAATCTAGTTTTAAAAATCAAACCTTTAAGATCTCAATTTTATTAAATTTCAAATCAATTTCATATTTATCTTCCAACCTTATTCTCATTTAAGTCATTATAAACTCCTGAAATATAATTTAAATAAATACTTAACCATATTATATCTTAATAAAATCAAACTTTACTATTAAACTTGTTTTATACTTTAAACCAATTTTATACATAGCTTAAAACTAAGGATTTAACTATATAAAAAATAACATTTATAAAATATCCAAATCAATATCTCATAAAAGCATATATTTCTTTACAAAACCACAGAAATCACATCAAAATATTTTTATATATTGACCACGGTGTCTGTATAAATTTTTCTAACCTATGGTCAAGTGATATAGATATTTATCATTTCAATCCACAATTTAAAATATAAATACGGTTATACATCATTTCACACCGCAATCCCGAATGAAATAAAATCCATAACAAACTTGCAGTTTATAACTACATAGAATACAGTATCCATTCATCGAATATCAATCATCAAACATTTATCACAGTCATCATCCAATTCAATCAATAACAGCAATATAGAACAGATAATAAATAATAGGCATTTACTGGCAGTTTATATTCAATAATAAATTAAACAACTACTTAACTGGCAGTTTATATGAAATAATAAAATAAATAACAATTTAATTCAAATAAATTCAATTTAACTGAGATGACAATTAAAAATATGCCAAACAGTCATAAATAAATTTCTAATCACATCAAAAATTAAATTAAAACATAAGAAATTTTAGAAGTTGTGAGTGGGTTAAAACACTTACCTTTTGAATTTAGATTGAAACTAAATCCAATTTAAACCCAAAATTTGAACAGTCTCAGAATTTGTCCATACCAGCATCAAAATGTCCGGAATTTGAAAACGATCCTAACAAAAGAAACTGTGCGTAAATAAGATATCATATGTGAAAGTTATTAACATCAGAACACTTAAATCAAAATTTAAAGAAAATAAAATAAAAAGAGAACCCACCCAATCCAAAGCAGCCACGTCGCCCCCTTCTCCCTCCTGAACCCTAACGCAGGCGTAACCCTAGAAATCGCGACCCACAGATGCCTCAGCCGCCACCAAAAGCCACCGCACCACGCGACTACGCCACGATCCAACGCCTACCCTGCAATGCCAGGCGCTGGCCGACCCTTCCGGCCACCATCACGACGAACGCGGTGGCCCCATGTTCGTTGGAAAACGAACGGCTCCACTCCATACACCCCCAAATCGTGGTGAATTTCGACGCTAAAACCCAATCACGACTGTGATGATCGACTCCCTACACTCCCTCTTCGACGCAGCACCATCGGATCGAGCTATCATCGAAGATCTACGGTCGAAAACGATGGCCCCAAATGGACGGTCAAAATTTCTTCCTCAATTTCTGGTCAAAGGAATACCCCGATCGAAAAACGAACTGCAGAATTGACTTGCACTCGTCGAGAGCTTTCCGACGATATAAAATATGATATAGTTTGAAGAGTTTGAATTTTTGGCTTTGAATTTTATTTGAAATTGCAATTGGAGTTTGTCCGCCACTGAGAAAGAGGAACAATTGGAATTTTACGTACAGAAAAATGAACATAAGAAATAGGCTAGGGTTTATAACGAGATATATATAGGCTGAACAAATTATAAACGAATGGGTTTGATTGGCTTGGAAAATTGAACGACAAATGGCTCGAAAAGCCCGTTTCGACTTCAGAATGAAATTGGGCCAACCTATATATCAAAATAGATGTTTTTAAATATTTTAAATGGAATGGAACATGTTTCAAGTTCAAATTTCATCGTATGAAGAAGTTATGTTAAAATCAAGTTATTTCAAATAGATTTCAATTAAATCGATTTCTAGGCATTTCGACCCCGTACGATCAAACGACAAGTACGATAGCAACGAAACTCGAAATCCTACAGTAATTCACCATTACAGATCCGATGAAACTGATTTCTTCCAAATCTGAATCAGTGGCCAAAATGGCTATTTTCCCGTTCATTAAATAATTTAATATTAATTTAATTAATCACTTCTTCAATTTAAATTCTATAATCAAAAAATCTCATCATTTTTTATTTCTTAAACTTTCCCAATAATTTAGACAAGTTCAGATATCCAATTTAACATAATTAATTTACCCATCACCGTATTAAATTTCAAATTTAAATAAATTCACTGATTATCAATTGAAATTCCAATAAACCCATTTATTTGATTTTAAATCGTGTATTCAATAAATTATTATCAAATGCATGAAATTAACATTAGTTCATGGTTTATTACATCAATATTCTCAAGTTTCATCTTAATCTCCCTTAACGGAATATTTAAATATTTAATTTCATTTATTTGCAATTAATCCAATTATTAAATTTAAACTCCAATAAATTAATAAATCTTGATTTTCCATTCTTTTCATCAACTAGTTGTCGTATTATAAATGGAATTGACATTATTTTCAAATATTATCTTAATTTACATTAACATAATATTTAATTACATTTATTGAAATTTATTTCCTAATTTACCAAATACAATCAATTATAACTTTACAATTGTTCAGTTAAATAGGATTGCACTAATTATTTATCAACTTGCATTAACATTATTACCTTTATTTAAGTGATTTCATCATTAAATTACAAATTCTTATATTCTTTCTGAATTAAATTACCAAAACTTATTAAACTGACAAAATTTAATTATCGAAAATTACGGGTCGTTACATTCTATGTCAGAGTGGACATGGTCCTAAGCCTCATAGCCATAGTGGATATTTTTGTTTAGCTGCTATATTAAAAGAAAAGTAAAATCAAACAAAAGCAACTAAAATAAAAACAGTAAAAATCTATAGAAAGTGACAAAAACGTTAACGGGAAAATACGAAGAGAGAAATTTTCTTGTGTAAATTGTGCTTGGGAAAGCAAATAGGGATTTTTATAGAATGGTGGCATAAGTTCCAAGTATGGAGAAAGAGGTGCTTAAAAGTAAAACAGTTAAGTTTTTCTGTTTTCTACCTTCTTTCTGACATAAGAAATCGAGTTCGGAAAATTAGATTTTTTTTTGAAATTCGAATATTTAAAGTTGTATGGTAAGATTTGAATGTAAAATTCGTTGAACTACGCCCCTATTTAGTAGGAGCGTGGAAAAAATTGGATGATTTTTTTTTTGAGTTTTAAAAGATTGCATTCATATAAAAATTGCAAGTATATTTAGGATGTATGGATCATATTTTAAAAAGGAGTTTTTAAAGAAGAAAAACATTGATAGAGGAGGTACCGCTTAGAAATTCATGTACACGCATATATTTCATGTTGAATGATACTTTACACAAGGACACGAATGGTAGTTAAATTGGATGTATACAAAATGGATGTGATTGATGCGAGGAATTACATAGTTTTACCCTTGTCAAATTTCGGGGAAGAAATTTTCTAAAGGATGGGAGAATGTAACACCACACATTTTTATATAATTAAAGAACGATGAATAGTAAAAACAAATATTTTTGGAATTATTAGAATATTACCTTGAAACTTATACTGTTGTGTTCGTAGTGATTTTTTGATCAATTTCTATATATAACTTGACGAAATCCGAGGAAATAAGAAGAAGTTATGAAAGAAAACAAAAATCAGAATTTAATCGAGAAAAAAGAAAGTGAGTCCTATGGGTCGACAATTAGGTCGACCCACAAAACAGATTGGGCGACCCTAGGGTCGACCCTCAAACACATAGCTCAACCTATAGGTCGACTCGGGTTTTGTCTTGGACGATAATTCATCCAGGTATGTGCCGAACTTATTTAATTCAATTTTTGTGCAATCTCAAACGTTGTTTTCTAAATCCAACGATTCACAGCAAGTCTGTGAAGTGGTTGCATCAGATTTAATCCTAAAATCCGACAGTCTGAGATCCCCAAACTGCACTATAAATAGAACCCTTGGCCAAGCTAATTTTTCCATAATCGGATTTTCTCCTAATTGGTTTCATTGTGTGAGGCTGGACCCTAAATAGAAAATATTTCTAGGGAGAATATCTTTTCAATAAAAATATTAGACGCCTTAGAAGGGGATCCAGAAATGCCATAGGACAAAGCTAAGGACGACAAGTGAGTGTATTTAATTTATATATCTTTTACGTTTGTGATATATTATCGTTAGATTCCCGTTAAATATGTTAATTCAGCATTTATTTCAGTAATTAGTCTAGTAATTAATTATGTTGAAATTGTAAATTTTATAAGAGAAGTGTACTTATATTTAAATATTATTTATTGGAAAAAGAAAGGAATCCAATTAAATAAAAGTAATATTAGGCTTAGAAGTTGTAGAGAAAAGTATAAGCCTAAAAGTAAGAAATTTACAGTAAATTATGTTATAATGGGAGAAATAAATTAAGAGGGAAAAATCTAGTAACTTGATTTGGAATTCAGTGAAAGATTAGTTGGTTGGTTTAGAAAATGGAATACATTTCCATAATTTAATATTGTAAGAATAACGAGAAATGTGATTGGAAGAATAAAAGCAAGAAAAATGGAATTAGTACAAAATAGAGACATCATTGTATTTTGCATTACTGGCAATTAAAGAAATAATAAAAGAAATATCTTGCAGTTGCGAGTTATTGTTTATAGCATTATTTCGTATTAAAATATAGAAATGGATTTTTAGCATAGTATTTGTAGCCAACCAAGTAGACTGAACTACTTTCTAGAATAAAAGAGAATAACGTGAAGCGTTAAAGATATTAAAGAAGAAGAAATAATCAAGTTAGTATTTGAAAAGACTAGAAAAAATAAACAGAAGATGTGACTAGATCTGCATTTACTTTGTAGATAATAGAATAAAAGTGAAGCAGTTATTATGATAAGTAATTTATGACAATTGGACGTAGTCCCAAGTTAAGAGGTCATATAGTATAAGAAGACTAAAAGAATGTAGTATCATAGTAAAAGAAGACGACTAGAATATAAGTGAAACACTTGTAATTACATTTATAACATGTAAGTTATCAAAGAACGAGAAGAATATAGAAATAACAATTGCAAGTATAATTGTAACACGTAGGTTATAATTAAAAAGAAATAAGAAATAGAAGAGGCTTATTTTATCAGACTTAGATCTTGGATTAAGTTAATATGCAAAATAATAGAAGTGGCCCGTAGCGGCAGCATTCCCTTTCAGGTCTAGGACAGATGGTCTCACATATAGGTGAGGTTGGGCTTGCTGATTAGGGTAAATAAGTAGCCAACAGAATAAGAAAAGTAAACTAAAAGCATAATAAAAGATTAGACATAGGGTCTAATAAAATGGTAAGATGAGTTTGGAGCAGCCCAAAGGATGAAGAGCCTAACAAAGCAGTTTATCATAGATTTCAGTACAGTTGGAGCACGTCAAACTTAGTTATCTTAGGCTAGAAGGAACTCCTAGAATTCAGTGGGATGTGAGGATACTCTAGGATGGCCCTCTGGGGTAGGCCTAACGAAGCTACATCCCCGGTGGCAGGTCTGTAGGTGTTCCATCAAGAGAGTATGCCTTGACTGCTTTTGCATTGCAGATATAATGAAGCGGAACTTTGTAGGCTGTCAAAAGGTTGATGGTGGATAGGATATTCGTATGACACCATACTTGTAGTTACGAGTAGGGTTTAGTGGGCAGGACCCAAAAGGATAGTCGCATGCGGAGATCAAGCCAACATCAATCAAAGCGAGTTCGTGAAAGACTAGAGTTAAACAACAGGCCAATGATTCTTTCAATATCAAGATATTGGATGAGGGGTACAACCAATTAGATTGTTAGATTGTTTGCAGTAGGGCACAACCATTAGCTCTTGAGAGGTCTTTCGATTAGTTGAGGGAGGCTATGTGGGGCCATAGCCACGATGAGAAAAGATGTAGACCAAGTAGAATATCTGTATTGTAGGCCTAACGAAACAAACCTTTACAGATATAGAAAACCTTGACTGAGTCCGTAAAAGGTAGAACTTGTTGGCGGGATTCAAGTAGTAGATATAATGATTACGTATAGTCCTCAAAGTACGCACTTGGTGGTACACTGTGGATGTACGAGCAATAGTATAAGCTAGTGTGAATGCAGTTTTACGTTTTCATGGTAGATGACGGAACATCTGTACTGTAGGCCTCATCAATCTGTCCTTTATAAATGTAGTTTCAGTATGCTCTAGCAGCGCGACCCTTTTCGAGGAGGATATGGAAGATACTATGGGTAGTACCTAGGACCGATACGGTCTTTGGGCACGTAACTACATACATATATATTAATTATTAGGTTTTAATCTACTAGGGAGTAGATGGGTATGATTCACGCATAGAGGCAAGAATATTATAAACCTAATATAACAGAAAATGAAAATAAAACGGTATATGTAGAATTATTCTTAGAAGTGTATAATTTGTCCTTTCAACAGAACTTTAGTTCTGACCCCCTCCTCTAACATCCCATGGGTTAGATAGAAGGCAGATATTATCCAGCTTTGTGATACTTGTTTAGAAAGTGGTTTCACTTTGGTGTGTATTTACTTACTATTATATTTTAGTTTATTCCGTTGGGAAATATTTACTTGAGATCTGATATATTTATCTTTGCTTATTTGCAGGATACCAGGTACCCAAATAGGGCTTCAATGGGCTTGGATTTTAGTACTTTTACGAAAAATCCAGACCCACTAGAATTTGGGTTGTTACAGTACATGTACACCTTAATAATAACTCGGTAAACAATCAAAAACCTCTAAGGATTGTTCGCATAATTGTGTATGATTTCCATGGGGATCTCTCCGTTCAAGCCGAATACGACCACCTATAGAAGGATCAGAGATGTCCTTCCTTGTATCATATATCACTAGATAAAATATGCCATAAGGTAAGTCATAGCCGGCCAACGCCTAGTGATGTTTACACTAATTATCATCAATTCCAGCTAGCAATATTGATGCATCTCTAGGTATGGAGTTAATATACCCTATTGGGCTCACTAAACCCTTCACAGCTTGCAACCTATTCTGGTTTTAGTCATTTATCGATGTCGAGGCTACATTTAGCATCCCTCACATGAGTCTACATCACTTGGATAGAACATGGATCCCTAAATGGATTCCGACAATTCGAACAGTCCAAAAATCCATACATGGATCCCCGTATAAGACAGCGGATAAATGCTAATGCTAACCTCTCCCTTAGACTTAGCACTGCAATATAACATTAGTCTAAAATGTTAATGCTGACCTCTCCCTTGGGCTTAATATTAGGATAAACAGTACTACTCTTTAAAACTTCACTTCACAATCGCTTCCAAAACATGGATCGCGTATATGGATTCGATTCATCTCATATAAGTACACGCCTTCCCCCTACCCTGCTTATCTAATGCTCCAAAACCAATTGATTATTTTCAGTTAACTTAACCTCAGTTCTTCCAAAAATAAATAGACAATGCATAAGAGTGGAGATCCTATCCAATCTAGATGGATTTCCTTATCAATTGTCCTAGAAGTGGAAGACAAATTTGAATGTACAATATGACATCTCCAAAGATAAGTGCACCATATATCCCTCAGGTTTCCACTAGATATTATGTAATTTATTTTGGACAATTTCGATAGTCAACTAATGGACTATCAAATACGAGATAGAAGATCGTAAATGGAAACCAAGTCTTGTGTACTTATCATGTTTTCGATCTTTTCATCTCACACCATCCCCCATCAAAAGTGGAGCTGCTTAGTTAGAGCACTATTACTTCTACACCTTACTTGAACATCATTTTTAACTCTCATAGATAGACAAGCCGACTTTATTAGCTTTTAATGCTATGTATACGGACAAAGCGCGATTAAACCGCACAAAGTATGATTCGACTATTTAAGCAACTCCTAATCATTTATATTTCATCAATCTTTTTATTAACTAAAGACTACTTTTAAAAATACTTGTATACATATTTAAATTACTTTTACAATATATATACTTGTATACTACTATTCACTATTCATTTCTACTCTTTTTAATACATAGAAATGTATTCTTATTCACATTCTTATCTAAAATAGTGTAATAATAATCACAAATACTAAACAAAATTTCACATTTACATAAGTATACTTTGATGGGTAAAAAATAATTGTCATCAAAACATCGCTACTATAGACCCAAAACCATTCCATTTATAATTTCCTATAAAACATTTTTTTAAAAGATCTTATTACTCTGCTAAGTATAATCTAAAATGGTTAAATACCAATGTTATTAACATATTGTCACAACACACTCAAAACCTATTTTATACTCGTTACTATCTTTAAAACATTCTTTAAAGATCTAAGTAAATATTTGGTTAAGTTCGGTATTTGACTAGTGAATTATTTCGTTCTAAAGACGATCGCTTATGGAAATCAAGGTTCGTATAAATATCACATTTTTAAACTCCTTAAGTTATACTATCCCTTGGTCAAGAGTTGTAACGACCCAAATTTTGACTACTAAAATTTACTGTTTAAAGTGATTTTAAATATAAAATAGGTAAGGTTATATGATTCAAACAATATTAGATAGGATTTGGAAAGAGCAGTACACACAAAAATAGTAACATTTTTCTATGTTGACAAAAGTGACAAAATGCTGATTTCAGAAAAGTAAGTTTCAATGGTTAAATAAATTATTTTAATTAATTAACGAGTGCTTATATTTTTAAATAACATTGTAAAAATTTATTTTTATATTTGGTTTACATAAATAAATAGTTTAACTAAAACATTAAAATGTGACTGTAAAACAATTTGTCGAAAATCAACGTTTTGTCGATTAAAGTTGTCACAACGTTGTCGCACCTTTATATATAAAAACATATATTCAAATAGTATAAGTGTTAATTAATTCACTAATCAATTTTGGTTTAACTAAATATACTTAGAAAATTCTAGAATATAATTAAGAAAAAGTGAGCACAAAAAGACAAACATATCATTTCAAAGTAAAAAGTAAACATTAAATCAAATCAAACATAATTTATTTATTCCTTAATTAATTCTTTAGTTAAAATGACATAAAATAATGATTTGAAATGTGATGTTAAGTTTTGAAAAAATAAGGTTGCTTAAAAAGTAAGCAAAGGGTATTTTGGTTATTTTACAAAATAATATTTTAATCCAAAACTTTTTCTACAAATAAGCATCCACTTTCTCATTTGTTTTTCACTTTCTTTTACACTTCTTCTTCTTCCTTTTCCATGCTTTTCTTCCACTCTTTAATGGCTTCTTCTCTTCTTTTCCCTTACCAAATTTTCTTAAAATCATACCAAATCAACTTCAAACACCACCAATCTTTACCAAAGTCCTTAGAATACCATTAAAACATGGTTTAGAATCTAAAAAGTGAAGAAACGATGGAGGATAGGGTGATATATGAGGTGGCCAAGCTTATGGAGGAGAAGGAAGCAAGTTCGAAAGCTCGAAAGCAAGAAAAAGAGAAGGAGGTGCTGTCAGAATCAAAAAGGAAAGTCCACGATATGTTATGGTGGAGTGGAACTAATTGTGAGTACTCAAATCTTAGTCTTATTTTAATAAAACTTAAGTTGATAATAAACATGTTAAATCAAAAATTAATATGTTGAATATTGGTTGATATTGAATGATAACTTGGTTGATATTATGGTTGATTATATGTTTGTGATATAGATGATAACTTGATTTAATAGATGATAAGAGAAATGGTTAGTAAGCATAGTTAATTAAATGAAAATTAAATCCATATAAATGTGTGTATGGAAATTATTTAGCCTCTTAATAATTTCAAAATATCTAAAAAGATTGAAAATGATATTATAATAATATAATATGAAATAAAATGAATAAAAATGAGTTTGAAATGATGAAAATATTGTTTTAAATAAGATAAAATAATTAAAATATGGTTTAAATCAAATTTGAAGTGTTTCGGACAAGTTTCAAAGCAGTCCACTTGGTCAAAATCGAGCTTGTCGCATAATGGTAGTTCATAAATTTCGACCTGTAAATTCAAATTAACGTAGAGAATGATTTATAAGTCGGATTTAAACGAAATAAAATTTTTTTGGTCCACAATGACAATAGTTTTCCAACGAAGAAAGTAAATTAAGATTTCATCAAGTAGAGTTTGAAATATGCCCAAAAAATTTTTCTAAAAACATTACGGTTTTGTAGTTCGGAATCCGAAAAGGGATTTCTTTATAAAAAATATTTTTAAATGATTAAATATATGAAATAAATTTGATATATCTACTAAAATGGTTTAAAAGATATTTGGAATGAATAATATGAATTTCAAATATTAATATTTTTTTAGATCAAATAATCTTATGCAGCACTTTCTGCAGCACTTTTATGCTGCGAATTCTATAAACTTTTGAATATTAGTTTAAACGTTACGATTTTTCCTAGGATCAATTATGATTGTTTTTAAAAGGAAAATTAAGAGTTTATAAGATAACTTTGAATCTTATAATCAATTTAAAAATAAAGGTAATAACTGAGTATGTGGAAACAACTAGTACATATGTCCCGCTTGTGAGATCTGCGAAGATAAAACAAGGTGTTTAACTATGGTTAGGGATGGAGCAACCAGTGCCCTGGACTTACCTGGTCTTTGCTTTATCTTTTGGATGAGGGGTGGAATGGATCGAAAGGAAATCCAGATGCTCTAAAAGATCATATATAAGTTTTTTCCAAGATAAAAGAAAAGAAACAAATTCTTAGAATGTTAATTAACAATTTAATATCTTTTTGTCGATGATTAGCACGAAGGAACGGGGATCGGATCTGGCTGATTCCTATCCGAAAGCCCTTTAAACTAATTTTCGAAATAAAACATATTGAAGAAAAAGATCATTAAAGACAAAGATCTTCATAATGTAAGATTACTTGCCACTAGTCCTTGGAGGTGAAACTTACCATATCTAAGGTGGCAATAGCGCTCTGTTATGAAAATCTTTGATTTTCAAGAAAATGATTTAAAGTTAAGAAAGAAATCTTTGATTAATATTTAATGAATGATTTGGAAAGGTTTTCCGAAGTAAAAGAGAAAATGATTTGGAATTATTGCAGGATTCAAGAAAGGTTTAAATAAACCAAATGATTTGATAAATGAGGCTTAATGATTGCATATACTCTTGAAATGAAAATGGAATAAACTGAAAAGAATATAGCTAAGAAATATATTTTATAAACGATGAAGTAATTGATTGATGATTGATATCCACTTATGAACTTAACATCCATTTTATCGATAATTAGATTCAAAGGAACCAGTGGCAGATTTAGGTGATTCCTAACCGAAAGCACTTCGAACTAATGTATACGTTCGAAAGTGAAGACATGATGAAGATAATGATTACTGAAGGCTAAGGATCTTCATAGCATGAGGACTGCCTGTTGATATGCTTTGAGTTGCTCCCATTATAGAGTTATTTATAGCACCAGTCTCCCCATTGTGGAGATTTTTTGGATTGCAAGGACTACTCGCTACTAGTGGTAGTAGGAGAGTGTCTTCGGTTTCGTTTAGTCCCAGAATGAACTTGTATAGATGAATGTCTGACATTGCATTTCTGAGACATAACGTTTGACTTTTAGAAACGTACATCTGTTTGGTGGCGGAGAAGGCAACTTCTCTTAGCTTAACACCTTTCTCTGAGACATACGAGCTTTGAGGTCATATGCCTGTGGGAGTCAAATAATTATCAAAGGACTGGCAATGTGGCATTTAAAGTGGAACCTATTATGATCAAAGCGTGGTTTTGTATGAAAAGCATGGTGAAACAATCCTGACCCGGCCTTCGAAAATCGGCACCGAATACGACACTCGTATTCAAATGTCGCAGATCCAAACGTCGAATCCGGTTCGCCGGAGCTTACAACACATTAAGTGTAATAACACAGCGGAAGAAAAAAAGAATATATCAATATACAACATTGATACAATATCTGATACAATATGATACAACAGATGATACAATAGATATCAATATACATCAGAGATATGAGAAATAGCAGCGAAAGATAATGTTTTCAATACCAAACTCCAAAAACTCCAACTTGAAGCCAAAGCTAGCTCGAAACCCTAATAATGATGCACAAAGGAAACCAAAGTCAGTCGTCCAGGCACGGAACTAGCTCCAGATAATCTACTAAACCTGACTATCTGAAAAACCCAACTCTAGACTGCCCGTGTGAGAAATTATGGGCACCTAGAGTTTAGGAAGGGAACAATAAACTCCAGGTCAGTCATGGGACTGGTATGAGTAACAAAAACAGTTTTTTATCTTTAAAATAAATTTAAAGGAAATCCGCAATGCTTTTCAGAAAATGGAACTACCATAAGGCCTCCCGCCACACACACAATGCAAATGCAGACTTGGAGGAGATTTCTCCTTATGATAGTCAAACATGCTTGATACGTAAAATCCTTTTTTGATATTATTATTAGTGCGTAGTGGAAAACATTTCGAAAGTATAATATTAATCTTACCCAGCATATGTACCATTATATTATGCCTGCTATAGCTACCACCTGAGGTGGCAGGTTATACAATTGCAATCGTAAAGGGCTCGTATTATTTGATTGGATTTTTCAACAAATGATCAGGCAAAGGAGCTTCCCATATAAAATGGAACGCCTCTGGACGGACGTCCCTGAGAACCTAACCGGATCTCGGCTAGACAAGGCCGTGTTACCTATGTAACTATGTAACAACTGACATGATTATGCCATCCCCCGGTCGTTTGCGACCTTTATCCGAGGTACCTCTCAACCAACAACCACAAAGCAATAAGTTTCGCAGCAACCACAAAGTAAGTATCTGGGCTCCATACCATGATACCACTTATAATCCAGAAGGAAATGACATACCCTCAGGGGGTGCTACCCCCAAATAACCTTGCTGCTACGATTCCTGTTTTGACCATAACCGGTTTGTGAGGCTCGATGATGTCTCATCCACAAAGCTCCGCTTTTTCGCAAAGTCATGCTTTGATCAACAAATGATCAGCAAATGATCATCAACACACAGCAGCACTTAGCATGCCACACTACCAAATTTGGAGCATATCGCTAATAACCTCCAACTACATAACCTTTGAGCTCGTACGTCTCAAAGAAGGGTGTTAAGCTAAGAGAATAAATTCTCCGCCACCAACAGATATGTATTTGAAAGAAATCAGCTTTATATCTCAAAGTGTAATGTTAGACATACAACCATATAAGTCTGTTCTGGGTTTGAACAGAACCGAAGGCACTTCCGAAGAAGCCCTTGCAATCCGGGTGTTCATAATCCCGATCGGACTTCCCATCACTTAAAGAATCTCTATATCGGCGCGACTCGATGCAGAGACAATCGATAGGTTATCCTATCATTCTCACAAATACCTGGTCTTCACCACCGGTCTTCAAATGGTATCCATATACGACGTATCATTATTCGAAATGGGTTATATGACACAAAGGTCCTCTCCCGGCTAAACCGAATAATAAGCGCAATATTTAAAAACATATGGATAATAGGATTTCAGTTAAGTCACAACTTATTATTCAAACTTTTCTTCCAAATAGTTTAAGAAAATTACCATTTTCAAATCTTTAAACAAAAAGATTTATTCCACAAAGTTCACAAATCTTCCACAAAAGGCTAACTCATAGTTTTCAAAACTATTTACAATCCCATATCTTTTTATATAAAGATACACCCTCAAGATTCTCTTCAATTTTGAAACAAAGTCTACAATTCTTTCACAAAGATTTATTCACAGATTTCAAAACAATTTCCATTTCAAATTGGATTTACTCATCCAATCTTTAAATCAAAGATTTAATTTATAGCTTTCAAACCCTTTCCAGTGATTTATTCATAACTTGGAAAACCATTTCCATTTTAGACTTGAAATCCCTTTTAACACAAATTGGAAGTTCATTACTTATGTGAAAGCTTTTATTATTTGAAAACAATTAGTTTTCGTTTCAAAAAAAGTCCAATTATATTACACGAGTTAAAGCCCTTGAATTAAATTCAAATTCCCAAATTAATACCTTTAAAATGGTTTAACCCATATAAAACTTGTATAACATCTTTAGTCCTTAGTTTCCAAACATAGAATTTAATTTCAAATTTTGAATTTAAATTTAAATCAAATTATTTAAATTTCAAGTTTCATTAAGTTATTTAAAATAACTTTTCTTTTTGAAACTCATTTTCAAAAGCTTTCAATTCCAATTCCAAAACTATTTTGGATTCAAGAATTCAATCATTAAAATTGTTAAAAATCTGTGACTTTTCCGATTTCCTCGTGCAATCCATATTTGTGTGTGGATGGTGTAGTCCAGGGGTTTAACACAATAGTGGAACATCATTCAATCATCACGGATCAAAACACAGAAATATAGTTGATAAGCGGTATAAACTATAACGCTTATCGTTCATTAATAGATTCACAGGAAGTATACAAATGTATCACAAATAAATGAATAAATTACACTGCTCAATCCACAGAAAAAAATATCACAAATCAGATAGGACAATCAATTCAAGGCATCTCATACAATACAATCATTCATAAGTAAGGTCAAGCATTAAATAGTCATTTATAAGTAGGATTAATTAATTGTTTAATTCTAATTAATTCAATTTATTTCCAGCTAAATTAATTACTTATGAATTAATTATCCAATCCTGATAAATTAATTAAAAATCATTTGATATAAATTAATTAATCAATTACCTTAATTAATTAAATTGTTCTTAATTAATCATATTAATTAAATTAACCTTTAACCAATTACATAAATAAATAACCCCTTAATTAATTATTTTGCGAAATTAAAACTTTAATTACTTACCATTAAGTAATCATCTCATAACAACTAATCATTAATTACCAATTAATCTTTATCGTTAAATTAATTTACTTTAATCAGTCTTAATTAATCTTTAAGTAATTTATCTTTTAATTACTTTAATGACATCATCTTTTTAATTACATTAAGTAATCAACCTTTTAATCACTTTTATTAAATAATTATCCTCAAATACTTGCATCGATTAACTATTTCATAATTAAACACATTAAGTAATTATCTCTTAATTACTTTTATTAAGTAATTATCCATTAGTCACTTCCATTTATCAACCATTCTCTAATCACTTCCCATTACTGATTTCATTTATCACTCACAAATATGTTTGAAAACATTTATTTCAAATTTACCTTCAAAATTTCATTTTAAATTCCAAGCTTTAAAATGAATACCAATTTAACTTTAACAAAGTTTAAATCACAAATTAAAAAAAAATGTCTTTAAAATCTCATGTTAAAGAAAACAACATACCTTATAAAGAATTTAAAAGAATTTTAAAAACAAATTAAATTTTAGTTCCAAATCAATTTAAAATACACTTTAAACATACAAAGTTGTTTAGACATTTAAATTTTGATAAAACTTTATTTATCTCAAAACTATGATACAAAACTATGTTTAAATTCATACTTAAATTTGATTTCTAAATTTGTTTAAAATATTATTTTCAATTAAATTTTAGTTTAAAATAAAAAACCCAGACAGGTTTAAACATGTCAGCAAACATTTCCCGAGGCCAAATCAAAAATCCCCGAGCCAAAACAAGAATGCTTCGAGCCACTCCCTCAACTAGCTCGGGTCAACCCCCAAAAAACAAACCCCCCACAAACCAAAACATCACCAGAACTCAAAACCTACACTGTGCACATGCATCCACGATGCCGCCCTCTCCGATCAGCTCTGATGACCCATAAACGTCGCCGATCAACCACGTACCCGATCATCGCATCGCCACCAAAAACTCAAAATCGAAATCGAGTTCCGGAATCAAACCTGGAACTGATGTCTAGAACATCACTCAAATCTGGAAAACGACTCGCACATGAAACATCGACCACTGGAGTGCCTCCACCTCCGGCCATGGCTTCATCCACGTCCTAGCTACCTTTTCCCAAAGTTTTGTAGAACTCGATCGACCATAGGAGATATGCCGATCAAAGATTCAAGAACACCCAAAACTAGGGTTACTGCCTAACTTGATCAACCACCACCGCAATATTGATCTGCTCCACAATCAAGCATTTTTCCCTAACTTCACAAACATCCTTGCATCACCACAGCAAGTTACAGCCTTCTAGATCCTCGAGATCACCAGAAATCACCAAATCAAAGAAAAACAGGCAAACCCAAACTGCTCCTTCACCTTAACTCTAAAAATTAATAAATTAACTTTAAAAATCATGTTAAAGCTTACAAATTCAGTTTATATACCTGAAATCGTAAATTAAAATGTTTGAATTTTGACATGTTTAAAGATTTGCTCAGATGTTTTGATTTCCAGAGGTATTTACAAGTTGCTTTATCTTAAATAAATTTTAAAAACAGTGACGACCCGGAAATTTTGAGCATTTAAATTTGGAATATTTAATTGGTTTTAAATATTCAATAGAGTAATTTTAACTTAAATTACAAATATCACAATTTATTTGATAATTGAATTATTAAATTAAATAAGTGAAGTTGGGTAAATTGTTGAATATGGAGTTTTAAGCCTATTAAAAATAATTTGAAGACTTGGAGCCAAATATTTTGAAGTTGATTCTTGGAGCCAAATATTTGAAGTTGAAGTTTGAAGTTGTTCATCGTGTTCATCTTGAAATTGCAACAAGAGGGAGACTTTCGATCCATTTCATTTTGGATCAAAGTGTTGGAAAGTGTTTGAATTTGGATTTGTTGGAAGTTTGCGCGCCAAAATAGTTGAAGATTGTTTGAGCCGACCTAAGCCTTAGGTCGTGACAAGAATTGTTGTTGCCGAGTTAAGTTCAAGCCGAGCCAAAGAGTTTGTGCGAGCTAGGAGGTAGCCGTGCTTTGCTTCATTTGATTTTTGGGTTGAAGTTTGGAGATTTGTTGAAATTTTCGATTTGTTGAAGTTTTGTTTAGATTTATCCGCTGCGTCAGTTTTGGTATCAGAGCCATACTTAGCCAATCATAGCTAAGTTGATTCTTGGAGCCAAATATTTGAAGTTGAAGTTTGAAGTTGTTCATCGTGTTCATCTTGAAATTGCAACAAGAGGGAGACTTTCGATCCATTTCATTTTGGATCAAAGTGTTGGAAAGTGTTTGAATTTGGATTTGTTGGAAGTTTGCGCGCCAAAATAGTTGAAGATTGTTTGAGCCGACCTAAGCCTTAGGTCGTGACAAGAATTGTTGTTGCCGAGTTAAGTTCAAGCCGAGCCAAAGAGTTTGTGCGAGCTAGGAGGTAGCCGTGCTTTGCTTCATTTGATTTTTGGGTTGAAGTTTGGAGATTTGTTGAAATTTTCGATTTGTTGAAGTTTTGTGTTGTTTGAATTATGCCTCCAAGAAGAGTTAGCATCGAGGAGAGGTTCGATGAAAGTTTTGATAGATTGGAGAAATTGATGATGGATTTGAATACAAGTCAAAGCAGAAGGTCGCCAATCTCGGACCATGGAGGAAACCGAGTTTCGCCATTGGTTACAGAAGCGAGGAGGGTGTTACCATCATCTAGTCGTGACAGAAGAGAATCATCAGTTTCGATGAGGAGAGATCATCGTGATTATGAAAGAGGAAGTAGAAAGGATGAGCATGTTCATAGCAGAAGCAATGTTCAGAATCGATATCGAAGCTCATCTAAATTTGAAGAAGATCGTTATGGTGATAGTGTTCATTTTCGATTTCAGGAATCTAGGAGGGATACAGAAATTCCAGAATTCCGAGGTGGGTTACAAGCAGAGGAATTCCTTGATTGGTTGTCAAAGGTTGAAAGAATGTTTGAACTCAACGATATTCCTGAAGATCGCCAAGTTAAGTTAGTTGTTGCAAGCTTGAGAGGTAGAGCTATGGACTGGTGGCAACAAACTAAATCAACCAGCGAGAGAATGAAGAAATCTAAAGTTGTCAAGTGGGATAAGATGAAAAGGATGATGAAAGCAAATTTCTTACCCTACAATTATCAAACTCGTGTTAACCAACAGTTGCAGAAGAGGAATCCAGATAGTCAAGGGAAGGGTATGGTTATAAGACCCAGCAATCAGTTTGATGGCGTTCCTTACAGTAGAGAAGTTTCCAAGAGAATCAACGAACCAGTTGCACACAGAATCATTACGACGAATGTTGATGACCAAGTTAAGCGCTATCATTATCAGGAGTCTAACCATCGAAGTTTTGAAGGTACAAAGTCCCAGAAGAAACCCTTTGTTATAGAAGAATGTGAAAGTGAGGAAGTGGATGATTCTACCGACAGCGGGACAGAAGTAGAAAAGGAACCGACTAGTCCAATATCGTTCAGCGAGAGTGTTGAAGAATCGGAAGGTAGTGCTGAAACACTGGTTATGTATGAGGCAAGAGAAGAACTTCAATTTCCGGAGGAAGTTAAACCAATGTTGGAAGAGCTAGAAGAGGTTGGTCCTACAGAATCATTCGCAGCCTTACCACTAAAGTTTGATAATGAAGATGAAGAGCTCGAGTTAGAGAACGAAGAATGTAATTTGTTGAGGAGGATTGACGAAGTTAATTCTTATCAAGCACCACAATTTGATAACGATGAAGAATCTTTGTCAAGTAATGAGGAGAGTAATATGTTGAGGAGGACTGATGAATTTGACTTTTATCAACCGCTGAAATTTGATGATAACGAAGAGATTGAGTCAAAGTATGTGAATGTAGAAGTTGATTACTCGTCATTGCCAAAGTTTGATATCGATAGTATGGAAAAAGAAATTGTGTTCGGAGTAGAGGGAATTCATTTGTTGATGGAGGATTTTTGTTTGACACCTGAGCTTATGGATGAGAAACAGCCAAGTATTAATTCTGTGGTTTTCGAGGAGCCTGGGAAAGGTGAAAGTGGAATGGAAGAAAAGGCAGAATCAGATTGTTTATTATCTTTAAGAGAGTTCGTCGATGAAATGGAAGATGATGAGGAGTTGTCAATGTTGATTGAATCCGGAAAAGATTTTGATGTTGAGAACCCTGAGGAGGATGAAGCATTCGAAATATGTGAAGAATGTGGAGATGAGATGTTTGAGGAACTGCTTGGAGAAACCAATCCTGTAATATTGGAAGAGTATGAGGAAATGAGTAATGAATTGCTTGTGTTGACCGAGCAAGGAGCGAGTGAAGATATTGATGATTTCGAGGAAGTTGGATCAGAATTCGAAGAGTCTGAAGTCGAATATTCTGAGGTATTATCAGAAGAGTTACCATCAGTCCAGGACATTCAACCTCATACTGAACTCCGACCAGATACTATTTTACTGCCAGTATCGTATGATCTTGTGAGTCTGAAAGAACAGGAAGAGTTGATACGACAGGAGGAAGAGAATGATTGCCAGTTGAAGTCGTCTGATGATGTCCACCCTGCAAACATTGCCAGTGTCAATTGCTTGGAACCATCTTATGAAAATAACTATGTTGAAGGAGAAGCGAGCAGGAGTTCATTTCAGTCAGGAGAATTTGATACAACACTTCAAGGACAGATGCTAGATGATAACATCTCTGAACGATATACGGAAAGACAAGAATATGAGCATGAATCATCACACTTCTTAGGACGAGATTTCCTAAGTCATTCTATGATTTTAAATTTCCTTATATCGTCTCACATTTTGGATAAGTTTTGGTTCTATATCACGTCTTCCTATTTGCAGAAGCAATATGATATACGACACTATTTTTATGAAGTCCTGTGCTACATGAAGTGGATCTGGCATCTAGTGCTTAGTTTATCCCACACTTTTTCTTACGTCATCTCCCTCAAATCACTTCCTTATGCCGCCTGTCTGATGCCATGTCTGTTTTATTCCAGGCATTCTTTATTTCGAACCATATCGTCAAAGGGTCAAGACAAGATTAATATCAAGAGTGGGTATCACCAGTGTCACATCAAACCAGATAATGAATGGAAGACAGCGTCTCGAAGAAGAAAGTTTGTAAATTCGAGGACGAATTTCTTCCAACCAGGGGAAGATGATGCAGGCCAGCATCATGAGACCTTAGGTTGCTTAAGCGAGCTACGAACTAACCGTGATCACGAGTTAAGTATAAGTCGTGTGCGACTTAACAAAAGGAAGAATGGACGAGTTAAGGAAAAGGAGCTACGTCTTAACAAAGCTAAAGGGACAGGGTTACGACTCAACGGGAGTTTGAGGTGTTTGAGTTTGATGAGTCGTACACGAATCAATGAAAGCTTAAGTCGCTGCCGAGCTAAGGAAGGAGGGCCACGAGTTAACAAGTTAAGGGGGAAGGTAGGCCGAGTTAACGAGACATCGGGTTTGAGTCGTCCACGACCCAAGAGAAGCATGAGTCGTTTCCGACCTAACTGTGACAATCTAAGTCGTTTACGACTTAACGGGATAAAGGACAACGGGTTACAGGAACAAGAGCCTATTTTAGGTCGACCCCGACCTAAGGAAGAGAAGCTACGACTTAAGAGCCTAAGTCAGCTACGACTTAACAAAAGAGGAAGCAGTCACGACCTAACTGAGTCGTTGAGGAGCGCAGCGGGATTGGGCTTGAGTCGGCACGCGCTTAAGTCGGCCATATGAGCTGAGGTGTTGTAGTTTGTTGGCCTTGAGTCGTTAGGTCGTATACGATCTAACTGTTGTAGCCGTGTGGTTGATGAGTCGTGTATCTTGTGTTGTTTTTTTTGAGTCGGTAATGTATATGAGTCGGTCCTGTATGTAGATAAGCTGAGTCGTATGTCTTTGAGTCGTGTAAATTGTGTTGCGTTGTTAAGTCGGCAACGACTTATGATGAGTCGGAGTCTATGAGTCGGCAACGGGTTAAAGGGGTCGGTTGTGTCAAGCTATAAATAGAGGGTGTGTTGTATATTTTGTGGTGGTTGATTTTTGAATAAAATTCTCTTTTGTTAGCTTTGTGCTTTCATACCAATTGGTAGTTGAGTGTAATCTCCTATCTCCTCTTTCGGTTAATCGAGTGCGCTCGATTCAACGATCGTAGAAGCCGATTCACGGAATCTAGTGCACTAGATCAACGTGCGAAGAATCGTAGATCTTTGAACACGGTATAGTGCGCTATCAACGTGTTTGAGATAGCTAGAGTTCGGTATCTTTGGATCAACGAACTTGGGCATTTTGGTATCTTCAACTCACCGATTGCTACATTCCATCGATTGAAGTTTTGTTTAGATTTATCCGCTGCGTCAGACAGCCACAAGCTCATTGTCTTGAGTTGAATCGCGGCGCGACTGTAGGGCGAAGGGGGCTATCTCGTGGTCGAAGCGAGTTGTGTTCGTTCGTGGTTCGTCTGTAAGGTGTAGCAGTGGCTCGAGCTGCAAGCAACAGTAGGGTTTCGTGAAGTTCGAGCTTTGGGCAAGCGGTAACTAGGCTCGATCTAGACTTTAGTCGAGAAACAGGTAATTTTTGTTTTGTTTTGAATATATTAAGAAAGAAAAAAATATAATAACAGAGGAAATGTATTCATATAGATCAGAATATAAAAATGTTGCGGTAGTATGTAAAACAATTTATTTATCTTTATTTAAAGATTTATATAAATGTATGTAAACTGTAAAACAGAAGATAGTCTATATATGGATATGATTTAGAAGGTAGAAATTTAACTGGCAATATAATTTTTTTTCCTAGTATATGAGTAGGTAGTTTTAAAAGAAAAAAATGAAATACACAATTATATACACAGATATTTTGATTCACAAGTTATTTTAAAATAAATTATTAAGATGATTTATTTGTAAGTTATTCTGTTTAATTATTTTTGTAACTTAAGTTGTAATTGTCTAGAAAATTAGTTAACTCAAATTATAAGTTAAAATATAATATGTAAACGATGATAAATTATTCGATAATTCAAAGAGTAATAAATTATGAATCGTTTATACAAGGTCAAAATGGTGAAGAGAATAAGCAGGAATGGAAGTGAATTGCAAAATAAAATCGAAGGTGAGTTAATCTCACTCAGTTAAATTTAAATTTAAATGATTAAATTTAAATAATCGTTTGAATGGTTGAATTTATTGATGTGCTATCGTATGGTATGGTTTGGAATTGGTATTTTATATTGTGCTAATGTCTATGGATGGAGGGAAAACAAGTTGGAGAGATCCAACTGGACCCCTCAACATTTATTTAAATTATTCAATATCCTATGTTGCGATTATTTGATATTCTATGATGAATCATATTGGAATGTTGAATGTTATGGTTTGATTGGATATAATTGGGTATAATGAATTTCCAAAAATATATAAATTGGATTTTGGAAAGAAAATAAAGGAAGTGAATTTGTAAGTAAAATAATTATGGAAATTTGAATAAATTTAAGAATGAATGAAAAAGAAATAAAGTAGCATAAAAATTCTAATAAATAAATCTTGAGTATAGAAAGGAAAATTTTGAATAATCAGAAGATTAGTAAATTCTAAACTTCAGTGTTATTATTTAAAAGAACAAAACATTTATTTAAAATTTAAGATTTAAATTATTTAAGAAGAATAAAGAAGAAATTGGGGAAAAATCTGAAGTTTGTATATTTCAGTTAAAAGATTTAAAATCAAACGGAAAAAAAAAAGTCCATCATTAATGAATTTTGAAATGAATTGAGTAATTAAAGAAATTTATTTCAAATGGAATAAATTGGAAATCAATTTGGGAAATTGATTTAAGTGATTGAAGTTGGAATTTTCTCTGGATAACTAAGTACTTTTTTTAAAGTAAATTTTTAAATATAAGTCAAAAGTTTAAAGTTGTTTTAAAAAGAAAGTTTTGAAAAATTTATTATTTCTAAATATTTAAATTCTAAAGTAAGTATTTTCTTTAGTCTATTTTAGCAGTTGTTATTTAAAGAGTGACTTAGTATTTGTTTTAAAAGTAAAAATCTAGTTTTATATTTTATTAAATAACCTTATTTTCGAATATTCGTATAGTATGTATTTTTAACAAATTTCTTGAAGTAGTTTTAACTTAAATGTTTTAAAAGTATATTTCAAAGTAAAGTGTTTTAAATTATTTTAAAAATCTAGTTTTTTGCTTGGTAATTTCAGTGGAGATAGAAAATATTTGGGAAAGTTTATTCTGAAAAGAAAGATGATTCGAAAACTATTTTCAAAAGGTTGAAAATAGAAATATTTCTTGTGAAGATATTTTTGAGGTTAATAAATAATTTGGAAAATTATTTATTGTTGGATGGTTGTTTGTGAATAATAATTGATAGTTAAATCACCGACTATCAATATTGGACAAATGCGCTGATCGTTTCGAAGAGACCGGGATCGAGATTTGTTACTCGAAAACCACTTCAATCCGGTTTGTACGTTTCATGGGAAACGAGTTTGGATTCGAAGATGGAGCAGTGAAGTGCAAGGGCTAGTCACTACTAATCCTGAGGATATTTCCAAAATGAATGTAGTAGGAATAGTGCCTTCAGTTCCGTTCGAACCCGGGATGGACTTGTATGGATGAATGGTTTCGAGATATCGTCAGGTGGACGATGGGCATTCTAAAGGATATGTTCTAAAATGGTAACGCTTAGCCTCAAGCCTCATCAAATGGGAATGACAAAAAATCGGGGGTTATGCAGCAAGGCTAGGTGGGTAGCACCCAAGCAGGGTGAGGTCATCCCTGCCTAGATGTCCCTTTTATTCGGCTTAGTGGGCGGTCGCTGATCCCAACCGCGGGGTGATCTCACTGGGGATTATCCAGTAAGGGGTAGTCCCGGTCTTGTGTTGCAGGGGAGCGGGCGTACTCCTCGGTACTGTGATCTAGGCCACGTACTGTGACAGGTGGTACCCCAGTGCCTAGTCATTAGTTGGAAATCCATTCTCCCTACGAGCCTTGTACGAGTTTTGTTTGTATTACCCACTCTGTGGCTAGTAGCTGGAATTTAATAGATGTAACTATTTCGGCTATTTTATAAGTATTTTTATATAGAAACTATTGTAATATCAGAGGATTTCTATAAAAATTGTTTTAGCTATCGTAAGGTAAAAACCGACATGTTTATTTGTGGCGTGGTCTTACGAGATGCTTTTGTTTTCAAAAGATTTTTGAAACTTTAATAATCAATTGAGTGTGATTTTCTGACGCTGGTATTCCAGACTGACTCGGGTGTTATTTAACTGTAATGCTCGGGTCAGACCGAGTATTATAGGATACAGGATATGATGATGTGGAGCTTAGGAGACGAGTTGGATGACGATACGTACTCTCGTACTTGTTTTATATATATATATATTTCGCTATGTTGAGTAGCCTGTGTATCCAGTTGTATGTTATTGTTGTTGTTGTACTCTGATGATGATGAATGTATTAAACAGATATGTATTTGCTTTTGTGTAAAGATCATGTATTATCTATTATATTTTACTTCGCTGCGATGGTAAGATTCTGATGTTGATTTCTATTTTCTTATTCTACCTCTTCTTCTTTATCCAAAATGGTTCGTATTTCTGTGCAACTTGAGTTGATTGTGTAGAATATTGTTGACTCAAGGGGTACGGATTTGCGGGTCGTTACACTTGGTATCAGAGCTTAGTTTGGCGATAACCTTGGCTCTGGTGGGTAATTACTCAAATAGAGTCCATAGTACTCTTGAATGAGTTTGAGTGTATTAATAAATATTAGCGCGTATTTGTTAGTGAATATAAATTGTTTTAATATTGTGTTGATTGATTTATTGAGTGGCATATGAACCTTCGTCGACACAGTCTATACAACTGTATCGAAGGGGTTTCTAAACACTTGAATAGAACAATCGACACGGTATTGTTTTAAATATGGGTGAATGAAATAATTTTACCCAAAAATATATTTTGGTATAAGGAAAAGTTCTTCTTAAACTATTTAGCTAATATATGGTTGCTTGGATGTTAGAAATAATGGTATTTAAATTATTATCCTTATTGTATGGAAAATTTAACTAGAAATTGAAAATATAACCAAAGATTAAGGGAATAAATTCATTATAAAATGAAATTTATAAATATGAATTATAAATGTAAATTATAAATTGAAATATAATTAAATGGGAATTAGTATAAGCATAAACTATACAAATGCATAGTAGCTAAATTTTAATTAAAACAGAATTTGAAACTTTAAAACCCTAGAGATTTTGGAAGTATTTTAAAGATAAATAGTAGCATTGTTGTTTTGGGGGTATTTCTGAAAGGAAATTGTTTCAAATAAAAGTTTGGGAAGGGATATAGCATTAAATTCACTTCAGTCGCTGGAAAATAACATCGGTGATGACTGCAGCATCATCGATGTTCATTTTCGAGTTTCTAAGTGACAGATTGCTACCAAATTGATTTGTTCAGGAAAAACCTATTTGTTTTTGAAATTTCAAAGGAAATTTGTCGAAAACAAAAAACAAGGATTGGTTTAACTTTTGAGAAATGTGATTTGAGATGTTGAAGATTTCAAAATAATTTGAAACCAAAAGCCGGGTGTTTGAGAATCCTGATGCGATAGGTTGTAAGCCTATAAATTGAGATGATTTGTAAATCAGGAAGGAAACATAAGCTTTGAATGTCGAAATTTAAATTTAAAGGGAAAAGGATAAAAAATGAAATTAACTTGGATTGGGAAATAAAATTTAACTGGATTGAAATTAATTGAATAGGCTGAATATAATATCCAATTATATTCGAATTAAGTTGAAATCGAATTGAGTTAAATAAATCCGAGCTTAAATAAAATTGAATTGGAATATAAAATTCAATTGAATTATTGAAATGGAATTAGATTCTTACCTGAATAAATGAAAAATAAGTTGAATAAGGATTGGATTGAAATGAAAAAATCAGAATAACTTATAAAGGAATTAAAGCCCATGGTAATAAACATTTGCTTGGGTTATAAATAAGCATAAGGCTTGAGTTAAAAATAAAAGAAGAATATATTCAAGCCTAGAATGAATGGAATTGTGTAAATAATAAGTTGTAACTTATAAAATTAAAAAGTGGGATAAAAAAACAAAATAAATATTTTTGATGAATTGAAAAATAAAATGAAAATCAAAACTTGAATTGTAAAATAAATTGAACTTAAGAAAATTTGATGAAGTGATTTTGAGATTAAAATCAAGTTCTGGATTATAAATGGGGGAAAGATTATTTGGATAAAAAATTAGATAATGAAATATGTAATGGAAACCTAACGTAGTTAAATAGAAGCTGAATTGTGAGTTTATGATGAAGTTTGGAAATAAAACTCAAGTTATAAATCAAATTCGACTTAAATTGTTGGTGAAGTAAATGAAATTGAATTGTGAGTTCATGAAATAGGGTGGTAAATTGAAAATGAATTGTGGATTCAGAACTTGAGTTATTAGTTAAAATTCGACTTGAAGTGTTAACAAATTAAAAATAATGGGAAATATGCTGAATCAAGGAAAATGAAATTGGTTTAAAATAGTAATGGGTTGTATTGCGAATAAAATCCAAATATATAGAAATAAATTAGAAATGTCCTTGTAATACATTGAATGAGTTGAATCTGGAAGGTTAAATTTTTATAATAACTAATCAAATGAAATTGTAGATTTAGAATGAGATTTGATTGTGTTAGATTTAAGTTGAATAGAAAAGAAAATTTACTTGTAAAATGAATATGAGATTAAGTATAAAAATTTGAATTAAATGAAGTAAGTTAACTTAAGCTAAATCGGTGGAGGAGAATTGAAGTGAATTCAACTTAAACTAAGTTTAATAATATTGGATTGCATTTAAATCAAGTGAAAATAAATTTTAATCGAAATAAAATTTGGTAAGTTATAGATAATATTTAATGGAATGAAATTCTTAAATAAATAATTGTAAACCATTTAAATTGTAAAGGGATTGAAATAACTTGAGACAATAAGAAAATAGAATGTTTCAAGTTTACTAGAATGGTTTTAAGTGAATGCGGATAAGAAATGAAACGCAAATGAGTGGATCGTGAATAAAATTGGAAAGGGATAAATTTTAATAGAATGTGTTGAGCTAGATCAAGTGGTTTTGAATGGAACCTGTTTGAATAATGAAACTATTTTGGTTAATAAAATGAAATGTAAGCGAATGGATTCAAATTTAAAATGCAATGAAAATGAGAATATATGGATTGTGAATAAATTTAAAAACGGAATAGAATTAAGTTTAAATTGAGTTGAAATCAATTTAAATTGGTTATAAAACATAAGTACTTATTTATTCACGTAGATCTCGTCATATTGCATAGAATAAATTGTCATTTGATGTAAATGGAAGTAATTAAGATGCCATGAATTGATAAAAGTGAAATAGAATTGATTTTGAAATCAATTGAATTGAATATGAGCTTGCTTGGGGTTAAAATAAATTGAAGGTAAGAAATAGTATCGTAAACCATTAAAATTAAATGAAATGGCGTATGGATTGGTTGAAACAAATGCGTAAGTGTTAAAAACCATATAAGTTGCTTATAAACATTGTCTAGTTACATTGCTTTTAATATTCATGTATTGTAGTTGTTTAAAAAGAGTGAAATGTTAATAAACTTCATATATATGACACTTACATGTTTAAATTGAGAAAGAACAGGTACCTGGAAGCCGTGTGGCTGGATTTGGTTGCGCTAATTGCTAAAATAATAAGCCGCTTGCTTATAAATGCTAAATAAGGTACGCCTACGCAATAAAAATAGGAAATATGAACTGTTTTTGGTTTTTCTGACCGAGTGGGTCGATGTATATATATTTATATCTCTTGTCAAATTGCAAAAGCTCCTCCGTACAAAGGAGACTGTGCCAAAAAAATTCAGAAATTTTGGGAGTTAGAAAATTTTAGAAAATTTTGGAAAATTTTGTTAACAACAAAACGATTTCAAACTGGAAGTTGAAATAAATTAGTAAATGAAACTAATTTAAAATAATGACATGAATTAGTTATAAATGGCAAATAAAATTCACTATATTTAGAGTTGAAAATAAATTGAATTCATATGCTAATGAAAGAATCAATTTGAATAGAAATAGATATAAACTAAAGTGGTAAGGTGAAAATAAATATAAGGAACATATTTCATGCTTATACTAACTTAAGAGGGAATGGTGAATTCTTAAATGAAAAATTGATGTTACAAATATATTCTGAGTTGATATTTCAATGAATAAATATTGACATATTGTAAGGAAGTAGATAAAATGTTTTGAAAGTTGTGATTGGATATTAGTGGTAAGCAGGGTATGTAGGTAATATAAAGGGAAAAGAGAATTGATTTAGGTTTCAGAAGATGAATTTGTAATGCTCGAAAAAAAAGTATGTGTTTAAGTTTATATATGAAATTTGATTGGGTTTTTGGATCGAGGCACTTGGCCTTTTGTTTTCTTTTGGAATTTAGGAGCCCGTAGAGGCCTTTTGTAGTTGTACGAGCTAGCCACGCAAAGGAGATGCTGGCGAAATTTTTGGAAAATTTAGAGAGGTAGAAAAATTTTGAGAAAATTTTGATAATTCAAAATTTGGTTTAAATTGAAAATTGAATGATTTAGCAAGTAATAGTAGTTGAAAACTATGGGAGAGTAGAGAAGTTAAAAAGAATGATAATGGTCTTTTATAAAAAGATAGTTGGTTAGATGTTGAATTGTTTGGTTTTGGGGATAAGTAAACGGGTATTGGACCATTCTTCATAACTAGTAATTTCGGGGACGAAATTCTTTTAAGGGGGGAGGAATGTGACGACCCGGAATTTTCGAGCATTTAAAATCGGAATATTTAATTGGTTTTAAATATTCAATAGAGTAATTTTAACTTAAATTACGAATATCACAATTTATTTGATAATTGAATTATTAAATTAAATAAGTGAAGTTGGGTAAATTGTTGAATCGGGAGTTTTAAGACTACTAAAAATAATTTGAAGACTTGGAAAATTTATATTGATAATACTGAGAATAATAGAAGCTTTAAAATTGAATTTAACAATGATTTGTTCGGTTTTATAATTTTATCGTTTTAAATTGAATTTAAAAATAGCCTTCCGAGGCACAGTCTCGAAATTCGACGAAGCCAGTTTCATTGGGTCTGTAATATTGAATTATTATAGGATTTCAAATTTCGTATTGATCGGAGTTAGTGTGTGAGTGTACGATTTATAAACGCACTGAAAATTTAATTGATAATAATCTAATAAAATTTAATTAAATTAGTCAAGCTTCTTGTGTACGCCACTTCCCTTAACTTTAAATTGTGTCCATCCTTATCTTTTTTCGTATTTGCCAAAATCAGTTTGAAAAATAAAATAAAAATTGTCGATCTCTTTAAGTCGCGTATCCCTAATTCCTTTTCCCCTGTTCTAAATCAATACCAGTAACGAAAAGGAAAAAATGAAAAAAAAGAGAAACTTCTAGGTGAAGCATTTTGCCGCGTTTTATAATAAAATCCTCTCCCTCATTTTCGATTTTGACCAAAGCCGATCCTTTGAAAAAAATAAAAATAAAAATAAAAAGAAGGGCCGAGCCACTTTCGTTCCAAAATCATATCTCGTTCATTAATAAGAAAAGGGGGAATTTAAAGATCAAAACCCCAAATTCACGAAGTCGACCGTGTCAATTCTTTTCGTCGCGCGTTCAAGTCGAGCACGAGCTCGTTCAGGAGCGGCAAACTAGGGTTGGGGTTGCAGCAACAAATAAAGGGGCGCAGTTTCATCGGCAGTTGACTCGAGGTCACGGCCTCCTCGGCGTGTGCGCGTAGGTACTGCGTGACGATGGGAAGTGGGGCGACGCGGCAGCGACGAGCTCATTGTCTTGAGTTGAATCGCGGCGCGACTATGGGGCGAAGGGGGCTATCTCGTGGTCGAAGCGAGTTGTGTTCGTTCATGGTTCGTCTGTAAGGTGTAGCAGTGGCTCGAGCTGCAAGCAACAGCAGGGTTTCGTGAAGTTCGAGCTTTGGGCAAGCGGTAGCTATGCCCGATCTAAACTTTAGTCGAGCAACAGGTAAATTATGTTTTTTTTTGAATATATTAAGAAAGAAAAAATAATAATAGAGGAAATGTATTCATACAGATCGGAATATAAATATGTTGCGGTAGTATGTAAAACAATTTATTTATCTTTATTTAAAGATTTATATAAATGTATGTAAACTGTAAAACAGAAGATAGTCTATATATGGATATGATTTAGAAGGTAGAAATTTAAATGGCAATATAATTTTTTTTAGTATATGCGTAGGTAGTTTTAAAAGAAAAAAATGAAATACACAAATATATACACAGATATTTTAATTCACAAGTTATTTTAAAATAAATTATTAAGATAATTTATTTGTAAGTTAATCTGTTTAATTATTTTTGTAACTTAATTTGTAATTGTCTAGAAAGTTAGTTAAATCAAATTATAAGTTAAAACGAAATATGTAAACGATGATAAATTGTTTGATAATTCAAATAGTAATAAATTGTGAATCGTTTATACAAGGTCAAAATCGTGAAGAGAATAAGCAGGAATGAAAGTGGATTGCAAAATAAAATCGAAGGTGAGTTAATCTCACTCAGTTAAATTTAAATTCAAATGATTAAATTTAAATAATCGTTTGAATGGTTGAATTATTGATGTGCTATGGTGTGGTATGGTTTGGGATTGGTATTTTATATTGTGCTAACATCTGTGGATGTAGGGAAAATAGGTTGGAGGGATCCAACTGGACCCCTCAACATTTATTTAAATTATTCAATATTCTCTGTTGCGATTATGTGATATTCTATGATGAATCATATTGGAATGTTGAATGCTATGGTTTGATTGGATATAATTGGGTATAATGAATTTCCAAAAATATATAAATTGGATTTTGGAAAGAAAATAAAGGAAGTGAATTTGTAAGTAAAATAATTATGGAAATTTGAATAAATTTAAGAATGATTGAAAAAAGAAATAAAGTAGCATAAAAATTCTAATAAATAAATCTTGAGTATAGAAAGGGAAATTTTGAACAATCAGAAGATTAGTAAATTTTAAACTTCAGTGTTATTATTTAAAAGAACGAAACACTTGTTTAAAATTTAAGATTTAAATTATTTAAGAAGAATAAAGAAGAAATTGGGAAAAAATATGAAATTTGTATATTTTAATTAAAAGATTTAAAATCAAACGGAAAATAATAATAATAATAATAAATAAAATTAGTCCATAATTAATGAATTTTGAAATGAATTGAGTAATTAAAGAAATTTATTTCAAATGGAATAAATTGGAAATCAATTTGGTAAATTGGTTTAAGTGATTGAAGTTGGAATTTTCTCTAGATAACCAAGTACGTTTTTTTAAAAGTAAATTTTTAAATATAAGTTAAAAGTTTTAAAGTTCTTTTAAAAAGCAAGTTTTGAAAAATTTATCAATTCTAAATATTTAAATTCTAAAGTAAGTATTTTCTTTAGTCCAGTTTAGTAGTAATTATTTAAAGAGTGACTTAGTATTTGTTTTAAAAGTAAAAATCTAGTTTTATGTTTTATTAAATAACCTTATTTTTGAATATTCATATAGTATGTATTTTTAACAAATTTCTTGAAGTAGTTTTAACTTAAATGTTTTTAAAGTATATTTCAAAGTAAAGTGTTTAAAATTATTTTAAAAATCTAGTTTTGTGCTTGGTAATTTCAGTGGAGATAGAAAATATTTGGGAAAGTTTATTCTGAAAAGAAAGATGATTCGAAAACTATTTTCAAAAGGTTGAAAATAGAAATATTTCTTTTGAAGATATTTTTGAGGTTAATAAATAATTTGGAAAATTATTTATTGTTGGATGGTTGTTTGTGAATAATAATTGATAGTTAAATCACCGACTATCAATATTGGACAAATGCACTGATCGTTTCGAAGAGACCGGGATCGAGATTTGTTTCTCGAAAACCACTTCGATCCGGTTTGTACGTTTCATGGGAAACGAGTTTGGATTCGAAGATGGAGCAGTGAAGTGCAAGGGCTAGTCACTACTAATCCTGAGGATATTTCCAAAATGAATGTAGTAGGAATAGTGCCTTCAGTTCCGTTCGAACCCGGGATGGACTTGTATGGATGAATGGTTTCGAGATATCGTCAGGTGGACGATGGGCATTCTAAAGGATATGTTCTAAAATGGTAACGCTTAGCCTCAAGCCTCATCAAATGGGAATGACAAAAAATCGGGGGTTATGCAGCAAGGCTAGGTGGGTAGCACCCAAGCAGGGTGAGGTCATCCCTGCCTAGATGTCCCTTTTATTCGGCTTAGTGGGCGGTTGCTGATCCCAACCGCGGGGTGATCTCACTCGGGATTATCCAGTAAAGGGTAGTCCCGGTCTTGTGTTGTAGGGGAGTGGGCGTACTCCTCGGTACTGTGATCTAGGCCACGTACTGTGACGGGTGGTACCCCAGTGCCTAGTCATTAGTTGGAAATCCATTCTCCCTACGAGCCTTGTACGAGTTTTGTTTGTATTACCCACTTTGTGGCTAGTAGCTGGAATTTAATAGATGTAACAATTTCGGCTATTTTATAAGTATTTTTATATAGACCATATTATAATATTAGAGGATTTCTATAAAAATTATTTTAGCTATCGTAAGGTAAAAACCCGACATGTTTATTTGTGGCGTGGTCTTACGAGTGTCTTTTGTTTTAAAAAGATTTTTGAAACTTTAATAATCAATTGAGTGTGATTTTCTCATGCTGGTATTCTAGACTGACTCGGGTGTTATTTAACTGTAATGCTCGGGTCAGACCGAGTATTATTGGATACAGGATATGATGATGTTGAGCTCAGGAGACGAGCTGGATGACGATACGTACTCTCGTACTTGTTTTATACATATATTTTGCTGTGTTGAGTAGCTGTGTATCCTGTTGTGTGTTGTTGTTGTTGTTGTACTCTGATGATGATGAATGTGTTAAACAGATATGTATTTTTTTTGTGTAAAGATCATTTATTATCTATTATATATTATTTCGCTGCGATGGTAAGATTCTGATGTTGATTTCTATTTTCTTCTTCTACCTCTTCTTCTTTATCCCAAATGGTTCGTATTTCTGTGCAACTTGAGTTGATTGATGTAGAATAATGTTGACTCAAGGGGTACGGATTTGCGGGTCTTTACAAAAACTTAGTTTATAGTCAAACAAACATCTTTTGTTTAGATTTAAAGTTCTATCAGTTATTAAATCAAAGGATGTGAATTTGTTTGCAAATCTGGTTTGGAAGAAACAAGAACAGAGGTAACTCAATTTGTACAGAAGAAACATATATTTAAACATCAACATACATACACAGGAATGCATTAATATATATATATATATATATAGACACACACATCTCAGACAATAACTAAGCAATATATATACTTAAGTATTTTCAAATTTAAGTTACTCACAGTTTTGGTGAGGATGAACAGAGCTCTAGTTTGATTTTCTTTTAAATCTTCCTGCCTGATGTTTAGTTGAATGATGTTTAAGTTTGTAAAAAAAGAAAAGCTTGCTATATATTTTCTGGTTTGCTATGTGTTGATGAATGAATGAAATAAAGAGGATGTACAAATATATATATATATATATATATGTATAGAAAAGAGTTTGTATAGGGGAGGTTTTATCTGGGTTTACATTGCTGGTACAAATATTATTTTTGATCAGAGATTATACTCTTTCTTTCTATCTTTGGCCAGAGGTTTTGTAAACACAGAAATGATATTTAAACACCTCGAGTTGACTTCTATGTTTGTTAGGATGAAAAAATTAAATGCTAATGTACATTATGTTTCATGTGTACATACTTATCAATTTGTTTCCTTTGCTTTGTTCTTTGACTGGCAGGTTTTACTTCTTTTCTTTGGTGGCTGAGATGATATTAATTATCATTGTCTTACTTCCCAAGCCTACATACTTATCTTTATATATATTTGTGCACACATATTTATTTTGTTGTCTTGTTTCATACTCTTTCATATTTATCCTTTAATTGTTTGAATGCTTGAATATATTTTCTTCTTTACTTTGGTGGCTGATAAGATCTATTTTGTGTACCAGCATTAATTGTTATTGTCTTTTATTTTCTAATCTACATACTTATCCTAATCTTGTTCTTTCATGAACATATAATGTTGCCTTCTTTAGCAAGCCTTCATAGATATTTATATTTCTTTTGTTTAGTCTAATTGCTTAGCAATATAAATGAAGTTCTTTTTTTTTGAAAGGCAAGGAGGGTTGAATGGTCCCTAACCATATTTATTAAACACACAAGCACAAAAAAAAACAAGGAGAGCAAAAACTGGAGCTCCCAAAGAAACACACAGAAACAAACAAGGAAAAAAGAAAGAAAACAAAAGAACAACCATGCAAGAAACACAAAGAAACAAAACGCCTCCCTAATCCATGAAGTCATAAGCAGCATGATGCGAGGACTTCTCCATAACCATAGCAGAAATAACACTGATCAAAGCACAGTCAGTCTTCATTTTATTCTCAAAAACCCTTGCATTTCTCTCTGCCCAAATAACATACACAAACACTTTCAAAATCAACAAGTGCCATAATGATGTTGTATTCTTCCACCTTGTTTTCCTGAACAACCTATTCCACTCAGCATCACCATGTAGAATAGGATCATTGAAACCAGCACTAGTGAGACAAGTTTTCCAAATTTTAGCAGTAACCACACACTCAAAAAACAGGTGGGTAGCATCCTCAGCAACAACATTGCAGAAGACACAATTCAAGTCCACATAGAATCCTCTTGTGCATAATTTAACTTTGGTCATCAGCGCATTCCTGAGGACCTTCCATAGTAAAAAATTCAGGTTATGTGAAGTTAAGTTATTCCAAACTCTTGCATGCCATCTAAACACCGGGTTACTAGCATCCCCCTTCAATGCTTTGTAAATGCAAGCAATAGAGTGCCTTTCATGCTTAGCAGCCCATACATAACAATTACCATCAGAGGGTAACCTGTAGCATTTCACTGAATCCCACAAAAGTTTAATGTTAGGGTTGGAAGTATAGGGTAAATCAATCACACCATCAACACAGTAGTCAAATGCACTAGCATTCAAAGGGATGCTAGTTTGCATTTTCTGCTCAAAGGAAAGCAAGTCATTCAATATCACCCCTCTACCCACCCAAGGATCATAGCAGAACTTTGCAACACAGTTAGGGCTAAGTAACAGCTGGACACGGGGAAGTAACATGCCTCTGAGATTAAGGATAGATCTCCACACCCAACCACACAGAGGAGAGGGAACCATTTTCCAGAAATTTTGATTGCCAAGGTGATGTTTCCTAGCCCACTTAACCCACAGATTAGGTCTGATACTGATAAGATTATCAAAATGCTTAGAAAAGGCTGCTTGATTCCAAGTAGTCAAACACTTGATACCCAAACCACCATATTTTTGTGATTTTTCTAACTTGGCATAAGCAATAGGAATAATTTTGGTTGAAAACATATCTCCAGTCCATAGGAAGTGATTCATAGCTTTCCTGATTCTAGATAAAAGAGCAGAGGGCAAAATAAAACAGCAGCTCAAATATACAGTCATGGCTTGAATAATAGATTTAATGATTGTGGTTCTACCAGCCTGAGATAACTTATTGCTAGCCCATCTGTTCATAGCCTCAGTGATTTTTTCAAAAAGTGGTAAACAAGCATTGGAACCAATTTTCCTAGTGGACAATGGAATTCCCAAGTGCATGGTTCCATCAGGGAGAATGGGTAATTGGCTTTCTTGAAAAATGGTCTGCTTGTCAATGTCATTGAGACCAGCGACCAAGAGGTAAAACTTACTACTATTGACTTGGAGACCAGTGCAATTCTCAAAGGAGGTAAGGATGCCTTTGACACAGTTAACAGATGAGACAGTAGGCTTCATAAAAAGAATCACATCATCAGCAAAGAGAAGAGAGGTAATGTTTGGATTCCTGCATTTGGGATGCCACTCAAATTTATTTAGTCTGACTTGCTTGTTAATCAGCTGAGTAAGAAATTCCATGACAATAATGAACAAGTAGGAAGAAATTGGATCTCCTTGCCTTATACCTCTCTTACTTCTGAAATATCCAACAGTGCCACCATTGTAACACAATGAGAAGGAAACAGTGGATATACACGTATATATCCAACTGACAAAATGGCATGGAAAACCCATTAAACTCATAATACCAGTCAAGGCTTCCCAACAAACAGTATCATAAGCTCTTCTAATATCAAGCTTCATCACAGCTCTAGGAGATACATGGGTACGACCATAACCATTAAGTAGTTCATGAGTGACCAACACATTATCAAGAATACATCTATTGTTCAAAAATGCAGCTTGATTCTCAGAGATCATAGTAGGAAGCACATGCCTAAGCCTAGCAGCAATAACTTTAGAAATGCATTTGTATATAATATTACAACAAGCAATAGGACGAAAGGCATTGAGAGAAGCAGCATGTTTAACTTTAGGCACTGAACACAAATTGGTTGCATTGATGGGAATAGGCAATTTATTATGTGAAAAGAAATTATGTATGGCAGCTAAAAAGTCAACAACAACAATGTCCCAGCAGTGAATAAAGAAGACAGCATTAAATCCATTAGGGCCTCCATAGGAATCTCTCTTTATACCAAACATAGCGTTATATATTTCTTCATTAGTCACAGGGGAAGATAAAAATTGGATATCATCAGTAGACAGAACAGGCATAGGGTTGACAATAGCTCCTGATAAGAAGGGGACCACGTTTCAATGGGGGAAAACAGGTCAGTGTAATGGTTAATGAAGGCTTTGTCAATGTCATCCGACTTGTTTAAAATTATACCATCTTCATTCTGAATTTGGAAGATGTGTCTTTTGGCATTTTTAATTTTTAGGGAGGTGTGATACAAATTTGTATTGCGATCACCATACAACTCCCACTCCTTCCTCAATTTTTTTTTCTACATGCTTTGCTCAGCAACCAAGGCATCAGAAAGACGCTGAGTTAACACATGTTCTTGCTGTGAAAAAATGATATTACTTGGGTCATCAAGCATCCTCCGCTGAATAGAAGACAGCTCTCTCTGCAGGACAGAAGAGTACTTGTTACCATCACCATATTTGTTCTTAGCCCATATCTTTAGCGCTTCCTTGGTTGCCTTCAGTTTATGCTGCAAAATAGACATTTTGTTACCAATTTGGGGGCAATTCCAAACATTAATCACTAAAGGCATAAATTCTGGATCATTGATCCAGGAATTAAAAATTTTAAAACTTGAATTTCTTTTAATGACATTGCAATCAGGGGCTAAATAAACAGGAGAATGATCACAGAGAAGAGGGGGGAGGATATGGTTAAGAGAGTTGGGGAATTGAGTTAGGGCCTTAGTGTTGAGAAAGGTCAAATCCAGTCTACTCATGGTTCTCACACCAGATCGACTTTTGTTATTCCAAGTGAATTTTGGACCAACAAAGGCAGCTTCATGTAAGTTAGAGGCAGTGATAGCAAGGTTGAGAGGGGCAATATCAGAGATTGAAAGAGGATTGCCACCACAGCAGCCATCAGCAGAAAGCATACAGTTGAAGTCACCTAACACAAACCATGGGTGAGATTCCTGTCTAAGATGAGGTAAATAGTTTAGCATAACCTGCCTTGCAGCTATGTGGTTATCTCCATAAATAAAAGTCAGGAAGAAAGAAGTAGAGGTAGGATGATGTAAGGCATGAAAATGGATGAATTGCTTATGGGATAAAATTGTGGTGAGGGTGTAAAAGTTAGGGTTAGAAAGCACCAAGATTCTGCCATATGGAGCCTCATCCAAATTATGATGCACACTCCATACAGGGTTAATAAGTTTTGTGGCTCTGTAGGTAAGATCATGGTTAAGTTTGGTTTCAAGAATGCCAAAAATGCCTAATTTATTCTCGGAGATAATGTATTTAGCTTGCACAAGTTTGATATCCATATGCGCTCATCTAATATTCCATAAGTTCTAGTTAGCATGATATTAGAATTTATCTATATTTACTTATATATTATTGTTTATTTTCCCACTTATATTAATTTCCTATTTCCTCTTATTTTATAAAATCAAATTATTTTTAAACCATTTACTTAAAATTTAAATTCAAATGATTTCACACATATTTTATTTGAATTTGGATACACTCAAATCAATTTAAACTTAGTAAAAATCCGGGAACGTTACAGATTCCCCCCTTAAGAAATTTCGTCCTCGAAATTTGAAAGTAAGGAGACAAAAAAAGAATAGATGAAGAATGTTTCATCAAATCAAACTGAATATCTATTCTGCATTTGGCTTACCAAATCAGAATATCAACAATAGATACAAGAACGAATCTATTTAACATTGCACAAGATACTCGGGTTATCCGGATTTACGAAGTATGCAGGGGCATTGGTTAGTCCGAATTGATAACTAACCATTTGTAGAACATATCCGGACCCAAAATTAGACAGATATATGGATACAATTTCAAAACTTTTAGTTTAGAAACTAAAGTATACCTATCAACCATAGCAACCAGAGCAACCAATTCATCCAAACAAACAATTCTGACCTATTTGGAGTTTATGTCCCATGCAAATATATCAAATCTTCTCCCTAGATCCACTAGGAACCATCGAAGTATTGAAAAAAATGACGAACAAAAGAGATTGATAGAGAAAAGATTGTTTCCTTGTTGTTACAGGGTACTGACCATTTATAGTGGTATTCCCCTGTCCCCTATCTCATCCTCTTCTTACACTCATACATACTATCGGTGGATAGTAAGAGAATTCACTGAGGCATACGGACGGATATCTTAGGGATAGACTAATTCTAGGGTTTACTTCACCCTATCTCTAATGAGCTACCTAATGTGTTATACTCCTGAGCTAAAGTTCAACCTTAGCTCTGATACCAAATGAAAAGATCCTGACTCGGCCTTCGAAAATCGGCACTGAATACGTTTATCTGGTGAGAAATACTCACCTTTCTGGAGCTGAAGATTTTGATTCGAAACTACGGTAACCACAACAGAACAGCGTACAAAAAGCACGATCAATGATTTGAAGATGAGCCAATCCAATTCAGATCTTGAACAGGATAAATGACTAACAAATTACGCGAAATCATGACGATCAAAACTTTAAATAACAACGGAAAATGCGATTAAAATAAAAGGATAATTTCCATAATTTTACGACCACTCCACCCATAACTTGACCAACGTTCCCGGCTCGTCACATTTTTTTTATCTTTTTTTTTATACTACGTACGCATGTGAGTTAAACACGGTGAGATACTTTGAATGCATTCAATATATAATGCACGTCCCTTCCTACCTAAACTAGAATACATGCATGCATATATACTTCCCCTATAAAAACCCAGGTGCCCAAACACGAACACACGCACTGCCTGACTAAAATATTTCCTTTTTTTTCCAGCAAGGTAATATACAATCAAAACTAATATTATCAGTTGTTGTCACGTGAAATGCAAAAATGCAGGTAGCGTTCCAAAACAAAAGACGCAGACTAAGTTGTTCAAGTGGTCACGTGCAAATGATGCTCGGCCTGCACATCTTATTTACCTTTTCTTTTTTTAATTTTCTTTTCAAACTAGAAATGAAATATGCACGCATGAATAACTTAATCCTATTGCATGGCAAGGCTTGTCAAATTTTTCTCCACCCATGCACGCAAATTTTTCTCCACCCATGCACGCAAAGCACTGAACCCCTCTTTTTTTTCTATAATATAGATGCATGCACCTACTGCTTCAGTTTGAAATGTAATAGAGCTCGGTTTCACTAGATGGAGGGAGGAAGGTAGGGTATAGGCCGGCTGGGCCAAGGTGGTGAAGCAGCCGAGTACGAAGTGAACGACAAAAATAAACAAAACAAAAAGAAAGAGGAAGGAAAAATGAAATAACCATTACCTGATTTCCCTGCTCACGAAAAAGAAAGAAGCAAATGGAGATGCATAAATTCTGAGGTGAGGAAATGTGATATGAGGTTTGTATTTATAAGCAGAAGCTTTGCACGCAAGGAAAAGTATCATGTGCAAATCAAATGGGAACAAAAAGGCAAGCAAATATTTTTGCTTTGGTATGTGATGTTGAATTATTGCGTTTATAAGGCAAAAAATATTTAAATCAAATAGTTAATTTCTGCAGTGGTATCTTGGACCACATATCCAAATGTAACGTACATTGATTTGATAAAGGAATGGCAGTAGATCAATTGATTGAGGAGAAGACGGCAAGTATATTTGAAATTGTTCTTGTGTTATATTTAAAAGAAGGACATGCGAAATTTAAGATGAAGAAACTACAATCAAACCAAATATCATTGGATATTTTGCATATGTTGACTGAGTATTTCCAAAAGGGTTTGTATTGATATTGTGGGTTTGTATCTAAAATAGCAAAGTTGCGCAATTAGAGTGGAGAAAGGTTTGGGAATAAATAATTGTACGCGTTTATATTAGTAAGGAAATAAATGGATTTGATAAATGCAAGAATTAAGGATATTGAAACGGCTATAAAGGAAGGTACGAGGTTTTTAAATTAAATTAGTTTGCGTGAATTTATATATATATATATATATATATATATATATATATATATATATATATATATATATATAGGGAAGTAAATTTAATGGAAAAAGAAAAAAACGTAAGAAATATGGGTAAAGAGAAAGGCGCATATAAAATAGGCAAGCAGATAGGAGAATGGATACTGCGCATGACTGCGATTTAGGAGAAAATTGTGTTCAGAAAATGCAAGCAATATTTTTTGTTGAATGGCAAAAATATCTATGGTAATCAAATTTTTAAAGCAATGCGTTGAATTAGAGGCAACATACTTGATTTGAACGCAAGACAATTCCTTCCCTTTAAAAACACATGTCATTGATAAATTTACTCATTTACAGCTAAGGTCATATTTTTAAGAATGTGTACCATATCCGTAATATTTTATGCCCAAATATAACGAAATAACGGATTAAAATTCTATACGTTTTCTTATATATATACATGTTATTTATTTCATCTGATAACGCGCCCTTAAACGCGTAATTAAATAGTTTCTTTATACGCTATAAAAATTTAAAATTTGTTACTTAAATAGAATAAAATTTGTTTATATTTTTTTTGATCTATTTACCATTGACAAAGAAATGTATTATTCAAAATATTACTTAACTTTAAAAGGTATATAATCAAATTTTTTGAAAGGACAAAAGTAAAGTATAAATGTTGTTGCAATAATTTAGTTGAATTAAAAGAATTTGAAATTTTAGCTTAAAAGATAAAATTTAGATGATTTAATCAATTTAAAATTTACCCCAAAGTTATTAATAAAGTGACAAATACTAGTTAAAAAATTTGGGGTGTTACACTCTCCCCCACTCAGAACTTTTCGTCCTCGAAAAGGAACGAAAGAAGGAAAACAAGGAAGAAATATGATAGTAGGGTAATAGTACCTGAAATAAATAATTTCGAATTTGAAGCACGAATGCTCTCCTCCATCTCCCAAGTGCAATCTCGTTCATCAGTGCTCCATTGCACTTTGACCAGGCGAACAAATTTTCTTCTCAGCTGTTTCGTACCTCGATCGACGATACGAAGCGGCTTCCTTTCAATAGTTAGGTCAGGCTCGATGTCCAAACTATCAAGAGCATTTGGCTGGATAATAAGAGATGGATCATGGAGTCAACGACGAAGGTGGGATACATGGAATACGTTGTGTATTCCAGCAAATTTCTCAGGCAAATCCAGTCGATATGCAAGAGATCCAATCCTTTCCAAGATGCGGAATGGACCGATGAACCTAGTAGCAGCTTTCCTCTACGCCCAAACCAAACCACATTTCTTAAGGGAGAAACCTTAAGAAAAACTAAATCACCGACTGCGAACTCCAAGCTTCTTCTACGACGATCCGCGTACTTCTTTTACCTATCCTGATCAATCCTTAACCTCCTCTTTATCCCCTCAACCTTTTTCGAAGCTTCCAAAATCATTTCGGGACCAAGAACTAAGCGGTTACCCGATTCAATCCAGCAAGAAGGAGATCTACAAGGACGTCCGTACAGAGCAGCAAAAGGGGACATCTTAAGACTAGCCGGAAAAAGATAGAATGAGATAGATAGGGAATTAAGATAAGATAAGAATAGAGGATTGGAATTTATACCTGATAACTATTTTTATAGGTGAATTCCACAAGATGGAGATGATCTTCCCAAGATCCTCCATAATCCAAAATACAGGCACGAAGAAGATCCTCTAGAATCTGATTCACCCTTTATGTTTGACCGTCAGTCTGTGGGTGGTAAGTAGTGCTCAGATTCAGACGAGTACCCAAGGATTCTTGGAAAGCTTTCCGAAATTGACTAGTAAATATAGGGTCTCGATCACAAACGATGCTAAGGGGAATGCCATGGAGGCGCACAATCTCCCTCATGTAAATCTCAGATAAGCTCGAAGCCGTACGGGTAGACCTGACTGGAATAAAATGAGCGGACTTAGTTAGTCTATCCACGATAACCCATATGCTCTCATTTCCCCTCCTAGATCTTGGTAATCCATCGATGAAATACATAGAAACTTGCTCCCACTTCCAATTCGGAATCTCTAAAGGCTGCAACAAACCCGGAGTCTTCTGATGATCCGCCTTGACTTGCTGACAAGTCGCACACCTACTCACAAAGATAGAGACAACACGCTTCATACCCCTCCACCAACAAAGCTTCTTCAAGTCATGATACATCTTTGCTACCCCAGGGTGAATGGAAAGTAGGTATTGATGATGTTCCCGAAGTAACTCCTGCCTCAAACCATCAACATTCGGGACACAAATCCGATTGTTAATCTTCAAAATCCCCTTATCATCAATCTGAGTTCCTACCATCAGAACTACTGCAACCTGCCTTACTACGAACAGTCTCTTTCATACTCCTAAGCATCTCGTCATCATCTTGCTTAACCATTATTCGATCCAAAAGAGGATAAGAAACAACAAGCTGGCACAGCAAGGACGTCTTTCTACTCAACGCATCCGCTACAACATTAGCTTTCCCCGGAGTATAGTTGATGTCGAGATCATAAGAAGCAAGAAACTCGAGCCACCGTGCTTGTCTCTGATTCAAATCTTTCTGGGTAAAGATATATTTCAAAGACTGATGATCGATGAAGAGGTCAAACTTAGCCCCCAAGAGATGATGTCTCCAAATCTTCAAAGCAAAGATAACAGCCAGCAATTCTAAATCAAGAGCCGCATAGTTGGCTTCATGTGTCTTCAGCTGACGACTAGCATAGGCAATCACCTTCCCATCTTGCATTAATACTGCCCCCAAACCCTCGCGACAAGCATCGGCGAATACCGTTAATCTCTCATTTCCATCCGGAACTGTAAGCACTGGTGCGGAAGTAAGCTTATCCTTTAACTCTTGGAGTGTCGCTATAAACTTATCGCTTCATATAAACTTAGCATTCTTTCAGGTCAGAGCAGTCAGAGGTGCAGAAATCCGAGCGAAGTTCTCAATGAACCTCCGATAGTAACCGGCAAGGCCTAGAAAACTGCGAATATCAGTAGGAGTCTTAGGTTCTTCCCAATCTTTGATCGATGCGATCTTGACTGAATCAACAGAAACTCCTTCACTAAAGACAATATGTCCGAGGAATCGGACTTCCTCTTCCTAGAAATGACATTTAGAGAACTTAGCCTTTAATTGGTGATTTCGGAGAGTCTCTAAAACATACTTCAAGTGTGACTCATGCTCATCCCTTGTTTTGGAGAAAACAAGGATGTCATCAATAAAGACAAGAACAAATTTATTGAGCACAACGCGAAAGACACGATTCATCAGGTCGACGAAGAACGCATGAGCGTTAATCAACCCAAAAGGCATAACTAGCCATTCTAAGAAACCATTCTCAGTACGGAAAGCAGTTTTGGGAATGCTCTCCCCATCAACTCTAAGCTGGTGGAAACCTGTGCCTAGATCAAGCTGAGAGAAGACAGTGGCTCCATAGAGCTGATCGAACATATCATTGATGCGGGGCATAGGATATCTGTTTTTTCATAGTAAGCTTGTTCAGCTCCCTATAATCAACACACGTCCGAAGGGAACCATCTGATTTGGTGACGAAAACCACGGTTGCTCCCTATTCTGAAAAGCTCAGTCTAATCAGAACTTTAGAGGACAAGTCTTGTATTTGATTCCTTAATTCGATCTTCTCCCACGGTGCCATTCTTCTGGGTGGAAGGACTAGAGGTCGTGCTCCAGGAATGAGATCGATACGGAAATCAATTTCCCTCTTCGAAGGTAGAGAGATGACTTCACCAAATACGTCGGGATGTAGTTTGACTACTCGAGTCGAATGGATATCATCAGGGAAAATATCAAGAGAATAGATGAAGCTACCAACGAACTACTGAGGCAATTTGCACTGGATCTCTAATGAATTTCCAAAATCATCTTTAAGGGAAACAGTTCGAGAACTGCACGAGACATGGGCATCGTGACTATCTAACCAATCACCTCCAAGCAGTAGATCGAAAGCGTCAAACCCCAAAACATAGAAGTCACCAGTGCATTGATAACTACCATGAAAGAGTTTCACATTTCTACAAACCTTATCAAGGTTCGCGGGACCACCGATAGGGTTTGAAACACATAAGGGTACAGAGGAAAATTCGGGAGACAGAAGATTTTCAAATTTATTACAGAGATCTACCGAGGTAAAGCTATGGGAAGCTTCGGTATCGAAGAGAACTCTTACAGGAAAATAATGCAAGGTAAAAGAACTCTAGAGTGTACCTTGAGAATCGTTAGGAGCTGGAGCTGGTGCAGGTGCGGGCTGTGGGGCTGGGGAGGATGCAGAAGTCACCGCAAAGATTCCCGATGCCTTGCCCCTTTTCTGCGAAGGGCAGTCTCTCTTGAAATGTCCTGGCTGAAGGCAGATGTGGCAGAGGTCTCGCCTAGCCGACTGAGCGGGAGGTGGAATTGAAGCACCCAAGGTGGGACAGCTATTTACGTAGTGTCCCTTTTGGTCGCATCGGTAGCAAGTAATGGTAAATAGATCCACAGGCTGCCTCTGGGATGACGAAGACGATGATCCAAGCCCTGGAGTCCTATTCCTCTTATTACGGTAGAAGTTGGACTTCCTTTTCTTAGAATTTCCAGAAGACTGAGATGGTGCAGACTGGGCAGCTGGAGTGGCCCTATAGGTAGCGTTCTCATACCGGAGAGCCATGTCCATCAAAGCGGTGAACGTCCTATGCATGTGGGTAATAAGTCGATCGTAGAACTCGGGGCGAGGACCAGTGATAAATTTCTTGTTCTTCTTAAGCGGGGTTTCTAACAAATTCAGGCCATACTGCCAGAGCTCATAAATTTTCTCTCGTATTCCGTGAAGGACATATCGCCCTACTTTAGATCAATAAAGTCTTGATATAGCTGAGATTTACCCGCTTCGGGCATGCATTTGACCAGAAAGGCCTCCTTAAAGCACGATAAGAGGGATAAGACAAATTTTAATAAACGGAAGAATTGAATCCTAAATTGGACAACCGAAGAAGATACATAAATTGCTTCCATATGAGGTCACCCTCATTAATGTGAGCCGTAACTGATAGCCACCAATTTAAAGCGGCTCCCTTCATCTACCAGGCCGCCTATTGCCTCTGTTGGGCATTTGTGATTTCAAGACAGGAGAAGATTCTCTCCAAGTCTCTCAACCATTGTTGAGCTTCTATTATGGTTTCAGACCCCGTGAACTTAGTGCCACCAAGTTCAGTATAATCCTTGCAAAGCTTAGTAAATCTAATAGGAGCAGCGGGTGGAGGAGCTGGCGCATCAGCTCATCCCCTACCTCTGGTATTTCCTCGATTCATCCTGAGAAATCAAGAATGAATTTAAGGTCAGAGGACAAATATAGAGGAAAATATAGATTAGATAAGATAAAGTTCACTAGAAAGGTATTCAACAAAGGACCTAATTTATATAAGGTGGAGAAAGGGAGAAAGTAGTTGGAAAATTTATTTTAAAACAGGAAAGTTTTATATCAAAATACTTCTTTAAAAACCCTTTTGAAAATCATTTTATACTTTTAAAATACGTTCTCTCACAAGGAACGGATTCTAAGATTTGACTTCACTCATTCTAGGGTATTTCTACCCTATCTCTAATGAGTTTTTTGCTCCTCGGGCTTTGGTTAACCTGGCTCTGATACCAAGTGTAACGACCCACTATTTTGTACCACTCAAATTCGACGGTAAATTAAAACTTGTCAAACTTGAACAGTTCAAAACAATAGATTGTAAATAAATTTGGAGCAAATGAAATCAAATCACAGAATCACAGACATAGAAATCAGAATACTTGCAGCGAAATTAAAAATAACCTAGTGGTTCATGAAGCCACCATTAATAGTCTCAAAACAAATCAAGTTTTACATAGTCTTTAAAACCAAATATAGTTTAAATCGACAGTAGTAAATCTAAATGTTCAATAGTCTTAATTACATAAATTTAGATAAGGAACTGAAAGGAAAATTTTCCAGCGGCTGGAAAGTGATCTATAGAAGTCCTAGCTCCGGGATGAATACTGAACTGCAACTCAGGCTGACCCGAGCGTAAAATAAAACATAAACACTCGAGTCAGGACATACATACTTATACAGTGTAAAATAATTCAAGTGTACTGTAATATAGAGCAAGTAACTTAAAGGATGCTTGGGATCGTCCATCCTCTAAAGATCTGTTAAACTATTTACTATGTAGTAATATTTCGCTATTATAATAATGTCTATTAGTAAAATAAACTTACTTTTAAATAGCGTTAAGGAGTTACCCAATCTCCCCCTTAACACAATAATAGTCCCAGTAGTCCATCCAATATCATAGTCCCTCCTGATCGGGAAGCCACCAGAGGATACCCCACGGGCTACAGGAGAAATCCAAACTCGTACAAGGCTCGGTATGGTAGGTGACACGGCACAACTAGGCAATGCCAGGGTAGATATACCAATTACGCTTCCGGATCGGTGGTAACGCGTAGCTGCTACTACCGCCAACCTCGAACAATACTCCCAAATCAAAGGTGCGGACCAAACAATCAAAAAGTAATAGAACGACATATGAAGAAGAGCGTCCGATCAAAGGTGCTACCTTATTAGTCCATCAATCGCTCCTGTTTTAGCTACCTTATGCCAACTCACGGGAGTCGGGTTCATGTATTTACCTCAAAGGAAACGTCACCACCGTCCTACTTCATTCTGGAATCTCCACCGCGTACACGGTTGTCAAAGTGGTTTTCGGTATCGACAGAGAGTATGCCCATATCCGATCTCGGTCTCTTTAACAACCCACGTTATTATTACCCATGGCTATAAATTCCAAAATAGTTACATTTAAATCAATTGCTATATTGAAAAAGGTGAAGTTACAATAAATCCCAATATACATCCCAAGGTTATACCTTATTTCATTTAAAATTTTGACAAAAATATGGTTTCAACAAAAATTAAACTAAATTAATTTATAAATCATATTTCCAACTTTCAAATAGTCATTTAAATTACTGATAAATTATGATTTTTATAAAGTGTATTTATAAATAAATATCTAACTTCTCTTATACTTTACTTAATAAAAATCAAGTGCAAAAATTTCTATAAATTTTACTTATGATCTAGTTAAATTCCCATATCCAAAATAAATAAATTTCCAATTAATTTCTTACCTTACCTTTGTTTCAAAAAAAAACCGCCTTCCATTCTAAATCAAGTTAAATTTCAATTTCCATATTTTAAAAATCTAACTTTTTAATTCATAGAAAACTTAACTTATATTTATCTGCTTTATATTCAAGTTATACCAAATTTCATAATTTATTTCTTAACTTAAAGTCCACTTGTTTACAAATCCAAATTTTCAAGCTAAATCCATACTTTAATTCCTAATATTATTTACATATTTGACTAGTATAATATTATACATATAAAAATCATTTAAATCCAATTTTAAGCAAAGAATTATTTGAACATTTAATATTTCCAAAATACATATATATATATATATATAACCACGGATCTGTACAATAATTTCTAACCTAGGTTTAGTGATACGGGTACTATATCATTTCAATCCGTAGATTTCAAAGAAAACCGGGTTCTATCATTTCAAACCCGCAATCCTAATTTAAAATGAATAAATAAATAAATGAAATATAAATGCTGTTCAGGCTTATCATTTCAGCCTATAACGATCTCTATTTTTTTTCCAGGGAACTTGCAGTGTGATTAAACAATAATTAACAATAAATAATATAACTGCAAAATATAACAATAGATAATACAACTGATGATGTGTCAATTATATAATGGGGTGTTGACATCATAAGTTTAAATCACAGGCAGAAAAATTAAATAAAATAAATTTACAATTACACTTGTGATTAATTTACAGATATACAAGAACGTTTGTCTGGTGAGAAATACTCACCTTTCCGGAGCTGAATATTTTGATTCGAAACTACGGTAACCACAAAAGAACAGCATACAGAAAGCACAATCAATGATTTGAAGATGAGCCAATCCGATTCAGATCTTGAACAGGATAAACGACTAACAAATTACGCGAAATTCAAGACGATCAATACTTTAAATAACAATGGAAAATGCGATTAAAATAAAAGCATAATTTCCATAATTTCACGACCACTCCACCCCACAACTTGACCAACGTTCCCGGCTCGTCCCATTTTTTTTATCTTTTTTTTATGCTACGTACGCATGTGAGTTAAACACGGTGAGATACTTTGAATGCATTCAATACTATATGATGCACGTCCCTTCCTGCCTAAACTAGAATGTATGCACGCATATATACTTCCCCTATAAAAACCCAGGTGACCAAACATGAACACACGCACTGCCTGACTAAAATATTTCCTTTTTTTTCCAGCAAGGTAATATACAATCAAAACTAATATTATCAGTTGCTCTCACGTGAAATGCAAAAATGCAGGTTGCGTTCCAAAACAAATGACGCAGACTAAAGTTGTTCAAGTGGTCAGGTGCAAATGATGCTCGGCCTGCACATCTTATTTACTTTTCTTTTAATTTTCTTTTCAAACTGGAAATGAAATATGCACGTATGAATAACTAAATCCTATTGCATGGCAAGGCTTGTCAAATTTTTCTCCACCCATGCATGCAAAGCACTAAACCCTTCTTTTTTTTCTATAATATAGATGTGACGCAGCGGATAATACGAAAATTAGAAGGAACGGTGAAAGTAGCAGTCGGTGGATTGAGAATACTGCAAGGCCCAAATTCGTTGATCCGAAGATACCGAATTCTAGCTATCTCTCACATGTTGATCGCGAACGATACCGTGAAAAGAGATCTACAATTCTTCGAGCGTTGATCAAGCGCACTTGATTCCGCGAATTGGCTTCAACGAACGTTGATTCGAGCGCACTCGAATACCGTAAGTGGAAATAGGAGATCACACTCAACTACAAATTTAATGAAAGCACAAAGCTAACAAACAAAGTTTTATTCAACAATCAACCGTCTTACAAATGACCAACACAATGCCTATTTATAGGCTACAACATCTCACGGTTCAACTAAAAGTATCACCGACCTATCTTAAGTCGTCCACGACTCATCACATAAGACCACACGACTCACGACTTAGCTTAGGTCGTACGCGACCTAAAACATCACATATACTCATATATACAACACACGCGACTCAAATCAAGAAAATACCTAAAACACATATATACAGTACAGCGACTTAACAAACAAACAAACAAACAAACGACTCAACTACTAGCGACTTAATATTGCCACGACATAAAATTCAGCGGCTCAAGAGGAAAACTGCTGCATCACTTCACGCGACCTAACTAGGTCGTAGGCCGTATGCGACTTATCTTAGGTCATGAGCTCCCTTCTTCAGCACACTCGTTAGGTCGTAAACGACCTAGAACACTTCCCTTAGGTCGTAGCCTTTTTAGGTCGTGACTCGCAAGCTCGTTAAGTCACGAACTCAGTACAACTTCCCCCTCTGGTTTCCAGCTAGGTCGTAAGCGACCTTCCTTGACTTCCACTATGCCATCTACACTTTCTAACTCGTCATCCTTCACTCCGTTAGGTCGTGAACGACCTAAAGCTTCTTCATTAGGTCGTGAGCAACCTATAACTTCTTCCTTAGGTCGTGAGCGACCTAAGTCTTGTGAATTAGCAGGTTGCGCTGCATCATCCTCCCGTGGTTGACAAAAATTCGACCTCGAATTTTCACCATCTTCTTCCACAACAAGTTCATTTCCACGAAACAGAATTAAGTATTTAACGTTGAAAACATCAGAAGTATGAACATCATCTGGTAATTTCAATTGATACGCATTCTCATTGATTTTCTTCAAAATTTCGATTGGACCAATTTTTCGTGCCTTCAATTTACTATACGTTCCCACGGGATAACGATCTTTTGTCAATACTGTATAAACCAAATCACCTTCCTTGAAATTCACACTTCTCCGCTTCTTATCCGCCAGTCGTTTATATTTTTCATTTGATGTAAGAAACCATTCATAAACAGTTCTGTGGCACTCCTGTAACTCATTTACTAATTCACTAGCCCGTTTAACAATTCCTTTCTGATATGGCACTGTTGTCAAATCTAACGGTCCCTTCGGTATGCTTGAATACACAATCTGGAATGGACTGAAACCCGTACTACGGTTGATAGCATGATTATGAGCAAACTCCGCTTTACATAACTTCATATCCTAGCTTTTCAAATTATCCTTCACAAGATATCGCAACAAATTTCCCAGTGATCTGTTCACAACCTCACTCTGTCCATCTGTCTGCGGATGGTAAGCGCTACTAAAGTTCAACTTTGTTCCCACCATCTTCCACAAGCTTAGACAAAAATGACTCAGAAAACGAGTATCTCTATCCGAAACAATAGACTTTGGTAACCCATGTAAACGATAGATCTCTTTACAGAACAACTGTGTCACATGGACTGCATCTGTCGTCTTCTTACAAGCAACAAAATGTACCATCTTCGAAAATCGATCAACCACTACATAAATGGAATCGTTACCCCTTTGAGTTCTAGGCAACCCCAAAACAAAATCCATGCTCACATCAACCCAAGGTTTAGTCGATACAGGCAACGGCATATATAATCCCGCATTTGTCGTTGTTCCCTTCGAAACCTGACATATATGACATCTCTCCACAAATCGTTCAACCTCTTTCCTCATTGACGGCCAAAAGTAAGATTGAGAAATCAAATGCAATGTGTGATCCCGTCCTACATGTCCTTCCTCATGCAACTCCTTGATAATCTTCATTCTCAAGCTGCTATCTGGTATACATAATCGATTTCCTTTAAATAGAAAACCATCCACCAACACAAATTCATCAGCACTCACCTCCTTGACTTTTTCAACAAATTTCATAAAGTAAGGATCTTCTTCAATCTGCTCTGGCAATAATTCAAAACCTACCACCTCTACCTTCATTGTCGTCAATAAATGGCTCCTCCTACTCAAAGCATCAGCCACACGATTCGTCACCCCTGATTTGTGCTTTACAACAAAAGTAAACTGCTGCAGATACGCGACCCATGAAGCGTGCCTAGCTGAAATTTTGTCCTGACCTTGCAAATGCTTCAAAGCTTCATGATCCGTATAGAGAACAAACTCCTTCTGAAACAGATAATGTCTCCAATGCTTCACTGCTTGAACAATTGCGTAAAACTCAATATCATAAGTGTTATATCTCAACTTAGCTCCAGATAACTTCTCACTGAAATAAGCAACTGGTCTTCCTTTCTGACTCAAAACTCCACCAACCCCAACCTTTGATGCATCAGTATGTAATTCAAACAACAACTGAAAATCCGGTAAAACTAGAATTGGCGCGGTCGTCAATAGAGTCTTGATCTTCTCAAAAGCAACCCTTGCTTCTTCTGACCACTCAAACTTCTTTCCTTTCATGCAATCTGTTACAGGTGCCATCACACTACTAAAATGTGGAATGAATCTTCGATAGAAAGATACCAATTCATGAAAACTCCTCACTTCAGTAATTGTCGTTGGCTGTGGCCAACTCCTGACAGCTTCTACTTTACCTTCATCCACTTGAATGCCTTCCTTCGACAGAACATATCCCAGAAACAAAACACTGTGCGTCATGAACACACACTTCTTTGTTGCAGCATAAAATTTCTCCTGCCGTAGAATCAACAATACTTCACGCAAATGCTGGACATGCTTTTCCATACTCCCACTGTAAATCAAAATACCATCAAAGTAAACTACCACAAACTTCCCAATGTATGGTCTGAAAATCTGGTTCATCACTCTCATAAAAGTACTCGGTGCATTCGATAAACCAAACGGCATAACCAACCATTCGTATAAACCTTCCCTGGTTTTGAAAGCAGTCTTCCACTCATCACCCGGTCTAATGCGAATCTGATGGTATCCACTTTTCAAGTCAATCTTTGAGAACACAACAGATCCACTCAACTGATCAATCAAATTATCGAACCTCGGAATGGGAAATCTGTATCTCACAGTGATCTTGTTCAGAGCCCGACTATCCGTACACATCCTCCACGAACCATCCTTCTTGGGCACCAATAAAGCAAGCACTGCACAAGGACTCAAGCTCTCCTGAACACGCCCCTGTTCTAACAACTCCTCCACCTGCCTTCTCAGTTCCTCATGCTCCTTAGGACTCATCCTGTAATGTGGTTTGTGTGGTAATACTGCTCCTGGGACAAGATCAATTTGATGTTGGATATCCCTCAATGGTGGCAACTCCATTGGCAACTCCTCAGGAAACACATCACTGAATTCTTTCAATACTGGCTTTACTTCCTCTGGGATTTCAACGGATTCAGTCGTTTCACGTCCAATAAACAAAAACACCTCTGGACTCTCCTCTACTTCTTCAATAAATTCCTTCAAAGTCAATAAAGTCTTCAGCTCATCAATCTCTTCTGACTTGCTTTCTCCTTGTTGTCTCTTCTTTGGTACTAAAATGATCTTGACACCTTCAAACATAAAACTGTAGCTATTGGTCCGACCGTCATGCTGCATTGCTCGATCATACTGCCATGGTCTTCCCAAAAGCAAATGACAAACATCCATCTCCACCACATCACACCAAATATCGTCTTTATACTTCTTCCCAATAGAAAATAGAACTTGAACTCGCCTGTCCACCTTCACCTCTCCTCCTTTTCTTAGCCACGCTAACTTGTAAGGATTCGGATGTTTCTCCGTTTTCAACTTTAACTTTGTCACAGCTTCGGTAGAAATAATATTGTCACAACTTCCAACGTCAATCACAAATTTACCAACCTTCCCCAGAATAGTGCACGTTGATTGAAAGATGTTACTCGTCAACCAACTACTTCTTCTTCCTACTTCGGTATCAAACAAGATCTCCTCATCATAAGATTACATCCTTCATCTCCCGACGCAACATCCTGTTCATCCTCCTCAGCTGGACTAGTATAACCTTCCCCAACATCCTTACGTTCAACTTCAGCAATCATAGTTCGCTTCTTCGGCTTCGGACATTCATTACTCTTGTGAACCACTTCCTGGCAATTATAACATTTGAAACTGTTGTTGACCTTCGCCTTCACAACTTCATTCACAACTGGTTTACTGACAGATTTAGAAACATTGGAACTCCCACTAACACCTTTGTTCTGAATATTGGAACTTGTAAACACACCACCTCCACGTCTTCCCTGCTTCTCCCAAGCCAACGCTTTCTGATGTGCTTCTGCTACAGATCTAGGATCAAACATATTCACCATACCTTGAATCTGCATCCTCAACCCTCCAACAAATCTAGCAGTCAGCTGTTCCTCTGTCTCCATAATGTCATTTTGAGCAATCAGTTGATAAAATTCGTCAGCATAATCATTAACAGTCTTCGTCCCATGCCTCAGATTCTGCAACCTCTGATACATGAGTGATTGATAATTGTAAGGCAAGAATGTAGCCTTCATTAACTTCTTCATCTTCTCCCATGACTCAATCTTCGACTTCCCCATCCGTTCTCGTGTAAGTTTGGTTTGCTGCCACCATGCCATAGCTCTCCCCCTCAACCTAGTAGCAACCAACTTCACTCGACGATTCTCTGGTACCTCTTTGAATTCAAAGATCTCTTCAACATTAGACAACCAATCCAAGAATTCTTCTGCAACCATTCCACCCTTGAATTCTGGAATTTCCATCTTCATACCCGACTCCCATCGTCGATCATCCTCAACATCCCGATATACATTTCGTACTTGGTCTCGATCTCGATAATGAATGCTAGCTCTATCGCCCTCTTCATTAAAATCAAATGTATGTCTATATCGATCTCGACCTTCAACATCCCTTCGATCACGCATGTCTCTTCTACTATATCTCTCTTCATCTCTATATGGTTCATCCTCAAACTCACGTGGAGTTCTTCTCTCTTCATGGCCATAGTCATGGTGGTCTCTTTTCGGCGAAATTCATGTTTGTCTTCTTTCTCAAAAAGATTGTGGAGACACCCTTCTCGCTTCCGTAACCGATGGCGAAACTCGGTTTCCTCCATGGTTCGAGATTGGCGATCTCCTCCTTTGACTTTGATTCAAGTCATTCATCAGTTTCTCTAACTTCCCAATGCCTTCATCAAATTTTTCATTGATACGTTGTTCCATTTGCTCGGTTTCTTCCCTTCTATACAACGCTTCAACATTTTGATGACGATTAGCTCTCCTTGGTAGCATGATTGAATCAACACAAACACTTAAACTTCACAAATCTTCAACTCAAATTTGAACAACAAGTCACGGCCACCACTAGCTCGAACAATATGTAACGACCTAAGGCTTAGGTCGGCTCAACTCAAACAAAGCACGGCTCAAACTCTCTTCACCTTGGCGCGCAAAAATCCACGGCCAAATTCAAACACTTCAATTTCAAACTTCTTTGGCTCCAAGACTCGGCTTAGCTATTATTGGCTAAGTCCAGCTCTGATACCAAACTGACGCAGCGGATATTACGAAAATTAGATGGAACGGTGAAAGTAGCAATCGGTGGATTGAGAATCCTACAAGGCCCAAATTCGTTGATCCGAAGATACCGAATTCTAGCTATCTCTGACACGTTGATCGCGCACGATACCGTGAAAAGAGATCTACAATTCTTCGAGCGTTGATCAAGCGCACTTGATTCCGCGAATTGGCTTCATCGAACGTTGATTCGAGCGCACTCGAATACCGTAAGTGGAGATAGGAGATCACACTCAACTACCAATTTAATGAAAGCACAAAGCTAACAAACAAAGTTTTATTCAACAATCAACCGTCTTACAAATGACCAACACAATGCCGATTTATAGGCTACAACATCTCACGGTTCAACTAAAAGTATCACCGACCTATCTTAAGTCGTCCGCGACTCATCACATAAGACGACACGACTCACGACTTAGCTTAGGTCGTACGCGACCTAACACATCACATATACTCATATATACAACACACGCGACTCAAATCAAGAAACGACCTAAAACACATATATACAGTACAACGACTTAACAAACAAACAAACGACTCAACTGCTAGCGACTTAATATTACCACGACATAAAATTCAGCGACTCAAGAGGAAAACTGCTGCATCACTTCACGCGACCTAACTAGGTCGTAGGCCGTATGCAACTTATCTTAGGTCGTGAGCTCCCTTCTTCAGCACACTCATTAGGTCGTAGACGACCTAAAACACTTCCCTTAGGTCGTAGCCTATTTAGGTCGTGACTCGCAAGCTCGTTATGTCGCGAACTCTGTACAACTTCCCCCTATGGTTTCCAGCTAGGTCGTGAGCGACCTTCCTTGACTTCCACTGTGCCATCTACACTTTTTAACTCGTCATCCTTCACTCTGTTAGGTCGTGAACGACCTAAAGCTTCCTCATTAGGTCGTGAGCGACCTATAACTTCTTCCTTAGGTCGTGAGCGACCTAAGTCTTGTGAATTTGCAGGTTGCGCTGCATCAAAATGCATGTACCTACTGCTTCAGTTTGAAATGTAACAGGGCTCTATTTCACTAGATGGTGGGAGGAAGGTAGGGTGTAGGCCAACTAGGCCAAGGTGGTGGAGCAGCCGAGTAGGAAGTGAACGACAAAAATAAACAAAACAAAAGGAAAGAGGAAGGAAAAATGAAATAACCATTACTTGATTTCCCTGCTCATGAAAAAGAAAGAAGCAAATGGAGATGCAGAAATTCTGAGGTGAGGAAATGTGATATGAGGTTTGTATTTATAGGCAGAAGCTTTGCATGCAAGGAAAAGTAACGTGTGCAAATCAAATGGGAACAAAAAGGCAAGCAAATATTTTTTCTTTGATATGTGATGTTGAATTATTGCGTTTATAAGGCAAAAAATATTTAAATCAATTAGTTAATTTTTGTAGTGGTATCTTGGACCACATATCCAAAAGTAACGTACATTGATTTGATAAAGGAATGGCAGTATATCAATTGATTGAGGAGAAGACGACAAGTATATTTGAAATTGTTCGTGTGTTATATTTAAAAGAAGGACATGTGAAATTTAAGATGAAGAAACTGCAATCAAACCAAATATCATTGGGTATTTTGCATATGTTGACTGAGTATTTCCAAAAGGGTTTGTATTGATATTGTGGGTTTGTATCTAAAACAGCAAAGTTGCGCAATTAGGGTGGAGAAAGATTTGGGTATAAATAATTGTACGCGTTTATATTAGTAAGGAAATAAATGGATTTGATAAATGCAATAATTAAGGATATTGAAACGACTATAGAGGAAGGTACGAGGTTTTTAAATTAAATTAGGTTGCGTGAATTTATATACATATATATATATATTGGGAAGTAAATTTTACTGGAAAGAGAAAAATAAACGTAAGAAATATGGGTAAAGAGAAAGGTGCATATAAAATAGGCAAGCAGATAGGAGAATGGATACTGCACATGATTGAGATTTAGGAGAAAATTGTGTTCTGAAAAATGCAAGCAATAAATTTTGTTGAATGGCAAAAAAATCTATGGTAATCAAATTTTTAAAGCAATGCGTTGAATTAGAGGCAACATACTTGATTTGAACGCTAGACAATTCCTTCCCTTTAAAAACACATGTCACTGATAGATTTACTCATTTACAGCTAAGGTCATATTTTTACGAGTGTGTACCATATCCGTAATATTTTATGCCCAAAATATAACGAAATAACGGATTAAAATTCTATATGTTTTCTTATATATATACATATACGTTATTTATTTCATCTGATAACGCGCCCTTAAACGCGTAATTAAACAGTTTCTTTATACGCTATAAAAATTTAAAATTTATTACATAAATAGAATAAAATTTGTTTATATTTTTTTGATCTATTTACCATTGACAAAGAAATGTATTATTCAAAATATTACTTAACTTTAAAAGGTATATAATCAAATTTTTTGAAAAGGACAAAAGTAAAGTATAAATGTTGTTGCAATAATTTAGTTGAATTAAAAGAATTTAAAATTTGAGTTTGAAAGATAAAATTTAGATGATTTAATCAATTTAAAATTTACCCCAAAGGTATTAATAAAGTGACAAATACTAGCTAAAAATCTTGGGGTGTTACAAAAATTCTCAAAACAAAATACCTAATATCAGTCTGAAAGCAAACACAATAGAGATCCCAAATACATAGAAGTCTAGATACATAAATCACTAATGTAGAAGCCATATCGAATAGGAAATAACTGGATCAGAAACAGATGAATAGATAGACAGATAAACTCCAAGAAAACTCTAGCTCCAGAAGGTGAGTCCAAAGCTGTCACTTTCAGGCTGACCCGAGCGTAAAGTAAAACACAAAACACTCGAGTCAGGACATACATACTTATACAATGTAAACCAACTCAAGTGAACTTTAATAGAAATGCATAATAACTTAAATGATGCTTGGGATCGCCCATCCTTTAAGGATCCGTTAAACAATCAATTTAAACAGAAATAAACACTATCATAGAAATGTCTGTATTAAAGTAAACCATGCAACTAACCGTGTAAATGTGAATAGGGTAGCGCAGAGCATAAGTGTCGCTCACCTCTAGTCACAATATCAATTTGAAGATGTGCATCAAAACAATCACTAGGAAATCAAACAACATTCAGAGATGTATACCCGTGGTTATAAATTTCAAATGGTTTATAATTTCGAATTAAAATCATTCATTTAAACCATTAAAAGTGAAGTCATTATACTTACAAATCAAATATTCAATTCTCAAAATTCGGCCTTTTCTGAGCTCATTCATTCACTTAAAACTCATAATCATTGAAAATTTCAGCCTTTCACGACATTTAGAAAATGCCGTAGGTAGTTACATTTGAAAACAATTCAATTCAGAAAAGACAACATTTAAAAACTGCTGTAATATATCGGTTTTAGTTTAAAAATAGTTAGATTCAGTAAAGACGGCATTTACAGAAATGCTATAATAGTTTAGGTTTCAAATAAAAAGCTTTAGTTCAATTCAGCAAAGACAACATTTACAGAACTGCTGTAATAGTTCAATTTTAGTTCAAAATCTTATTTCAGCCAACTGCAGCACTTAATAAGTGCTACAATAGCCCTTCCATTAGTTTTAGCCCTTTAGTTCACTTCTGTGACTACAGCACTTACAAAGTGCTGTAGATTCATTTATGTCAGATTTTAGTTCATTTTAGAAACGATAGCATTTCTGAATAGTTACTAAAAGAATTTCCAAATTTATAATAGAATTTCAGCAACGATTAAATTTCAATTTAAACCATTTTTAACTTATAAATTTCATATTTTCCACTTTAAAAATGGTCATTCAAATACCCTTTAACTTATGATTTTTATAAAGTAAATTTCACAAATAATATCAAATTTCTTAATGCTTCACTTATAAAGATTAATGTACAATTTTCCCTATTTTTTTTGCATTTACTTTACACTTTAACTTAATTAACCATTTCATAAATTAAATTAAATTTCCATTATATTTTCTTAACTTAACCTTTATTTTAAAACAAGTTTCACATTTCCAAGTTAAGTTATATTTCAAATTACATTTTTAAACATTCATTTACTTGACCATTTTAATCCATAGAAAAATCAATAACACTTTATTAAGTCATTTTAGATTCAAATTTAAGTCAATTTATCGTATTTTATTTACTTAACTCAAACTCCATTTTAAAAAAATTACAAATTTCAAAATTAATTTATATTTCAAAATATCACTTAACTATTTATTTATTTCGCTTATCTAACTTATAGAAAAATCACTAACACTTTATTAAATCATTGGTATATTTAATTTAGACCAAAATATCATAAATTTACATTTTAAAAGATTTAATTTTTTACAGAAAACTTTATAAAATAACCACAGGTCTGTATATTACTTTCTAACTAGGTCAAGTGAAACGGATAATATATCATTTCAATCCGTAATTTACAAAGAAAATCCGGGTTCTATCATTTCAAACCCACAATCCCAATATAAAATAAAATAAATAAAAATCGTTCAGGCCTATCATTTCAGCCCATAATGATTTTTTCCTATTCTAAAGTCCGTTCGGATATGTATCATTTCAACCCATAGTGATTCTATTTTACAGGGAACTTACAGTGTGAGAAACAGATATAAATAAACAGTATAGCAACATATGGCAATAATAGATGAAATGACAGGTTTATAAACATGGTTAACATCATATGATTCATATCATAAGCAAGTATAACATAATATAACGTTTCTACACATCCACTTGGGTCAATTTATAGTTTATATAAGTATAAATGTCATGAGTGTATACACACACCTTTTTACGCTGGAGCTAGCAAATCAAAGCACACAAATGAATACCAAAAAGCACGATATCACGACACAACACGACAATGAGTCAATTGGAGAGAGAGAGCCAAGATATGATCTTGTAAACAACCCATAAACAAGATAGAACAAAATAACACATGAATATTATTAAAACAAAATACATAGAAACAAATTGAAATACGAAGAAACAAAGACAAGACCATGCCTTTACCATTCAATTGCTCGACCATAGTGGGGCATACGCTTGGCTATGATGTGTGTTTGGGTCAGCTATGGATCAATATGGATCGGCTAGCAAGTAGTGGATGAGTGGAAGTTAAAACACAAGAATACAAATGGTCAAGGCAACAAAAGAGTGTTTGGGTGCAACAACAAGGCCCGGCCTTGCATGGATTAGGCTCGGCCTTGGCATGAGCAGGTCTAGTGGTGGCTAGAGCAGTGGCCAGAGGTAGGGTAGGAGCAGGTGGTGGCGGCTAAGGGGTGGCCATGGAGGAAAATGAAGGGGTGGTGCAAATTAAGGCGCGATTATGGCATTTGCACGGAGTTTGTGGGGTTTTTGTGGTGCAATCTTCAAAGATAGGTCACGGCCTTGCATTTGTCAGTGGAGAGGAGGGTGATGAGGCTATGGATGGTGGTAGGGTTGGTCATGGAGGTGGTGGAGGGGCTATGGCCGAGCAAGACAAGGAGAGGCATGGCTAAATTTCAATGGAAAAATCAATAAAATGAAGGGAAAAAGTGGAAAAAGAAGAAGAGGGCATTACCAAAATTTATTAGATCTAAAATGCCATGAAAATGAAGTGAGAAAGATGTGTTTTCACTTGAAAATGAAAATAAAATCTCACGGCCAAGAGATGTGGTGAACGGCTAAAGAAGGTGAGAAGGCAAGCATTTGTAAAGTCAAAAGAAAAATAAAGAGTTTTTGCCTCTTCAATTTACCATTTCTTTAAATCAAATAAAAACAAAAGAAATTTAGTAAGTGAATTAGAAACTGAAAACAAAGTGAAATAAAATGAAAATAAATAAATATTTTCAGAAAAATAGAAATAGAAATAAAGAAATAGTTTATTAAATTAAAACTAGACTTGAAAATTACAAACAAAATACAATTAACTTTGGAAAACTATAATTATACTTTCAAAATGTTTGAAAAATAAAATCTTGCAATAAAAAACAAAAAAAAACAAAGTGAAGAGTACATAGGTAAATATTCTTAGGAAAAGTAAAAAGTAAATAAAGAAAATAGTTTAAAATATTGAACTAGAATTAAAAATTATAAACAAAAATACAGCTAGTATTGGAAAAATTCCTACTATACTTCAAAAATGTTATAAAAATAAGATCTATACATAACATGTCATATTACACATATAAATAAAAATTAGAACATGATTTGACAAACAAAATATTACTTATATAAATTAAAATAAACAATTTTGTTAAATAAAACAATTTACATATAATAATATAAAACGCATAACTTTCACAACATAAATCGGATTTCAACGAAACGAAAAGCAGTATTCTTAAAATTTAATTTATTTTCATAATAAAAGATAAAATTCAAGAATTCAAATATTTAAATTTTAAATTTAAAAGTCAAGGTTTGACCAAATTGACCAAAATCCACATTTTTGGAAAATATTCTATTTATTCATGTTTGAAATTATAATTCACATAAAATCAAAATTTATATTTAAATAACAAAATTTATTCATTTTAATAAATAAAATAAAGTTATTAAATCAGGAATTTCAGTTAAAATAATTATAAAATAAAAATAATCACAAAATACAGGGTTGTTACACTCTCCCCCACTCAAATCTTTTCGTCATCGAAAAGGAATGATGTACGGAAACACAGAAAAAAGATAGAATGAAATAGGATTAAGACAAGATGACAAATTATACTTGATAACTGTTGTTAGAGGTAAGTTCAACAATGTCGAGAATATGAATAGTTAGAAGAGAAAATAGGTTGAAAGACAAGGATGAACCATTATTTTAAAGCTATATAAATTTCAATTATTTGAAAGGGTAAAATAAATGATCAAAATATTCTTTATATAATACTTTATCAAAATACTTTTATAACTCGATGTATTAACAAGTTTATCCTCATTTCTGCAGACTCTGGCCATGCGTTGATCAGGCGCAAAGCTAGATATCTCCAGGTACTTAGTAGACTTGTTTCAATACACATTGAAAATACTTGAAAAACTTTTAAAAACAGATATGGAAAGTTCAATCCAAACAAAACAAACAAACCAAAACATGTCGATCATGGATCGTGGTTACATAATGGTTACGCCTGGATCCCCCAGGAAACATCTGTACCCGTAGGCTGGCTACCTCAGCCCTGCGATTACGCCATGAAGACTAGTAGTACCGCAGATACACAATGGTAACGCCTGGATCCCCCAGGAAACATCGGTACCCGTAGGCTCTCGCAGCCCCTGCTGATTACGCTACCAAGCGACCCAATAGATCGCAGATACACAATGGTTACGCTTGGATCCCCCAGGAAACATCCGTACCCGTAGGCTCTTGCAGCCCCTGCGAATTACGCTATGTAGTCGCGCTCAAAAGAAAAACCATGGAGATCGCCATGGTAGGACACTCGAGTATCACATCTGGAAAACCAAATCAGAGAGAATAATATCGATAGAATGAATCCACGATGTGGCCACAAAGTGGATATCAAGGAGAAGGCACTTTCCATATCATTACTTCGAAAATATGTATCATATAGTATCTTTTTCAAATCACTTTCAAATATCATACTTATGTAAAGTCCATTATAAATAAGATTCCGTTTTCAAATTGAATACTTTCCAAATCAATAGTATATCAAATCACACTTATATAGACTTCGATTATATAAGATTTCTCTTTCCAAATTGAGTACCTTTCAAATGAATAGATTTCAAATCAACTACATACCAATACAAATAAATTTTTTATAAGTTCGGCACTCCCAAATCAAAGTATTTAGTAAAATAAGGTTCTCAAATTTCAACTTGTTTCAAAATCCATACAGTTTCCAAAAAATAATATACGATTTCACCAAATCATTTCTTCCAAATTAAATATCCCCAATTTCAAAGTTTCTCAAATAATAGGTTTAGAAAATAATCCTGGTTTCCAAATCAATAAAATTTAAGTCAAACAAATCCATTTCCAAAACCATCAAATAAATACTGGGTTTTACTATCCAATCTATTTTAAAAACCAAATATCTTTTTCAAAGTCAATTATACCCAAAATGATTTCCAAGTTTAATCCCTTTAAAACCTTTAAACTATTTATTTTCATATATGAAAAATACAATTTACCGTTTTGAAAATTTCTTAGCTTTAAAAATTAAACCTTGATTTGGAAGTGCTCGAACTTTCAAAATAGTCGGAGAAACCAAATTTCCCAATCCAAGAGTTGGAAATCAGCAACAAATCAGTAAATCAATTTCAATAAATAAGGTTATACCAAAAAAATATCTGAATCTCGAGGACTGAACACCGGCTTAATTAATATCTTTTCAAATATATATATATATATAATATATATATATATATATATATATAATATATATATATATATATATATATATTCATATCTCTTTCGAATATCAAACCATACTTCAAAATCTGAAATAAAAATTTGGTTTCACAAAATCACTAATATTGCAAAGCTACTAGAGTAGCCTCTCCCCCACTCAGAACTCGAAAATCAATGTCGATGATGCATGCATTCATCACCTAAATTATTTTCCAGCGACATAAGTGGGTTCTGAACTTTGATTTTCTTGAAATTTCTTTGAAATCTCTTCGAAATCATTGGAATTCATTTGAATACATGTAACGTCTGCGGATTTTCGTTGCCGAAAAACCGAGATGTTATGGGTTTTAAAAAGAATTTAAGAAAAAGAAAGAGAGAGAAGAGTAGATAAGAAGATAGAAAAAGAAAATAGAAAATTTGAAAAATAGAGAGGGACAGAAGAAACAACAGAACACAAAAAGAACAACATCAGAATCTCACAATTCGCAGCGGAACAACATATAGTAATAAATGAATAATCTTTAAACAAAGAACTATATCAGTTATTACATTTCATTCATTTCATTACATCATATCATCAGAGTGTACAACATCATACAACAACAAACAGTGCAGCGGAAAAGAAATACTATATAAAAGTACTACGCCATGCCATCCAGCTTGCCTCCAGCAACTCCTGAATATCCAGAATATCCTGATAAACCTAACTCTTAACTGCCCGTGTGGAAATTGGTGGGCACCCAGAGTTTAGGAAGGAAAACAATAAACTCCGAGTCAGTCATGTGACTGGTGTGAGAACTCAAAACAGTTTATTTACTTTAAAATCAAAATAGAGGAATATTTTTAAATCAATTCGCAATGCTTTTAAAAATGAGACTACCATAAGGCCTCCCGCACACACACACACATGCAAACGCAGAATCGGAGGAGATTTCTCCTTATGATAGTCAAAGATGCTTGATACGCATTTAAAATAACATTTGATATTATTACTAGTGCATAGTGTAGGAAAATTCATTACTAAAATAAAGATATAAATCTTAGCCAACATAGACATTTCGAACTATGCCTACTATAGCTACTATCCAAACAGTGTTGCGACACCATAAGTGAATAGCAGGTTCTACAACTAATACCGTACAAGTTTCGTATTGAGAATTGGATTTCCAACAAATGGTCAGGCCAAGGAACTTCCCATTGCCACATGAGAATGCCTCTGGATGGACATCCCCGAGAACCAAACCGGATCTCTACCAACACAAGGCCGGGTTACATGTTATATTTTTTTTTTATTAATGAAGGCAAGGGTGTATATTTATAGGAAAAGCAAGCGTAAACACTATTCATTTCGGAAATTTCGGACTCCGATTTAGACGTCGTAACCAGCGTTTCTAAGGTTTACCCCACGTTCCGGACACAATGGAACAGGTTTCGAAAGCTAATTCGGACATCTGTGCGAGTTATGGCTGTAAACGCTCAATTTAAATTAAACCGATTTAAATCGATTTCTAGGCGTTTTAATTTGTACCGGACAAACCGTAAATCCAATTGACTTGAAATTTGAAACTTTACAATAATATCACATTACGGATCCGATGAAACTAGTTTCGTCGAAATCCGAGACTTTTTGAAAAATGGCTATTTTGACTCGCCAAATTTAAATTAAAAAAAATTCGATGCGTTTCGAGCTGCCACGATCAAACGATAACTCCGATTGACACGAAAATTGAAATCCGGTAATAAATAACTATTACGGATCCAATGGAACAGGTTTCGTTCAATTCTGAGACAGTTCAAAAATTGGCTATTTTCACTAGTCGATTAAATATTAAAATATTCAATTTTCACAAATTAACTTTTAATTCGATTTTAAAAGTTCTAAAATATCTTTCTAACTCCAACATGATAAAATAAAATTTTACAAATCATTTACAATCATATTTAACTCAATTTTCAATTATTTCCATAATTTCACATATTAAATTATCGATTTAATAATCCAATTAAATCCAATAATTCAAATAAAAATTTATTTGACTTAAAAAATTCACTGATAAATATTTAAAATTAATTAAATATTCAAATTTTAATTATCAAAAATTCTGGGTCGTTACAATCTTTCCCCCCTTAAAAGAATTTCGTCCTCGAAATTACAAGTAAGAAAAGTTAGAGAATCTATTAACTTTTCCAAAATTCATAGTTAAACTTCTTATAATAACTTTACTAAGTTTTCAAATCATACTTAGTTATCTTTCAAATACAGTTAAAAGCTATTTTTTTGAGAAATATGAACTAAGGATTTTATAAAATCGTTTAAATTTGGATTTTTGAATATATTATAAAAGTTTGAATATAGGATTTATAAAATTTGGTTATTTTATAAATCAAAAGGATTAGATTGTAACGACCCAGAATTTTTGATAATTAAAATTTGAATATTTAATTAATTTTAAATATTTATCAGTGAATTTTTTAAGTCAAATAAATTTTTATTTGAATTATTGGATTTAATTGGATTATTAAATCGATAATTTAATATGTGAAATTATGGAAATAATTGAAAATTGAGTTAAATATGATTGTAAATGATTTGTAAAATTTTATTTTATCATGTTGGAGTTAGAAAGATATTTTAGAACTTTTAAAATCGAATTAAAAGTTAATTTGTGAAAATTGAATATTTTAATATTTAATCGACTAGTGAAAATAGCCAATTTTTGAACAGTCTCAGAATTGAACGAAACCTGTTCCATTGGATCAGTAATAGTTATTTATTATCGGATTTCAATTTTCGTGTCAATCGGAGTTATCGTTTGATCGTGGCAGCTCGAAACGCATCGAATTTTTTTTAATTTAAATTTGGCGAGTCAAAATAGCCATTTTTCAAAAAGTCTCGGATTTCGACGAAACTAGTTTCATCGGATCCGTAATGTGATATTATTGTAAGGTTTCAAATTTCAAGTCAATTGGATTTACGGTTTGTCCGGTACAAATTAAAACGCCTAGAAATCGATTTAAATCGGTTTAATTTAAATTGAGCGTTTACAGCCATAACTCGCACAGATTTCCGAATTAGCTTTCGAAACCTGTTCCGTTGTATCCGGAACGTAGGGTAAACCTTAGAAACGCTGGTTACGGCGTCTAAATCGGAGTCTGAAATTTCCAAAATGAATAGTGTTTACGCTTGCTTTTCCTATAAATATACACCCTTGCCTTCATTAATAAAAAAAAAATATAACATGTAACCCGGCCTTGTGTTGGTAGAGATCCGGTTTGGTTCTCGGGGATGTCCATCCAGAGGCATTCTCATGTGGCAATGGGAAGTTCCTTGGCCTGACCATTTGTTGGAAATCCAATTCTCAATACGAAACTTGTACGGTATTAGTTGTAGAACCTGCTATTCACTTATGGTGTCGCAACACTGTTTGGATAGTAGCTATAGTAGGCATAGTTCGAAATGTCTATGTTGGCTAAGATTTATATCTTTATTTTAGAAATGAATTTTCCTACACTATGCACTAGTAATAATATCAAATGTTATTTTAAATGCGTATCAAGCATCTTTGACTATCATAAGGAGAAATCTCCTCCGATTCTGCGTTTGCATGTGTGTGTGCGGGAGGCCTTATGGTAGTCTCATTTTTAAAAGCATTGCGAATTGATTTAAAAATATTCCTCTATTTTGATTTTAAAGTAAATAAACTGTTTTGAGTTCTCACACCACTCACATGACTGACTCGGAGTTTATTGTTTTCCTTCCTAAACTCTGGGTGCCCACCAATTTCCACACTAGCAGTTAAGAGTTAGGTTTATCAGGATATTCTGGATATTCAGGAGTTGCTGGAGGCAAGCTGGATGGCATGGCGTATTACTTTTATATAGTATTTCTTTTCCGCTGCACTGTTTGTTGTTGTATGATGTTGTACACTCTGATGATATGATGTAATGAAATGAATGAAATGTAATAACTGATATAGTTCTTTGTTTAAAGATTATTCATTTATTATTATATGTTGTTCCGCTGCGAATTGTGAGATTCTGATGTTGTTCTTTTTGTGTTCTGTTGTTTCTTCTGTCCCTCTCTATTTTTCAAATTTTCTATTTTCTTTTTCTATCTTCTTATCTACTCTTCTCTCTCTTTCTTTTTCTTAAATTCTTTTTAAAACCCATAACATCTCGGTTTTTCGGCAACGAAAATCCGCAGACGTTACATTATTCACTTCATATTGGAAAACATTTCCATACTCATTCAATAAGTAATTCACAAATTTTATTTATTTTCAACCTTTGGAAAATATTCAATATACTTAAATCGAATTAAGTATATAATTCATTCTTTAAGGAAATCATTCTCGTAACATACTTATTTGGGCCAAAACGAATGTTGCGTAAAACATTGTTACGACAACCCAAAATCACTAGTATAGGGATTCGAAATTAAAATAGATATATAATCCCAATACTATACAAAACATTTCCTTTCGGAAATCATTTACTATAACAACAGTGTTATAGTCCACCATTTCCTTTTATTTCTCGAAAACGTCTATTTCAACAATAAATGTTGAAACCTATGGTTTCGAATCTCAACACATTTTAAAACATCATTAGATCGTTTTAATTCTATTTAAGACATCTAATCCAAAACATTTTCTTTAACATGTTATTCACTATTCAAAAATGTGAATAAACTTCGTTAACAACTTCATCCTTTTACTCATTTTAACTTAAAGGATTATTCACAGTTAAAAACGTGAATATAACTCCATTTATAAGTTATAACAATTAACTTATCAAAATAAATCATTTGTGAATTTATAAAACAACGTTTATAAATTCCATTTCTATTTATTTTATAACAACTTCCTTTTATAAATTCCTTTATTAACCTATTCAATTTCTTATCTCAATTATAAACCAAAAGTTCATATTACAAGTCAAATGCTTATAAAACGATTATTTTACAAAATCGTTCCTTTAAAGACTTTCCAAATCATAAATCTTATAACTTATAAGATTTATTTATTTAACCAAATCTATTCTTCGAATAACTTCACTAAATTTATAAATCTTACTATTTATAAATTTCATTTATAACTTCACAGTTTATAATTCTATAAATTTCATTCATTTATGAAATTCATTTCCACTACATTCAAACACTTATAAAAACTTGTTTTATAATGTCTATATTTCAATTTATAAATATCCATTTATAAATCTCTTAATATAAATTAATTTATATTATTGTTTTAAAACGTCTTTAAATTCCTTTGTCATTTCATCCTTTTGATTTATAAAATAATCAAATTTTATAAATCCTATATTCAAACTTTTATAATATATTCAAAAATCCAATTTAAACTATTTTATAAAATCATTAATCCATATTTCTCAAAAATCAGCTTTTAACTATATTTCACAAAAACCATAATTTTATAACTTTAAAAATTATAGCGTTTAATTATTTATAATGGATCAATTCCAAAAATATAGAATATTTTCAACAATCACTTTTAAAAAACCTTTTAAAATCCCAAAATTTGGGTCCAATGATGCTACACACCAAATAGTCAATCACGACTACAACGATATCATATATCAATACGAAAATCCATCAAATATCAAAATATCTGAAATCAAATAAAAACTGTTGAGGAATCCAGTTGGATCCCTCCAACCTGTTTTCCTGCATCCAAAAACATTAGCACAATACCAATTTCGCTCCAGTACGAAATTATCGCGGTATATGTTCTTATTAAATATTATCCGCTTAATAACGGCGTAATAGGGTCTCATCCGCTAAACAAAAAATGCGGGAAATCAATAACTGCAATATATACATATGCCAATATATATATATATATTGATATTATATATAATACAAATTTCACTGTTTATGAAATATTCGCGGTATATGTTTTTATTAAATAACATCCGCTTACTAACGGCGCATAATGTCTATTTTAACAATCAATAGATATCAATCAACATTCAAACATGCATTCAAATATTTTAAATCTAACTATTTAAAATAAAATCGAAATCTATTCGATTGAGTGAGAAGTTCTCACCTTGGTTTTAATTTCCGTTTTAGCGATTTATTTCGAATAAAATTAAACGCGCGTTTAATTTTACCCACAATTCTCACTAACTCCAAACGACTCCAAATCAACTCCATCGCGTAGTGCTCGTCCATATGATTCCAACGCAACTAGTTTCGCATTTTTTTGACCTCGTATGAAAAAGTTATGAATTATTGAAGTTTACACGATTTTTAACTAATATAAATTTACAACTTTTTATAATAATTTTTAACCTAACTCTCCTGGGCCGTAGGATTTTGCTTTCCTCATCACAACCGTACGCACCCACTCCCTCTCCCTCACGCAAAAAAACCTCCCTCTCCTCACGTTTACAGCCGAACCCAATTCTCTTCTAGGGTTTAATTTTTTTAACCTTTATACTCGATGAAACTCCATCACGTTGCCGCCACGAGATGCGCCACCCCAACCTCCATGCTCGGCCTCAATCCCCAGGAGCTCGGCCAACCACAAGCCTTGAAAAACATGAATGAAAACCAGACCTTTGTCGACGATTTGCCGCCAATCCGTGCAACGAAACATGATCATAACCGTTGAGATTATAGATCTCAACATGCTCTTCAATGTTGTAGTTGAACGTTTTTGCAATCGATGCATGGATTTGGAGTTATTGAGGGAGGAAGTTAGGACAATTCTGGCCGTTCTTTTCTAGGTGGCGGCTGTAGAATAGAATTAGGGTTTTGTATATATATTTTTTATTTTTTTGTGAATGGTGTATTTATAGAAAAAGCTAGCGTAAACACTATTCATCCCGGGAATTCCGAACTCCGATTTAGGCGCCGTAACCAGCGTTTCTAAGGTTTACCCGCGTTCCGGACACAATGGAACAGGTTTCGGAAGCTAATTCGGACATCTGTGCGAGTTATGGCTGCAAACGCTCAATTTAAATTAAACCGATTTAAATCGATTTCTAGGCGTTTTAATTCGTACAGGACAAACGGTAAATCCAATTGACTTGAAATTTGAAACCTTACAATAATATCACATTACGGATCCGATGAAACTGGTTTCGTCGAAATCCGAGACTTTTTGAAAAATGGCTATTTTGACTCGCCAAATTTAAATTAAAAATGATTCGATGCGTTTCGAGCTGCCACGATCAAACGATAGCTCCGATTGACACGAAAATTGAAATCCGGTAATAACTAACTATTACGGATCCAATGGAACTGGTTTCATTCAATTCTGAGACTGTTCAAAAATTGGCTATTTTACAGTCGATTATTAAATATTAAAATATTCAATTTTCACAAATTAACTTTTAATTCGATTTTAAAAGTTCTAAAATATCATTCTAACTCCAATATGATAAAATAAAATTTTACAAATCATTTTCAATCATATTTAACTATATATTCAATTATTTCTATAATTTAACATATTAATTTATCGATTTAATTATCCAATTAAATCCAACAATTCAAATAAAAATTTATTTGACTTATAAATTCACTTATAAATATTTAAAATTAATTAAATATCCAAATTTAAATTAATAAAAATTCTGGGTCGTTACAATGTGTCCGATCAAAGGTTCTACCTCATTAACCCGTCGATCGCTCCTGTTTTAGCCACCTTATGCCAACTCACGGGTGTCGGGTCCACGTATTTACCTCAAAGGAATCGCCAACGCCATCCTACTTCATTCTGGAATCTCCACTGTGCACACGGTTGTTATAGTGATTTTCGGAGTTGGCAGAGAGTATGATAACTTCTGATCCCAGTCTCTTCAACAACCAAACGTTATTATAACACCGCGGTCATTTCAAAATAATTTATACTTCAAAACCAGAATAAAACATCCATTTCAAAACCATATAAATACGATGTCATTTTCGTTTAAAAACCTAAATCATCTTGATATCATTTTTATATCTAAATATATCCTTTCCAAAATCATAGCACATCCAGAATCTATATACTTTGAAACCAGGCATTTGAAATTATAACACTTTCGAAACATAATACTTTGAAATTTATGACTTTGAACATTTCAATTTAGGTAAACAATTCAATTTTGATACATTTCAAGGCTTTAATATTCCAAAATTCCAAAACAAAATTTGATAATTTAGATTTAAAAATCAAATCTTCTATTATTTTGTTTAAATATTTACAAAATAAATCCATTTTTATTTAAACATAACTCAAATTCCAAATAACTAAATATTTTCTTCAATTCATTTACACTTGAAATAATCATTTAATTCACCTAGACCCAAAAAATCTAGTTATAATAATTTTACCTTTTAAAGAATTCAATCTAATAAATTTCACATCAAACTTTTTGAGTTTAAATTCTTAAATAAATTCGTTTTCAAATAAACCTCCAATTTATCTCCCAACCTCAATTTATTTAAATCATTTTGCACTCTATATTAAAATAAAATTTAAATACTTATTCACATTTTCTTTAATAAAATCAAACTCTATTTATTAAACATAATTTTATTTAACACTCTTATACATAGCTTAAATTCAACATTCAACTATATATGAAAATAATATTTATATAACTTCAAAATCACTATTCATCAAACCATATTATATAAAAAAAATCAAACTTTATTATTGGGCTTATTTTATATAAAAGCATATTTATATATAGCTAGAATCAATAATAAATTTGATGTTTATATGACATCAAAAATCAATATTTATATAACTCGTATATTTCTTTACAAACCATAGAAATCATTTCACAATATTTTTATATATATAGAGACCGCGGTGTCTGTATATAATTTTCTATCCTATGGCCAAGTGATACGGATATTTATCATTTCAATCCGCAATTTAAAAATAAAAATTACGGTTATATATCATTTCAAACCGCAATCCCGAGTGAAATAAAAATGCATAATAACTTGCAGTTTATAATAATATACATACAACATCCATTCAACCAATATCAACAATCAACCATTTATCACAATCATCATCCAATTCAACAGTAGCATCAATTTAGAACGGATAATAAACAACAGGTATTAACTAGCATTTTATATTCAATAATAAATTAAATAACTTTTTGACTGGCAGTTTTATGCAATGAATAATTAATTAACAATTTAACTGGCAGTTTAAATGCAATGAATAAATTAAATAGCAAGATGCTGCCTCCAACCGGTCCTCCAAGATGCTGCCTCCACTTCTCCGGCCGAGCACGAGATCAGTGTAATTATCCTTGATTTTCGGCAAATCGAGATGTCATTGGCACGATGTAAGCGTACCGATTGAAAGCGCTCGGCCTCCTCTACGCGCCGAGCCTTCCTGATCGATGAATCGTGGAAGATCCACCGTTTATCGAGCATCCATACAATGAATGGCCGAAACTAAAAGCCAATTTGTAACGACCCGCTATTTTCAACCATTCGCATCCGCACATGCCGGACTTGAATTGCTCAAAATACCGCGTTGTAAATAAAATTTGGCAAATCTCAGGACATATAGTAAATAAAAATCACAGAACACAGACACAGAGTAAGAAACGCAACGGAAGTAAAAGAAATAGTAGTTCATGAAGCTACTATGTAAATATATCAGAGTTAAATAAAATACAACAGAATAAATAAAGTACAACAGAAGTATCAAGATGATAACCAAGTACAAACTGAATAGAACAACAGAACTGCAGTAGATAAAACTAGATAAGCAGATGATCTCCAGCGATTCCAATCTCCAGAAAGTGGAATCCAAATCTGTGAATAACTCAGGCTGACCCGAGCGTAAATAAAATACAAACACTCGAGTCAGGACAATATATACTTATATATGTAAACCAACTCAAGTGAACTGTAATAAAGTACAAGTAACTTAAAGGATGCCTAGGACCGCCCATCCTCTAAGGATCCATTAAACTATTTACTATGTAGTAATATTGCGCTATTATAATAATGTCTACAGTAAAATAAACTTGCTTTTAAATAGCGTTCTGGGTACCCATATCACCATTCACACATAATAGTCCCAGCAGTCCATCCAATATCATGACATCTCCAACCTAGGTGACTGTCAGAGGATACCACGCGGGCTATGGGAGAAAAACAAACTCGTAGTAAAGGCTCGGTATGGTAGGTGACACGGCACACAAGGCAATGCCAGGGTAGATATACCAATTACGCACACGGGCTGGTGGTAACGCAGTAGCCACATACGCCCACCTCGGAACACACTCCCAATCAAAATCGAAGGATGGCTATCTAATCAATCACAAGTAAGAGTATAGTATCGAAGGAATGTGTCCGATCGGAGGAATGACCTCACTTGGCCCGAGATCGCTCCTATTTTAGCCACCTTATGCCAACTCACGGGAGTTGGGTCCACGTAATACACCTTAAGCACGTCGCCACCATCCTACTTCATTCTGGAATCTCCACCGCGTACACGGTTGTCAAAGTGGTTTTCGGTATCGACAGAGAGTATGCCAGATATCCGATCTCAGTCTCTTTAACAACCAATCGTTATTATAACCCATGGTTATAATTTTAAAATATAATATTTTATACTTAGAAATAAAATATCATTTCAAATCCAAATCTTTATCAAAATAAAGATTAAATCATTTCCAAACCATTTCAATATACAAAAATAGCATATCCTTTCAAAACTCCCTTTTCAAATCATTTCAATGTATCGAAATATCATATCTTTTCAAAACTTCACTACAAATCATTTTAATATCAAACTATCATTTCAAAGATAGTTTATACTTCGAAAACCCAAACTCATTTTTATTTCAAAACTATATTTATTTCAAAAACAATATCATTTCCATTCCAAACATATTTTCACTTTTCCAAATAGTTTATACTTTCAAATTTATAACTCTTTCGAAACCAAAACATTGAAATCATTACACTTTAAAAATCAGAACATTTTGAAATCATACATTTGCAATCATCCTTTAATTATATACATTTACAAATTTATTAAATTAAACCCAAATTTCAATTTCAATTTAATTTAATTCAAACCATCATTTTCAATTCAAATTCAGTTTACTAACAAACCATTTCAAATCTTATCAAATTCAAATATAGGTTTAATCCACAAAATACAATATTCAATCTTTAGTATATTTTAAGGTTTGAATATCCTACCTTTCATAAATCCAATATCATTTAAATAAATCAAATAATATATACTTCAAATATTCATTTATCAAATAAATTAAATAAATCAGAAATCAAATATCCTTTCAAAATATCAAAATGTCAAAATATTATTCAAAACATCATTCATTTTTTATTCATTTAAATAACTTTCAAATCCCTTCATTTTATTTAGGAATTAATTACCATTTCAAACTTACGTTTCAAAAGATTGTATATCAAAAATTAAATCTCTCCATTTAAATCATTTAAAGTCAATTCCTTATATTTATTAATTAAATATTAAATTTCCAAAACTTAAATCCTTCCATTTAAAGCCATATAAATGTCTCTTCATTATCTTTAGAAATTTAACATTTAATTTCCAAAATTTTATCATTTTCCAAATATTTTTTTTTCATAAAAGTTATTAAAACAACAAAAATATAGTTTCCGTAGCACTAAAAAAATGCTACGTAAAGTTATTGTTTAAAACGGTTCATTTGACAAAAGACAGCTTTTAAGTGCTGTAATAGATTTCCTTTAAATTTCAAATAAACTTAAATGTTAAGTTTAACCACTATAACATTTACAAAGTGCTATAATACCCTTTATTTCAATTTAACTTTTTAGTTCATTTAAAACAACTACAGCATTTACAAAATGCTGTAATACCCTTACATTACATTTCAAAAATGCTGTTAAATCAAATTCAAGGCTTCAATACAAATTTCACCAACAGTTAATTTTGATTTAAACCATTTAACTTATAAAATCATAAAATTTCACATTTTAAAATCATCATTTCAATACTCTTATTTCTATGATTTTTATAAAGTCAAATTTCATCCAAAAATCAAATTTTAACATAATTTCTTATTTAAATTAAAGTATTAAATCCCATTTCTTTAATTAATTTTATTACTTAACGATTAAGTTTTAAATTACCAAATTATAACTTATTTCTATTTATTTTACTTAATAAAAATGTCATTTTTTACAAAAGTTCAAAATTTCCCACAATAAGTTATATTTCAAAATTTTGACTTAAAACATTCATTTATTCACATTTCATTTATTCAAAAAATCACTTTTATTTTTATAAAAAAATCATTTTATTCATTTTAATTTTGAATATTATACTTTTACTTTTAAAAATAATTTTAAAACATTTCAGAAAATAATTTATAACTTACGGGTCTGTATATAGTTTGCTAGCCTAGGTCAAGTGATACAGATGTATATCATTTCAATCCGCAGTTTACAAAGAAAACCCGGGTTCTATCATTTCAAACCCGCAGTCCCAAGTAAAATGAATGATATTGAAAACCGCTCAGGCCTATCATTTCAGCCCATAACGATTTTCCCTTATTCTAAAGTCCGCTCGGGTATGTATCATTTCAACCCACGGTGATTCTAGTCTACAGGGAACTTGCAATGGTCATAACTGATATAAATAACTGAAATAGAATGAAATAACAGTAACATATGATATAACAGGTGTAATAATAGCTTTGAAAATCATGTGATAATAATATAGCAGTTATAACTAGATGATACAAGTTACAGATTCAAATGATGTCCGTTTATCAACTATATAAGTACATATTAGTCTGGTGAGATTTACTCACTTGTATTAGCTGGAGATGACAAACAACTACACGCAACAAAGATCTTCGAAGGCACGAAAGCATGAATATGATTTGAGAGTGAAGAGCAAAAGATTAATAGCCTTGGATACATTCAAACAGAACAAATATATATAACATAAGTTTCAACCAAAAATACGATTAAACAATAGTAGAAATGAATGCATAAATCATCTCCAAACCACTTGCACTTGCCTTCTACCACCTATGCTTCAGCAATAGGTCAGAAACACATGGCTAAGGAGTGTGTTTTGATTTGGTTTTGGGTTGAATTGAGTTGGCCAAACATGCATGGTGATGGAGCAAAAGTAGTGCAAAGGAATAAGTGCATGGATAACAACTACAAAGGCAAACTACATAGATACAATGCAACATTAGGCTCGGCCCAAGCAAGACCAGGCACGACCATCACTGTAGTGGGCTGGAGGATGGTGTCGCAGAGGGTTTCAGGTCATCCATGGGTGGTGGAGGTGGAGTAGGTGGCGGCCAAGGGGTTGTTGAAGGTGATGAAGGCATAGGTGATTGGCTATGGTGCATATAGGTGAAGTTTGTGTAGATATTGTTGGATTTGGTCACATGGGTGCATAGCCAGTGGCTTGGGGCTATAGAGGAGGTGGTGGAGGCTAGCTCAGGTGGTGGTGGTGGCAGCCATAGTGAAGGAGGAGCAAGGGGCTGAGCTACATGGAAGAAGGCAAGAGAAAATAACACAAATTCAAAGCACAAAAATGAAAAGGAAAAGAGGATTTTTACCAAGCTTTCTGAGATTATGGGAGGCCGAACCTTTTTCTCAGGTTTGAGAAAGATAATTCATGTGAAAAATTAATAGAAGTCGGCTAAAGGTAGTGAAGGAATGGCCACAATTGAATGCATGTAATGGTTGAAATTGAAAAGGTGGAATACAAAAGGACATAAGCAAATCAATGGTCACAACTCTTCAAATTTCTCTTATTTCATTTTAAACTCTATATAACTGAAATATATATATAAGTTCAGATAAAAATACGAAAATTTAGTAAATAAGCAAAAATAAATAAATAAATATTAATTCTATATAATTTAATTAAATAAAACAGCAAAAATTGCAACTAGTCTTGAAAATATGAAAAATAAATGCATTGAACTTTGGAAAATTTTTGTGTACTTCAAAAATATTTATAAATAAAGATAAGAACACAAAATAAAAATGAGTTCACAAAAATAAATAAATAAATTTTAAATTAATAAAATTTAAATGAAGAAAATAGCAGAAAAATTGAAACTGGGTTAATAAATTGAAATAAATTCAAATAAACTTTAGAAAAATTATATTATCATTTTAAAAATATTAAAAGGAAAAAATATACATAAAATAACATATTAACACATATTAAAATAAAATATGAAAATAGAAATATAATTTATATAATTAAAAATAGACAAATTGTTAAATAAACAAATTATACTCAAAATTGAAATATGCATAACTTTTGCAGTTTAACTCCGTTTTCAACGAAATGAAAAGCAGTGTTCGAGTTATTTCATCTATTTTAATATTAAAAGATCCAATTTAAGATTTAAAATAATTTAAATTTGAATTTTAAAAGTCAAAGTTTGAACAGTTTGACCAAAAATTCACTTTACAGTAAAATATTCAAATTATACTAGTTTGAACTATAAATCACCTAATAATCAACATTTATATTTAAAAATGAAATGTTTGAAATAAAACAAATTTAAATTAATTTAAAAATAAAAGGAAGTCCAATTTAAAAAATATACAAAAATCTAGGGTTGTTACACAATTTCTGGTCAAACAACAAACCAAATCGAAAAACGAATTACACCAGAAGATCACGCACTTCGAGAGCGTCAACATATATTTTTTCTGAATTTTTCTGAGGAGTTTGGATTTTTTGAAGTTGATTATGTATTGTAATTTGAACTGGATAAATTAAGGTTTACAGCCATTGAGCAAGAGGAGCACAGAAGTTTCTGTACGCATAGAAATAAGGAATAGAGGCTGCTAGGGTTTATAGCAGGATATATATAGGCAGATTGAAATAGAATAGATGGATCGGGTTGAATATACGAGCTAACGACAAAGTGGCCCAAAAAGCCCGTTTCGACTCTGGAATGAAATTGCGTCAACCCATATACCAAAATAGATGTTTTTAAATATTTTAAACGCGATGGAACAGGTTTCACGTCCAAATTCCATCGTACGAAGATGTTATGCTAAAATGAATATTTTTCAAATTGATTTTAATTAAATCGATTTCAAGGCGTTTCGCGTTCGTACGATCAAACGTGAGACGACCCGACTTTCCACTCCCGGAAAATCGCATCATCTTTAAGAAAGAAAGGGATAGAAAAGAGAAAAGATAGAGAAGAAGAAAGAAACAACACATCAGAATCTAAACAGCGGAACGAATAAATTATATTAATCACATAATACTTTACATAGTATCATATACATCAGAGTTACACAGCATAATCAACTCATACTAGAGAGTTATAAACACCTATCTAGTTATACAACTCAATACAACTCAAAATAAAAACTTAGAGAACACACAGCGGAATACTCTATAGCTATACGCAGAACCCTCCTGCTTCATTGCTCCTCCAGAATTCGTCAAGCCAACTTAAATCCTAACCTGAATCCCTTGGCTACTCGTAAAAATTTGAGTACCCAAGAGTTTAAGAAAAACAGAATAAACTCCGGGTCAGACATGGGTCTGGTGTGAGTAAACGGTTAAAGTTGCTTAACTTTAAAAATGTTTTGAAAAGAAAAGGTATCACGTAAGACTTCCCACACATAAACATGGAAAAGTTTTTACCTTACGCTAACCAAAACATTTGATAGGAAATCCAATGATATTATAATAGTGTCTAGGGTTTTCAAATAATTATGAAATAGCCGAAATTGTTACATTCATTAAATTCCAGCTACTAGCCACAAAAGTGGGTAATACAATCAAAACCATTGGCACTTATTGGATTTTGGATTCCATACAATGGCAGGGCTACTGGGGTACCGCCCGTCACAGTACGTGGCCTAGATCACCGTACCGAGTATTACTCCCTTCATCCCCTGCAACACAAAGCCGGACCCATTCCTTACTGAACAGTTCCAAATAAGACAACCCCGACGGTTGTAGCTATTCAACCGTCCACACAGCTGAAATAAAAGGGACCTCTTGACAGGGGTAAATCTTACTCTCAAGTGGGGGCTACCCACGAAGCCTTGCTGCACCTCCCCTGTTTTAGCATTCCCGGTTGATGAGGCTTGAGGTTACGGTTACCTTTAGTGAACACATCACTTAGAATGCTCATCGTCCACCTGACGATGTTCTGAAAGCATTCAATCCATACAAGTTCGTTCCGGGTTCGAACGAAACCGAAGGCATTATCTCGTTACACTCATTTTGGAATCACCCTCAGAGTTAACGACAATAACCCTTGCACTCTAAACCACCATCTTGAATCTATAAGGTCTATTCCGTCAACTCATTACGGAATCACCCACAGAGTTATACTGACGTATAGCCCTTACACCTCGAGTCTTCACAAGCTCCACTTTGACTCACGACCTAACGTTATTTGGAATCGATGTGGTTTTCGGATATCCAAATATGGAAACCCGATCCCGGTCTCATCGAAATCCAAAGCGTGTCTTTTAAGTCCAAGTTGTTTTAAAGATTTTAAAACAATTAAATTCAACTATCTACATATACACAGAATAGATAATTCACAGGCCACAATTGATAATCAACATTATCAAATAACAGGTAATTCATATAATCCATATTATAATAGATAATCCATATATCAACATTCCAATTGATAATCACAATTCAACCAAGCATTCATATCACACAACCATACTTATCTCATCACTGAGATCACACAGCATTCAAGACAATCACATCCAATCATTCATAAGCAATGATTAACTCAAACCATAACATAATTAATTTAAAATGAATTAAATTAACTATCTCTAATTAATTTAACATGAATTAAATTAATTACCTAATCACTTAATTAATTTAAAATTAATTAAATTAATTACCTTCATCACAATATCTTGCTTAAATAAACATTAGTTAAACCAATTACTAATCACCACCCTAAATAATCAACCATGATTAATCAACTCCAAATCAAATAAATAATCCTTAATTATTCTCATTAATCATATCAATTAATGAACCTTAATTAATCATACTTAGATTAATTGCTTTTAATTAATCAACTTAAATACAGTAATTAATTATTCTTAATTACTTCTTAATTACTTTTAATTACTTTATAAATTCATTGATTTATTACACCAAGTAATAAACCTTTAATTACTCTAACAAGTAATTATTCATTTAAAATTACTTCCCAATCAGTAATTTACCTAACTTAATTACTTCTGTAATTAATCAATTACTTATCTTAAGTAATTAGCCTTACCTAAAACTTATTAAGTAAACATTCTTAATCCTTTATCAAGTGATCCTATTTCATTAATTAGCAAATTAATTAACCTACTTGATTTCAATCATCTCATAAAACATAATCGAGTAATTCATCCTTCAATTACTCGTTAACCAAATTAATCTTTTATTATCAGATTAATTATCTTCAAATGTTAATTAATAATCCTCAATTATTAATCAATCCTTTAATCAAAAGTAATTAATTACTAATTACTTTATAATTAATTAATTAAACTTAATTAACTAATTAATTAACTCTTTATCATTAATTAATAAACTTAATTATTAATTAACAATCTAATTACAAATTAATTAATCCATAATTAAAATTAATTAATTCTTAATTACCATTAATTAACCTAAATATAACAGTTTATTAATTCTTAATTAACTTTTATTATAAATTAATAACCTTTAATTATTAATTAAGGAAACCCATTTAAGACCTAATAAAACCTTTATTAATCAATTACTATTTTAATTAACTCTTAATTACTTAGTTAGTAAGTAATTATAAATTAATTAATCATTTGCCATAAATTAAAATATCATCTTAATAGTTAATTTAATAATTAATTACTTAATTAATTACTTAACTAAACCCTTTTAAAATAATAATTAAATTAATTAATTAACTTAAAATTCTTTAATTAATCAACTAATTACAAATTATAAATACTTAATTATTATTTAAGATGAAATATTATCTTAAATAAATCTTAGAAACCTTGGCTTAACTTAATTCATAAATCAAATTATAGAAATCATTAATTAACCTCCTTTAATTATTAATTAACAATTCCTAATTCAAGAGAATAAATTAACTTAACTTTAATTGTTAATTTTAAATCATTTTACACCAATTAATTTAAAGGAAACATTTACTTAAAATCTCTTTTATATTTTCAAAATAAGATTTGAAATAATAATAAGATTTTAACTTAAAACATTTTACAAGCTTATTTATAAAACAATTAAATTCAAGGTAAGCTTTTAATTTAATTTAAACTATATTAAAGTTAAAACTTATTTTATATTTAAACTAGATATCAGGTTAAACATTAATTTGGGTTCAACCCATATATATTCTTGAATTCAAGTACAAGTGCACCTTCCTTTTTAAAACAAAACTGCCCTCTTTTAAAATTAAAACCGTTTTTAATGTAAAATCAAAACTTCTAAAACAATTGTCCCCAGCAACTCCAAACACCTGAACCCACGCGAGTTCCCGAGCCACAACCAATTTATACACGAGCTTCTACCCGAGTCTTTTACCCTAAAACACGAAATCGCCTTCGAGGAAACAAAGCAACCCACAAAATGAACATCAGACATCTCCAAGTCACCGTGCAACCTACACTGTTGCTCGACCTTCTCTGGTCAACGGCAACACCTCCGGCAAGTTACTCTAGCACCTCGCAACCCTCTACAACCAACAGCACAACACATCAAGCTTTGAATCAAAATTGAGTTCTTTAGGAGACTGAACTCAAAAATACATCACCAGAAAACCCAAAAATTCGTCGCCGCCGATCATCAACAAACGCTACAACTCCGACCATAGTCCACCGACCCACCAACCTTCCTACACTCCAATTTTCACTTCACTCGATGCAGATTTGAAGGCGCAGTGATCAAATTACAGTAGGCTATCAAAACTAGGTTAAAAACTAATCTCTGTCAAATTCGAATTCCATAATGATTTGTAAATCCTTCCATTATTTTTGCGACACTCACTAATGCTTCATCTAACCCCAACCACAATCTCAAATCACCCAGTTACCCAAATCAATAGAAATGGGCAGAAATTCATTTTGCAGAGAAGCCCCAAATTCAGATTCAATACCTTACTAAAAATTGTTATTTTGATTTTAAAAATCATCACTTTCGAAGATGATCCAAGTTGTATATTCCAATCAATATAATTTTAACATTGTATTTTATCAAATATCTGAGTTTTACTGTATTGTCTTGTTCCAGTAAACTAAAAATAAAAATACTTGAACTTGTCATTCAAGACTAGATGCTGTTTAAACCCAATTACATGTTTGAGAATCAAATCATTAAGTGATTTGATAAAAAAATTTGGGTCCTTTGGTTCATTTTAATCTCTGTGCACAAAAATAACAGAGAGGAGCAAATTGATTAGCATGTATGCTCAACACATTCTTATACACAGATCAATTACCATTATATAACATGCGTGCATTAATTATTATAGAAATTAAACAAGCAACAGATCAATTACCACTTAAGCATTTTAAGTTGTTGTTTACTCACCTCAATAAGAAGAAGACAGTGCAGAATTTCGAAAAAGCACAGGAAGCCTCCAAACAGAAATTGTTTTCCAGATTTGCATTTTTTTGAAAAACTTGCTAGCTTATGTATTGCTTCAGATTCCTTCTTAAAACTTGCATGCATCTGAAAATTGATGCAGACATAGGATTTAAAACTTTCTCAGACTCTTGAAAACATGTTGTAGATTTTGTTTTGAGGAGATGATAACAAGTTTGTATAGTTTGTTTCTTTTCTTTTCTTGGAATAGATGGCAGGTTTTGATTTCAGTTTGGGAACATTACATGCATCAGAAACTTGCTTACAGTGTTTGGTGATTTAGGAGGTTACGGATTTTGGTTTTGAGGATTTACAGGCTTTGCAAAAAGATAGTTACAGGAAAAACATTCAGATTTGAAAAAAAATGATTTCTGGTTTAGATTTTGTTTTTGGCAAATCTGAAAATGGATCAAAGAAAATGGAAGGGAGGAAAGGATATAGGTTTATATAGATTTGTTTTAGATTTGCATTATAATTAAATAAAAATAAAAAGAAAATATGACACTTGTCTCCTATGTTACTATTACTTAACACATGTACTTAATATGCATATAAAATTAACACATGTCCTAGTTTATTTTATTTTATCCTAAAAGAAATTTAAAACCCTTTTAAAATTAATTTCCTAATTACCAATATGTTTTTTAATTTTAAAATGCTTTTCTAATTAAATTTCTAATAAACAAATATATTTATATACTTAGAAATGTATGCTAGATTTATAATACAATCTTTAAAAAAGAAATGAAACCAAATATAATTTAAATATAAAGTTATATACAACATTGCAAACTTATTTTTAAATGTTATTTCAAATGCCTTGCATTTATTTTACAAATCAAAATTTCTATAAAAGAAATAAAACAAATCTTATTTTAATTAAAAACATTACCTATGTAATTTAAAACCAAACCATATTATCCTTTATTTAAATATGAATGTATACCTTTAAATTCAAATTTATATTCCTTTACAAAGTCTAATTTAAAAATCAAACCTAAAATAAATTTAAATCAATATAAATAATTATTTTAAAATAAGCTCATTATTATTTACAAATAATATATTCTATTTTAAAATCAATTTAAAATACACAACTTTAAATACACAGATATAAATGTAATTTAAACACACTTATAAATTTTGAAAACAATATATCAATTTAGAATTGGTTTACACAATACAAAATAATTATTCTTAATATAAAACCAATTTATAACCAAAATTAAAACATTACTTGGTTAATTATTCTTGAAAATAACAATTTATCAATTTCAAATAATTTAAATTAAGAGATTATCAGCTTTTTAAACTCCTGGAAATTCCGGGATATTACAATCCTCCCCCCTTAACAGAATTTCGTCCTCGAAATTTAAAACAAAGATAATCCAAAGTTATATTTATTTCAACCAATTCAAACATCCATAACATCCATATACTATCAGTCAAACAAACAATTTCATCCAAACAACCAAATTAAATAAATAACACTAGCTATCCGGACACAGATCCGGATAAACTTCCTAAATTATCTCGAGTTTCCCCAGTATAGACACAGGGATACTCGCTCTACTAAATCCAAACTAGCTATACTTATAAGCTACTGAGTTCCTACTCAGCTATATCTATAATCTACACAAGATACCAGACCATAGACAAGACTGATCAACTACTAAAACTCACAGAACTACTGATCTCAAAACCAGTGATGACCCAAAAACGTACTCCCTCAGAGACACGTGAAATATTTTGAATTCCAGTCTTCCAAACTGGAAATTCAACTTTCAAACCAAAACACTGATCCCAGAAAACTCAGAAGAATCCAATATACCTTGGAGATCACCTCACAATCTCACCAATTCTTATAGCTTCCTTTACCAGAGGAACCCTCAACAACATCGAAGTCTCCAACTTCGAATTCCAAATTCTTCCGTTACTTAACCTCAGAACTTGCCGGATGATCCGGCTGCCTACAGATCCTTCCCGATCAGCTCAACCTTTACTGATGCTTCTACAAACAAACTGGATCAACTCACAATCTGATCCTCACAAGATCAATCCAAAAATCAAAACCAAATTCTACTATTAACAGAAGAACAACTTCTCCTATCCAGAAAAGACAGAACAGAACCACTCACCAACTTGCCTCAGATTCTGAAAATACCAGTAGAAACTCTCTAATCCAAAATACTGCAACATCCAGTTGCTTCTACTCAAGCACAACAGCCACCTTGCTTCCGCTGCACAACTCTGATTTGGAGCAGATGAAAATGCAGACTAAACAACACATCCCAATAAAAAGGTTCAACAGGAGTTCCAAGAAATACAGAGCTGCTATACCAAACAACCCATCCTAGGAAACAATCTTCTACCCAATTGAATCACTGGTATTACACCTGACATCAAGTCGATACAGAACTCAAACTCCAATGCGGAAAATCTCTAACTTCCCTGAAGATATATCCAGAAAAATCTTCAGCAATCCCAAAACTCCTACATCCTCTAGATAGGCCACAAATCCAAGCAAAGACTATCTAAGATAATCATCAAACCATCGCAAGTCACTTTTGCGATCAACCCAAACCAAATCCAAGTAAAACTGTTCTCTCTTTACCAAACAGAACAGCTTAAACTTAATTAGCCAACCCATCGAAGAAACGGGTCCACTAATCTGCTTCTGATCTCCATTTCAGAAAAACTATTAAGCCAAAAGATCTCTTGCCAACACCGCGAACACTCCAAACTGCACTGCTAACACAGATGCTAAAGACTTCTTATCCCAAGTTCTTGGAGAAACTCAGACCTCCAACCAAACACAAACATCTTGCATAACTCAGCTACAACTCTGAAGCAGACACACTTCCTTAAACTTGCCTCGAAAGAAAACATCTTCAGAGACATCCATAGTCACTGCATCTCATCACGCAGCTACTACTTCCTGAGGTTGCCAAGATATCATTACTCGCTTCTGCCTAACCAACAGATCCAAATTCTCAGAAATCCGCACTCACGAGCGCAATCAAACTTACAATTCAAAGATGAACAACGAACCTTAACAGGTTTCCTTCAAAGATCAAATGAAGTCTTACACCAATTACAAAGATTACTCGAGACAGTATTAGGTCTACAGTCTCGACAAATACACTTCCAACCTCAACATTCAAACTCTAACCAATGGCAGTTGTGTTACACACACCACTACCTCATCTACCTTTATAACTTATATTGGGAAACCCGAACAGGTAACCCAACAGATAGGTAGAAATATATATATATATATATATATATATATATATATATATATATATAGTTATATATAAAAATTACAAATACGCTCTCTCAAGAAAGACACCACTACAGAGCCTAGGTATTCACTCAACCTAACGCTCTGATACCAACTGAGATGACCCGACTTTCCACTCCTGGAAAATCGCATCATCTTTAAGAAAGAAAGGGACAGAAAAGAGAAAAGATAGATAAGAAGAAAGAAACAACACATCAGAATCTAAACAGCGGAACGAATAAATTATATTAATCACATAATAATTTACATAGTATCATATACATAAGAGTTACACAGCATAATCAACTCATACTAGATAGTTATAAACACCTGTCTAGTTATACAGCTCAATACAACTCAAAATAACAACTTAGAGAACACACAGCGGAATACTCTATAGCTATACGCAGAAGCCTCCTGCTTCATTGCTCCTCCAGAATTCGTCAAGCCAACTTAAATCCTAACCTGAATCCCTTCGCTACTCGTAAAAATTTGAGTACCCAAGAGTTTAAGAAAAACAGAATAAACTCCGGGTCAGACATGGGTCTGGTGTGAGTAAACGGTTAAAGTTGCTTAACTTTAAAAATCTTTTGAAAAGAAAAGGTATCACGTAAGACTTCCCACACATAAACATGGAAAAGTTTTTACCTTACGCTAACCAAAACATTTGATAGGAAATCCGATGATATTATAATAGTGTCTAGGGTTTTCAAATAAATATGAAATAGCCGAAATTGTTATATTCATTAAATTCCAGCTACTAGCCAAATAAGTGGGTAATACAATCAAAACCGTTGGCACTTATTGGATTTTGGATTCCATACAATGGCAGGGCTACTAGGGTACCGCCCGTCACAGTACGTGGCCTAGATCACCGTACCGAGGATTACTCCCTTCATCCCCTGCAACACAAAGCCGGACCCGTTCCTTACTGAACAGTTCCAAATAAGACAACCCCGACGGTTGTAGCTATTCAACCGTCCACACAGCCGAAATAAAAGGGACCTCTAGACAGGGGTAAATCTTACTCTCAAGTGGGGGCTACCCACGAAGCCTTGCTGCACCTCCCTTGTTTTAGCCATTCCCGGTTGATGAGGCTTGAGGTTACGATTACCTTTAGTGAACACATCACTTAGAATTCTCATCGTCCACCTGACGATGTTCTGAAAGCATTCAATCCATACAAGTTCGTTCCGGGTTCGAACGAAACCGAAGGCATTATCTCGTTACACTCATTTTGGAATCACCCTCAGAGTTAACGACAATAACCCTTGCACTCTAAACCACCATCTCGAATCTATAAGGTCTATTCCGTCAACTCATTACGGAATCACCCACAGAGTTATACTGACGTATAGCCCTTACACCTCGAGTCTTCACAAGCTCCACTTTGACTCACGACCTAACGTTATTTGGAATCGATGTGGTTTTCGGATATCCAAATATGGAAACCCGATCCCGGTCTCATCGAAATCCAAAGCGTGTCTTTTAAGTCCAAGTTGTTTTAAAGATTTTAAAACAATTAAATTCAACTATCTACATATACACAGAATAGATAATTCACAGGCCACAATTGATAATCAACATTATCAAATAACAGGTAATTCATATAATCCATATTATAATAGATAATCCATATATCAACATTCCAATTGATAATCGCAATTCAACCAAGCATTCATATCACACAACCATACTTATCTCATCACTGAGATCACACAGCATTCAAGACAATCACATCCAATCATTCATAAGCAATGATTAACTCAAACCATAACATAATTAATTTAAAATGAATTAAATTAACTATCTCTAATTAATTTAACGTGAATTAAATTAATTACCTAATCACTTAATTAATTTAAAATTAATTAAATTAATTACCTTCATCACAATATCTTGCTTAAATAAACATTAGTTAAACCAATTACTAATCACCACCCTAAATAATCAACCATGATTAATCAACTCCAAATCAAATAATTAATCCTTAATTATTCTCATTAATCATATCAATTAATGAACCTTAATTAATCATACTTAGATTAATTGCTTTTAATTAATCAACTTAAATACAGTAATTAATTATTCTTAATTACTTCTTAATTACTTTTAATTACTTTATAAATTCATTGATTTATTACACCAAGTAATAAACCTTTAATTACTCTAACAAGTAATTATTCATTTAAAATTACTTCCCAATCAGTAATTTACCTAACTTAATTACTTCTGTAATTAATCAATTACTTATCTAAAGTAATTAGCCTTACCCAAAACTTATTAAGTAAACATTCTTAATCCTTTATCAAGTGATCCTATTTCATTAATTAACAAATTAATTAACCTACTTGATTTCAATCATCTCATAAAACATAATCGAGTAATTCATCCTTCAATTACTCGTTAACCAAATTAATCTTTTATTATCAAATTAATTATCTTCAAATGTTAATTAATAATCCTCAATTATTAATCAATCCTTTAATCAAAAGTAATTAATTACTAATTACTTTATAATTAATTAATTAAACTTAATTAACTAATTAATTAACTCTTTATCATTAATTAATAAACTTAATTATTAATTAAAAATCTAATTACAAATTAATTAATCCATAATTAAAATTAATTAATTCTTAATTACCATTAATTAACCTAAATAAAACAGTTTATTAATTCTTAATTAACTTTTATTATAAATTAATAACCTTTAATTATTAATTAAGGAAACCCACTTAAGACCTAATAAAACCTTTATTGATCAATTACTATTTTAATTAACTCTTAATTACTTAGTTAGTAAATAATTATAAATTAATTAATCATTTGTCATAAATTAAATTATCATCTTAATAGTTAATTAAATAATTAATTACTTAATTAATTGCTTAACTAAACCCTTTAAAAATAATAATTAAATTAATTAATTAACTTAAAATTCTTTAATTAATCAACTAATTACAAATTATAAATACTTAATTATTATTTAAGATAAAATATTATCTTAAATAAATCTTAGAAACCTTTGCTTAACTTAATTCATAAATCAAATTATAGAAATCATTAATTAACCTCCTTTAATTATTAATTAACAATTCCTAATTCAAGAGAACAAATTAACTTAACTTTAATTGTTAATTTTAAATCATTTTACACCAATTAATTTAAAGGAAACATTTACTTAAAATCCCTTTTATATTTTCAAAATAAGATTTGAAATAATAATAAGATTTTGACTTAAAACATTTTACAAGCTTATTTATAAAACAATTAAATTCAAGGTAAGCTTTTAATTTAATTTAAACTATATTAAAGTTAAAACTTATTTTATATTTAAACTAGATATCAGGTTAAACATTAATTTGGGTTCAACCCATATATATTCTTGAATTCAAGTACAAGTGCACCTTCCTTTTTAAAACAAAACTGCCCTCTTTTAAAATTAAAACTGTTTTTAATGTAAAATCAAAACTGCTAAAATAATTGTCTCCTGCAACTCCAAACACCTGAAGCCACGCGAGTTCCCGAGCCACAACCAATTTATACACGAGCTTCTACCCGAGTCTTTTACCCTAAAACACGAAATCGCCTTCGAGGAAACAAAGCAACCCACAAAATGAACAGCAGACATCTCCAAGTCGCCGTGCAACCTACACCGTTGCCCGACCTTCTCTGGTCAACGGCAACACCTCCGGCAAGTTACTCTAGCACCTCGCAACCCTCTACGACCAACAGCACAACACATCAAGCTTTGAATCAAAATTGAGTTCTTTAGGAGACTGAACTCAAAAATACATCATCAGAAAACCCAAAAATTCGTCGCCGCCGATCATCAACAAACGCTACAACTCCGACCATAGTCCACCGACCCACCAACCTTCCTACACTCCAATTTTCACTTCACTCGATGCAGATTTGAAGGCGCAGTGATCAAATTACAGTAGACTATCAAAACTAGGTTAAAAACTAATCTCTGTCAAATTCGAAGTCCATAATGATTTTTAAATCCTTCCATTATTTTTGCGACACTCACTAATGCTTCATCTAACCCCAACCACAATCTCAAATCACCCAGTTACCCAAATCAATAGAAATGGGCAGAAATTCATTTTGCAGAGAAGCCCCAAATTCAGATTCAATACCTTACTAAAAATTGTTATTTTGATTTTAAAAATCATCACTTTCGAAGATGAGCCAAGTTGTATATTCCAATCAATATAATTTTAACATTGTATTTTATCAAATATCTGAGTTTTACTGTATTGTCTTGTTCCAGTAAACTAAAAATAAAAATAAAAATACTTGAACTTGTCATTCAAGACTAGATGCTGTTTAAACCCAATTACATGTTTGAGAATCAAATCATTAAGTGATTTGATAAAGAATTTTGGGTCCTTTGGTTCATATTAATCTCTGTGCACAAAAATAGCAGAGAGGAGCAAATTGATTAGCATGTATGCTCAACACATTCTTATACACAGATCAATTACCATTATATAACATGCATGCATTAATTATTATAGAAATTAAACAAGCAACAGATCAATTACCACTTAAGCATTTTAAGTTGTTGTTTACTCACCTCAATAAGAAGAAGACAGTGTAGAATTTTGAAAAAGCACAGGAAGCCTCCAAACAGAAATTGTTTTCCAGATTTGCATTTTTTTGAAAAACTTGCTAGCTTATGTATTGCTTCAGATTCCTTCTTAAAACTTGCATGCATTTGAAAATTGATGCAGACATAGGATTTAAAACTTTCTCAGACTCTTGAAAACATGTTGTAGATTTTGTTTTGAGGAGATGATAACAAGTTTGTATAGTTTGTTTCTTTTCTTTTCTTGGAATAGATGGCAGGTTTTGATTTCAGTTTGGGAACATTACATGCATCAGAAACTTGCTTACAGTGTTTGGTGATTTAGGAGGTTACGATTTTGGTTTTGAGGATTTACAGGCTTTTCAAAAAGATAGTTACAGGAAAAACATTCAGATTTGAAAAAAAATGATTTCTGGTTTAGATTTTGTTTTTGGCAAATCTGAAAATGGATCAAAGAAAATGGAAGGGGGGAAAGGATATAGGTTTATATAGATTTGTTTTAGATTTGTATTATAATTAAATAAAAATAAAAAGAAAATATGACACTTGTCTCCTATGTTACTAATTACTTAACACATGTACTTAATATGCATATAAAATTAACACATGTCCTAGTTTATTTAATTTTATCCTAAAAGAAATTTAAAACCCTTTTAAAATTAATTTCCTAATTACCAATATGTTTTCTAAATTTAAAAATGCTTTTCTAATTAAATTTCTAATAAACAAATATATTTATATATTTAGAAATGTATGCTAGATTTATAATACAATCTTTAAAAAAGAAATGAAACCAAATATAATTTAAATATAAAGTTATATACAACATTGCAAACTTATTTTTAAATGCTATTTCAAAAGCCTTGCATTTATTTTACAAATCAAAATTTCTATAAAAGAAATAAAACAAATCTTATTTTAATTAAAAACATTACCTATGTAATTTAAAACCAAACCATATTATCCTTTATTTAAATATGAATGTATACCTTTAAACTCAAATTTATATTCCTTTACAAAGTCTAATTTAAAAATCAAACCTAAAATAAATTTAAATCAATATAAATAACTATTTTAAAATAAGCTCATTATTATTTACAAATAATATATTCTATTTTAAAATCAAATTAAAATACACAGTTTTAAATACACAGATATAAATGTAATTTAAACACACTTATAAATTTTGAAAACAATATATCAATTTAGAATTGGTTTACACAATACAAAATAATTATTCTTAATATAAAACCAATTTATAACCAAAATTAAATCATTACTTGGTTAATTATTCTTGAAAATAACAATTTATCAATCTCAAATAATTTAAATTAAGAAATTATCAGCTTTTTAAACTCCTGGAAATTCCGGGATATTACAAAACGACAAGTTTGATCGCTACGAAACTTGAAATCCTACAATAATTCTCTGTTACGGATCCAATGAAACTAATTTAGTCGAAATCCGAGTCAGTGGCTAAAATGGCTATTTTTACATTAATTAAATAAATTTAACATTAAATTAATTGAATCCAATTTTTAAATTTCAATTCTATAATCGACAATTCTTGTCATTTTTAATTTCTTAAACATTTATACTAATTTAAACAAATTTAAATTGATAAATTCCTCAATTTCCTTAAATTCAACAATTATAAGTTAAATTTCTAAAATTCTATTTAATTAAACCGATCAATAATTATTCCATTCATTATTGTTAAATAGATGGCTTAGATATTGGATTTAAAACTATTACATTAATTTTTCTCATATTACTTTTATTTCAAATAATGTAGTAATTAATTTCATTCACAATAAATCCTATGAATTATAATTTAATTTAATAAATAAACTTGATTTAATCCAAATCCTTTTTCTCTAATCAAAAATTATTCAATAAACAAAGGTAACCTTTGCTTACCTATTATACATTAGTAAGTTCAAATTTTCATCTTTCCTTCGTACTAAGTACCCTATTTTCATTTTATTTCATTTCTATGAATATACATGCTAATTGCGTTTTACATTCTAATTAATTTCATTTATTTGGGTTCATACTTCCCATTATATCGATTACTACACTACTCATAAATTTACAATTCCAATTATTCCATTATTACATTTACTCCTTCCGTTATTATATTAAAAATAACTAAAGTAACATTTATTATGAATTATAAATATTATAACTACTTAACGAACATTGATTTTATAAATTTACAATTTATTACGTATTCTTCATAAGTTAACATAATTTTGAATTCCTTTCCCAATTTACTAATTTCAATCTATCCTAACTTTACCATCTGTTTTAATTAATAGGGTGTGCACTAATTTAGTTTTTGCGTTAATTATTATTATGAAGGTTCCTTTACTCTAATTGATTTCGAATTTTATTATAAAACAAAATAAACAGGTAACCTTACAATACACTAAGGTTTATTATTTCCAATAAATTATCATAGTTGCCTACATAATATTTACTCCAATATTTACACACAAACGTTGCTATTTTCATGTGCCAAACCTTTATACAATGGTCATTTTATTTTTATTTATTATAACATTTATAACTTAAATATTTTCCTTTGTTTTCTTACATTAATAGGGTTTTTATTTCTTACAATATCAATGTTACCATTTATTTTCATAATACTAATTTCATTCACTCTATCCGTTACTACATTTATTTCCTATATACTACCTTATGAAAATAATATCCATTTATAATACTTTATTGCATTTATTGGAATCAAATTTCCAAATTTACTAGATACAGTAAATTGTAACCTTACAGTTATTTCAATTAAATGGGACTGCGCTAAGTTAATTATTTACTAACTTACATTAACATAATTGCATTAATTTACATTCAGTTACAATTAAATCAATATATTATTTCACACATAAATTCACTGATTGCATTTGTTTATATTATATTCCATTTAAAACTAAGTCATAACATTTGAATTATTATATTAAAATGGAATGTTCATTCAAGTCCATAAATTATTAACTTGCAATAACGTACTTCATTAATTTACATCCAATTACTGTTAACCATGCTTTATTACATTAATCAACTCAATACTTACCTCAAATTTTACATATTCAATTTATATCCAGGTATAACCATTTCATTACTTCATTTATTAGAATTTTATTCAAAATTACAAATAAATAGGTTTTAATTACCATAACTATATCGTTTATTTCAATATTGATTTATAAAGTTTTTCTTTCTTTCTAAATTAATTACAAAATTTTATAAATTCAACCAAATTAAATTATCGAATTTCACAGGTCGTTACATTAATTTTTACGATTTGCCTATAGGATGTTTGATAATAAGATTTATTTAAGGAATAAACACATAAGATAAAGGAGATTTTCACTTCAAGGGCTTATTTGTGCAGGGCAATAAGTTTCTGGACACTACTTTTGAAAAATTAGTTTTAAGGACATTTTACAGAAAAAGATAAAAGAATGTATAATTTTCAGTTATATAGAAATAATGATAAAAGGATTTATCATTTTCCTGTATAACGTAAAAATATAAATGAATTTATCATTATGATGTAAATTGTCCTTAAAACTAATTATTCAGAAGTGTTGTCCTTAAAACTTATTACCCCGAAAATGGAAGCCCTTCAACCTAATTTGTAGTAAGATAAAAATGTATTCAAATAATAGAAAATGATGGTTTAATAAGGTAAATATAAAAGGAATGAGAATTTAAATTCGAGTAAAAGAATTGTCGAAATTTAAATGAAGTTAATTAATATAAGATAAAATGAATTTATAAAATAGGTTTTATAAAATAATCTCTAAAGGATTTTGAAAATGGTATTGTTTCAAATAAAAAGAGGTATTTTATGATAACTAATTCGATTGACTCAAAAAACTAAAAATGGACAAGAGATGTATTCGGATGGTAAGCACTTCTCTTAAATATTACTCTACTTGTTAAGAGCATATATGATACTATTAGTAGCACCCACTTCCTTGGATTGTTTTGGAGTTACTCGATCTATATAATTTTCTTCAATTAAAGAAATAATGTGAATCATTGATTAGCAATCTTTATAAAAGTGTTTAAACAAAAGATAAATTGGGATTCTTAATTGATAAGATAAAATAAAATTCTCGATGATTTTAGATAGTCGAAAATTTCCAAATCGTACCTAACTCTGAGCTGAGAAATTTGTGAAAACTTATGGTAAAAGATTTTAATACTTTGAGTAAATGGAATAGGATAAAGATAAATTATAAATCTGATTTATAAAGAATAAAAGATTTAAGAGTTAAGAGTATGAGGATTTAAATACAGGTGGTTTTAAAATTTGTTTTTTTCAAAGCTACAATATTAATAATAGTATAAAATAAGAAATAAGTTTTATTAATTATGAATTTGAGATATTAGTAAATTACAACAAGGTTTAAATTTGTTAGACAGGTGGATTTAAGTAAAACCAATTTGAAAATTAGGATTTATATATACTCTTAGGATGTAAAGGTATATCATACAAATAAAGATTTAAGTCATGAACTATTAAATTAAATAACGACTCCTCAAAAAAGTAATTATAACCTAGAAAATATTTTATTAATGAATTCCAGCATAAATTAAGAATTTGGACTTAAGTCTTTAAAATATGATTGATTTACATAAGTTGTAAGATGTAATAAACTTAAGTAATAGTTTTATGAAATGACTCATGAATAATATCAGTTTTAAAGGAAATATACAAAGTTAAAGGATGTGAATAAAGAGAATTTTGTATAACTGAGAGAAAAACCGATAGGAATAAATACGTAATTTGTATGTAGATCGTTTCATCGCGCAAATTTTGATCTAAGATTCGAGTCCGAAACTTTGAGGTGTTTACACTGGTTCGAAGAAGGATTTATCACTCGATTCTTGACGATGAACATTGATGAGGGTTTGTGGTTAAATACTTGAATCTTCTATCATAGTTGAGCACTATGCAAGGAAAACAAAGGTTCTGATCTATAAGTCTGATTAAAGTCTGCACTAGGGGATCGAGGGATCGATACTAGTTCGGAAATAAAGTTGTGTATTCGAATCGGTGATCGAATAAGGTATATGGATGATCTGTGTATTTTTTATGGAATTAACTTTAAAGATAAATGTTTCGGGCAAACTTTTGTTTTGGATAATTTCAAGGATGAAATTATTTTAAGCAAGGGAGAATGTAACGACCCAGAATTTGACCACGTTAAAATATACTATTTAAAGTGATTTTAAATATAAAATTGGTAAGGTTATATGATTCAAAAAATATTAGATAGGATTTGAAAAGAGAAGTATACACAAAAATAGTAACACTTTCCTATGTTGACAAACGTGAAAAATGTTGATTTTAGAAAAGTAAGTTTCAATCGTTGAATAAATTATTTTAATTAAATTATGAGTGTTTATATTTTTAAATAACATTATAAAAATTTATTTTTAAATTTGGTTTACATAATTAAATAGTTTAACTAAAACGTCAAAATATGACCGTAAAACTTTTCATCGAAAATCAACGTTTTTTCGATTGAAAGTTGTCGCAACGTTGTCGCACCTTTATTTTCTTATATAGAAACATATATTCAAATAGTATAAGAAATAATTAATTCACTAATCAAGTTCACTTTTACAAAACAAACTTAGAAAATTCTAGAATATAATTAAGAAAAAGTAAGCACAAAAGGACAAACATGTCATTTCAAAGCAAAAAGTAAACATCAAAATCAAACCAAACATAATTATTATAATTCTTACTTACTTCTTAAGTGAAAATGACATAAAGTAATGATTTAAAATGTGGTGTTAAGTGTTTAAAAAATAAGGTTGCTCAAAAATTAAGTAAAGGGTATTTTAGTCATTTTACATAATAATATTTTAATCCAAAACTTTTTCTATAAATAAGCATCAACTTTCTTATTTTTTTCACTTCCCTTTACACTTCTTCTTCTTCCTTTTTCAAGTTTTTCTTACACACTCTAACCGCTTATTCACTTCTATTTTCTTATGGACTTTACTTAATATCATATCAAATCAACTCCAAACACCATCAAACATTCCCAAAGAACTAAGAATACCATTAAAACATAGTTTAGCATATAAGAAGTTAAGAAATGTTGGAGGAAAGGATGGTATAGGAGGAGGTCGAACCTATGGAGGAGAAGGAAGCACGTTGGAAAGCTCCAGAGCAAGAAAAAGAGATGGAGGTGCTGCTAGAATCAAAAAGGAAAATCTATGAAAAAGTTTGGTTGAGTGGAACTAATTGTGAGTACCCAAATCTTAGTTTTATTTCAATAAAACTTAAGTTGATAATATATATGTGTGTTAAATTAGATATCAATATGTTGAATATTGGTTAATATTAGATGATAACTTGGTTGATATTATGGTTGATTATATGCTTGTGATATAAATAATAACTTGGTTTGCAAAAAGATAAGAGAAATGGTTGGTAAGCACAGTTAATTAAATGAGAATTAAATCCATATAAATCTGTGTAAGGAAATTATTTAGCCACTTAATAATTTCAAAATATCTACAAAGATTGAAAATGATATTATAATAATATAACATAAAATGAAATGAAAAGAAATAAGTTTGAAATGATGAAAATAATTTTTTAAATAAGTTAAAATAGTTTAAATAAGGTTTAAATCAAATTTGAATTGCTTCGGACAAGTTCCAAAGCAATTCCAAAATTAATCAAAATCGAGCTCATCGCGTAGCGGTAGTTCGTATATTTCGACCTGTAAATTCAATTAACACACAGAATGATTTATAAGTCGGATTTCATTGAAAAAAAATTCTTTAGTCCGAAATGATAAAAGTTTTCTAACGAAGAAAGAAAATTAAGATTTCATCAAGTAGAGTTTGAAATATGTCCAAAATAATTTTATAAAAACATCGTAGTTTTCTAGTTCGGAATCCAAAAGAGGATTTCCTTATAAATAATATTTTTTAAATGATTAAAAACATGAAATAAATTAGATAAATCTATTAAAATGGTTTACAAGAGATTTGGAAAGTAAAATATGAATTTTCAAATATTAAAAAGTTGTTTAAATCAAATAAGCTTATATAGCACTTTCCGCAGCACTTTTATGCTGCGAATTCTATAACCTTTTGAATATGAGTTTAAACGTAACGATTTTTTTTTAGAATCAATTACAAATGTTTTTAAAAGGAAAATGAAGAGTTTAAAAGATAATTTGTAATCTTATAATCAATTCCAAAATAAAGCTAATAACTGAGTATGCGGAAACGACTAGTACATTTGTCCCGCCTGTGAGATTTGGGAAGGAAAAACAATGTATTTAACTAAGGTTAGGATGGAGAAACCAGTGCCCTAAACTTACCTGGCTTTCGCTATATGTATTAGATGAGGGGTGGAACAGATCGAAAGGAAAGTCCGGATTCTCTAAACAATCATATTTAAGTTTTTCCAAGATAAATGAAAAGAAAATAATTCTTAGAATGTAAGTTAACCATTTAACATCTTTTTGTCAATGATTAGCATGAAGGAACTAGCATCGGATTTGGGTGATACCTATCCGGAAAAATCGAGATCGGATTTGGGTAATTCCTATCTGAAAACCCCTTCAAACTAGTTTTCGAAATAATACATATTGAAGACAAAGATCATTGAAGACAAAGATCTTCAAAATGTAGGATTACTTGCTACTAGTCTCTAGAGGTGAAACTTACCATATCTAAGGTGGCAGTAGTGCTTTGTTATGAAAATCTTCGATTTGCAAGAATATGATTTGAAGTTAAGAAAGAAATTTTTGATAAATATTTAATGAATGATTTGGAAAGGTTTTCCTAAGTAAAAGAGAAAATCATTTGGAATAATTTCATGATTTAAGAAAGCTTTACGTAACGATCCCGGATTTTTACTAAGTTTAAATTGATAATTAATTAAAATTTTGATTTAAAATTGTGAAATTATTTGGCAATTAATATAAGATTTTGAATTAATTGAGAATTAACCTGAATATTTGAAAATAAATATATATGTATATATAGGAATAAGACAATAATATGTTCAACTATGAACACATAAAGATAAGTATTGCAAAACAAAAATACATTTAAGTGTGAAGCTTGTGACGGAAGACACCAAATATACTCAAACATGAACAAACAAGAAAAAAAACAAAGTTAATTAATACCAAAATATCTTAGCACACAAGTATATTTATCAGCCGATATTTTGTTTGGCTAAAGTAAGAAAAGAAAAAAATTCTTTAGTCAACTAATCTTACTTTTGTACAAATCAAAATACTGTCACCCTGTTGTACAAACACAAATAATAATAAACCTGTAAACTTCCTTTTATATATACAATCCATTCATTTCAGTTTTGATCAAGCAAGAGTTAAGAAATCTGAAATGATATCATCTAAAACTTAAAACAAAACTTCAATAAAAACAACAATACAACTCAAATCAAACCAGAGAAGTTAAGAAACTTCAGCTAGCAAGTTTCAAAACCTGGTTCAACAATGAAGCTCTGTTCATTCTGGGAAAAAAATTGTGAGTAACACATTTTCTTAAATTTTAAAAGTATAAATCTGTTGTTTATATATACATAACTCTGTGAATAAGCTTGTTTATATATACATGGATCCTTTGAATATAATTTAAAGCTGGAAGTGTTTATACAGGCTTATTGTTCTAGGCCTTTAAAAAAAACAGAATTTTGATTTCAAAAATCATTTCCATTCGATCCACCTGATGCTTGGGCTTAGATTTAAAACAAAAATTGTTTGTTCAAGCATATACCAAGTTTGAAGAAAAATTATACAAGTTAAAACAACTTTTAATCTTCTCTGGAAATCAAAAAATAAGAGCTAACTTTAAATGAGCCAAGATTCGAACTTCGTAATTTATGAATTCAGGTGTATAAATGGAATTATTATACCTTAATATGATTTTTAAAGCAAGATTTATAATTTTTAGATCAAGAATTCAGAAGCAGTTTTGGTTTGTTCGAAATTCTTTGTTTTGAGGAATTCTGGTGATCACGTCGATAGGGGAGGTCGGGGTTCTCTGTGGTGATGGAGAAGCCTATTGTGGTGGTTGGAAAAATAGCCGGAGGTGGCATCGACCACTGTGCGACGGCGGCGTATGATTTTCGTTTGTAAACCTAGTTTTAGGTAAGGTTGCTAATTTGATTCGTTTGTCATATGTGTGCGATCGAGTGTTGTGAGGTTTTGGAGGTGGAAGAGGAAGTGTTGACGAGTTCACGGCCGGAGTTGCATGATTTCTGGTAGTCGGTGTTACGAGCACGACGCGTTGATAGGTTTTAGGGTGAGTTCTGTCTCAAGTTTCCAGGTTTTGATTTAGAACTCGGTTTTGATTCAAGCTTCTATGGTGGATTCTGGGGATTGTGATCATGCCTGATGATGATCGGCGATATGAAGCAAGGGTAGGAGGTGGCCGGAGATGGCCAGAGCCAAGGAATATGTGCACCGTGCCATTTGGAAATTTCTGATGAACTTTTGTTTGTGCAGAGTTTTGAACTCGGGTTTACTCGAGTTATTCGAGTTATTTACTCGAAGTAGGTTGCAGTCTGACTCGAAGCAGATGGGATATGTCTCGGGTCAGTTTGTATTGCTTCAGTTTTTTGAAAACATGTCTACAATTTGAATTTAAGCAAATTTAAATGAATTTAAAAGTTGTGATGGTAGATTTAAACAAGTTTAAATCTAGTATGAAGTTAGATTCAAATGATTTTGAATCTTTAAGTTTTTAAAATATTTAAAATCTGGTTTTCAGGTTTTTTTAAAACCTGCCAGTTTTCAGAATTTTTTTAAATTTAATTTAAAATCTGAAAAACAAAATTTAAACTGGGTTTAAATTCAAAGTTAAGTTCAGTTTTCAAATAAACTTTTAAATCTTGAAGTTTTAAAATAAATTTGGATTTTAAATAAAGAATTTAAAATCAAGGTTTTAAAAGCAAGTTTAAAAATCAAAGTTTTATATCAAAGTTAATTAATGGATTCAAGTCCCTTTGAATCCAAATCTGGGAATTTAAATCAGTTTTTAAATCTGAATTGTTTTAAAAAAAGTTTAAAATAGCTTTTTAAAAGTAAATCTGTTTTCAAACTAATATTTAAACTTGATTTTTGATAAATTTATTTTATAAAAGGTTTTTAAATGGAAGTTAAATGGTTTGATAACTTGGATTTGCAAGTTAAAATTGTAATGTATGATAAAGCTTAAATTTTAAATAAAAATTTAAGTAATTTAGTTAGAACTTTGCTTATATAGGTTTATAAGTTAATATTTAAATTTGGTTAAGGTTTCAAAATAAATAATCATTTTGAATCTTAAATTCAAAATGAAATTTGAATCTAAATTTAGAAGTCTAATGTTTTAAGTACACTTAAATATTAATGAATTTATTAATAAAGAAATGGATTGGCTTAGAGATAATTAAGGTGATTAAGTGATTTAATTAATAAGATAATTAAGGAATAATTTATTTAATTTATAAATTAATAATTTAGATTAGTTAGAAATAATTAATAATGGTTTAATCTAAGACAATTTCTTAAGAAAGTAATTAAAGAAATGTTATTAGTTAATGAAGATAATTAACTAAGGATTATTAACTACTAATTAATGTGATTAATTTTAATAATTAATTAGATTTATTAATTAAGATAATCAATTGTAAATTGTTAATTGCTTAATGAAAGTAATTAAGGGGTTAATTACTAATTGCAATTAATTTTGGATATTTTGATTAATTTAATGATAAAGATTAATTGGTAATTAATGATTAATTGTTATGAGATGATTGCTTAATGGCAAGTAATTAAAGGTTTAATTTCTTAAAATAATTAATTAAGGGGTTAATTAATAATGTAATTGGTTTGAAGGTTAGTTTAATTAATATGATTAATTAAGAATAATTTATTAATTTAAAATAATTGATTAAAGTGTTTGATAAATTGAGTTATATCAAATGATTTGTAATTAATAAATCAGGATTGGATAATTAATTCATAAGTAATTAATTTAATTGGAAATAATTAATTAATCCTACTTATAAATAATTATTGAATGCTTGACCTTACTTATGAATGATTGTATTGAATTGATTGTCCTATCTGATTTCTGACATTTTGTTCTGTGGATTGAGTCGTGTGTAATTTATTTACCTATTTGTGATACATTTGTTATTAATTTGTGATCTGTGAATGAACGACAAGCGTTATAATTTATACCGCTTATCAACTATATTTATGTGTTTTGATTTGAGATGATCGAATGTTGTTGCACTATTGTGTTAAACCCCTGGACCACACCATACACACACGAATACGGATTTCACGAGGAAATCGATTAAGTCACAGATTTTTGATTTTTAAATAGACAATTTGAATTCAAATGGTTTTGAAATGGAATCGGGTTAAATGTGAAAAGCTTTTGAAACGAAATGTCAGGATAAAATTTATTTTTGAATAACTTGATAAAGTTTTGAAATTTAAATAATTTGATACAAATTTGAATTCAATATTCGAAACTGAATTTTATGATTTGAATCTAGGGACTAAAGATGTTATACAAGTTATATATGGGTTAAACCATCTTAAATGTATTAATTTGGGATTTGAATTTCAATTCAAATGCTTTAACTCGTGTAAATATAATTGGATTCTTCCGAAACGAAAATTATTTGTTTTCAAATAATAATGCTTTCACATAAGAAATGAACGTCCAATTTGGGTTAAAAGGATTTCAAGTCGGAAATGAAAATGATTTCCAAGTTATGGAAACGGTTTGAAAAGCTATAAGTTAATCTTTAATTTAAAGATTTAGTGAGTGAATCCCATTGAAATGGAAGTTGTTTTGAAACTCGTAAATGGATCTTTGTGAAACTGTGTGAACTTTGTAAAACAAATCTTTTTGTTTAAAGATTTGAAATGGTAATCTGTTAACCATTTCAAGAAAGGTTTTGGGTGATAAGTTGTGACTTAACTGAAATCCCATATCCATATTTTGTTAAATATCGCGCACATTATTCGGCTTAGCCGGGAGAGGACCTTGTGTCACATAACCCATTCCGAATAGTGATACGACGTTATGGATTGCATTTGAAGACCGGTGGTGAAGACCGGGTATTTGTGAGAACGATGGGATAACCTATCGATTGACTCTGCACTAAGTTGCTCTGGTATAGAGTTCTCCCTAAGTGATGGGAAGTCCGATCGAGATTGGGAATACCCGAATTTGCAAGGGCTTCTTCCTTTATTGGACGAAGTGCCTTCGGATCTGTTCGAACCCGGGACAGACTTGTATGGTTGTATGTCTGACATTACACTTTGAGATATTAAACTAATTTCTATCAAATACATTTCTACTTGGTGGCGGAGAATTTATTCTCTTAGCTTAACACCCTTCTATGAGACGTATGAGCTCAGAGGTTATGTAGTTGATATCTATCAATGATATATTCCCAATTTGGTAGTGTGGCGTGCTATGTGCTGTTGTGTGTTTATGATCATTTGTTGATCATTTGTGATTAAAGCATGGCTTTCGTATGAAGCGTAGCTTTGTGGACGAGACTGCATCAGGACCTCACAACCCGAAATGGTCGAAACTGGAAAGATGTAGCAAGGTTATGAGGGTCGTGCCCTTTAGGGTGTGTCATTCCCTTCTGGTAAAGGGCGGTATCATGGTATGGAGCCTAGATGTTTACCTATGTGGTGGGATTCAATCTCATTTACTGTGTGGTTGTTGCTTTGTGGTTTAGAGGCATCTCGGATAAAGGTCCCAAAGGACCGGGGGGGTGGCATGCTCGAGAAGTAGTTACCTAGTTACAGAGGTAACCCGGCCTTGAGTTAGCAGAGATCTGGTTAGGTTCTTGGAACGTCCCGCCAGAGGGGTACCATGGACAGTGGGAAGTTCCTTAGCCCGACCATTTGTTGGAAAATCCAAACGAAACAATACACGCCCTATACGGTTTTAGTTGTAGAACTGTCATTTAAAATGGCAGCTATAGCGGGCATAATATAATGGTACCTATGCTGGCTAAGATTTATGTTATACTATCGAAATGTTTTTCCACTGTACATCTATAATAATAATATCAAGAAATTTTCTCCAATTCTGCGTTTGCATTGTGTGTGTGGCGGGAGGCTTATGGTAGTTTCATTTTCCAAAAAGCATTGCGAATTTATTTTAAATTCTCTGGTTGTCTGTTTTTAAAAGGTAAATTGTTTTTGTTACTCACACCAGTCCCATGACTGACTTGGAGTTTATTGTTCCTTTTCTAAACTCTGGGTGCCCATAATTTTCCACACGGGCGGTCTAGAGTTGGGTTTTCCGATAGTCAGATTTAGTAGATTATCTGGAGTTAGTCCAGTCTTTGGATCAGGATGGGCTTGCTTACCTAGGTGACACGTGATGTTGGTTCGAGCTAGCTTTGGATTGGAGCATTGGTGTGACGCCCCACCTTTATACCCACGCTAGCCAAGAACACTACGGAGTAGTGCTGTCAACTAGCACGAAGAATAAGGCTGTTGAGGAGCGACCATCCATGTAATTGCTTATCACACGGTGGCTATAAATAATCTTCGGAAACAAACATAGAAATAGGCATAACGCAAATCAGTCACAGACATCCATATCACAAAGGCGGAAGAAGATATGAATATAAAACTAACACATGAAAGTGTACATCAGAGTAGTGGTCAAAAGATCCACAATAATACAAAAGAATAGCAACACGTGCTATACAAAAGAATACAACTATGAGTCTATGTCTCAAGTGTATACAACAAAAACTGCTAATCTAAATAGTCAGCCAAAAGTCAGAGTGATGAATCCCAAGGAAGAAGTCAAGCAGAAGCACCTGTAACATCTCGGTCTGACCCGAGTATTATTTAAGAAAATAATAAACGGATCAGTCTAGCTATAAATATCAGATGATATGATATAACATAAAAGATATGGCATAAACATAAAATATCCATAATGACATACCACTATAAGTATGTAAATAATGATCAACAGAAGATCAGTCAATAAGAGATAATCAATATCACAAGAATCTTCTCAAAGATTCGGAAAGGGCATCATACCCCAAACTTGTACTCATGACAAGTCAATGACATAAATTCTAGAAATCAATGCAAGAAGTCCAGAAATCATAGAAAAGAGAAAGAGGCCTATCACATGACGGTGCGAAGACCAAGGGGAGCTACCCCACATGTGTGAATGGAATCACACAGATTGAGGTCCAGACTAACCAAAAAGCAAAAAGGTATGTGTGAGTGGAATCACACAAGTGGTGTCTAGTCTAACCTCGCAACAAGAGACATCGCACAGTTGCTAGTCTAAATCATCAAAATGATCGTCATGATCAACGAGAAGTGTCAATTACACTAAGCTAGTAAATATAGAAGTTTAGCTTCATGTCCCATAACCACTTGCTTAACTTAAATGTTTACGAACAAACTGTAAATCTTCACTAATAAAATTGTCACAAGAGGTTCAATCGAACAAGTCCAAGAATTAACCGACGCAGTGAACGCAAGCGTTTCATACCACTTGTTTCACTAAGCCGTTTAATTAGATTTCTCATCCGAGTGAGGTCGAGGTTTGTATATACTAATAGATTGGAAAACAGTTTAAGAAAAGAGCTTTGTTATTGAAAATAGAGTTAAAATCGTTTTGATGAAAGAGTTTTGATATTTACTACTAGTATTGAAACCTTTATTTTATTAAAGTGACAAATCACAAAAACTTCGCGTTCAAAGACGTGAATGAAATCCAAGGAAATCAACTCAAAATGCATCTTTCATCTAAGAGCCCCTACAGAGGGGGGGTCCAGGGGGGGTGGCAACCCCCCTAGGTGGGGGTGCGGGGGCAACGCCACCGCTTACGGTGTTCGACCTAAAGGGTAAAGGTCATGCGACCTAAAATGGGTTCGCGACCTAACACTCAAACGACCTAAGTAGAAACGAGGCCCAACGACCTAGGGGTTAGGTCATGCGAGTTAAGATGGTCAGCGACCTAACAAAGACACGCGACCTAATAAAGAAACGCGACCTAAAGGCATGCGACCTAGCGACTTAAGAGGCGAGCGACCTAAGTGTTACGACCTAAGAGTCGAACGACCTAGCGTGGAAGCGGCCTAAAAGCCAAACGACCTAACGACCTAAGGTCATACGACCTAGCGACCTAAAGCCATACGACCTAACGACCTAAGGTCATACGACCTAGCGACCTAAAGCCATACGACCTAGCGACCTAAGGTCCATACGACCTACGACCTAAGGTCCATACGACCTAACTCCGAAGACGTTAGAAATGGCCAGGACGACCTACGACCTAAGGTCCATACGACCTAACTCCGAAGACGTTAGAAATGGCCAGGACGACCTACGACCTAAGGTCCATACGACCTACGACCTAAGGCTCAACGACCTAATTCCGAGGCTAACGACCTAACGCTGTAGGGGGAATTTAAGGCCAGAAACGACCTACGACCTAAGGGTTAGGTCGTGAGCGACCTAACTCCGAACACACGAAAATGGCCAGAACGACCTAAGTGCAGAAAATTCACCAAAACGCTAAAAATTGGAGTTTTTCGCCAATCCAATCCAAACCAAATGCAAATGTTCATGCAAAAGTGATAGGGAATCATTCCCAACAGTCCAATATAGTTATAGACTAGATTTGTGAGATAAAAATCTCACCTTTGCACTAAAATTTATGAAGATGAAGCTTGAAAGCAAAGAGAAGCAATCCAAAGCTTGAATCCAATATCTTCTACTTGAATTTGGAGTTGAATGTTGGAGTTGCAATTGAATTTGAGCTTGGAGTTTTAATTTCCCATTCTCTTCACCATTAATGCCAAAGCTTGGGTTAGTTAGGAAATTTATGACGAGTGAGGAGAAGAGGGTTGGAACTTGGGCTTAATAGGCTAAACTAACCCAAAGTCCAAAGCGGGAAAAGTTAGTGAAATTTCCCTAACTCCAAACCTATCGAAGTTTATACTTAAAAAAGTTGTAAACGACATTTCGAACTCAATGGAAGTGGTCTCGAGTCCTAATTTGACCGTTTGCAAAAAGTAGCTTTTCTGTAACGACCCATAAAATTTTAATGATTTTAATTAGTTTTATAACGTATTTAATTGGATTTTGGTGAAATTTTAAATAAATTTATTTGCAAATAAAGAGTTAATATTTGGATTACGTATAATTAAATATAGCAAATGGTAAATTTTCAATTTATTTTATGGAAGTTTATTTATTTGGTAATTCTATTAAATTCAAGCTATGAATTGATTTCTGAATCAGTGCGTAGCGGTGACTTTTCTATCGTTAAATTTCAATTGCTTTAATAAATTTCATTTGCATAAAATCAGGGGACTCAACTGTGACTATTGCTTTATTTTCTTACTGTTCAAAATTTTATCGGTTGCAAAACAATAAATAACTTTCAGTTAAATTATAGATTATGACAGTTGTCTTTCCTTCAATTCCAAATGTTGAAGCACGCTATTATTTATTTCTTAAATAACATTTGCGGATTCAAGGGCAGCCGTTACATCCCTTCGTTTCAATTCATTTATTGCTGGTTTCGTGCAACATAAGTCATATTTCAAATGCCTTCAACCTTTTCCTCTCCAGCTGTTAACTTTGTTTTAAATTATGACGTATTAAATTTTACATTATCTGCTGCGCAACCATTCACTTTTCTATTTATATATTCGTTTCTATTTCTTTACTTGCTATTCATTTCTCTACCCACTGTCTTTCTTCTACCTTGCTATTTCTTTAAGATCTATTCCACTTTATTCCCAAACCCTGCCCCAATCCAGTTCGCCTCCACCCTTTATATTATTATTTTCTTCTACTTTTCTTCTTTTCTCCTTTATATAAACTTGCTCACCACCCCTCTCTTCTCAAAGAAATAAATTATATATATATATGAAAGTTTCGTGGAGCTTCTTTCTTTCTGAAACCTTGTTCGCCCTCTCCCCTACACGCGTTTCCAGATCAACCAAGGCCGGCCACCCTCCGGCTCCGCCTCACCGAGCCCGCGCCACCAACCGAGCCTCAGCCGACCCTTTGCTCGAACACTCACCAAGCCGAGCTCAACCAGCCCACCACCGCACCCATCTTCGCTGCCTTGACCCACCACAGACCGTGCCTCCTTCCACCCTTGCACCCAAGCTCACGGCCACCTCCGACAATAATGAGATCGTCAGCTTCTACAGCTACTCGAGCGCCACCGCCAACCAAGCTAGGACTGCCTTCAGGTCCTCCATCTCATATGCTTGAACTTGTAACCTCATTCTTTCTCTTCATATACAGTTGTATAAAATGGCTTTCATGTTTTATACCTTGTTGTTTTGATTTCATATATATATACTAGTATATGGATGTTATATATATCTCGTATGTTAGTAGTCTGCATGTTTTACATACTAGGTCGATGCATGTGTATGTGTTAGAATATATATACACTTGTTTAAATCTAGAATAGTTCATATGTTTTTTTTTTACCTGTAGGTACATATATACATTTTACAGTTAATTTTATAACTTTAGCATGAGTTTATTTTCCTGTTAGCTATACGTATATATTGTTTTCCAGAGCCTTACATAATGATTTTAGTATATATGTGTGTATATATATATTTTAAAAGAAGCGTTTATATTTAGTTATAATATACATTAGAGTTTATATTTCGAGATTTTGTTATTTATTCTATTAGTTTAAGTTACATATATGAGATACTCTGTTCGTTTTGTGCAAATAGGTTGCTGTATTTTTATAACAGGTTTTAAGTACGCAAGCTATTTTGTTTCAAACCGTGTGTTTAAATTGTATATACAATTATACTAGTATGTTGTTTTAAAAGTTTATACAGTATGTATATTAGTCAATTATACTATAAGTATATGTAATATAAAAGTTATATATAATTGATACAGCGGTTTGCATATTGATTAATAATATATTTGGTATGTTTAGTATAGGTACGAGGTTTATATAAGTTGATTTTTCCTGCTTTGTGTTAAGAATATGGAAAAAGTTTAAACGTATTATTTTAAATTTTGTATAACATAAAATATATGCATTTTGATTTAAAGTTATAATTTAAAATTTTATTTTGTTAAATCTATTCGAAACTTATTGGATTTGGAAACTTCTAATATGTATGTTACTAAATTATAAAAATCTGTTGGGTTTCGGTATATATTGATTTGCATAGGCAGTATATGTAGTCAAGTCTGCATATGTAGATATATTAGTCTGGGTCTATTTAGTGCATATTATTAAACTTAGTTTATATATTAGTATATTAAGGCATATGACTATACATTTTATTAAATATATATGAGTTCACTTATTTCATCTATCGTCATCGACCCAATTCTGATTTGACTTCGTCTAATCTTTGTCATCAGTTTGTCCGTCGAATGCTTGTCAATCTTGCTTCGTTTTGAATGTGTGTGCCTGGAATCATAACCCACTTCATTGTCTATCTCTCTAACCTCGAAAGGTGAGCAATCACTCACGATTAATATTCTTTTATTTATTAAATTTGATTTCAATTGAAACGACAATTGAAATATGCTGCTGTTAGTTGTTTTTACTATTATGACTGCTATTACCTGTATCTGTTCACCTATGACACCTGACACCATTATCGGTTAATTATTTATGTGATAATAATACAGATTGGTTGATAATTGATTTTCTGATTGATGGTTGTTTAAATTGGATGTTAATTATTATTGTTAAATGATAATTAGTTTGCTAGTTTAAGTTGGGGTAGTATAGTTTACAAATTTAACGGATTATATATGACGGACCTGGATTTATTAAAACCTGACCCCGACATATGTAAATTTGATTAGTTAAATTTGACCCTTTAATTGTCGTAGAAATAGAAAATTTTATACTTTAAATCTTTTGAACGTAGTTTGGATTAATTGTTGTAGTTTAAAACTGAAATTTAAAAAGGAACGACAAGTGAAAAACTGTAATGTAATAATCTTTAATCTACATAAAATGATAGTGTAGATTCCAGAAGTAATCATACAAATAGCAATGCGAATTAATACGATTATTTCGGGGTTATTTGATTTATTTATTGAATTGTTATTGATTGTTGTTATTGTCTGTTTATTTACTTTGACACCATCCCTTTCATCACTGCAAGTTCCCTTTGTTATGTTTGTTTTTGAATTGAAATGGGTTGAAATGATAGACCCAAGCGGTTTCCATTTAATCAAATTTGGGGTTACGGGTTGAAATGCTATCCACCCGTATACATTTAGTGTACGGATTGAAATGATAATATCCGTAACACTTGACCATATGATAAGAAATATATGGTCTTATTAAATGTAAATTCTTAAATACATAATTAAAGGGTAATGATAAATATAGAGTTAATTATGTCTAGTTTAATCAAAGATTTGATTTAATACATAAATCATGATAAATATCTATGTAAATTTTATTCGGAAAAATTTTGCAATAATATTGAACAATTAAGATTGGGAGATAAATTTGGGTTATTTTTAATGGTATTCAGATAAGGATTTATTTATTTAAATCAATTTGAAATTTATCGAAGGAGATATTTCACGTTTAAATAAATTAAGAAATATTGAGTAAAATGTAATTTAAGGTCACTAAAATGATATTGAATCAAATAAGGGAGGGTTCAAGGCTAGATAATAACGATGTAAAATCGAGAATCTATATGAAACTGTTAAATTTAAATTGTTATATATAAGCTATGAACCATAGTGTAATAAAATGGTGTAGAGGTTCAGTATGTATTTGGAACCAAGATAGTTGAATTGGTTATGTAGATGACTAACCGAACTTAGTGAAATTTGAGTTTGAACTAGATTGGAAATTTTATTTAGGAAACTAGATTGGGAAAATTTTAGTTGAAATGTTGAATACCTAAAATATGGAAACATATTGAAATAAACGGGGAAATTGGGATATCAAATCCAAATTTGGGAATTATAGATTTAAGTGGTTAATTTAGGAAGATTTAAACTAATAAAATGAGATTGGATTTAATTTAAATGGGAAGGTCGGGTTGATGTGAAACGATTTGTTAAGTTAAGGAAATTGAAAGTACTTTACTGTATACATTATTAAAATATATAAATACTATCTTGGGAAATATGATTATTTAAAGCGAATTTGATATTTGGGTTTGAGGTATAAATTAAGTAAATGACTACGGTGTAATAGTGTATATTTCCACCCTGTAGATAGTTCTATGGACCCTTAGAGGATGGACATCCCAAACATCCTTTAAGTTATATTGTATTTCAGTTGATATTTCATTTGAGTTGAATTTATTGATATAAGAATGTTAATCCTGACTCGAGTGTTTTGTGTTTCGCTTTACGCTCGGGTCAGACTGAGTAATACAGCATTAGAGACTCACCTTTGGAGATTTGAGCTTCATTTGGAGATCCAACTATCGTTTCAGCTTTCAGTTTTCTAGTTGACTGGTTCAGAGAAGTCATCGGCTCGTACTGAAGACTTTTCTGTATTCAAGAGATTCTGATGTATTCATTTTAAACTCTGATGTATATAGTAGCTTCATGAACTACTATTTTTTTTTATTCCGCTGCATTATATTACTCTGTGTCTGTGATATGTGTTTGATTTATTTACTGTATATTTTAAGTTTGCCAAATTAAATTAACAATTCGGTATTTTGAATTATTCAAGTCGGACATGTATGGTTTTAGTGTCGATTTGAATGGTCTAAAATAGCGGGTCGTTACAGTTGGTATCAGAGCTTTGGCTCTAGGCAAACCTTAACATATATGGTAAATTTATCTACAGAATCACTTTCGCGCGAGTTGAATCTCTTCCCTTTTGACTCGATTTCCTTTGAATTTTGGAATGTCCCTCGGTTCTGAAATTCATTCTTGTCTCTCCCTAATTATATTCGTTCGACTCTGGAGTATCCCATAGCTCCACTAAATAATTAGTAAAAAGGGGGTGAAAACTCCTTTACAAATTACATCGATTCACCGAAGATTTTTTGTATCCTCGGTTTACGATGCTGCTATATCTTGGTATGTAGAATTCTATCTCTGGCGATCGAATGTCGATTTGCTTTAGAATTCCGCATCAATTATATTCCTGAAGTCACGGTTGACCCGGTTAAGGCCGCCCGCGATTTATAGAAAGATATCTATCTTCGTATCAGGATTCTATTGATTAGAGTTCCTCTAATTTAAATTTCATCTTTGTTTGAAATTCATTCTTAAATTATCCTTTGAAAATCGGGTATGTTTGTATTTTGAAATTGCTTTATATATCAAAATTTTATTTTAATAACTATGATTTTCCTATATATAAAAAGAAATTGTTTTCAATAAGGATTATATACCTATATATATAAAGCAAATAAGATATGTTATTCTATATAAAAAGTTTTGAAAGGATTTGAAAATTCGAAAAATTATAAGAGGTTTATTTATATAAAAATGATTTATAACTGTAAAGGCAAATTTGAAATTCGAGGATTAAATTCCGGTATTTGAAATTGGTTTTAAGATTTTGGAAATATATATAAATAATACGATTTAAAAGTATTTTTCCGAATAAGAAATGTCTCAAATGAGTTCAAATGAATTCCAATAATTTTGAAGAAACTTCAAAGAAGTTTTCAAGAAAATAGAAGTCCAGAACTCACTGTTTCGCTGGAAAATAATTTCGGTGATGAGTGCACGCATCATCGACATTGCTTTTCGAGTTTAGAGTGGGGGAGAGGCCACTCTAGTAGCTTTGCTATGCGAGTGATATTGTGAAACAAATTTTGATTTCAAATTCCGAAGTATAATTTGACGTTTCGAAAGATGTAGGTATATATATTCGAAACAATTTAAAGTGAGACCGGTGTTCAGTCCTCGAGTTTCAGATTTAATAATTGATTTATTGTTGATTTTCAACTCTTGAATTTAAAATTTGATTTTCCTAACTATTTTGAATGTTCGAACACTTCCAAATCGAGATTAAAATTTTAAAACTAAGAAATTTCGAAGAGTATAAAATGTTTGATAAAGAATATAAATTTAGTTTGAAATGTTTTGAAAAAAAAATATATATAGTTTTGAATAATAGTTTTCAGAAAGGTAAATTGAATATTTCAACTAAAAATAGATAGTTTAAAAGTTTTAAAGGGATAATTATAAATTTGGAAACCATTTTTGAGTATAATTGATTTTGGGAAAATATTTGGTTTTGAAATTAAATTGGAATCAAAAACCAGTACTTATATGGTGTTGTTTGGAAATGAATTTGTTTGACTTGAATTATTTTAAATTTAGAAACTGGGATAATTTTGTAAACCTATTATTTTGGGAACTTTGAAATTTAGATACTTAATTTGGAAGAAAATTTGGTGAAATCATATATGAGTTGGAAACTGAATGGATATTGAATGATTTGAAAATGAGAACCTTATATTATTAAGCACGTGATTTGGGAGTGGTCGAACTTATATAAATTGGATGTGTAAAAGTATGAAGTTGATTTGAAATCTATTGATTTGAAAGGTACTCAATTTGGAAAGAGATTTTTATTTAATCAAAGTCTATATAAGTATGATTTGTTCTACTATTGATTTGGAAAGTATTCGATTTGAGAAAGGAATCCTATATATATATGGACTATATATAAGTACAATATTTGGAAGTGATTTGAAAAGGTACTATATGATATATATATTTTCCAAGTAAAGATATGGAAAGTGCCTTCTGCTTGATATCCGCTTTGTGGCCACAGCGTGGATTCATTCTATCGATATTATTCTCTCTGATTTTGGTTTTCTGGATGTAATACTCGAGTATTCCCACCGTGGCGTAACCCACGGTTTCTTTTTCTCTCGTGAATGCACAGCGAAATTGCCTGGCTCAGTCTTGCCTAGGGGTACGGATTGTTTCCTGGGGGAACCAGGCGTAACCATTGTGTATCCTGCAATCTGTGTAGGTCGCGAATAGTAGCGCAAGTGCCTGGCTGAGTCTTGCCTAGGGGTACGGATTGTTTCCTGGGGGAACCAGGCGTAACCATTGTGTATCCTGCACTCTACTAGTCATCATGGCGTAACTCGCAGGGCTGAGAAAGCTTACGGATATGGATTGTTTCCTGGGGGAACCAGGCGTAACCATTGTGTATCTACGAACCATGATCGGACAAAGGTTTTGGTATGGTTGTTTTGTTTGGATAGTACTTTCCATATCTGTTTTTTTTAGAAAGGTTTTTCAAGTATTTTCACTAGGTGTTGAAACAGGTCTGCTAAGTACTTGAAGAATTCTAGCTTTGTTCCTGATCAACGCATGACCAGAGTCTGCAAGAACAAGGATAAACTTGTTGAAACATCGAGTTATAAAAGTATTTTCGAAAGGAAAATTTATTCCGATATAATAGTATTTCATTATAAAAGTATCATTTGTAAAAGTATTTTTCCAACAAAGAAATTTTGTATTAATATTTTTGATTTAAATTCTTCAGGTTTGAATTAACTATTCGTGCCCGATTTTATTCTTTGAATCTACCTTATCTGCTCAGTTTAGTTACTCACCTTGATTCTTTTTTTTCCAAATCTACCTTCGTCCCTTGTTGGATATATCCTTTAAAATATTGTTTAATTATACACTACATGGTTTAATAGAAATTTTAGTGTTATAAATATTTTAGCAGTTATTTATCTAAAATAAAACATAATAAAAATGTGTGAATTTTGGATTTAATATTTTAAATAGCTTCTTTGTAAATATAAGTAATAATGTAAATAATGGTTTTCAAAGGAATTTGAAAAGTATTAAAGTATTAAAGAAAACTAAATTTCAAATGAAGTTATCAAATAAATATTTCAAATAAAATTTACATAGTTTTAAATTAATTATTTATCTTGTATTTCAAACTATTTTATTTCTGGTTGTTTTATTCTCCTGCCTCCTTCCTTTTCGGGGACGAAAAGTTTTGAGTGGGGGAGAGTGTAACGACCCATAAAATTTTAATGATTTTAATTAGTTTTATAACGTATTTAATTAGATTTTGGTGAAATTTTAAATAAATTTATTTGCAAATAAAGAGTTAATATTTGGATTACGTATAATTAAATATAGCAAATGGTAAATTTTCAATTTATTTTATGGAAGTTTATTTATTTGGTAATTCTATTAAATTCAAGCTATTTATTGATTTCTGAATCAGTGCGTAGCGGTGACTTTTCTATCGTTAAATTTCAATTGCTTTAATAAATTTCATTTGCATAAAATCAGGGGACTCAACTGTGACTATTGCTTTATTTTCTTACTGTTCAAAATTTTATCGGTTGCAAAACAATAAATAACTTTCAGCTAAATTATAGATTATGACAGTTGTCTTTCCTTCAATTCCAAATGTTGAAGCACGCTATTATTTATTTCTTAAATAACTTTTGCGGATTCAAGGGCAGCCGTTACATCCCTTCGTTTCAATTCATTTATTGCTGGTTTCGTGCAACATAAGTCATATTTCAAATGCCTTCAACCTTTTCCTCTCCAGCTGTTAACTTTGTTTTAAATTATGACGTATTAAATTTTACATTATCTGCTGCGCAACCATTCACTTTTCTATTTATATATTCGTTTCTATTTCTTTACTTGCTATTCATTTCTCTACCCACTGTCTTTCTTCTACCTTGCTATTTCTTTCAGATCTATTCCACTTTATTCCCAAACCCTGCCCCAATCCAGTTCGCCTCCACCCTTTATATTATTTTTCTTCTTCTACTTTTCTTCTTTTATCCTTTATATAAACTTGCTCACCACCCCTCTCTTCTCAAAGAAATAAATTATATATATATATGAAAGTTTCGTGGAGCTTCTTTCTTTCTGAAACCTTGTTCGCCCTCTCCCCTACACGCGTTTCCAGATCAACCAAGGCCGGCCACCCTCCGGCTCCGCCTCACCGAGCCCGCGCCACCAACCGAGCCTCAGCCGACCCTTTGCTCGAACCCTCACCAAGCCGAGCTCAACCAGCCCACCACCGCAACCATCTTCGCTACCTTGACCCACCACAGACCGTGCCTCCTTCCACCCTTGCACCCAAGCTCACGGCCACCTCCGACAATAATGAGATCGTCAGCTTCTACAGCTACTCGAGCGCCACCGCCAACCAAGCTAGGACTGCCTTCAGGTCCTCCATCTCATATGCTTGAACTTGTAACCTCATTCTTTCTCTTCATATACAATTGTATAAAATGGCTTTCATGTTTTATACCTTGTTGTTTTGATTTCATATATATATATACTAGTATATGGATGTTATATATATCTCGTATGTTAGTAGTCTGCATGTTTTACATACTAGGTCGATGCATGTGTATGTGTTAGAATATATATATACTTGTTTAAATCTAGAATAGTTCATATGTTTTTTTTTACCTGTAGGTACATATATACATTTTACAGTTAATTTTATAACTTTAGCATGAGTTTATTTTCCTGTTAGCTATACGTATATATTGTTTTCCAGAGCCTTACATAATGATTTTAGTATATATGTGTATATATATATATTTTAAAAGAAGTGTTTATATTTATATAATAGTTTCGAATACATTTGTGTATATTTAGTTATAATATACATTAGAGTTTATATTTCGAGATTTTGTTATTTATTCTATTAGTTTAAGTTACATATATGAGATACTCTGTTCGTTTTGTGCAAATAGGTTGCTGTATTTTTATAACAGGTTTTAAGTACGCAAGCTATTTTGTTTCAAACCGTGTGTTTAAATTGTATATACAATTATACTAGTATGTTGTTTTAAAAGTTTATACAGTATGTATATTAGTCAATTATACTATAAGTATATGTAATATAAAAGTTATATATAATTGATACAGCGGTTTGCATATTGATTAATAATATATTTGGTATGTTTAGTATAGGTACGAGGTTTATATAAGTTGATTTTTCCTGCTTTGTGTTAAGAATATGGAAAAAGTTTAAACGTATTATTTTAAATTTTGTATAACATAAAATATATGCATTTTGATTTAAAGTTATAATTTAAAATTTTATTTTGTTAAATCTATTCGAAACTTATTGGATTTGGAAACTTCTAATATGTATGTTACTAAATTATAAAAATCTGTTGGGTTTCGGTATATATTGATTTGCATAGGCAGTATATGTAGTCAAGTCTGCATATGTAGATATATTAGTCTGGGTCCATTTAGTGCATATTATTAAACTTAGTTTATATATTAGTATATTAAGGCATATGACTATACATTTTATTAAATATATATGAGTTCACTTATTTCATCTATCGTCATCGACCCAATTCTGATTTGACTTCGTCTAATCTTTGTCATCAGTTTGTCCGTCGAATGCTTGTCAATCTTGCTTCGTTTTGAATGTGTGTGCCTGGAATAATAACCCACTTCATTGTCTATCTCTCTAACCTCGAAAGGTGAGCAATCACTCACGATTAACATTCTTTTATTTATTAAATTTGATTTCAACTGAAACGACAATTGAAATATGCTGCTGTTAGTTGTTTTTACTATTATGACTGCTATTACCTGTATCTGTTCACCTATGACACCTGACACCATTATCGGTTAATTATTTATGTGATAATAATACAGATTGGTTGATAATTGATTTTCTGATTGATGGTTGTTTAAATTGGATGTTAATTATTATTGTTAAATGATAATTAGTTTGCTAGTTTAAGTTGGGGTAGTATAGTTTACAAATTTAACGGATTATATATGACGGACCTGGATTTATTAAAACCTGACCCCGACATATGTAAATTTGATTAGTTAAATTTGACCCTTTAATTGTCGTAGAAATAGAAAATTTTATACTTTAAATCTTTTGAACGTAGTTTGGATTAATTATTGTAGTTTAAAACTGAAATTTAAAAAGGAACGACAAGTGAAAAACTGTAATGTAATAATCTTTAATCTACATAAAATGATAGTGTAGATTCCAGAAGTAATCATACAAATAGCAATGCGAATTAATACGATTATTTCGGGGTTATTTGATTTATTTATTGAATTGTTATTGATTGTTGTTATTGCCTGTTTATTTACTTTGACACCATCCCTGTCATCACTGCAAGTTCCCTTTGTTATGTTTGTTTTTGAATTGAAATGGGTTGAAATGATAGACCCAAGCGGTTTCCATTTAATCAAATTTGGGGTTACGGGTTGAAATGCTATCCACCCGTATACATTTAGTGTACGGATTGAAATGATAATATCCGTAACACTTGACCATATGATAAGAAATATATGGTCTTATTAAATGTAAATTCTTAAATACATAATTAAAGGGTAATGATAAATATAGAGTTAATTATGTCTAGTTTAATCAAAGATTTGATTTAATACATAAATCATGATAAATATCTATGTAAATTTTATTCGGAAAAATTTTGCAATAATATTGAACAATTAAGATTGGGAGATAAATTTGGGTTATTTTTAATGGTATTTAGATAAGGATTTATTTATTTAAATCAATTTGAAATTTATCGAAGGAGATATTTCACGTTTAAATAAATTAAGAAATATTGAGTAAAATGTAATTTAAGGTCACTAAAATGATATTGAATCAAATAAGGGAGGGTTCAAGGCTAGATAATAACGATGTAAAATCGAGAATCTATATGAAACTGTTAAATTTAAATTGTTATATATAAGCTATGAACCATAGTGTAATTAAATGGTGTAGAGGTTCGGTATGTATTTGGAACCAAGATAGTTGAATTGGTTATGTAGATGACTAACCGAACTTAGTGAAATTTGAGTTTGAACTAGATTGGAAATTTTATTTAGGAAACTAGATTGGGAAAATTTTAGTTGAAATGTTGAATACCTAAAATATGGAAACATATTGAAATAAACGGGGAAATTGGGATATCAAATCCAAATTTGGGAATTATAGATTTAAGTGGTTAATTTAGGAAGATTTAAACTAATAAAATGAGATTGGATTTAATTTAAATGGGAAGGTCGGGTTGATGTGAAACGATTTGTTAAGTTAAGGAAATTGAAAGTACTTTACTGTATACATTATTAAAATATATAAATACTATCTTGGGAAATATGATTATTTAAAGCGAATTTGATATTTGGGTTTGAGGTATAAATTAAGTAAATGACTACGGTGTAATAGTGTATATTTCCACCCTGTAGATAGTTCTATGGACCCTTAGAGGATGGACATCCCAAACATCCTTTAAGTTATATTGTATTTCAGTTGATATTTCATTTGAGTTGAATTTATTGATATAAGAATGTTAATCCTGACTCGAGTGTTTTGTGTTTTGCTTTACGCTCGGGTCAGACTGAGTAATACAGCATTAGAGACTCACCTTTGGAGATTTGAGCTTCATTTGGAGATCCAACTATCGTTTCAGCTTTCAGTTTTCTAGTTGACTGGTTCAGAGAAGTCATCGGCTCGTACTGAAGACTTTTCTGTATTCAAGAGATTCTGATGTATTCATTTTAAACTCTGATGTATATAGTAGCTTCATGAACTACTATTTTTTTTTATTCCGCTGCATTATATTACTCTGTGTCTGTGATCTGTGTTTGATTTATTTACTGTATATTTTAAGTTTGCCAAATTAAATTAACAATTCGGTATTTTGAATTATTCAAGTCGGACATGTATGGTTTTAGTGTCGATTTGAATGGTCTAAAATAGCGGGTCGTTACATTTTCGGACCAAAATCCGATTAACGATTTAATATTTAAATAAAATATTTAAATATAAACTCGATAAATATGCGGGTTGTTACAATTGGATTTGGGGATGCATTCCTTTGGAGTTATTATTCTGCTGCTGGTGTTATCTATTTTCTTTCCACTGTGTCTTGTATCTCGGATAGTACTGATATCTGTTGTATCATTCTGTTGTATTATATTATATCTGATATTGTATCTGTCATTGTATCAACGTTATATATATTGATATTCTTTTCTTCCGCTGTGTCATACTTAATGGTGTTATAAGCTCCGGTGAACCAGATTCGACATTTGGATCTGCGACATTTGAATATGAGTGTCGTATTCGGTGCCAATTTTCGAAGGTCGAGTCAGGATCACTACATTTGGTATCAGAGATGGGGGTCAAAACTTTAGCTCAGGAGTATAACACATTAAGTAGCTCATTAGAGATAGGGTAAAGTATACCCTAGAATGAGTATATCCCTACGATATCCATCCTTATTCCTCAGTAAATTCTCTTACTATCCACCGATAGTATGTATGAGCGCAAGAAGAGGATGAGATAGGGGACAGGGAATACCACTATAAATGGTCAATATCCGGCAATAGCGGAAACAATTTTCTTCTCAAATCTCCTTTGATTCGTTTCCAAATTCTTTTGATTTGCTTCGTACCAGCTACAAGAAGAAGTTTCGGTGTGATGGTGACTCTACGAATCATTGTAGAAAATCGCTGCTTCGTATCTCCATTTGTCACGATCCAAAATCCAATGTTCAAAAATTGACACTAAATACCTCACTTGTATTCGACTGTCAAAGATTCAAACATAGAACTCCAGTCGGATGGAGCTTATAACAACATCAAATGAATATAAAACAGCGGAAACAAAATGAATGTCATATATCAACACAGATACAACATGATACAATATCCAATACAACATCAATCCCAGATATCAAAGTGATACACATATGATACAACAATAATACGACAACAGAAACTTCAACAAGTTTCCAACATACTTCAACATTGACAAGGTATTCAAAACTCCAACGCTTCAAAAGATTTCCAAATCCAAAACTTCCAGAAGGCTTCAAATCCAAGCTAGCTCCAAAACACGAATAACCTGCTTCTAGGCTGCCCGTGTGGAAAATTATGGACACCCAGAGTTTAGGAAAGGAACAATAAACTCTGCGTCAGTCATGGGACGGGTATAAGTAAACAAAAGCAGTTGCTTGAAATAAAAGCAGTTTATTCTTATCAAAAGCAAAACAAAAGAACTAGAAAGAATCCGAAATGCTTTTGAAAATGAAACTGCCATAAGGCCTCCCACTACACACAAATGCAAATGTGGACTTGGAGGAGATTTCTCCTTATGACAGTCAAAAATGCTTAATACGAGAAAACACTTTTAAATATTATTATTAGTGTATAGTGTAGAAAACATTTCGAAAATATAATATTAATCTTAGCCAGCATAGACATTTCGTACTATGCCTACTATAGCTACCATCTAAACAGTGGTGACCACCATAAGTAAATGGCAGGTTATACAACTAAAACCGTAAAGAGCTCGTTTGGATGAATGGATTTCCAACAAATGGTCGGGCAAAGGAACTTCCCATATAAAATGGAAAGCCTCTGGAAGGACGTCCCCGGATCCTAACCGGATCTCTGCTACACAAGGTTGGGTTACCTCTATGACTAAGTAACAACCGACATGAGTATGCCACCTCCCGGTCGTTATCAACCTTTATCTGAAGCGCTTCTCAACCGACAACCACAAAGCAATAAGTTTGCAGCAACCACAAAGTAAGTATCTGGGCTCCATACCATGATACTGCTCACAATCCAGAAGGAAATGGACATACCCTCAGAGGGAGCTACCCTCAAATAACCTTGCTGCCACTATTCCTGTTTTGACCATAACCGGGTTGGGAGGTTCGTCGAAGTCTCGTCCACAAAGTTACGCTTTTCACAAAGCCATGCTTCGATCAACAAATGATCAGCATCACTCAGCATGCCACATTACCAAGTTGGGAACATATTACTGATAACCTTCAACTACATAACCTCTGAGTTCGTACGTCTCAGAGAAGGGTGTTAAGCTAAGAGAATAAATTCTCCGCCACCAACATATACGTATTTGAAATAAATCAGCTTTATATCTCAATTTGTAATGTCAGACATACAACCATACAAGTCTGTTCCGGGTTCGAACAGAACTGAAGGCACTTCCGAAGAAGCCCTTGCAATCCAGCCATCCACAATCCTGATCAGACTTCCCATCACTTAGGGAATCTCTATACCGAAGCAACTCAGTGAAGAGACAATTGATAGGTTGTCCTATCGTTTTCGAAGATACCCGGTCTTCACCACCGGTCTTCAAATGCTATCCATAACGTCGAATCACATATTCAGAATGGGTTATACGACACAAAGTCCTCTCCCGGCTAATCCGAATAGTGAGCGTCAATTTTTAAAAACATATGGATTTACTTCACAAAGATTCACAGGTTCGATGTGGGTTTCGGACAACCAACTAGAATCCGACTCCCTGTCGCATCGAAATTCCAATGCCGTTTTACGGGCCAATGGGTTTTCACATATATACAGAAACAATCGCAGTTCAGCATAATTCACATCACACGGTATCACAATCACAAACAGAAATAGCAGTCCAGTATGCAACATTTGATGATAGTCAATCATCTTCAATTTAAGGTGAAGGTGATTCAAAAGAATTAACCACATAACATTTTTTATTGATTTATTTAAATCAATGATTAACAATTGTTAATGATAAATTAATTAAATATTTAATTAATTATTCCTTAATTAATTATCTTAAGTAGCTACTAATCATTAATTATCTTTAATTATCTAATTAACAATTTGTGATTACAAATAAATTAAATACTTAGTTGTGAATTAATCAAATTTTTAGTTTGAACTCGACAAATCTTTAGTTACTTAACTAATTACAAATTTAAATTAATTATTCATTCTTAATTACCTTTTTAAACAATTAATAATAATACTTATTTGTCTTATTTAACATTTTAAAATCGTTAATAAACTTTGAAATCAATTATTACTAGTTAAAAACTTTGATGTTAATTAAATTCCAATGCTTGTTTTATATTAATTATTTAATTAAAGTATTAACTAGATTTTTAAAACATTCTAAAGTATTAACTGGAAAAAATTTAAACCTGTAATAAGGTCTTGACTCAAATTTGCCATATTTAATCAGTCATCACCACTTAACTTTGTTTAAATAGTTCACTTAACTTACAATTGATATTTTACAGTCCTGGGAAGCAGACACGAGCAATCTCCCCACTCACTCGAGTAAAACTCGAGTCTCCCACCAACTTTCCCCACGGCTCTCTCCTTCCCACCTACTCTTCTTCTTCCTGTTCTTTTTTTTTTCTAGCTTAAGTTTTTTTCTTTTCTTCTTAATTAACCGCTGAAACAACCCACACGCGAGCGCAAGAGACCGCGAGCAAACCCACATTTCACTCATGTGCTCCTTCGAGTTTCCCCTCTTAACGCACCTACCTGACACGAGATCGACGTCGTGCACGTGCACGACGTCGCGCAGCCGCTACGGCAAGCTCCAAATTCTTCGGCAAGTCGCAAATCATTGCAACACTCGAAATCGATGTTAAATTCAAAGCCAAACATACAAAAACAAAATTTAGCATTTCGTTCGAATCCTGAAACTTCATCACCGACCTTCAATTGCTTCGCCTCGGCATCCTCGACCACCAGCGACGCCATAACTTCGGCCATAGCACGTCCATGCTCCACGCTACCCTCCTCCAACATCACGTGCGACTCGGTGCCTCCGAGGTGATGAAATCACCTCATTCACAGACATGAAGAAAAATTAGAATATAACCCTAATTTGAACTCGTACCTCAAACTTATGCAATAGAAAAATTCTTTGATAATTTTCCTACAATCGTCAATGTTTCAACTTGCTTCAAACAAAATTTTGATACCCAGTATTGGATCGATTGTTAGAAAATGATCAAAAGGCATATTTTATTCAAATGTGAACTGCGCTAGGAATACTTGATTAGAAATCATCATATTCATTTTAAAAATCATAACTTTGTATGTTCATTCAAGTTATGTAATTAAATCAACGATTTAAAATACTTGAATTTATCATAATAATTTGTTTGCTGTAAAAATTTAGTTACAGAGACAAACCCTTATTGTTCAAGCTTAAAACAAATTTTAAACTGTGTTTCGAGTTTAAACAAACTTGTTTTATTTAAAAATCCTAAGCTAAAATGGATTATATGTAGTTTATTTGAATTTTTTCTTCTATTTACTCTGCTCTGAAACAAAAGTATAAGAAAACAGGTCATATACCAACTTCCAGTATCTCAGAAAAATAACTGAACTATTATTTCTTTTCTCAATACACAGCAAACAAAGATTATTCACAAATTTTTTTGAAACAGTTGTTTATTCACATGAATTTCCCTAAAATAGAGAGCTGCTTTTTGTGTTTTTGTTGAAAGCCTGTAGTTTATTTTTTTTTCTTTTTGATCCCTGTTTGGATTAACTGAATGATTTGCTTAAGCTTGTAAAACAAGGTAATGTATTACTTCTTCCTTTTTCCTGACTATGCTATTTTTTTTCTTTCTTTTTTTGTTTGAACAAACTGAAGACAAGAGTAGATGCTCATATAAGGAAGATAGTTTGGGTATAGGGTGATTAATTTTGTTTGTACCTTCATCAGAAATATTCCTTTATTTGGGGGCTAATAATCTTGCTTGATGTACTAGAGGTGATGGCATTAAATGCCTTGGTCCCTTCTCATGTTTACACATATATATTTTTCCTTGCAAGTACATCTCGTATATATATTTTTCTTGCTTCACTCTTGTATTTGCTGTTTTGGTCTTTCTTCATAGCTTCACGTCTATTTCTTTAATTGTTTGTATATACATAATTTACATACATTTTTGTTTTGTTATTTTCTTCTTTTATACACTTTGTTTTATCATTATTTTACATACACAAATTTTCACATATATTAACTTATCTGATGTATTCTGATAAATATATAACTTGAAAATATATACATCTTTGTTTTGATTGCCTTGCTTAATATAAGATTGTCATATTATTACTATTTGTTTTATAGTTTGTAACTTACTTTATGTATTTATGTTTTTAACACAATTCTTATTTGTTCTACTTTTTTTAGAGCTTAAATTACAAACATTTTATTTATATCCATATATTTTTTTTCTTAATATCAATAACATTTTATTTTGTTTTGAACTTTTCAAATTAAATTACAAAAATTTAAATAAGTTACAAATTTTAAATTTTAAAATTTTTGGGATGTTACAAATATCCCCCCTTAAGAAAATTTCATCCTCGAAATTTGAAAGAGAGAGAGAGAGTGAAGCAAACATAGAATATACGAATTTAGAAAAGAATAGAGAAATGGCTTACCAGTTTAAGCCGAGATGTCCACTCTGCAGTTGGGATTTGATTTCTGCACATTATCTTCGGTTTCCCAAGTGCAGTCCTTTGGATCGCCGCTCCATTGCACTTTGACAAGTCTCACAACTTTGTTTCTCAATCGCTTCTCATCACGATCTACAATCTTTATCGGCTTTCTTTTAACTGCCAAGTTAGGAGTGATCTCAAGATCCTGCTAAGCTGCTTCCTCAATAATACTATCTGGATCGTGCATAAATTTTCGAAGATTAGAAATATGAGAACACACTGTGCATGCCAGATAACCAGCTAGGCAATTACACACGATATGCTAGAGGACCGATCCTCTCCAGAATAGCAAAAGGACCAATATAACGCGGTGCTAGCTTTCCAGTTTTTCCAAACTTTAATACCCCACACATAGGAGACACTTTTAGAAATATAGAATCCCCAACTTGAAATTCCAAACCTCTTCGTCGGCGATCACAGTAGCTCTTCTGACGACTTTGAGCAGTTATTAATTTCTTTCGAATAAAATCTACCTTCTCTTTGGCTTCTTTTATCATATCTGGTCCTAGAACGAGTCTATCACCTGATTCGATCTAGCACGGTGGTGATCGACACGGACGACCATATAAAGCCTCATAAGAAGCCATTTCAATACTGGCTTGATAGCTATTGTTATAAGAAAATTCTACCAGATGCAAATGGTTCTCCCAAGAACCACCAAAATCGAGAATGCAAGCACGCAATAGGTCTTCTAAAATTCGATTTATCCTTCCTATCTGCCCATCAGATTGTGTGTGATAAGCAGTACTGAAGTTCAGCTTTGTTCCCAATACGGCTTGGAATGCCTCCCAAAATCTATTAGTGAAGATCGGATCATGATCACTCACTATGCCGCTGGGAATACCATGGAGACGAACAATTTCCTTTATATATAGCTCTGCTTAGGTTGCTGTAGTCCGAGTGGATTTCACTAGAATGAAGTGAGAAGTTTTGGTTAGACGGTCCACTATAACCCAAATTGTTTCATTTCCCTTCTTGGTTCGTGGCAATCTGTCGATGAAATCCATCGATACCTGATCCCATTTCCATTTCGGTACTTCCAAAGGTTGACGTAAACCTGCTACTTTCTTTTGATCGCTTTTAATTTGTTGACAAGTAGCACAACGACTCACATAAATCGATATGTCCCTTTTCATTGTCTTCCACCAAAATGTTCTTTTAACAACACGATACATTTTATTGACTCCTGGATGAAGGCAAAGTTTGGATTTGTGGCATTCATCCAAAACTTCACGTTTCAGCTCCGGAATGTCAGGGACACAAACTCTTCCTTTCAACTTTATAATTCCCCTACTATCTATCTCAAAACTTGTGTCTTCACCTTGGCATAATCTTTTATAAATTCCACGAAGAAACTCATCTTCTTTCTGCTGTCTCTCAATCTTTTTTAGAAGAGTAGGAGCGATAACAAGATGAGCGAGAATGGCATGCTTTCTGCTCAAAGCATCGGCAACTACATAGGCTTTTCCGGGTGTATACAGAATATCTAGATCAAGGATGCCAGAAATTCCAGCCAACGTTGTTGTCGTAGATTGAAATCTTTATGGGTGAAGAGATACTTTAAAGATTTGTGGTCGGTGAATAATTCAAATTTTTCACCTAAACAAGGAAGATTTATCTAATATATATTAAGTTAAGTTGAACTTTAAAATTTTCTTTTAGAAAAACTGAAGGAGATTCTTACCCAGAAGATAATGTCGCTATATTTTTAAGGCGAAAACAATAGCCAAAAGCTCCAAATCATGTGTTGGGTAGTTTCTCTCATGTGGACGTAATTTTCTACCCACGTAGGCAATCACCTTCCCATTCTGCATTAACACTGCACCTACCCCATCACCACAAGCTTCAGTATATACATATAAGCCTTGGTTCTCGTTGATGATAGCGAGAACAGGAGCAGTAGTTAATCTCTTTTTCAATTCCTGAAAAGCTTCATCACATTTTAGAGTCCAATTGAACTTGGCATTTTTCATGGTTAGCTTGGTTAATGGGATAGCAATTTTAGAAAAGTCCTTAATAAACTTCCAGTAGTAGTCTGCTAAACCAAGAAAACTTCAAACTTCTTTCGGAGTCGTGGGTTGCTTCCAGTCAAGAATAGCAGAAATTTTGCTCGGATCGACAGAAATCCCTTCTTCATTAACAACATGGCCAAGAAATCTGACTTTTTTGACCCAAAAGTGACATTTAAAAAATTTAGCGAATAAGATGTTCCTTCTTAAAATTTCCAAAACAATTCTGAGATGTTCAGCATGCTCCTCTTCGGTTTTGGAGTAGATTAGGATATCATCGATAAATACAAGAACAAATTTATTCAGCACCTCCCGAAACACATGGGTCATCAAATCTACGAAGTACGCAGGAGCGTTTGTTAGTCCAAAAGGCATGACTAACCACTAGTAGAACACATCCGGACCCCTAAAAGCAGTTAGGTGAACACAATCTTCGGAAATTTGCAACTGATGGAATCCCTAGGCTAGGTCCATCTTAGAAAAGAATCGTGCACCATGGAGTTGATCGAATAAATCATCGATCCTGGGTAAAGGAAACTTATTCTTGAGAGTTTGCTTATTGAGATCGCGATAGTCGACACACAATCTCAAAGACCCATCAAATTTAGCCACAAATACTACCGCTGAGCCCCATTCAGAAACACTAGGACGAATCAATCCCTTTTTTAGCAAATCACCAGTTTGTTTGACTAGTTCAATTCTTTCCCACGGTGTCATCCTACGACTAGCATGAACGACAGGATGAGCATTCGGAATTAAGTCAATTCTGAATTCAATCTCTCTATGTGGGAGTAAAGATTCTACTTCTTTGAAAACATCGGGAAAATGCTGGATAATAGGAATGGACTCCAAACTTGGTTCTGGATATCCCAAAGTATACATCAGTTTATCTCTTTTAGGACTAGGTTCTTCAGGAGAAATTTCAATAAGATCCCCAAGTTTTGTTTTGACTAGAATCGTTCGATTGCTGCAATCTAACTTGGCTCCGTACCTTGATAACCAATTCATCCCAGTAGGATTTCAAATTCATTTAAGTCAAGAACATAAAGGTTAATAGGAAAGCGATGGCCAAAATAAGAGATAGGCACCCTCCTACAATATAGAAAAAGATTTGCAGGACCAGCCGCTGGATTCTTCACACAAATAGGTTCATCGACAAACTTGAGTTTAAGTTTTAATTCGTCCACGATCTGTTGGGAGATAAAGCTATGTGAAGCTCCCGTGTCGAATAAAACTCTAACAACTTTTTCACCAACAATAAGATTACCCTCCAAAACTCCCTTTCCTTCATTCGCCTTAGAAGTTGAGGGGTTATCGTTTATTGCGCACACTTTCGCTATTTGTGCTCATTTCTTTTTCGGGCAATTCTTAACTCCATGATCTGGCTGGTAACAACAATAGCATTCGTTGGATCTTCGAATTGTCTTTACAATGATTCTTCTTAATTTGTTTCTTTGGCTTCTCATAATCATTTATTAAATGGCCTTTCTCTTAATAATTAAAACAAATAACATTTTGGGCTGAATTCTCTTGATTACTCCTCTTCTTCTCCTTGCCTTGAACCGGTTTCTTTCCTTCGAATTTTCTCTACTTCCAATTCGAACTGCTTGAACTCCCCTTCTCTTCCAGAGTTTTCTACATATCTAGAGTAACATATCGATAACCCATATCAATCAAGTCTGAAAAAGATTCTTTAATGTGGGCTGTCATTCTCTCGTGATACTCCTTATTCATTCCCTGAATGAATCTTTCATTTTTCTTTAAGGGTGTACTCACTAGCTCTAGACCAAATCGAGAAAATTCATTGAATTTATTCAAGTACTCCTCAAATGATAGACTTCCTTGCTTCAAATCTAGAAACTCCTGGTACATACAGGAGATACCAGCAGATGGAATATATCGCTGCTCAAACACTTCTTTAAATCGTCTCTAAGTAAACTTATCTTCTGACTCATCCACAGTAACTGTCTCCCACCAAGTTGATGCTTCTTCTTGGAGCTGCTAAGAAGCTATTAGTCGCTTTTGATCGTCTTCCAATTTCAATCCTTTAAAAATTATTTCATAAGATCGGATCCAGGCTTTGGCTTCTACAACAGATTTTTTGCCAGTAAACGACTTTCCAACAAGTCTCGAAAAGCTCTTATATAGATCAACCAGATTCGACTGAAAATGAGTAGGCACAGTTGCTTTTGCAAGGACTTGACCAGTTGCAGTGGTATTTCCCTGTTCCCTACCTTGCCCTCTTCTTCCGCTCATTCTTACTATCTGCAAATAACAAGAAAACTTGATTTAGGCATACGGACAAGATATCTTAGGAAACATTAACAATTTAAAAGGAATAGACCAATAAATTAGGGGTTTTGGTTTTTTAGTTTATACTCATTCTAGGGTATACTTCACCCTATCTCTAATGTGCCATCTAATGTGTTATACTCCATAGCTAAAGTTCTTACTCAACCTTCAGCTCTGATACCACTTTGTCATGATCCGAAATCCAATGTTCAAAAATTAACACTAAATACCTCACCTGTATTCAAGTGTCAAAGATTCAAACATAGAACTCCAATCGAATGGAGCTTATAACAACATCAAATGAATATAAAACAACGGAAACAAAATTAATGTCATATATCAACACAGATACAACATGATACAATATCCAACACAACATCAATCCTAGATATCAGAGTGATACACATATGATACAACAATAATACGACAACAGAAACTTCAAAAAGTTTCCAACATACTTCAACTTCGACAAGGTATTCAAAACTCCAACGCTTCAAAAGATTTCCAAATCCAAAACTTCCAGAAGGCTTCAAATCCAAGCTAGCTCCAAAACACGAATAACCTGCTTCTAGGCTGCCCGTGTGGAAAATTATGGACACCCAGAGTTTAGGAAAGGAACAATAAACTTGTGTCAGTCATGGGACTACTATAAGTAAACAAAAGCAGTTGCTTGAAATAAAAGCAGTTTATTCTTATCAAAAGCAAAACAAAAGAACTTGAAAGAATCCGAAATGCTTTTTGAAAATGAAACTGCCATAAGGCCTCCCACCACACACAAATGCAAATGTGGACTTGGAGGAGACTTCTCCTTATGACAGTCGAAAATGCTTAATACGAGAAAACACTTTTAAATATTATTATTAGTGCATAGTGTAGAAAACATTTCGAAAATATAATATTAATCTTAGCCAGCATAGACATTTCGTACTATGCCTACTATAGCTACCATCTAAACAGTGGTGACCACCATAAGTAAATGGCAGGTTATACAACTAAAACCGTAAAGAGCTCGTTTGGATGAATGGATTTCCAACAAATGGTCGAGCAAAGGAACTTCCCATATAAAATGGAATGCCTCTGGAAGGACGTCCCCGGATCCTAACCGGATCTCTGCTACACAAGGTTGGGTTACCTCTATGACTAAGTAACAACCGACACGGGTATGCCACCTCCCGGTCGTTACCAACCTTTATGTGAAGCGCTTCTCAACCGACAACCACAAAGCAATAAGTTTGCAGCAACCACAAAGTAAGTATCTGGGCTCCATACCATGATACTGCTCACAATCTAGAAGGAAATGGACATACCCTCAGAGGGAGCTACCCTTAAATAACCTTACTGCCACGATTCCTGTTTTGACCATAACCGGGTTGTGAGGTTCAGCGAAGTCTCGTCCACAAAGCTACGCTTTTGACAAAGCCATGCTTCGATCAACAAATGATCAGCAGCACTCAACATGCCACATTACCAAGTTGGGAATATATTACTGATAAACTTCAACTACATAACCTCTAAGCTCGTACGTCTCAGAGAAGGGTGTTAAGCTAAGATAATAAGTTCTTCGCCACTAACAGATACGTATTTGAAAGAAATCAGCTTTATATCTCAATTTGTAATGTCAGACATACAACCATACAAGTCTGTTCCGGGTTCGAACAGAACCGAAGGCACTTCCGAAGAAGCCCTTGCAATCTGGGCATCTACAATCCAGATCGGACTTCCCATCACTTATGGAATCTCTATACCGGAGCAACTCAGTGCAGAGACAATCGATAGGTTGTCCTATCTTTTCGAAGATACCAGGTCTTCACCAATAGTCTTCAAATGCTATCCATAACGCCAAATCACATATTCAGAATGGGTTATACGACACAAAGTTCCTCTCCCGGCTAATCCGAATAGTGAGCGTCAATTTTTAAAAACGTGTGGATGTGATTCACAAAGATTCATTGGTTCGGTGTGGGTTTTGGACAACCAATTGGAATCCGACTCCCTGTCGCATCGAAATTCCAATGTCGTTTTATGGGCCAATGGGTTTTCACATATATACAGAAACAATCACAGTTCAGCATAATACACATCACATGGTATCACAATCACAAATAGAAATAGCAATCCAGTATGCAACATTTGACAATTGTCAATCATCTTCAATTTAAGGTGAAGGTGATTTAAAAGAATTAACCACATAACATTTATTATTGATTAATTTAAATCAATGATTAACTATTGTTAATGATAAATTAAATAAATCTTTAACTAATTATTCCTCAATTAATTATCTTAAGTAACTACTAATCATTAATTATCTTTAATTATCTAATTAACAATTTGTAATTACAAATAAATTAAATATTTAATTGTGTATTAATCAAATTTTTAGTTTTAACTCGACAAATCTTTAGTTACTTAAATAATTACAAATTTAAATTAATTATTCATTCTTAATTACCCTTTTAAAAATTAATAATAATACTTATTTTTCTTAATTAACATTTTAAAATCGTCAATAAACTTTGAAATCAATTATTACTAATTAAAAACTTTGATGTTAATTAAATTCGAATGCTTGTTTTATATTAATTATTTAATTAATGTATTAACTAGATTTTTAAAAAATTCTAAAGTATTAACTGGAAAAAATTTAAACCTGTAATAAGGTCTTGACTCAAATTTGCCATATTTAATTAGTCATCGCCACTTAACTTTGTTTAAATAGTTCACTTAACTTACAATTGATATTTTACAGTCCTGCGAAGCAGACCCGAGCAATCTCCCCACTCACTCGAGTAAAACTCGAGTCTCCCACCAACTTTCCCCGAGTCTCTCTCCTTCCCACCAACTCTACTTCTTCTTGTTCTTTTTTTTCTTCTAGCCTAAGAGTTTTTTCTTTTCTTCTTAATTAACTGATAAAACAACCCACACGCGAGCGCAAGAGACCCGAGGCAACCCACCTTTCACTCATTTGCTCCTTCGAGTTTCCCCTCCTAATGCACCTACCTAACATGAGATCGACGTCGTGCACGTGCACGACGTCGCGCCGCCGCTACGGCGAGCTCCAAATTCTTCACCAAGTCACAAATCGTTGTAGCACTCGAAATCAAAGTTAAATTCAAAGTCAAACATACAGAATCAAACTTTAGCATTTCGTTCGAATACTCGAACTTCATCACCGACCTTCAATTGCTTCGCCTCGGCATCCTTGACTACCAACGACGCCATAACTTCGGCAACAGCACGTCCATGCTCCGCACTACCCTCCTCCAACATCACGTGTGACTCGGTGCCTCCGAAGTGATGAAATCACCACATTCACAAACACCAAGAAAAATTCGAATATAACCCTAATTTGAACTCGTACCTCAAACTTATGCAATAGAAACATTCTTCGATAATTTTCCTAGAATCGTCAATGTTTCAACTTGCTTCAAACAAAATTTCGTTACCCAATATTGGATCGATTGTTAGAAAATGATCAAAAGGCATAATTTATTCAAATGTGAACTGCGCTAGGAATACTTGATTAGAAATCATCATATTCATTTTAAAAATCATAACTTTGTATGTTCATTCAAGTTATGTAATTAAATCAACGATTTAAAATACTTGAATTTATCATAATAATTTGTTTCTACTGTAAAATTTAGTTACAGAGACAAACCCTTTATGTTCAATCTTAAAAAAAAAATTAAATATGTTTCGAGTTTAAACAAACTTGTTTTAATTAAAAATCCTTAGCAAAAAAGGATTGTATAAAGTTTATTTGAATTTTTTCTTCAATTTACTGTGCTCTGAAACAGAAGTATAAGAAAACAGGTCATATAACAACTTCCAGTATCTCAGAAAAACAACTGAACTATTATTTTCTCAATACACAGTAAACAAAGATTATTCATGATTTAAACATATCAATTCAAATTTTTTTGAAACAATTTTTTACTCACATGAATTTCCCTGCAACAAAGAGCTGCTTTTTGTGTTTTTGTTGAAAGCCTGCAGTTTATTTTTTTTTCTTTTTGAACCCTGTTTTGATTAATTGAATGATTTGCTTAAGTTTTTAAAACAAGGTAATGTTTTACTTCTTCCTTTTTCCTGACTATGCTATTTTCTTTCTTTTTTTGTTTGAACAAACCGAAGACAAGAGTAGATGTTCATATAAGGAAGATAGTTTGGGTACAGGGTGATTAATTTTCTTTGTACCTTCATTTTTTTTCATTAATTTTTTTCTGTTCTTTTAAAAATGGGGACCACTCCTTTTCTTCATCCTCTTCCCGCTGAACCGTCCCATACTTCTACATCTCTTCAGCCTTGTCCTTCATCTCCCATTCTCGTACCTCCCTTTGAGCCACCCTTACTTCCTCTGCCAAACCATACTTCATCAAAACTCACCACTGTCAGTAATTCTCCAATCACCGCTCTTCATGCTGAAGCTTCTCCTAAGCCACCAGCACGTCTTCCCTCATCCTCTTCCTTGCCAAAACAATCCCATCCTCCTCTAGCTTGGACCTCTCTTTTCAAAACAAAACCTAATAATGCTGGCTCTTATGTGCCACGTGACATACAACTAGAGTTCAATGGAGATGCTATTGTGCCTCCTTCTGAAGTAGTCAAGGCAGGAAGCTCTATCTGGCATGATTACCTCGTTGGCTTTTTCCTTGATAATCCTCTTTCATACTCTACTGTATTGTATTATCTCAAGAGAGCATGGAAGCTAAGTGGTTCCATTACTGTCAAATCTGATGGGTTTCTGTTCTTGTTCAAGTTCAGTAATGATGATGACGGGAAAAGAATTTCTGAATCTGACCCAGTAGTGATGAGGAATAAGCTATTTATAGTGAAGCCATGGGATGAAAATATAGGCAATAGTGTTAGTAGCATCAAAGCGGTCCCAGTTTGGATAAAACTATCAAATATTCCATTGTATGCTTGGTCTCCATTGGGTATAAATTGCTTAGCAGCTAGGGTTGGAAAACTTCTTTGTATGGATGCTTCAACTAAAAAATTTGAGCGTATCTCCTTTTCCAAATGTTTAGTTGAAGTATATCCAAACATTTAACTACCGAAAAACTTTTCAGTAATGTTGCTTGATGGAACTGAACATATTGTGAAAGTTGAATACTTGTGGAAACCAGAAATTTGCACAATATGTAAGGAGTTTGGGCATTTGGTAAATAACTGTAAGAAATTTGAGTGTGAAGGAAATGTTGAACAATGTGAAATAAATGAACAACAGAAATCTAGTGATAAGAAAAGGAATAAGATGAAGAAGGGGAAATCAATGGTAAACAAGATAAGGTGAAGCAAGTATGGCAAAAGGTAAATAAGAATAAGGGAAAAAAAAGAATTATGTCTGAAGATTTGGAAAACAATGTTTTGAAGATGCAAGGTGAAAAGGTTAAAATTGTAAATGATAGAAATGAGGAAAATACCATTGGGTATAATGATGTACATATATCACCCAGTGGTAAACAAGGTTGTTCTGTTACCTCACTAAACGGGTATCACTTGTTGCAATCTGTTGTGGATGAACAAGACTTATTGGAAATATTTGATGAAGAGGAAGGTGAAATAACAAATGAAGAGTTGTGTGAAGAACAAAGAAATGACGCTTCCAAATACAACACTTCTTCTGTTAATGGAAAAGAAAATGTAAAAAAAGACCTGACTACAAATGTTGAAGACCAAAATTTTCCTACAAACGATTCTACCAATAGAAGCAATAGTTATGAAACTGGTAATGAAATATCTGAAGTGCATGCACCTTCTGATACTCTTGTATCAGAATTTGACAAAGACTGGTGCAAAACATTTGAGCATCAACTTACTCAATTAATTACCTCATTACAAAATTCTTCTGTAGATGAACAACCACCTGTCCCATCTCACTACAACATTTCTATTGAGTTGACTGGTTGGCCAGCTTGTATCCCCTTCTCCCAATCTTCAACAGTTCCTCCACTTGTCTCTACCTCTATCCAAACTATCTCACAATCTCTCTCCCCTCAGTCTCAGTCACGTAGGAAAATTGAAACTATATCTCTTTCTGCAAAGAGAAGAAATAATATTACCTTTCCTCAATAATTTTTTATGTTTAATAAAATTACATCATGGAAACTTAGAGGAGCTCACAGTAATTTGAAACTTGATCGGGTTAAATGTATTATCTCTGAGTACAAAATTTGTCTCTTCGGTCTGCTTGAAACAAAGCTTAATCTTACTTTATCCATTAAAGCTGCTTCATACATCAACCCAAATTGGTCCTATCATCATAACCTTGACAGTGCTTCTTATGGTAGGATTCTAGTTATTTATGATCCTACTGTTTTGACTCTTACTCCCCTTCTATCTTTTAGACAGTACATCCACTTTCATGTTCTTGAAGCTCTAACACACTCCTCCTTCTACATTACTTTTGTATATGCTGATAACTCGGTCAATTCCAGAAATGCATTCTTCAAATCATTGCCACCTTTAAGACAATCTTCTCATCCCTGGATTGTGTTGGGTGATTTTAACTCCTGCTATGATTACAATGACAAATTTGGTGGTATTCCACTAACTTCAGAAGAACTTGATCCACTCAACCTTGCAGCTTTTGAATCTGATTTGATCATGGTTAATAAGTCAGGAGAAAAATTGTCATGGAATAACAGAAGTCGAAGTGGTATTCGTACGTACACAACAATTGATCATACTTTCTGTAATTTCCAAGCAATCAACCATTGGCCTTCCCTTTCTGTTTTCCTTCCTCGGCCTATTCTGTCTGATCACTCCCCATTAATCTTAACTCTTGGTCACCATTTTAGAAAGGAAAAGAAATTTTTTAAATCTTTTAATGCTTGTGTAAAACATGATTTCTTTGTTGTTTTAGTAACTTAAGTCAACTCTGAATTTTCTTGTTTTGGCAATCCAATGTATAAGTTTTGCAGGAAGTTAAAAAGAATTAAACAGGAGATCAAATTGTGGGCTTCTTCCACCTTTGGTAGTGGATGCCTTCTGTCAACAACACTAAAGGAAAAGCTGAAGATTCAACAAGACTATATGATGGAGCATCCTCTTGATGTTCAAGCTGCTGCAGAAGAAGGTAAACTATTCAAGGAGGTCAATAATTCCCTGCACATGGAGGCTAGCATGAAGAGACAACAACTGCATAAAAGATGGATAGATGAAGGAGAAAAAACATTAAGTTCTATCATGAATCATTAAAGGTTAAGCATGCTAGAGAAAATATTTATAGTATATTTGATGAACATGGTACTCTATTTTCCACTGCAGATTCTGTTGATAAAGCATTCATTGACTATTTCTCTAATCTGCTTGGTAACTCTGATGGTTTGATCCCTGATCTTGACCAAATTTCAACACTTGCTCTTCCTAGAATATCTTATCAGGAAGTTGTATCCCTTATTAAACCAGTTACTAATGAGGAAATTAAGACAACTCTCTTCTCCATGAATCAGCATTCTTCTGGTGGGCCTGATGGGCTTAATGTTACCTTTTTATCTCTACTTGGAGTGTGCTTGGTAGTGATTTCTGTAAAGCTATACACATTTTCTTCAACAAATGCAAGTTACTAGGTGAAGTCTATTGCACTAATATTGCTCTTATCCCCAAAGTTAAACCACCAACCAGTGTCTCCTTATTCAGACCTATTTCATGCTGTAATGTAGTTTACAAATGTATCTCTAAAATTCTTGCTTCTCGTCTAGTCAATGTTCTGCCCACTGTAGTCTCTAGTAATCAGGCTGCCTTTATACCATCTAGGAGTATTCTTGATAATATCCTCCTTGCTCAGGGATTATTGAAAGGTTATGGTAGAAGTAAGGTGCCCCCTGCTGCTGCAATTAAAATTGATATATCCAAGGCATATGATTCTATCCACTGGGATTCAATTGTTAGAGTTATGACTGGCATGGGATTTCCCAAAATTTTTGTATCCTGGATATATGTGTGCATATCCACACCCTCATTCTCTGTTGTTTTAAATGGTAGATCTGTTGGTAACTTCAGAAGTAGAAAAGGTATTAGACAAGGTGATCCAATATCTTCTTATTTATTCTTGTTAGTTATGGAAGTATTTACTATTATTCTTCGTACAAGATACACACAGAAGATAATTAAGTTCCACCCAAAGTGTTCTCAGCATCACATAACTTCTTTTATGTTTGCTAATGATGTAATGTTATTTACAAAACCCGAGATACCATCCTTGAATGGAATAACTGCGGCATTGCAAGTTTTCTTCAGTATGACCGGTCTATCAATTAATCAAGAAAAATCTTCTATGTTAGTTGCTGGTGTTAGTCAAGTCCATGCTGCTGCTTTACATCAACACATTGGTTTCTCCTGTATGGACACTAATATGAGGTATCTTGGTCTACCTTTAATATCAAAAAAATTTCAAAAGCTGACTGTATTCCTCTTTACAACAAGATTACTTCTGTTATGTCTGCTTGGGATAATAGGCACTTGACCCAGAGTGGTAGATTAGTGCTGATTAAATCAGTTGTATTTTCCTCTCTTGTTTACTGGGCTCGTACTATGATTCTACCTATCAAACTAGTGCTACTAGTTAGGTCTGCTATGAATAGATTTTTTTGGACTGGTAGTATACACAATAGGAAGCTGATGCCTTGTTCCTTTACAAAATTTGAAACTCCAAGGAAACTGGGTGGTCTTGGAGTTATTGATATTAGGAAGTGGAATATTGCAGCAATAAGTAAACATTTTGATGATCTCATCAACAAGAGAGACAGCTTATGGGTTAAATGGACATGGTATTACAACATAAAGAATAATTCTTTTGGTGTATGACCATTCCTCTGAATAGCAGTTGGATCTGGAGGAACTTGTTGAAGCTGAGAGAAGTTTACCTACCCATGATCCAATATCCTATTAATGAAAATACATCTGTTAGCTTCTGTCATGAACCATGGGTAAGTAAGGGGTATATTTGTCCAAGGTATGTGAATATAATCAGATTAGGCAGTCAGGAATTCACATTGATGCAAAGGCAAATGAATTCATTTATGAAGGCAAAATAGTGCTGCCATACAATAGCAACCAACTACTAAGGCAACTGTGGAGTGAGATGCAATTAAAATACTTACCTGCTAACCAACATGAATCTGTTGTTTGGGATATGAAGTCACATTCTATTAAAGGAGTGTACAATCATGTCTCTGTGTGACGACCCTGACTCGACCTTCGAAAATCGGCACCGAACACGACACTCGTATTCAAATGCCGCAGATCCAAACGTCGAACCTGGTTCGCCGGAGCTTATAACACATTAAGTAAATGACACAACGGAAAAAATGAATAACATATATCATATACAACATTTGATACAATAACTGATACAACATGAACGATACAACAGAATGGTACAATAGATATCAACATTATCAGAGATACAAAGAATAGCAGCGGAAAGAAAAGATAACACTAGCAGCGGAACAAAAACTCCAATATGGTCTTCAAGAAAGAGCTCCAGTATCAGTAATCTCCATCTCCAAAGCACCAATCCAGAAATAGCTCGAACTCCAATCAAGATGAAGAGAAGCAACTCGATCCAATTGTGATTGCCAAATCGAATCTACACCTACTATTGATTATCTGAAAACCCCAACTCTAGACTGCCCGTGTGGGAAATAGTGGGCACCCAGAGTTTAGGAAAGGAACAATAAACTCCAGGTCAGTCGTGGGACTGGTATGAGCAAACAAAAACAATTGGTCTTTTAAAACAAGCAAAGAATTTATATTTGAAAATCCGCAATGCTTTTTAGAAAATGAAACTACCATAAGGCCTTCCGCCACACACACAATGCAAACGCAGAATTGGAGGAGATTTCTCCTTATGATAGTCAAATATGTTTGATACGAGAAATTTCTTTGATATTATTACTATAAGTGCCAAGTGTAGGAAAATCTTTCGAAAGTACAATATAAATCCTAGCCAGCATAGACATTCCGAACTATGCCTACTATAGCTACCATCCAAACAGTGGTGACCACCATAAGTGAATGGCAGGTAATACAACTAAAACCGTACAAGGCACGTATTGGATGAATGGATTTCCAACAAATGGTCAGGCTAAGGAACTTCCTACTGCCACATGGGATCGCCTCTGGCGGGACGTCCCGAGAACTAACGTTACGGTTAGATCTCTGCCAACACAAGGCCGGGTTACCTCTGTAACTAGGTAACTACTACACGAATGTGCCATCCCCCGGTCCTTTGGGACCTTTATCCGAGCGCTCGCAACAACAACCACAAAGTATCACAAAGTAATAGATCTGCAGTATCCACATAGGTAAGTATCTGGGCTCCATACCATGATACCACCCTTTACCAGAAGGGAATGACACACCCTAAAGGGAGCGACCCTCATAACCTTGCCGCATCTTTCCTGTTTCGACCATTTCGGGGAGTGGGGTCCTGATGCAGTCTCGTCCAAAAAGCTACGCTTTGGCACAAAGCCATGCTTTGGGTCACAGATGACCAAAGCAATGATCACAAAGATAAATGATCAAACAAATGATCATATCACAAATGATCAACCAATGATCATCACACAGCAGCACTCAGCATGCCACATTACCAAATTGGGAATATCACTGATAAATATCAACTACATAACCTCTGAGCTCGTACGTCTCAGAGAAGGATGTTAAGCTAAGAGAATAAATTCTCCGCCACCAAGCAGAAATGTATTTGATAGAAATCAGTTAACATCTCAAAGTGTAATGTCGGACATACAACCATACAAGTCTGTTCCGGGTTCGAACAGAACCGAAGGCACTTCCAGAGAAGCCCTTGCAAATCCGGGTATCCACAATCCCGATCGGACTTCCCATCACTAAGGAGAACTCTATACCGGAGCAACTCAGTGCAGAGTCAATCGATAGGTTATCCTATCGTTCTCACAAATACCCGGTCTTCACCACCGGTCTTCAAATGCTATCCATAACGTCGTATCACTATTCGGAATGGGCTATATGACACAAGGTCCTCTCCCGGCTAAACCGAATAGTGAGCGCCATATTTTCAAACATATGGATATGAGATTTTAGTTAAGTCACAACTTCAAAATCCAAAAGTTTACTTTCAAATAGTTAAACAAATTACCATTTTAAATCTTTAGACAAAAAGATTTATTTCACAAAGTTTCACCTAGTTCCACCAAGATCAATTTATAGGTTTCCAAACCAAATTTCCATTTCAAATAGATTAACTCATTAAATCTTTAAATTAAAGATTTAATTTTATAGCTTTCAAAACACGCTTCCAAAGATCTATTAATAACTCGGAAAACCATTTTCATTTCAAACTTGAATTCCTTTTAACACACATTGGAAATCCATTTTCTTATATGAAAGCTTCTATTATTTGAAAACAAACAGTTTTTTTTTGTTTTAGAAAAACCGATTTCATTTATACAAGTTAATTCTTTGGGTTAAATTTAAATTCCCAAACAACGCTTTTAAAAATGGTTTTAAAACCCATATCAACATATTTAAAAGTTGAATAACCCTTTTTAAACTATAGTTCCCAAATCACAGAATCCAATCTCAAATATTTAATTCAAATTTAAATCGAATTATTTAAATTTCAAAATTCAATTAAGTTATTCAAAATAACTTTATTTTTGAAACCCATTTTCAAAAGCTTTCAATTCCAATTCTAAACTATTTTGGATTCAAAAATTAAATTTTTAAAATAATTTCAAAATCTGTGACTTAACTCATTTCCACGTGCAATCCATATTTGTGTGTGTATGAGTGTGGTCCAGGGTTCAACACAATAGTGCACAACAGATTCAATCAAATCGATAAGCGGTATGACCCATAACGCTTATCTATATTCACAGATTCACAGATAAATAAATTACCAATCACAAAGGTTCACTGATATGATTCGATGTGGGTTTCGGATAACCAACTGGAATCCGACTCCCTGTCGCATCGAAATTCAAATGTCGTTTTATGGGTCAAAGGGTTTGCTTAACAATATATACCATAGGATATAACAACTTAGCACAAAGCATCACATAGCATCATACCACATATCAAATATATCAATCCATCACATATCATTCAATAACAATCAAACATCTTTAATTAAGGGGAATAAATCGTGCGTTTTAAATTTACTACCCACATAATTACTTCATTAGTAATCTTAAATCAATGGTTAATTTTAATTGATTAAGTCTCAACCAAAATCATTAATTAATCACTCCTTTAATTATCTAAATTAATTAACCCTTAGTTGTAATTAATTAAATCTTAATTACTTATTCCTTAATTAATTACTTTAATAATTAATTATTCCTTAATTGAAAATGATTCCTTAATCACTTTATGTTAATTAACTTTAATTTATTATTCTTGATTTAATTTCCTTGATTGATTAACCACATTAATTAATTTTACTTTAAAGTAATTAACTCTTAGTTATTTGATTTATCAATCTTCAACCTTTAACTATCTATTCTTAATTACTTTCACTAAGTAATTGCTATTTTCATTTGATCATTCATTTATTACTTGATTTATTGACTTAATAATTTAATGAGTCCAAACCATTTAATCCTATTTATTTATTTATTTATTTTTATTTTTTTTAGGATAAAACATCACTTACGTATTTAAATCAATTTGCTTTCAAATTTAAATTTAAATTTCATTTTAAATTTAAGATTTAAAATGAACACGAATTTAACTTAAACAAAGTTTTAAAAACAATTCAAAAATCTTTTATCTCACAAGTTAAAAGAATGTTCATTTTATAAAAGAGGTTTAAAAGAATTTAACCCAAGTTCATTTTAAATTCAAATCAATTTAAAAATACACTATAACATTATTATTTTTAAATTTAAAACTTCTTTTTATTCTCAAACTGGAATACATATTTAAACTTTGATTCCAAGTTACTTAGATTAAAAACTTATTTACTTTTAACTCCATTTGAAACTTCAAAACATTTTAACCATTTTTAAGGGAGTTAAACAAATAAAATTTAAAACTTTATTTATTTAAAAACTACAGTTTAAACCCAAGTCCAGATTTCAGAATTCAGATTTAAACTATTTTTCTTTTCTATTTTATAATTTAAACTTTCAGTTTAAATTAAAAACCAATATTCTTTATACTTTAAAAGTTGTCAATACTAAATTTAAATCTCAAAACTTAAATTATTTCAAACTTAGGTTTAAATTTCTTGAATCCAGATTCTAATTCAGGTTTTAAACTTTGTTTAAAATTTTACTTACATTTTTAAAATTTGAAAAACAGAACAGGTCTTCTGTTTTTTTTCTGAACTTAATACTTGAAATTTTTTTTTTATTTACTTCGAGTCAGGTCCTTCTTTGCTTCGAGTAAAACCAGAAAAACTTCGAGTAAAAATTCAAATTACCCGAGTATAACTCAAGCCCCAAACTATGCAAGTACCAACTCTTCCCCTGACACTCCACTGCACCGTGCATATGCACGGTGACTCCGGCCAACGTAGATCGTCAGAGATGGTCGCATCTCATCAGAAACCGACCTAGCTACCCACCACAAACATCAATTCGAGCTGCCATCACCAGAAATCGAAGATGATACCTAATATCAAAACCTGGAAATAAAGCTAAGTCCCCCTTCAAAACCTGTCAACGGCCATTCCTCGCCGCTCCGACCACCTGAGGGATGGCAACTTCGGCCTCATACTCTTCAACCAACCAACTATCGATCCCCAAAAGCTTATTCAACTCGATCACTCCTACAAGCCAAACTGATCAAAACAAATTGCCTAGTTAAAACTAGGGTTCTGGACAAAAACTCGTCACCGCAGCCACCACGACGAATTTCATCGCCACCCAATATTTTTCCAGACTCCACTGAACACTCCTCTGCCTACTGGAAGAAACTCATCCTTCCCCATCACTGGAATCACCTGTGATCCCCTAAAACTCAAAAACAAGGCAGTGCAAAACTACACCCACAATCCTGCCTTAAATTTTTTTATTTTATTGTTAGAAATCATGATTTGGTTTGTGTTTTCACTTTATAATACTGAATTCATAATTTACAAAGTTCAAGTTTTCACTTTGTATAACATCCACTGTTGTTTTTTTTTTTTAAATACTTCCAGTGAGATTTGAATTTATTTTTACTTAAATAAACTTTAAAACTTACTTTATCAATAAACAAACAAATTTTATTTACATTCAAAATCCTGACAGTGATTTAATTCAAGGGGTGCTCAATTTTGAAATAAACTTGAGCCTTAGAACTAAGACAGGGATATTCAGAGGAAAACAAACATGCACAGACAAATTCATGCAAACATACTGACATAGTCATCACTAAACTCATATATTTCAAGCATCAACTCACATATCAAAGCATAAGAATGTGTTCAAGTGTGTTTGCTCACCTGTTTTGTTGCTCAGAGAAGAACAGAGGCAGAGAGGGACAGAGAAGACACAGTGAAGTGTTTGAGTTTTCTTTTTTTTTTCTTTTTTCTTTGCACTGAATTTGTTTTCCCGGCTTGATTAGATTCGCAGGTTGAAATGCAGATGCATGCTTGCATGCTCCAGACTTTAGAATAGATTTCAAATTGGCTTTCAAGTCGAATCTGCATTTTTTTGATTTTTTTTGTTTGAATTGTTTTAAATTTATACTTTAACACTGATATGAAATTCAAAGTTTAAGAAAATTTACTTATCTCTTTTTTTTTAGATAGAATCTGCACTGTCTTATTTCCCTGGTTTTAAAATTTGAAGTTGTGGCTTCTGATTTTCCTTTGCATGACTCCAAATTTCAAATCTTTAGTTTTCCCAGGTTGAAGATTTTGAATTCACTTTGCATTATTCTCTGACAAGTTCAAGTTGTTTGCTTTTAATTTCCTTCTTCATTTGTTTTTTTCCAGTTTTAAATTTTGCCTTTGTTCTCAGGTGGCATGCTCCAGATTTTCTTTTTGTTTTGTTTCCTAGATCTTCAACTTGCTTCAGATTTAAATGCTCAGGTTGAATTTTGAACTTGTTGTTTGATTACTTCTTGTTGCTGAGAAACTTTAACTTGCTTCTTGCTTTGATCTTATATCTGTTTCCAGATCTGGTTTTGTTTCTTTTTTTTTTTTCTAAATGAAGATAAAACCAGGTTTACATGCAGAGCCTTTTCCAGATTGAAATGGAAATGCTGACTTCCTTTTCATTTTGAAAATGATTTCAGGTAAATGGTTTGAAAATGTTTACTGGAATTTGTATTTCCTTGCACAGAGTTTCCAGATTTTAATTTTTTTCTTCAGATTTTGAAACAGCAACTTGATAATCTTTGAAATACTTTGAGTATGAATTTGGAAATCTGGTTTGTAGTTTGTTCATTCTCAGATTTTGATATATTTTTCAGTTTGAGAATGAATTGGAAAACAAGGTTTGAGTAGTGAAGAACAATAGCCTGGTTTCTATTTGTTTTCTTTTATTTCAGATTTGTTATTGTTTGTTTTTTTTTCTTTTTTTTTTAATGAAGATAAAATCAAGTTTGCCACTTGTAACATTCATTTACACTTGTTAATCTTTGTCTTATAGCTTACATTTGTTAAAATTTTGTATATTTATGTTTTTAACCTTGTCTTGAATTTATTTTATAAATTTTGTTTTGGTCTTTAAGTTCAATTAATTTTACAACTTAGTTCATATAAATTTTAAAAGAAAATGTATTATCAAATGAAATTTTATCTTGTTAATGTTTGTTTTAATTTTATTACAAGTCATGTTTATTCTCAAAAGATAATTTCAATCACTTCATAATTAAATTCACAATTTAATTTCAAAATTAAATAAATTGTCAAATTAAACTCGTTCAAAATTCAAAAATGTTACACTCTGTTACTGCTCCATTGGCTGCTGCTAAATGGTACTCAGTGATTTGGACTAGTGATTCAGTTCCAAAAGATAACTTGATGTTGTGGAAAGTTATTAATCAAGCTTTGCTCACTAGAAGTGTTTTAAACAGGCATGGTTTGGACTGTTCATCTAACTACCTGTTTTGTGATTTGTGTTAAGAAACTCCCCAGCATATTTTCTTTGACTGTCCTACCCTACAATTCCTTTTGGTTAGAATTAGTTCAATAACTGGGATTAACCTACCCACCGCAAACTCTGGGGCTGTTTGGAATACTTTATTCAAAGCCACTAGGATGAAAAATGATAGAGTCAGGATTCTAGTTGTTTATTTGAAAATATATATGACTGTGATTTGGAGAGAAAGGAATGCAATAGTATTTGAAAATCAAAGGAAGAATTGGGAGGTGCTGTGGAATGAAGTTAGGTATGCAACTTATAGTCAATTGAAAAACAGTCATACTGTTTACCCTCTTGATATGCTGCTTGTTTGGGCTTGACTATTGTTACTTTTCTATTGTTTTTTTTCTCTTTGTTCTTTTTCTTATCTATGTACCCATTATTGTTTTGCAATAAAACTGTTAGGGGCCCAGTTAACCCCGCTGGCTTTGCCAAAAAAAAAAATTCTTTGTACCTTCATCAGAAATATTCCTTTATTTGGGGGCTGATAATCTTGGTTGTTGTACTAGAGGTGATGGCATTAAATGCCTTGGTCCCTTCTTATGTTTACACATATATTTTTTCCATGCAAGTACATCATGTATATATATTTTTCTTGCTTCACTCTTGTATTTGCTGTTTTGGTCGTTCTTCATAGCTTCAAGTCTATTTCTTTAATTGTTTGTATATAGATAATTTGCATACATTTTTGTTTTGTTATTTTCTTCTTTTATACACTTTGTTTTATCATTATTTTACATACACAAAATTTCACATATATTAACTTATCTGATGTATTCTGATAAATATATAACTTGAACATATATACATCTTTGTTTTGATTGCCTTGCTTAATATAAGATTGTCATATTATTACTATTTGTTTTATAGTTTGTAACTTACTTTATATATTTATGTTTTTAACACAATTCTTGTTTGTTATAATTTTTTTTCATTTAGAGCTTAAATTACAAACATTTTATTTATATCCATATACTTTTCTTTACTTAATATGAATAATATTTCATTTTGTTTTGAACTTTTCAAATTAAATTACAAAAATTTAAATAAGTTACAAATTTTAAATTTTAAAAATTTTGGGATGTTACACTATCGGTTTCTTATCAATTTTTCGATTTAAACTTTAATAAATTTGAAATTTGGAATTGAAAATTCTAAGTAAATTGGAAATTTTAAATTATGTAAAATTGATCAACAAATATAAGGCTAAATTTGAATTGAGCCAATAAAACGATTTCGTTTAAACCCAAAATTTGAAATTTTGTTATATTTTCTTATGTAGATCGAAGTTGGTATATAATTTGGGGTATTCCGACTTGAATTTGGAATCCATACCTAGTGTTTGAGAAATTATGGTAAATCGAATCCATTTATCTATTTTTTGGGTCTCGATATATTCTATGAATGGTTAGTTGTCCTTCGGACTAACCTGTGCCTTGCATATTTCGTAGATCTGGTGACCCGAGTATCATGTGTAGTATTGAGTGAGTGTGTTCTTATATTGGTGATATTCTGATTTGGTAAACCAAATGCAAAATTGATATTCAGTTGATCTGAAAAGATATTTCTCTATCTTTCATCTATCTTTGTTATCACCCTGGCCAATTTCGAGGACGAAATTTCTTTAAGGGGGGAATCTGTAACGATCCCGGATTTTTACTAAGTTTAAATTGATAATTAATTTAAATTTTGATTTAAAATTGTGAAATTAATTGGTAATTAATATAAGATTCTCAATTAATTGACAATTAACCTGAATATTTGAAAATAAATATATATGTATATAGAGGAATAAGACAATAATATATTTAACTATGAACACATAAAGATAAGTATTGCAAAACAAAAATACATTTAAGCGTGAAGCTTGTAAAGAAAGACACCAAATATACTCAAACATGAACAAACAAGAAAAAATCAAAGTTAATTAATACCAAAATATCTTAGCACACAAGTATATCTATCAGCCGAAATTTTGTTTGGCTAAAGTAAGAAAAGAAAAAAAAATCTTTAGTCAACTGATCTTATATTTGTACAAATCAAAATACTGTCACCCTGTTGTACAAACACAAATAATAATCAACCTGTAAACTTCTTTTTATATATATAATCCATTCATTTCAGTTTCGATCAAGCAAGAGTTAAGAAATCTGAAATGATATCATCTGAAACTTAAAACAAAACTTCAATAAAAATAACAATACAACTCAGATCAAACTAGAGAAGTCAAGAAAACTTCAGCTAGCAAGTTTCAAAACCTGGTTCAATAATGAAGCTCTGCTCATTCTGGGAAAAAAAATTGTGAGTAACACATTTTTCTTAAATTTTAAAAGTATAAATCTGTTGTTTATATATACATATCTCTATGAGTAAGCTTGTTTATATATACATGGATCCTTTGAAAATAATTGAAAGCTGGATGTGTTTATACAGGCTCATTGTTCTAGGACTTTAAAAAAACAGAATTTTCATTTCAAAAATCATTTCTATTCGATCCACATGATGCTTGGGATTAGATTTAAAACAAAAATTATTTGTTCAAGCATATACCAAGTTTTAAAAAAAATTGTACAAGTTAAAACAACTTTTTATCTTCTCTGGAAATTAAGAAATCAGAGCTAACTTTAAATAAGCCAAGATTCAAAATTCATAATTTATGAATTCAAGTGTATAAATGGAATTATTATACCTTAATATGATTTTTAAAGCAAGATTTATAATTTTTAGATCAAGAATTCAAGAGGAGTTTTGGTTTGTTCGAACTTCTTTGTTTTGAGGAATTCTGGTGATCACGTCGATGGGGGAGGTCGGGGTTCTCTATGGTGATGGAGAAGCCTACTGTGGTGGTTAGAAAAATAGCCGGAGGTGGCATCGACCACTGTGGCGATGGCGGCGTATGATTTTCGTTTGTAAACCTAGTTTTAGGTGAGTTTGCTAATTTGATTTGTTTGTCATCTGTGTGCGATCGAGTGCTGTAGGGTTTTGGAGGTGGAAGAGGAAGTGTTGACGAGTTCACGGCCGGAGTTGCACGATTTCTGGTGGTCGGTGTTGTGAGCACGGCGCATTGACAGGTTTTAGGGTGAGTGCTGTCTCGAGTTTCTAGGTTTTTGTAACGCCCCGGAAATTTTCGTTCTTCGAAAATTCAACATCGATACTCACTTTATCGACTGCCGAGAAATCAAAGGCCGAAAACCGAGATGTTATGGGTTTTTAAAAAGAATTTGAGAAAAGAAAACGAAAGAAGAAGATAGAAATAGAGAAAACAGAGAAAAAGAAAATTTGAAAATAGAACGGATAGAACAGAAACAACAGAACAACAACAGAATCTCACAATTCGCAGAGGAACAACATATAATAATAAATGAATAATCTTTAAACAAAGGACTATATCAGTTATTACATTATCATCATATTACATCACATCATATCATCAGAGTGTACAACAACATACATCAACAAACAGCGGAAAAAGAAATACTATATAAACTAGTAATACGCCATGCCATCCAGCTTGCCTCCAGCAACTCCAGGATATCCTGAATATCCTGATAAACCTAACTCTTAACTGCCCGTGTGGAAATTGGTGGGCACCCAGAGTTTAGGAAGGAAAACAATAAACTCCGAGTCAGTCATGTGACTGGTGTGAGAACTCAAAACAGTTTATTTAACTTTAAAATCAAAATAGAGGAATATTTTTAAATTAATTCGCAATGCTTTTAAAAATGAGACTACCATAAGGCCTCCCGCACACACACACATGCAAACGCAGAATCGGAGGAGATTTCTCCTTATGATAGTCAAAGATGCTTGATACGCATTTTAAAATAACATTTGATATTATTACTAGTGCATAGTGTAATAACAAATCATTTCAAAAATAAAGATATAAATCTTAGCCAACATACGACCATTATCGTATGCCTACTATAGCTACTATCCAAACAGTGGTGACCACCATAAGTGAATAGCAGGTTCTACAACTAATACCGTACAAGTTTCGTATTGAGAATTGGATTTCCAACAAATGGTCAGGCCAAGGAACTTCCCATTGCCACATGAGAATGCCTCTGGATGGACATCCCCGAGAACCAAACCGGATCTCTACCAACACAAGGCCGGGTTACTCCTAACTGAGTAACAACTGACCGAATATGCCATCCCCCGGTCCTTTGGGACCTTTATCAACCGAGCGCTCGTAATCAATTCACACAATCATAAAGTGTTTTCAACATGAGTAAGTATCTGGGCTCCATACCATGATACCACCCTTTTCCAGAAGGAAATGCACATATCCTAAAGGGCGCTACCCCTCATAACCTTGCCGCATCTTTCCTGTTTTGACCATTTCCGGGATGTGAGGCTCGACGAATTCACGTCCACAAAAACATACTTTATACAAAAGCCATGCTTTGGGTCAACAAATGATCAACACAATGATCACTAAGATAGACGATCAAACAAATGATCCTACCACAAATAATCAACACAATGATCATTTCAGCATCACTCAGCATGTCACATTACCAAACTGGGAATATATCGCTGATAACTTCAACTATATAACCTTTGAGCTCGTACGTCTCAAAGAAGGGTGTTAAGCAAAGAATAAATTCTCCGCCACCAACAGAAATATATTTGAAAGAAATCGGCTTTATATCTCAAATTGTAATGTCAGACATACAATCCATACAAGTCTGTTCCGGGATCGAACAAAACCGAAGGCACTTACAAAGAAGTCCTTGCAATCCGGATATCCACAATCCTGATCGGATTCACCATCACATATGGAGAACTCAATACCGGAGCAACTCGGTGCAGAGTCAATCGATAGTTCATCCTATCGCTTTCGCAAATATGCGGTCTTCAACACCGATCTTCAATGCAATTCACAACGACGTATCACGTATTCGGAATGGGTTATACGACCCCACGGTCCTTTCCCGGTTAACCCGAATAGTGAGCGCTTATTCAAAAATAAGTGTGCATTCAAATTCAATCCATTCACATCAAATACCCATTCAAAGGGAAATACTGATAGTCGGTTATTGAACTATCAATTGATATGCACACATCACCAGATTCCAAATAATTTTCCAAATTATTTATTTTCCAAAATATCTCTACAAGATATATAATTTCAACACTTCAAAAATAAATCAATATTTATTTTTAACAAGTTTCACTTTCACATATAAATTCCTTAGTGAATTTATATTCCAAAATATTCATGCATATACGATTTCAATTATCCATTTCAATTTATCTTCAAAAACATAAATTCTAATTATTCACTTCATATTGGAAAACATTTCCATACTTATTATTCATAAGTAATTCACAAAACTTTTTATTTTCAACCTTGGAAAATATTCAATATACTTAAATCGAATTAAGTATATAATTCATTCTTTAAGGAAATCATTCACTTAAACATATTTATTTGGGCCAAAACGAATGTTGCGTAAAACATCGTTACGACAACCCAAAATCATTAGTATAGGGATTCGAAATTAAAATAGATATATAAATCTCAATACTATACAAAACATTTCCTTTCGGAAATCATTTACTATAACAACAGTGTTATAGTCCACTATTTCCTTTTATTTCTCGAAATCGTCTATTTCAACAATAAATGTTGAAATCTATGGTTTCGAATCTCAACACCTTTAAAACATCGTTAGATCGTTTTAATTCTGTTTAAAATATCACATTCTAAAACATTTTCTTTAACGTGTTATTCACTATTCAAAAATCGTGAACATACTTCGTTAACAAATTTCATCCTTTTATTCAATTTATTTTAAAGGATTATTCACTATTCAAAAATGTGAATATAACTCCATTAATAGGTTATAACAATTAACTTATCAAAATAAGTCGTTTGCGAATTTATAAAACAACGTTTATAAATTCCTCTTCTATTTATTTATAAAAACTTCCTTTAATAAATTCCTTTATTAACCTATTCCAGTTTATAACTAAATTATAAACTAAACGTTCATATTATAAGTTAAATACTTATAAAACGATTATTTTATAAGATCGTTCTTTTAAAGAATTTCCAATTTATAAATCTTATAACTTATAAGATTTAATGATTTATCCAATCTATTCTTCAAATAATTTCACCAAATTTATAAATCTTACTATTTATAAATTTCATTTATAACTTCACGGTTTATAATTCTATAAATTTCATTCTTTAATGAAATTCATTTTCACTTAATTCAAACACTTATAAAAACTCGTTTTATAATGTCTATATTTCAATTTATAAATATCCATTTATAAATCTCTTAATATAAATCAGTTTATATTATTATTCTGAAACGTCTTTAATTCACTTTATAATTTCACCATTTTGATTTATAAAATAATCAAATTTTATAAATCCTATATTTAAACTTTTGATAATAAATTCAAAAATCCAGTTTAAACTATTTTATAAAGTCATTAATTCCTATTTCTCAAAAATCAGCTTTTAACCGTATTTCTCAAAAATTATAATTTTTATAACTTTAAGAATTATAACGTTCATTTGTTTAAAATGGATCGATTCCAAAATATTTTATCTTTTCAAAAATTACTTTAAAAACATTTTTAAAATACCAAAAATTTGGTCCAATGATGCTACACACCAAATAGTCAATCACGACTAACAACGATATCATATATCGATATGATAATCCATCAAATATCAAAATATCTGAAATCAAATAAAAACTGTTGAGGAATCCAGTTGGATCCCTCCAACCTGTTTTCCTGCATCCAAAAACATTAGCACAATACCAATTTCGCTCCAGTACGAAATTATCGCGGTACATGTTTTTATTAAATATTATCCGCTTAATAACGGCGTAATAGGGTCTCATCCGCTAAACAAAAAATGCGGGAAATCAACAACTGCAATATATACATATGCCAGTATATATATATTGATATTATATATAATACCAATTTCACTGTTTATGAAATATTCGCGGTATATGTTTTTAATAAATAACATCCGCTTACTAACGGCGTATAATGTCTATTTTAACAATCAATAGATATCAATCATCATTCAAACATGCATTCAAATATTTTAAATCTAACTATTTAAAATAAAATCGAAACCGATTCGATTGAGTGAGAAATTCTCACCTTGGTTTTAATTTCCGTTTTAGCGATTTATTTCGAATAAAATTAAACGCGCGTTTAATTTTACCCGAAATTCTCACTAACTCCAAACGACTCCAAACCAACTCCATCGCGTAGTGCTCGTCCATACGATTCCAACGCAACTGAGTTTGCATTTTTTCGACCTCGTATGAAAAAGTTATGTAATTTACAAGTTTGTACACGACTTAAATAAAATTAAAACAACATTTTCTTTCTATATTTATTACCCTAAGCTTCTGAACCCCTGGATCCAGATCCCACGCACCAAAATTTCCATCTCCCTCACGTCCATTTTGCACGCGCGCAACAACAGGAAGCCGAACCCATCACTTTAGGATTAGGGTTACAAATTTCAACACCAATACTCGACGATACCCCATCATACTACCACCACGTCGAAGAGCACGACCACCTCAACACTCGACCTGAAGGGCATACGGCTCGGCCCCCTCCTCCTCCTCATGTTGCGTGCGCAACTGGCCACGCACGGCCCCCATTTGCTCCGCCTCGAGTCGACCAAACCACATCTCAGCCGTATAGATTGAAAGGCCACTCGATGCTCTCTAACTTTCGTGTTGAATACTTCGTCTAATTGTATGTAGATTTGAAGTAATTAAGGAAGGAAGATCTACAAATGCTGGCCGTTGAAAATCAAAGGAGGCGGCTGCATATTATTATTAGGGTTTAGTTTTTTTTTTATTTTTTTGTGATTTTAACTCCTATTTATAGAAAAAGCTAGCGTAAACACTATTCATCCCGGGAATTCCGAACTCCGATTTAGACGCCGTAACCAGCGTTTCTAAGGTTTATCCCACGTTCCGGACACAATGGAATAGGTTTCGGAAGCTAATTCGGAAGTATGTGCGAGTTATGGCTATAAACGCTCAATTTAAATTAAACTGATTTAAATCGATTTCTAGGCGTTTTAATTTGTACCGGACAAACGGTAAATCCAATTGACTTGAAATTTGAAACTTTACAATAATATCACATTACGGATCCGATGAAACTGGTTTCGTCGAAATCCGAGACTTTTTGAAAAATGGCTATTTTGACTCGCTAAATTTAAATTAAAAATAATTCGATGCGTTTCGAGCTGCCACGATCAAACGATAACTCCGATTAACACGAAAATTGAAATCCGATAATAACTAACTATTACGGACCCAATGGAACTGGTTTCGTTCAATTCTGAGACTGTTCAAAAATTGGCTATTTTACAGTCGATTATTAAATATTAAAATATTCAATTTTCACAGATTAACTTTTAATTCGATTTTAAAAGTTCTAAAATATTTCTATAACTCCAGTATGATTAAATAAAATTTTCCAAATTATTTTCAATCATTTTTAACTCAATTTTTAATTATATCCATAATTTAACATATTAAATTATTGTTTTAATTATCTAATTAAATCCAAAAATTCAAATAAAAATTTATTTGACTTAAAAATTCACTTATTAATATTTAAAATTAATTAAATATTAAAATTTAAATTAATAAAAATTCTGGGTCGTTACAATCTTTCCCCCTTAAAAGAATTTCGTCCTCGAAATTACAAGTAAGAAAATTACAGAATCTATTAATTTTCCCAAAATTTATAATTAAACTTCTTACCATACTTTACTAAGTTTTCAAATCATACTTAGTTATCTTTTCAAAAACAACTACCTATTGTTTAACTTTCAACTTCAAAATCAAAGTTGAAGTTTTCAAAATTTTCCCAATTTTCTCAAAAATTTTCTAACGCCTTAAATTTTCGGAAAAATTCGCCATAGTCTCCTTTGCGCGGCTCGATCCGAAAAAAAAAAATGACAGTATATATATCACAAATATACATCTCATCAAGTAATGAGGCATCCCGCAGGGAAAAAAGTGTAAAAGTACGATATTTAATCCGAGATATGTACCTTATATTTTATTAGCAAGCATATACGGCTAATATAGCGCGAAAGCGAACTCCAAATGCGAAGCAAACGCGATCCGCACCTACTAAACTCAACAAACAACATGAGAAACATGCATATATGACAATAGTATCGATATACAACATATAGCAACATAACAACTATATATGTCACATAGCAAATGCAACTAAACAACAAATGCAAACATCAACCATCTATTAAATCTATATTCATTCATATTCTCATTAATATTAAATGAAATGGTTTTCAATTTAATCACATTTGATTCATTTACATTGGATGTTCTTACTAACATTCATTCTCAATTTTAATTAGTTTGCATTCACTAATTAAATCTAATTCACATTCAATTCTATTCAAATTTATTTACTTCTAATTTGAATTCAATTACATAGCTTCCAATTTCATTAACTCTTAATGAATTTTATACAACCAATCAACAATCATATAACAACCAAAGTATATTAATTTCAACCAAATTCCTTTGCTTATATTCATTCATTTTTTTATTCAACTTCTAATAACATTAGATTTTAATGAATCAACACTTATATTCATTATTTTATTTAATCCATTTGATTATTTACAACTCATATTCATAAATATATTAACTTCTTATATATATAAGTTTATTTCACAATTGTAAATCACTTTAATTATACTTCAATTCTTATAATTCTTTTACTTATACAATTATTCTTTAATTTAGATTATTCAAACAACCTAACAATCAACTTACATACAATTTAATAATTTTGAAAAATTATTTCTTTATATATAAAATATAATCAAGGCAAAATTATTTCATTTACCCAATTAAAACAATACTGTGCCGAATTGTTCTATTCAAGTGTTTAGAAACCCCTTCGGCATAGATTGACTGACCGTGCTGACGAAGGTTCATATGCCACTCAATAAACCAATCATCACAATATAAAACAATTTCATATTCACTAACAAATACGCTCTCATAGCTATTATTACACTCAAACTCATTCTAGAGTACTACTGACTCTATCTCTAATGAGTAATACCCAACAGAACCATGGTTGTCGCTTAACCATCAGCTCTGATACCAAATGTAACGCCCCGGAAATTTTCGTTCTTCGAAAATTCAACATCGATACTCACTTTATCGACTGCCGAGAAATCAAAGGCCGAAAACCGAGATGTTATGGGTTTTTAAAAAGAATTTGAGAAAAGAAAAAGAAAGAAGAAGATAGAAATAGAGAAAACAGAGAAAAAGAAAATTTGAAAATAGAACGGATAGAACAGAAACAACAGAACAACAACAGAATCTCACAATTCGCAGCGGAACAACATATAATAATAAATGAATAATCTTTAAACAAAGGACTATATCAGTTATTACATTATCATCATATTACATCACATCATATCATCAGAGTGTACAACAACATACATCAACAAACAACGGAAAAAGAAATACTATATAAACTAGTAATACGCCATGCCATCCAGCTTGCCTCCAGCAACTCCAGGATATCCTGAATATCCTGATAAACCTAACTCTTAACTGCCCGTGTGGAAATTGGTGGGCACCCAGAGTTTAGGAAGGAAAACAATAAACTCCGAGTCAGTCATGTGACTGGTGTGAGAACTCAAAACAGTTTATTTAACTTTAAAATCAAAATAGAAGAATATTTTTAAATTAATTCGCAATGCTTTTAAAAATGAGACTACCATAAGGCCTCCCGCACACGCACACATGCAAACGCAGAATCGGAGGAGATTTCTCCTTATGATAGTCAAAGATGCTTGATACGCATTTTAAAATAACATTTGATATTATTACTAGTGCATAGTGTAATAACAAATCATTTCAAAAATAAAGATATAAATCTTAGCCAACATACGACCATTATCGTATGCCTACTATAGCTACTATCCAAACAGTGGTGACCACCATAAGTGAATAGCAGGTTCTACAACTAATACCGTACAAGTTTCGTATTGAGAATTGGATTTCCAACAAATGGTCAGGCCAAGGAACTTCCCATTGCCACATGAGAATGCCTCTGGATGGACATCCCCGAGAACCAAACCGGATCTCTACCAACACAAGGCCGGGTTACTCCTAACTGAGTAACAACTGACCGAATATGCCATCCCCCGGTCCTTTGGGACCTTTATCAACCTAGCGCTCGTAATCAATTCACAGAATCATAAAGTGTTTTCAACATGAGTAAGTATCTGGGCTCCATACCATGATACCACCCTTTTCCAGAAGGAAATGCACATATCCTAAAGGGCGCTACCCCTCATAACCTTGCCGCATCTTTCCTGTTTTGACCATTTCCGGGATGTGAGGCTCGACGAATTCACGTCCACAAAAACATACTTTATACAAAAGCCATGCTTTGGGTCAACAAATGATCAACACAATGATCACTAAGATAGACGATCAAACAAATGATCCTACCACAAATAATCAACACAATGATCATTTCAGCATCACTCAGCATGTCTCATTACCAAACTGGGAATATATCGCTGATAACTTCAACTATATAACCTTTGAGCTCGTACGTCTCAAAGAAGGGTGTTAAGCAAAGAATAAATTCTCCGCCACCAACAGAAATATATTTGAAAGAAATCGGCTTTATATCTCAAATTGTAATGTCAGACATACAATCCATACAAGTCTGTTGCGGGATCGAACAAAACCGAAGGCACTTACAAAGAAGTCCTTGCAATCCGGATATCCACAATCCTGATCGGATTCACCATCACATATGGAGAACTCAATACCGGGGCAACTCGGTGCAGAGTCAATCGATAGTTCATCCTATCGCTTTCGCAAATATCCGGTCTTCAACACCGATCTTCAATGCAATTCACAACGACGTATCACGTATTCGGAATGGGTTATACGACCCCATGGTCCTTTCCCGGTTAACCCGAATAGTGAGCGCTTATTCAAAAATAAGTGTGCATTCAAATTCAATCCATTCACATCAAATACCCATTCAAAGGGAAATACTGATAGTCGGTTATTGAACTATCAATTGATATGCATACATCACCAGATTCCAAATAATTTTCCAAATTATTTATTTTCCAAAATATCTTTACAAGATATATAATTTCAACACTTCAAAAATAAATCAATATTTATTTTTAACAAGTTTCACTTTCACATATAAACTCCTTAGTGAATTTATATTCCAAAATATTCATGCATATACGATTTCAATTATCCATTTCAATTTATCTTCAAAAAAATAAATTCTAATTATTCACTTCATATTGGAAAACATTTCCATACTTATTATTCATAAGTAATTCACAAAACTTTTTATTTTCAACCTTGGAAAATATTCAATATACTTAAATCGAATTAAGTATATAATTCATTCTTTGAGGAAATCATTCACTTAAACATATTTATTTGGGCCAAAACGAATGTTGCGTAAAACATCGTTACGACAACCCAAAATCATTAGTATAGGGATTCGAAATTAAAATAGATATATAAATCTCAATACTATACAAAACATTTCCTTTCGGAAATCATTTACTATAACAACAGTGTTATAGTCCACTATTTCCTTTTATTTCTCGAAATCGTCTATTTCAACAATAAATGTTGAAATCTATGGTTTCGAATCTCAACACCTTTAAAACATCGTTAGATCGTTTTAATTCTGTTTAAAATATCACATTCTAAAACATTTTCTTTAACGTGTTATTCACTATTCAAAAATCGTGAACATACTTCGTTAACAAATTTCATCCTTTTATTCAATTTATTTTAAAGGATTATTCACTATTCAAAAATGTGAATATAACTCCATTAATAGGTTATAACAATTAACTTATCAAAATAAGTCGTTTGCGAATTTATAAAACAACGTTTATAAATTCCTCTTCTATTTATTTATAAAAACTTCCTTTAATAAATTCCTTTATTAACCTATTCCAGTTTATAACTAAATTATAAACTAAACGTTCATATTATAAGTTAAATACTTATAAAACGATTATTTTATAAGATCGTTCTTTTAAAGACTTTCCAATTTATAAATCTTATAACTTATAAGATTTAATGATTTATCCAATCTATTCTTCAAATAATTTCACCAAATTTATAAATCTTACTATTTATAAATTTCATTTATAACTTCACGGTTTATAATTCTATAAATTTCATTCTTTAATGAAATTCATTTTCACTTAATTCAAACACTTATAAAAACTCGTTTTATAATGTCTATATTTCAATTTATAAATATCCATTTATAAATCTCTTAATATAAATCAGTTTATATTATTATTCTGAAACGTCTTTAATTCCCTTTATAATTTCACCATTTTGATTTATAAAACAATCAAATTTTATAAATCCTATATTTAAACTTTTGATAATAAATTCAAAAATCCAGTTTAAACTATTTTATAAAGTCATTAATTCCTATTTCTCAAAAATCAGCTTTTAACCGTATTTCTCAAAAATTATAATTTTTATAACTTTAAGAATTATAACGTTCATTTATTTAAAATGGATCAATTCCAAAATATTTTATCTTTTCAAAAATTACTTTAAAAACATTTTTAAAATACCAGAAATTTGGTCCAATGATGCTACACACCAAATAGTCAATCACGACTAACAACGATATCATATATCGATATGATAATCCATCAAATATCAAAATATCTGAAATCAAATAAAAACTGTTGAGGAATCCAGTTGGATCCCTCCAACCTATTTTCCTGCATCCAAAAACATTAGCACAATACCAATTTCGCTCCAGTACGAAATTATCGCGGTACATGCTTTTATTAAATATTATCCGCTTAATAACGGCGTAATAGGGTCTCATCCGCTAAACAAAAAATGCGGGAAATCAACAACTGCAATATATACATATGCCAGTATATATATATTGATATTATATATAATACCAATTTCACTGTTTATGAAATATTCGCGGTATATGTTTTTAATAAATAACATCCGCTTACTAACGGCGTATAATGTCTATTTTAACAATCAATAGATATCAATCATCATTCAAACATGCATTCAAATATTTTAAATCTAACTATTTAAAATAAAATTGAAACCGATTCGATTGAGTGAGAAATTCTCACCTTGGTTTTAATTTCCGTTTTAGCGATTTATTTCAAATAAAATTAAACGCGCGTTTAATTTTACCCGAAATTCTCACTAACTCCAAACGACTCTAAACCAACTCCATCGCGTAGTGCTCGTCCATACGATTCCAACGCAACTGAGTTTGCATTTTTTTGACCTCGTATGAAAAAGTTATGTAATTTACAAGTTTGTACACGACTTAAATAAAATTAAAACAACATTTTCTTTCTATATTTATTACCCTAAGCTTCTGAACCCCTGGATCCAGATCCCACGCACCAAAATTTCCATCTCCCACACGTCCATTTTGCACGCGCGCAACAACAGGAAGCCGAACCCATCACTTTAGGATTAGGGTTACAAATTTCAACACCAATACTCGACGATACCCCATCATACTACCACCACGTCGAAGAGCACGACCACCTCAACACTCGACCTGAAGGGCATACGGCTCGGCCCCCTCCTCCTCCTCATGTTGCGTGCGCAACTGGCCACGCACGGCCCCCATTTGCTCCGCCTCGAGTCGACCAAACCACATCTCAGCCGTATAGATTGAAAGGCCACTCGATGCTCTCTAACTTTCGTGTTGAATACTTCGTCTAATTGTATATAGATTTGAAGTAATTAAGGAAGGAAGATCTACAAATGCTGGCCGTTGAAAATCAAAGGAGGCGGCTGCATATTATTATTAGGGTTTAGTTTTTTTTTATTTTTTTGTGATTTTAACTCCTATTTATAGAAAAAGCTAGCGTAAACACTATTCATCCCGGGAATTCCGAACTCCGATTTAGACGCCGTAACCAACGTTTCTAAGGTTTATCCCGCGTTCCGGACACAATGGAACAGGTTTCGGAAGCTAATTCGGAAGTATGTGCGAGTTATGGCTATAAACGCTCAATTTAAATTAAACCGATTTAAATCGATTTCTAGGCGTTTTAATTTGTACCGGACAAACGGTAAATCCAATTGACTTGAAATTTGAAACTTTACAATAATATCACATTACGGATCCGATGAAACTGGTTTCATCGAAATCCGAGACTTTTTGAAAAATGGCTATTTTGACTCGCCAAATTTAAATTAAAAATAATTCGATGCGTTTCGAGCTGCCACGATCGAACGATAACTCCGATTGACGTGAAAATTGAAATCCGATAATAACTAACTATTACGGACCCAATGGAACTGGTTTCGTTCAATTCTGAGACTGTTCAAAAATTGGCTATTTTACAGTCGATTATTAAATATTAAAATATTCAATTTTCACAGATTAACTTTTAATTCGATTTTAAAAGTTCTAAAATATTTCTATAACTCCAGTATGATTAAATAAAATTTTCCAAATTATTTTCAATCATTTTTAACTCAATTTTTAATTATTTCCATAATTTAACATATTAAATTATTGTTTTAATTATCTAATTAAATCCAAAAATTCAAATAAAAATTTATTTGACTTAAAAATTCACTTATTAACATTTAAAATTAATTAAATATTCAAATTTAAATTAATAAAAATTCTGGGTCGTTACAGTTTTGATTTAGAACTCGATTTTGATTCAAGCTTCTATGGTGGATTCTGGGGATTGTGATCATGCCCGATGATGATCGGTGATGTGAAGCAAGGGTATGAGGTAGCCGAAGATGGCCAGAGCCACGGTGCACGTGCACCGTGCCATTTGGAAATTTCTGATGAACTTTTGTTTGTGTAGAGTTTTGAACTCGGGTTTACTCGAGTTATTCGAGTGATTTACTCGAGTGATTTACTAGAAGTAGGTTGCAGTCTGACTCGAAGCAGATGGGGTTTGTCTCGGGTCAGTTTGTATTGCTTCAGTTTTTTGAAAAATCTGTCTGCAATTTGAATTTAAGCGAATTTAAATGAATTTAAAAGTTGTGATGATAGATTTAAACAAGTTTAAATCTAGTATGAAGTTAGATTCAAATGATTTTGAATCTTATAGTTTTTAAAATATTTAAAATGTGGTTTTCAGGTTTTTTTAAAACCTGACAGTTTTCATATTTTTTAAATTTAGTTTAAAATCTGAAAAACAGAATTTTAACTGGGTTTAAATCCAAAGTTATGTTCAGTTTTCAAATAAACATTTAAATCTTGAAGTTTTAAAATAAATTTGGATTTTAAATAAAGAATTTAAAATCAAGGTTTTAAAAGCAAGTTTAAAAATCAAAGTTTTATAACAAAGTTAATTAATGGATTCAAGTCTCTTTGGATCCAAATATGGGAATTTAAATCAGTTTTTAAATCTAAATTGTTTTAAAAACAAGTTTAAGTTAAAATAGCTTTTTAAAAGTAAATTGTTTTGAAACAAATATTTAAACTTTATTTTTGATAAAGTTATTTTATAAAAGGTTTTTAAATGGAAGTTAAATGATTTGATAACTTGGATTTGCAAGTTAAAATTGTAATGTATGATAAAGCTTAAATTTTAAATAAAAATTTAAGTAATTTAGTTAGAACTTTGCTTATATAGGTTTATAAGTTGATATTTAAATTTGGTTAAGGTTTTAAAATAAATAATCATTTTGAATCTTAAATTCAAAATGAAATTTGAATCTAAATTTAGAAGTGTAATGTTTTAAGTACACTTAAATATTAATTATGTTATTAATAAAGAAATGGATTACCTTAGAGATAATTAAGGTGATTAAGTGATTTAATTAATAATATAATTAAGGAATAATTTATTTAATTTATAAATTAATAATTTAGATTAATTAGAAATAATTAATAATGATTTAATCTAAGACAATTTCTTAAGAAAGTAATTAAAGAAATGTTATTAGGTAATGAAGATAATTAACTAAGGATTATTAGGTATTAATTAATGTGATTAATTTTAATAATTAATTAGATTTATTAATTAAGATAATCAATTGTAAATTGTCAATTGCTTAATGAAAGTAATTAGGGGGTTAATTACTAATTGTAATTAATTTTGGATATTTTGATTAATTTAATGATAAAGATTAATTGGTAATTAATGATTATTTGTTACGAGATGATTGCTTAATGGTAAGTAATTAAAGGTTTAATTTCTTAAAATAATAAATTAAGGGGTTAATTAATTATGTAATTGGTTTGAAGGTTAGTTTAATTAATACGATTAATTAAGAATAATTTATTAATTTAAAATAATTGATTAAAGTGTTTGATAAATTAAGTTATATCAAATGATTTGTAATTAATAAATCAGGATTAGATAATTAATTCATAAGTAATTAATTTAATTGGAAATAATTAATTAATCCTACTTATAAATAATTATTGAATGTTTGACCTTACTTATGAATAATTGTATTGAATTGATTGCCCTATCTGATCTTTGACATTTTGTTCTGTGGATTGAGTTGTGTGTAATTTATTTATCTATTTGTGGTACATTTGTTATTAATCTGTGATCTGTGAATGAACGATAAGCGTTATAATTTATACCGCTTATCAACTATATTTCTGTGTTTTGATCTGAGATGATTGAATGTTGTTACACTATTGTGTTAAACCCCTAGACCACACCATACACACATGAATATGTATTTCACGAGGAAATCGATTAAGTCACAGATTTTTTATTTTACATAGACAATTTGAATTCGAATGGTATTGAAATGGAATCGGGTTAAATGTGAAAAGCTTTTGAAATGAAATTTCAGGATAAAATTTATTTTTGAATAACTTGATAAAGTTTTGAAATTTAAATAATTTGATTCAAATTTGAATTCAATATTCGAAACTGAATTGTATGATTTGAATCTAGGGACTAAAGATGTTATACAAGTTATATATGGGTTAAACCATCTTAAATGTATTAATTTGGGAATTTGAATTTCAATTCAAAGGCTTTAACTCGTGCAAATATAATTGGATTCTTCCGAAACGAAATTTTTTTTTCAAATAATAAAGCTTTCACATAAGAAATGAACGTCCAATTTGGGTTAAAAGGATTTCAAGTCGGAAATGAAAATGATTTCCAAGTTATGGAAATGGTTTGAAAAGCTATAAGTTAATCTTTAATTTAAAGATTTAATGAGTGAATCCAATTGAAATGGAAGTTGTTTTGAAACTCGTAAATGGATCTTTGTGAAACTGTGTAAACTTTGTAAAACATATCTTTTTGTTTAAAGGTTTGAAATGGCAATCTGTTAACCATTTAAAGAAAGGTTTTGGGTAATAAGTTGTGACTTAACTGAAATCCCATATCCATATGTTTTTAAATATTGCGGTCATTATTTGGTTTAGCCGGGAGAGGACCTTGTGTCACATAACCCATTTCGAATAGTGATACGACGTTATGGATTGAATTTAAAGACCGGTGGTGAAGACTAGGTATTTGTGAGAACGATAGGATTACCTATCGATTGACTCTGCACTGAGTTGCTCCGGTATAGAGTTCTCCCTAAGTGATGTGAAGTCCGATCGGGACTGGTAATACCCAAATTTGCAAGGGCTTCTTCCTTTATTAGACGAAGTGCCTTCGGATCTGTTCGAACGCGGGACAGATTTGTATGGTTGTATGTCTGACATTACTCTTTGAGATATTAAACTGATTTCTATCAAATACATTTCTTCTTGGTGGCGGAGAATTTATTCTCTTAGCTTAACACCCTTCTCTGAGACGTATGAGCTCAGAGGTTATGTAGTTGATATCTCTCAGTGATATATTCCCAATTTGGTAGTGTGGCATGCTAAGTGCTGTTGTGTGTTGATGATTATTTGTTGATTATTTGTGATCAAAGCATGGCTTTCGTATGAAGCGTAGCTTTGTGGACGAGATTGCATCAGGACCTCACAACCCGAAAATGGTCAAAACAGGAAAAATGCGGCAAGGATATGAGGGTCGCGCCCTTTAGGGTGTGTCGTTCCCTTCTGGTAAAGGGTGGTATCATGGTATGGAGCCCAGATGTTTACCTATGTGGTGGGCTTCAATCTCATTTACTGTGTGGTTGTTGCTTTGCAGTTTAGAGGCGCCACGGTTAAAGGTCCCAAAGGACCGGGTGGGTGGCATGCTCGAGAAGTAGTAACTTAGTTATAGAGGTAACCCAACCTTGTGTTGGAAGAGATCCGGTTAGGTTCTCGGGACGTCCCGCCAGAGGCGTACCCATGGACAGTAGGAAGTTCCTTATCCCGACTATTTGTTTGAAAATCCAAACGAAATAATACGCGCCCTGTACGGTTTTAGTTGTCGAACCTGTCATTCAAAATGGCAGCTATAGCGGGCATAATATAATGGTACCTATGCTGGCTAAGATTTATATTATACTTTCGAAATGCTTTTCCACTGTACACCTATAATAATAATATCAAGAAATTTTCTCGTATCAAGCATGTTTGACTATCATAAGGAGAAATCTCCTCCAATTCTACGTTTGCATTGTGTGTGTGGCGGGAGGCCTTATGGTAGTTTCGTTTTCCAAAAAGCATTGCGAATTTATTTTAAATTCTCTCGTTGTCTGTTTTTAAAAGATAAACTGTTTTTGTTACTCACACCATTCCCATGACTGACTCGGAGTTTATTGTTCCTTTCCTAAACTCTGGGTGCCCACAATTTTCCACACGGGTAGTCTAGAGTTGGGTTTTCATATAGTCAGATTTAGTAGATTATCTGGAGTTAGTCCAGTCTTTGGATCAGGACGGGACTTGCTTATCTAGGTGACGCGTGATGTTGGTTCGAGCTAGCTTTGGATTGGAGCATTGGATTTGGGGATGCATTCCTTTGGAGTTATTATTCCGTTGCTGGTGTTATATTTTTCTTTCCGCTGTGTCTTGTATCTCGGATAGTACTGATATTTGTTATATCATTCTGTTGTATCATATTATATTAGATATTGTATCTGACATTGTATCAATGTTATATATATAGATATTCTTTTCTTCCACTGTGTCATACTTAATTGTGTTATAAGCTCCGGTGAACCAGATTCGACGTTTGGATCTGCGGCATTTGAATATGAGTGTCGTATTCGGTGCCGATTTTCGAAGGTCAAATCAGGATCGCTACACTTTAAATAAACCAAATGATTTGATAAATAAGGCTTAAAGATTCCATATACTCTTGAAAAGAAAATGGAATAAATTGAAAATAATATATCTAAGAAAGATATTTTACAAAAGATGAAGTAATTGATTGATTATTGATATCCAGTTATGCACTAACATATTTTTTTATCGATAATTGGCTTCGAAGGAACCGAGGTTGGATTTTGGTGATTTCTATCCCGAAACCACTTCGAACTATTGTATACGTTCGAAAGTGAAGACATGTCGAAGATGATGATTATTGAAGTCCAAGGATCTTCATTGCATGAGGAGTGCTTGTTGATATGCTTTGGGACGCTCCCATTGTAGAGTTATTTATAGCAGTGGTCTCCCCGTTGTGGAGTTTTTTGGGATTACAAGGACTGCTCGCTACTAGTGGTAGTAGGAGAGTGCCTTCGGTTTCGTTCAGTCCCAGAATGAACTTGTATGGATGATTTGACATTACATTTCTAAGACACAACGTTTGACTTTCACAAATGTACACCTTCTTGGTAGTGGAGAAGGCAACTTCTCTTAGCTTAACACCCTTCTCTTAGACATAGGAGCTTAGAGGTTGTATGCTTGTGGGAGACAAATAATGATCAAAGGAATGGCAATGTGGCATTCAAAGTGGAACCTATTATGATCAAAGCGTGATTTTATATGAAAAGATGGCTTTGAAGAAATTGAGCGTATCCTCACTAGCCTCCATCCCGAAAGTTGATATGGGATACTATGTTGTCTAACAGACACAAATTCGAAATAAGTGAGTATTTATAGTGGTGTCCAATATGTTGGACCCTTTGGGGGATACGTCCCTCAAGGCATTTGTTATCCCATTTGGATAAAGTGGTTAGCTTGAGAAAAGTAGGAAACTACTAATTATCGGTGGTAGTATAGCAAGTACAGTTCCAAATGACTAGTTTGAGAAAAGAAATTAAGGCACCGTAGGAACTATGTTTGTTATGCATGGATTGGAGAAAGGGCCACTTATTCCCTATCATGTTGGAAATCCAATCCCAATATGAGATTTACAATTTTGATTGTATTCCAAAAATAGCTATAATGACTTGAAACATTTTAGCTACCCCTTTCTGGTATCATATATTCCATTTAATATATTTTGTTGTCCCAGTCAGGATATATTACATTAGACCTAGTCCTGGTATTGATACCTTATTCGAAAAGTGTTTTCAAAGGAATGTCATTAAAAATAATATCCATTGTATTTTAGTATAAAAAAGTGTTTTGGTTATCATTAGGTAAAAACTCGTCGATGTTTGTGTATGGGCGTGGTCTTATGAGATACCCTTCTTTTCAAAGGTTTTGATAATATCGTCATGATCTATACATTTAAAATTTCGAGTATCTCGCGTTGGTTTATCAAGCCGGATCTGGATAATTTTAATACTGGGATCAGATCTGACTAGTTTCAGGTTTACCTGAAGATAGTTAGAGTTTTCAAAGGAAAGCTGGAGATCTTCATCATTGTATGGACGTGTTCTATTATCCGCTACATCTATTGTATTGTTTTTTGTTTTCAGCATTTGTAAGGACGGGGTTTTATAACTATCTAGGTTGAATCTAACTTAGACTCTGGCATTGTATTTTAAAATTTTCTACTACAGAGATTATTATTGAAATAATATATGTTTTTCCATTCGTGTGAGATTCTATTCTGTCTTTATTTTCTTTCGACCCTTAATGATCCGCTTATTTATGCATTTTGAGTTGGACATGTATTGTTTATTGTCGATTCAAAGGGTACGGGAAAACATGCCATTACAAGAGTGAAGCTAGGTAAGTAGAGCACCATTTACATATCAAAGCCTTGCCTAAACACTTCATTCTTAAGTCTCACAGGTAGAGAGGTCCACATAGTCAGTTTTTAATGCTAAGTACACAACTAAATAATTTCCATCAAAGTAAGTAAACAACATGATTAACATATTTTCAACATTCTTGACTTAATTATTCCTCAGTCAAGAGTGCAGCCGGTAGGTTAGGGCGCTACTACTTCTAAACCCTACTTGAACAACAATCTTAAGTCTCACAATTAGACAAGTCTACTTCGTCAGTTCTTAGTGTTAAGTACAGTCAATTACTTTTAAAAAGTAATTGGACGAAACATAATTTAGCCACTAAGCAATCCCTAACCCCTTTCTAAATCCTTTGTTTATAATTTAAAACCCATTTCGAAATGATATATATATATATATATATATATATAAGTATACTAATTTATTTATAAAACTAGATATTTAATAGAACAATTTAAAAGATATTATATTACATAAGATATTCATACATTAATAAAACAGTCAACACAATTCCTAAAAATATATATACTTAAAAATTACTTCTAAAATAATTTAAAAACATAAAATTGGTTTTAACACATTCATTCAAAATATTACGTGAAAATAACAACTTTATAATTTACTTAAAAACTTGGAAAAACCATATTTTCCTTATATTTAAAAGTAAACCGTTTTCTTTAAAAATTCATAAATAATTCTCAAAAAATTGTAAAAATTTCAATCCATTTTTAAATATTATAATAAGTTAGTAAACGCTTACAAATAGAATGAAGCTAAATTCTTAAATTTAACGTCCTTTCTAAACATTTGGAAGTTCATAAACAAAGGCTAAACAGGGCAGTTTTGCACAAGTGAAAGTTGACCACTTTTCGATATCCTACTTAACTTTTTCTCCCTTTACATCAGCAAGCATGCACAATATATACCTGAAATATGGCGAGAAACCCTTAAGTACCTCTCTATTATGTTCCTTTGATATTGCAGAACACAATGCAATTCTAAGTGCATATATACTGACTATTGCTATAAGAGCACTTTAAAATCCAAGTCCAATTCAAATCTATGTTCAATTACATCCTATGTGCTTTGTTTCAAGGCTATATCTCAAGTCATACAAGTTCATTCAAGTCCATTCGAGTCCATACATATGGATTACATATGCAACTTGTTCTTAAAGTAAGAATCAAATCAATATTACAAATATATTAATATCATTCAAACAATATATAAACAATCAATGACAAGCACATATACAAAATATTTTCATTCAAGGTGGTGAGTTAGCTCACCCTTAGTAAGTAAACAAGAAAGTCCTAGCCTCCACTTCCTACCTTAACCTTACAAACACCAACTTCCTACCTCAACCTTTTCTTTGCACATCCATAGGCCCAATGACCCTTAAAATTGCTCACTGCCTTTAGGAGTAGGATGAGTTGTGCTGCGCTTTTTCGAGATATAAGTCGCTGGAAGGTATTGTGATTCGTCTTAAGGTCCTTGGTCAAGTTTGAGTTGATATGGAGGTGTTTTGAATTAATTCTTTTTAGGAAATTTATGAACAGAGAAAGAGAATGAAGTGTATAATTCCAAAAAAATATGAAATGGATTCAAGGGGTATGCTCCATCTTTTATAGGCTTCAAATTGGTGTTGCCTACAATTATTCTTGCCTCCCCTCATGCCATGGAAGGCTCACCCCCTATATACCCCATCGCTTCTCCTTTCTACATCATTTCTACGTAAATTCCCAAACTACCCTTTAAATGAAATATCTCCTTATCTTCTAGAAGAATTTAGAAGATTCCATTTATTTACGAAGCAAAGTGTGCTAATTAGTTAGTAAAGTGTGCAATGAGTTCAAACAACTTATATCAAATAAAAACTGTTTATCGATAAACCAATTTTCGATCACATTATCGATATTTCTTTGAAGTATTTATTTTGAAAACAATTTTCAAAAACAAGTTGACCATCATTAGTTATTATTTAAAAGGGGGTTAGAAAGGTTTTTAAACCAATTTAGTCATTTTAAACCTAAAATTAAAATATTTGAATAATTCATATAATTAAATACGAAGTATCCAAAATTCTGGGTCGTTACATTCTTCCCCACTCAGAATATTTTATCCTCGAAATTTCAACTTGAGCTACCAAATAAAAAATCACACATCAGCTCTTAATGATATAATAATTACTAGTAAATAATGCTCTGTTGAATGTGCTAGTATATGATTTTTGTTTGATGATAATAAACATATATATATTCATTTAAATGTATTTGTTAATGTACAATTTTATTTTTCGTATAATTAAATAAATATTTGCTGAATAAAAACTTTAATTCTATTTCTTTTTTTTCATCTCAAGATAACACATAGTTTAAATTCAAATAAATATTTTATTCAAACAAATATTTATTACAATTTTGAAAAGTATAAATTCAAGCTCTCACTATATATATACAAATTCAATGACAATAAAATTTCGATTACATCATAATTTTTAATTTACAAATATCCTCACTACATATCGCTCATTCACTCATATTTATCTTTAACTCTATTCTAGATTGAATCCAGCATCTAAGCAATCTGCAAAATAAACAATAATGCGGTAAAATTGAAAAGAAAATATTTTGCAGTGTAAAATAAAATGTAATTTTGAAAATATTATTTGTCTTTGTTATTTGGGTTGTTCGTCATCATTTAATTTTGAATTCATCATACATGAACAGCTTGTGTCATACAGTGTATCACTAGATATGCCACAAGGCCTTACACACCGATATACATTTGATAAATCTATAGGAAGAGGTGAGCACAAGGTCAAACTCAAATTAAATGCCAGGTTCAACTCAAATGAAATAAATATAAAGTCACAAAATTAACACAAGGTCAAACCGAAGCTATTAGTTGGATTCAACATAGGTGCAACTCAAAATGAAAAAGTACAAAAGGTAGAACAAAACTGAGCCGTCGAGTAAAAGAATTCAAATATAACAAACAAGAAAACAGTCTCGACCAAAACAGCATCAGACTCGCACAAGGCCATTCATGAACCAAACTGCCTAGGCTCAAAGACAAATGTAAATACAATGCATCAGTACACATGAGGACCAACTAAGTGCACATGTTCAACCAAGTGAGTATGTCAACATACATAGTGCAGAAGATGAATGCATATTCATAGCAGACATACACAAGCAGTGCAAACATGAACAAACCGAGACTGACATGATGATGCTAGTGATAGCAGATCACAATGTACACAGGGAACTCAACAATGTTTGGAGCAAATGCCATCAAGTGAACAAGACCAGTCAACAACAAGCTAGTGATGTACATGTATACCTGTAACGCCCCACCCCGAGACCCACCTTAGTAAAGAGAATTAACAAGTAATTCCGTCTACTAAAGCGGAGAATAAGGCTGGTTAAGGGCGACCATCTATAATTTTGTCTTAAACATCTATTGAATACGTCGATAAATGCAATATAACTTTTTCTCAACTCAAGTGGATCGACATACCCAATAAATGCTTAATCCAAAACTATAGGTGGTTAACGGATCTATCAGAACAAAATATAATAACTGAATGTAAATCACATCACAGAACAGTAACCAACATCATATATATACATATTCACTGATACATGTTTAGTACAATACAATATGAATACAATAAAGGTGGTACTCGACCACACCATAAATATCGAATCAAATATAACTACATCAGAGTATGCGAAAGAACAAAAACTACTCAAGAGAAAGAAGAGCTGATATCCAACATCAACTTCAAGCTATGTCCAATAGATGATACCTGAAACAACTCGGTCTGACCCGAGTATAAATACACGGGTCAGTCTAGCTACACAAATTAGTCAATATCGATAATATGAAGCAGAATGGATATAGTGATACTTCTTCTCGAATGAGGAGAAGGATTAGATAACTCATAGCTCAATACTTAAGTAACAAACGCTACCTAGGTGACAAAATACCTCGAAAGAGGTAACTCAAACTCAATACTCAAATAAAACACAAGTGCCTCATATCATTAGCGATAACCCATAATGAACTCAAATCAACTCATATAAAACTCAAGCAAAACTCAAATGGTTCGATGAACCATTACTCCAAAAGGGAGAAAACTCATCTCAATCATAAATAGAAGTCATGAAAGCAACACAAGACAACTCCATAAGAATGTGAGATCTTAAACTCATAAGTAGGCCAAGACGGCTAAATATCACACATACATCTCAATCATAAAAACTCATGGAACTCGATACGAATTCAAACTCAATAAAGATTTCGATGCATGTTCATAACTCAGAAAATCTTAACATTAATGCGCCAAAAACGGCGAATTCAAAACTTAGAAAACCCGGATTGGCCATATCCCTGAATACAATACCGAAGCAATGCTGCACGTGCTAAACTCAGACGGCCGAAGCCTTAGACAAGGTCGCTGACACCTTCCAAAGCAGTTCGTCCTCATGACAAGGTCGCTGACACCTTTCCAAAGCAGTTCGTCCCCATGACAAGGTCGCTGACACCTTTCCAAAGCAGTTCGTCCTCATGACAAGGTCGCTGACACCTTTCCAAGCCATTTTGTCATCCCTAACAAAGTCGCTAAGACCTCCAAAGCAGTTCGTCCTCATGACAAGGTCGCTGACACCTTTCCAAAGCAGTTCGTCCCCATGACAAGGTCGCTGGCACCTTTCCAAAGCAGTTCGTCCCCATGACAAGGTCGCTGACACCTTTCCAAAGCAGTTCGTCCTCATGACAAGGTCGCTGACACCTTTCCAAGCCATTTTGTCATCCCTAACAAAGTCGCTAAGACCTCCAAAGCAGTTCGTCCTCATGACAAGGTCGCTGACACCTTTCCAAAGCAGTTCGTCCCCATGACAAGGTCGCTGGCACCTTTCCAAAGCAGTTCGTCCCCATGACAAGGTCGCTGACACCTTTCCAAAGCAGTTCGTCCTCATGACAAGGTCGGTGACACCTTTCCAAGCCATTTTGTCATCCCTAACAAGGTCGCTAAGACCTCCAAAGCAGTTCGTCCTCAAATATATTGTTTATTCCAAATAAACAATTTAAATTCCTCATTAGTTATTAATTTACACTATTAAATTATAACCGCCGTTATAATTTAATATTCTCAGGTAATCACTAAAATTAGGGTTGTTACAATACCAAACCACTTCTAATAGCAGTAAACAAAAAGGCAGTGCAACAGGACAACTCGGCTAGCATGAAGTAGATAATAGTGACTCATGGAAATGCAGGCACAAAAATGTACACAATTCAACATGCTTAGTTCACATGAGTCGATGCTACAAAGACCAGACCCAAATGTACATAAACAGGACTCGAGGCAACCAAATTATATCCAAGAAAAAATAAGACTGCATCAAGAACACAATCGAAGTACAAATGCACAGTCAAACAGCTACAATACATGGAAATGCATCTAGGTTCATTTATTTATTTTCATTTATTTACATGCATATATGAAGGGGGAGCTTTGTGTAGAGAGGGAGCATTCAAATGGGTAGCGAATTGAATGATTAAATACATTTAATAAATTCAAAATCTTAAATATATGTTTGTTATCATCGAAAGGGGGAGATTGTTGAATATGCTAGTATATGATTTTTATTTGATTATAATAAACATGTATATACATGTATATTCATTTAAATGTATTTGTTAATGTACCGTTTTATTTTTCATTATTAAATAAAATTGCTGAATAAAATAAATAACACAGATTTTAAATTCAAGCGGATATTTTATTCAAACAGATATTTATTACAATTTTGAATAGTACAAATTCAAGCTCTCACTATATATATACAAATTTAATGACAATAAAATTTCGATCACATCATAATTTTTCATTTACAAATCTCTTCATTACATATCGCTCATTCACTCATATTTATCTTCAACTTTATTCCAGATTGAATCCAGCATTTGAGCAATCTGCAAAATAAACACTAACGTAGTAAAATTGAGAAGAAAATATTTTGTAGTGTAAAATAAAATGTAATTTTTAAAATATTATTTGCCTCACTTATTTAGGTTGTTCATCATCATTTAATTTTGAATTCACCATACACGAATAACTTATAACATACACAGTGTATCACTAGATATGCCACAAGTCCCTGCACACCGATATATACTTGATAAATCTATAGGGACAGGTGAGCACAAGGTCAAACTCAAATCAAAAGCCAGGTTCAACTCAAGTGAAATAAATATAAAGTCATAAAATTAGCACAAGGTCAACCCAAGCTATTAGCTGGATTCAACATAGGTGCAAATCGAAATGAACAAGTACAAAAGGTAGAACAAAACTGAGCTATCGAGCACAAGAATTCAAATATAACCAAATAAGAACACAGTCTCGACCAAAACAGCATCAGACTCGCACAAGGCCGTACATGAACCAAACTGCCCAGGTTTAAAGACAAATGTAGATAAAATGCATCAGTACACATGAGGACCAACTAAGTGCACATGTTCAACCAAGTGAATATGTCAACATAAACAGTGCAAAAGATGAATGCATATTCATAGCAGACATACATAGGTGGTGCAAACATAAACAAACCTATACTGACATGATGAAGCTAGTGATAGAAGATTACAATGCACATAGGGAACTCAACAATGTCTGGACCAAATGCCATCAAGTGAACAAGACCAGTCAACAGCAAGCTAGTGATGTACATGTATACCAAACCACTTCTAGTAGTAGTAAACGAAAGGCAGTGCAGCAGGACAACTCAGCTAGCATGAACATGATAACGGTGACTCATGGAAATACAGGCACAAAAATGTACACAATTCAACATGCTTAGTTCATATGAGTCAATGCTACAGAGACCAGACCCAAAAGTACATAAACATGACTCGAGGCAACCAAATTATATCCAAGCAAAAACAAGACTGCATGAAGAAAACAATCAAAGTACAAATGCACAGTCAAACTGCTACAATACATGAAACGGGTCAGGCAAATTGAAGCCGTGTAAATAAATCAATAGTGACCATAGTGTCAAATAAGATAAACAAATGTATCCACTTATATCATGAGTAATCAGCAATCAATAACATACCATCATTTTTCCAAACACATATATAAGAACTAATTAAAAGTCTCTAGAATTCTCGGCATAAATGAATAATTGGCCAACATTTTGAATAATCTGTTGCCACTAACAACCATGGACCTATAAAAACAAATAGGTCACAAAAATCTTTTATTGTGTAGGTGTGGTGTAGGCTAAGGAATAACAATGGTGCTATCTGGGTTCTGGCTGTTCTAGACACACAATGGGCAACCAATCAAAGTTCCTTAGCCTAGTACAAATGTGGCAGAATCATAATGGGCTACAACGAATAATTATCGACAAAGGTAAAATAGTTAAAGGTATCTTGAACGATATATGTGAAAATCTGCACCATAATTTAATTTAAATCAGCCAGTTATGTTACAAAGAGATGAATGATGATAATGATTCTAACTTTTTAAAATTGTTGGCCAATTATATTCCTATATCAAGAACACTTTAAAAATCTCTCGAGTCTTTGTACTATTTCATATAGATTAGTTTGGATTAATGATGGTGTTTTATTGGTTGATGATAATACATTTGGTCGACTCTATTTTCACGGGTTTTTTTTCAATGGCATGGCTTCAATTGAAATTCAAGATAATTTCATTTAAAAGCTGTTAAAAATGATTTTAAGAAATTTGTTGAAACTTCACAATCCGGTCTATGACATTCAATTAATGATAATCTTGAGTGAAAGAAATATTCAGATCCAGATAACGCTTGTAATCTAGTTGATAAAAAAATTACAAGTGGAACTTAAGTTATGTTGAGACATTCATTAGCTACATCACGTTTTTCAAAGAAAATATCTGCATATTTTTCATTTCGAATAATTTTCAAATAGCAGACATTTTTCTTAGGAAACCCCTTCTAGAAAATCAGTTTTTGCTGACCTTTGTTTCAGATTAGTCATTTTGAACAATTTGGTAATTATTTTTGAAATTGATCTTAAATGACTACATTAACTAATCTGACCCCTTACTAATTATCGAAAAGATAAATAGTGATTGCAAAAGTGATGAGTGTTTATATTAATCATATATTATAACTCGAGATAGCATAATTAGTAAATTTCTTTAGAAATTTAAACAAGAGTTATAAAACTTTGTGTAGGTTAAAATTCCATGACCATTTCTATTTCTATCATATTTTTATCGACCATACCTCATCAAAATCTAATATAATATGTCAATATGTGGTATTTTAAATGGGAATCATTCGTTTTTCATTTCATTATATTTTAACAAATAAAAACATCCAAATTATTCACTCTCACTTAAAAGTCCTCACGATTATGCGTGCGTGAATTATTTGGAATTTTTTATTATGTGCTTCCATGCTCATTTAAAAGTCCTCATGGTTACGCATGTATGCAAGGCATATCAAAATTGATCGATTAAATAGACAAGTTGATTCTAATCCTATTTAAAAGTCCCCACGGTTATGTGTGGTTAGAAGATACTTGAATTCATTTTTTGTACAAAATTTGGAATACTACTAATCTCATTTAAAAGTCCTAATGGTTATGCATGGTTAGTAGATATTCAAATTTCTAAAATAAATATACTAAAAACAGACACAACTGTATGGTTTTATATGATAACATTATCCCTATCACTCTAAAGTGGAATATGCGTCCAATAGAGTATTTATGATTTTTGTTTGATTCTTTTATTGAAATTTAATATTTATATTCGATTGAGTTTTAATGTTTTATTAATGTCTATCACTTTATCACTATTTTTCTAACAAAATTACTCTTTTTCTGATAACAAAAGGGGGAGAGAAAGGTTAAGATTTTGGTAAATAAAGACTAAATATTTTATTTTGTATTTTCTCTTTTAAACCTGTGTAAATTCTAGTCATATGACTAGGGGACGAACTACAGTGGTGTAGTTCGAGAACTCGCAACTCAATGGCTGAGTTGTGGTAGGGTTTTGAGCGTAGAGTTAAGGTTAGTCGATAGCGGGTGTCGTAAGTTTATGTGTGTAAGCATCAGACTACTTAATTTCTAGTAGAAACCTTGAGGGCAACACGTAGGCAGGGTTTTGCCAAAGCTAGGTAAATCTTTGTGTTCTATTTTTATTATTCTGCTATTGTCTGTGCTGCTATAATTCTGATAAATCTGTGTTGCAACTATTTTATATACTTCCGCAATAATTTTTGTAATTAATAGTATCACCCTATTCACCTCCCTTTAGGGTGAAATCGATCCTACAAGTGGTATTGAGCCCGGTTCCAAAGCCATTTTTGTTTTTAAAGTTTTGATTTTTCAAAAACCAATATTTGTTTTACAAATTTGAATTTTTAAAATGGCTTCTTTTAATGAGGGTCGGTTCAATATTATTCCTCCTGTTTTTGATGGAACGGATTTTTTGAATAGGAAATTAAAAATTGAAATTTATTTAAAATCTATTAATATTAAATGTTTGGAAATTATTGAAAATGGGTGCGATATAAAAATGAGAAAATTACTTCGATTAATGCTCTTGCTATGCATATAATATATTCTCACATTAATCAAGATAATTTTAATTTCATCTCTCATTGTGAAAATGCACAGGAAATTTGGAATACTCTTGATACAATATATGGTGCAAACGTCAACAACAATGAGAAGTTCTCCACAATCAACTCAGAAACGTGCTTGACAGGACAGGCAAAATAGCATATGCTCAACCAAGTGGTTCGACTGACAGTTTCAAAAGACTACAAACTACACTTGAACTACATGACTTGAAGTTTAGTGGACAGTGCATATGCATACAACCAAATACAAGCCAGTGAAGAATGCACAGGGAATGGCCACACAAGTGACCAGACATGATGAAGTAAAATAGTGAATGCATACCTCAAATGCAACCTGAACAAAGGACTACAAATATAAAGCATGCACATCAAACTCACTATACAATGCAAGATTCTCAGGTCAATATCAAATTGTACAAAACTGAAGTGATAAAACACAACAGTGGCACCAAAAGTAACATCAATATAGTTCATATTCGAATATAGGGAAAACATCAATGAAACTAAAGCCTGCAACAATTCAATATAACCAAGGCCAGAAGTGACCTCAACAAGTTGATATGCAGACATTAACTTCAGACTTCATATATGTATATGTTTGGTCATATATACATGTAGTCAAACAAATAAGCAACAGAATATCAAGTGAAGTCAAAATTAGAGCTACAATACTTACAACAGTTTGTTAAGCAAGTATCACAAGAACTAAGCATATATGATGACCTGAGAACAAAAGCGTGAAGTACACAACAGACATGTATTGATATATATATATATATATATATATATATATATATATATAGTGAACAGTGGACAAGAGCTCAACAAAAAAACTCAAACTCACAATTGAACCAGATTCAAGTGCAATCAAAGTAGAGTCGGTTACAAAATGCCCCAGACAAGCTCAACAGCTGAACTGAGACAAAAGACAAAATCTACTACAACATCAACATGGCAGTGACAGAGCTTGAAGCATGCATATGATCAAGCAAGTCAACAGCGGTTTCAAATAAAAGTTAGAGACGCGGTGGCCAAGGAATTGAACAAAGCCATGATAATCAAGTAAACAGAATTGAAGAAGTCAGAAATCATCTCAAGCATTACAATCAAGTGGCCGAAAAAAATAATTGACAAATTCAAATAAATTATACGAACGAAACTTTAGGGAATTAAAACCCTATAGAAACCCAATCATCACCGGCTTTCAAATTCATTCGATTTCAAGCATATCTGAACATCAAGTAGGAACTCGAATCTAGTCGAGTATAGTATAAATTGAAGAAGGAACGAGCGTACCAATTTTTGCTGCAGATAAACTTGGCTCAAATTGAAGGAGCCGTGAGCATAGTAAGGAGACGGTCGATCGAAAGAGCAAGCAACGTGGAATCATCATTTGATCGAGCAATTAAAGTCGACATCCTCAATTTATCAGAACCCCTAGTTTCTGTAAGGAGGAAAGAACGCTAAAGGAAGTAGCCATTTTTAAGCTCGAGCAAAAAGAAAGAAGGCAAAGGATAAAGGCCGATAGTATAAAAGAATAAAGGGATAATTTTTTTTCTATCACTACATATTGGGCCGGTCATTACAAAAATGTTGTGGGCTATAGTTTATAAATTAGGGTTTTATTGTTTTTAAATTGTTTTACTTTGCATTTTCTCTTTTATACTTGTGTAAATTCTGGTCGTTTGACTAGGGGACGAATTACGGTGGTGTGTTCAAGAATTTGCAGCTCATGCCTGAGTTGTAGCAGGGTTTTGAGCGTAGAGTTAAGGTTAGTTGATCGCGGGTGTCCTAAGTTTACGTGTGTAAGCGTCAGACCGCTTAATTTCTAGTAGAAACCTTGGTGGCAGCACGTAGGTAGGGTTTTGCCGAAGCTGGGAAAATCTATGTGTTCTATTTTTATTATTTTGCTATTATATATGCTGCTATAATTCTGATAAATTTGTGTTGCAATTATTTTATATACTTCCACAATAATTTTTATAATTAATAGTATCACCCTATTCACCCTCTTCTAGGGTGAAATTGATCCTACGTGCTCATGGTTTGCTCAGGTTCAAAAACTCTCTTAATGAATAAGGATGATAAACAACGAATCACGACTCAACACACTAAGACACAAGGTCATACGACTCACCCTATCTCCTTATGCCGTACTAAGGACCTAATGACTCAACGATGCCGACCTAACTCCTATCCAAGCTAACTCTAAGTCGCTAACGACTCAAGTCCTGACGACTTAACAACACACAACCTAGGACATGCACACGACCTAAGACACACACGTCTCAACTGTGACACGACTTACGACTTAGAAGAATCCACTCGACCTAGCCCTTAAACGTCCTGACACTGAGCCGTTAAAACGACTTAACACTGAGTCGCACATGCGACTTATCTCCGCTAGCTCCTAAGTCGGTCAATCCTATAAGTCGGCCCTTCTATGAGTCGGACAAAGACTATAGGTCGTCTACGACTCAAGACTCAAGCACCCTAACTCGCCAATTACCTAAACTCGGTCACAACATATAGGTCGTACTTCCATGAGTTGGCCACACTTTAACTCGTCTGACATGCTAACTCGTTCAATCCGACTCAAGTATATCACACTATATCCTAGGTCGGTCTAACCCATGAGTCGGACATACTTAAGTCAACTACTTCCCTGACTCGGCTATACCTATAAGTCGTTCAACTCGTCCCATCTTAAGTCGGCCTACATGAGCTAGCATCCATACGACTTAAGCTATGGTCGACTCAAACTCCAAACAACTTATCAACGACTTAAAGCAACTATTTTACGATTTAATCGACACGTAAAATACGGGTCGTTACATGGATGGCGAGACGTATCACTAATATATAGTATTTATTTTCCGCTGTTTATTGTTGTACACTCTGATGATGTGATGTAATGTAATATAATGTAATGTAATAACTGATATAGTTCTTTGTTTTAAAGATATTCCTTTATCTATTATATGTTGTTCCGCTACGACTGTGAGATTCTGATATTGTTTCTGTTCTATTTTCTTACTTCTTCTATCACTTCTTCTACCTCTTTCTTTTTCTTTAACCCTAAAGACTCGTAAGTTTGTTCCTCTTTGGCTGGATTGTTGTGGAATATTGCCAGCTCAAAGGAGTACGGATTTTCGGGCCTTTACATCTGGTATCAGAGCATATGGTTAAGTGACAACCTTGGCTCTGTTGGGTGTTACTCATTAGAGATAGAGTCAGCAGTACTCTAGAATGAGTTTGAGAGTAATAAGAGATATGAGCGCGTATTTGTTAGTGAATATGAAATTGTTTTATATTGTGTTGCCTTATCGGTTGATTGTTTATAGATTCTGGTCGGTGCAGTCTAGCTAACTGAATCGATAGGGATTTCTAAACTCTTGAACAAGATAAACCGACGCAGTATTGTTTTAAAAATAGGGTAAATGAAATAATTTTACCCAAAATTATTTTTGTATATAAAAGAAATGATTTTCTGTATATTATTACAGTATATGGTTGCTTGGTTGTTTGGTAGTGATAATACTCAATCATTATCATTAAAGATTGAATGAGAATTGAAATCATAATAAAAAGGTTAAGAAATAAATCCATATACAAATGAAATTTGAGAATGTAAATTATAAATGTGAATTGTAATTTGAAATGGAATTCCAGAGAATGTTTTGAAAAGAATTTGAAATTTGGGAGATCTGGAAAGTGTTAATCCGTTTTGATTTGAAAATGAATTTCAAAGGTTTTGGAAGGATAAAAGCTCTAAACTCTTTTCGGTCGCTGGAAAATAATTCCGGTGATGATCGCGACATCATTGGTGTTCATTTTCGGGCTTCCAAAAGAGGAATTGCTGCCAAGTCGTTTTAAATGGAAGTTGTTGGAAAATTTGAGTAGTTTTGACTTCAAAAGGTAAATTTGAACTGTTTTCAAAAATGGTTTTGAAGGGTTGAAAGGACTCTGGAATGCTATATAAAAATATCTATGGAATATTATTAAGTTGATAACTTGTAAAGTTTAAAGTTGTTAAAATAAAAAAAATCCAACTTAAAGGAAATTTATTGAGTTGAAAATAAATTTGGAGTTGTAATAAATGAATTTGAATTGAGTATTGAATTATGGAAATAAATTGAGAATGAATGAATAAATCTACGATTGAAATTAAACGAAAGTGAAATTGAAAGTCGAAATTCATTTTGAATTTATAAGTAAATGGAATTGAATTGAAATTAAATTGTGTTTGTGAATGAACAAATGAGGTGACAATTGTAAATAAATGAATTGAAATTGAAAAATGGAATGAGATTTGAATCAAGTCGAATAAAATCCAGACTTGGGTAAAATAAAATAGATTGAATTCAAGTATACTAGTATGATAATTTATGAATTGATGAAATACTGAGATGGAAGTTGAATTAGTTAAATTAAAACTTGGATTGTGAGCTAAATAAAAATGGTTCGAAATTGCAGATAAATTCAAGTAAGTTGGAATAAACTGAAAATGACCTTGTTGATAAAATAAACTCGAAATGAATGTGAATGGTTATAAACCAAAATAGCGAATTGGAAATAAATTTTGGGAATGAACGAAAGAATTAAATTGGAGTTGAAACCGAATGTTGAAAACAAATTTGAATAAAGTGAGTAGGAATTTGTAATGAATTAGTAATATGAAATAATTTAAAATAGTGCAATTGTGAATGAAAGATAATTAATATATTCAACATTCAGAAACTAAACTAAAATCCAAACAGAATTGAAATTGTAAATTGAATTCAAATGAAATTGAAAATGCAAAATTGAATGGAAATGAATGTATAACTCCAATAGTAAACTAAAAATGTATAAGAAGCATATATTGAAGATTTTGTAATGAAAGGTGCAAAATGATATTTGAATGTTAGAATTGGATACTATTACTAGCAGGTTATACAGGTGTATTAAAAGAAATGGAATTGGGATTTTGATTTCAAGGATAAAAATTGAATTGCTCGACAAAAAGGTACGTATTTCAATTTCAGTATGAAATTTGGTGATTTTCTTCTCTAGCCACTTGGCTTTCTCTTTTCTTTTTGATTCTGAGGGGCCATGGAGCCATTTTGTAGTTGTATCGAGCTAGCCGCGCAAAGGAGACGCTGGCGAAATTTTTTGAAAATTTAGGGTGTTAGAAAAAATTTGAGAAAATTTTGAAAGTTTGAAATTCAAATTCAAATTTGAATTTTGAAGTAAACAATGTTGTTTGGAACCTATAATTGAAGTTGGAAAAGCTAGTTGAAATAGATAACAGATCTCTAATAAAAAAAAAATTAGTTTAGTAAGTTGATAAAACAATTTGGTTTTGGGTAAATAGTACACTGGTTAAGAATCGTTTTTCCTAACTTGTAATTTCGGGACGAAATTTCTTTTAAGGGGGGAAGTCTGTAACGATCCTAATTTTGAATTGAATTTAAATTATTAGTTAATGTGAAATTTGAATAAATTTTGGAATAAATTTGAATTTGGAATATATACATATATGTATATATGAGTAAAATTTGAATTTGACTTTAGAATTTGTTTTTGAAATATTGAATTTGTATTTAAAATTCGAACTAATGACTTAGAAAAATAATTTGGACTTCTGCGTTAACATAAATTAATGTTTGATAGTTGAACTTCAAAACAAATATATATCTATGAAGCTTACTAAAGAAGAAAATTTAAACAAAAAAAGATTAAATAAAATAGTGACACATAACCCATTAGGTGTCCATGTGTAGAAACATCTTAAGACACCTAAGTAGACATGTGTCAACATTCTAAAGCTTGTGCAAAGAGAAGTAAACAAGTGTCCAAAACTAAAATTACCAAAACATAAGTATGTAAGCTTGTATAGGAAGACAAAGAAAAAGTAATACAAAAAAAATCACCTCAGCACAAACAAACAAAAATATATACACATGAGTGAAGCTTGCAAAAGAAGGAACAAACAAATATGTACAAGGCAATTGATGCAAGCATACAAAACAAGATTTATAGCCACCAAAATAAACTATTAGCCGAATGAAAATATGTATGTTGAGATAAAGAAAAACAAAACAAGCTTGGAGAAAGCTAAGGAAAAAGATTCGGGTCAAATACACAAGTTTAAGGTGAGAACAACTATTTAAATTTCTATTATTCATGTTATTCTTCAAGAGATGATAGTTGCAAGTAAACGTGGCTCATTTCTATCTAAAACGCAGCAGAGTAATTTGACCATAACTTTCTCAATTCTTAATGAAATTTCGATTTCTTAGATGTTCCAGAAAGCTTATTTTATGTGCTACAACTTTGATGTTTTGTGTTTTCTGCAATTTGGATGTTAGCTATGTCAAAATTTAATTTTTCTACTGTAATCCCGAGAGCAAAACCAATATTAGCTCTGTTCTTAAGGCTGAAACTAAATTGGCTATAACTTCTTCGTTCCTCAACCGATTTTGATAAATATAGATGTTACAGAAAGCTTAGACTTTGTTCTAAAACTTTTATGTTTTGAGTTTTCCAAAATTTCGATGTTATCGTGGCCAAAATTATAATTGTTTATCGCTGTCCCGAGACAAAATGACAGAAGTTGTGAAATTCAAATCTCAGAATTGTTTTATCCATAGCTTTTACAATTCTTATCGGAATTCAATAATTTTTAATGTTTCGAAAAGCTTAGAAACTAGGATACAACTTTTTTTTATTAGTTTTACCTGATTTCGATGTTTTCTATGCTAAAATTTCAATTGTTGGTCACTGTCCTGCAAATGTATAACTTCAGGCTAAGTTTAATGTTTTTAGTAAAATGGTCATAACTTTTGAACCGTTGATCCAAACTCAATGATCTTGGTCATTATGGAAAGCTAAAGGAAAGGCCTATAACTTTCATTTGTATCAATTTCTAACATTCGTTGATTAAAATGTTGAAAAACCTCTTACAAACACGTTGTCCTGTTGTTGTAGAGTTCATTAGTGTTTTGTGCAAACCTGAGCTAGTATTTTGTGCATAACTTTTGCGTTTCTTATCCAAATATTATAATTTTTAAAGTTTTGGAAACTGTAGAAAGAGAGTGACAACTATTACATGTATCACTTTTTAAAATTCGACCATCTATATATATGTATTTGAGGTGCAAGCTCGGGTTAAATTTCCACCCGAAATGAACATGTTTGTTTCTAAGGAAAGGACTTTCTATTTAGGACTTTGAAAGCACATTGTTTTAAATACTTTGATTAAGTAAGAAATGTTTTAACTTAAAGATAAATAGAATTTAACGATTTGGATTCGTTAAATTTTTAGAGACAATTAAAATGGATAAGTAACTTATTTAATTAAATGGGAATCAAGGCTTACCATTTATAAACGATTAAGGAATAATTTGGATTAATTAACTTATTTAATTAAGCAATAATCAGATATTTGTGATTAAACAATTAAAGTTGATTAATTAATAAACGATTAAAGGATAATTTATCAAATGATTTGAAATCAATTAAAGTTAATTAACCATGATCCATGACCCATCTAATTTAAATTTATCAGATAATTTATTGAGTTCACTTATGGATGTTTGAACCCTATTGATTGTTGAACTGTTTGTTATTTCTAAGATGCTATGCTTTGTGCTATGAATTGTTTTTAGTGTGATCTGTGATGTATGTAATTTTATTTATTTATAATGCATTCATACTTTCTATTTGTGAATCTGCATATATAAATAAGCGTTATTAGGATATACCGCTTATCGATATTGGGTGATTGTGAATCTGTGATGGTGAATGATGTTGCACTGTTGTGTAAAACCCCTGGACCACACTTACACACACAAATATGGATTCACGGGGAAATTGATTGAGTCACAGATTTGAAATAGTTTAAAAGTTGAATATTTAAATCCAAATGTTTTGGAAATGGATTGGGTTTAAAGTGAAAGGCTTTTGAAACGGAATTTCAAAGATGAAATTTATTCTGAATAACTTGATTTTGATTTGTGGAATTTAAATAATTTGATTTAAATTGGGATTCATATTTGTAATTGAATTCTATGATCTGGAAACTAGGGACTAAAGATGTTATACCAGTTTATATAGGTTAAACTATTTTAAAGGTACTGATTTGGGAATTTGAATTTAAATTCAAAGGCTTTAACTCGTGTAAATAAAAATTGGATCTTTCTGGAATGAAAACTATTTGTTTTCAAATAATAAATGCTTTCACATAAGTAATGAACTTCCAATTTGTGTTAAAAAGGATTTCAAGTTAACAATGAAAATGATTTTTCCAAGTTATGGAAACGATTTGAAAGCTATAAGTTAAATCTTTAAATTAAAGATTTTAAACGAGTTAATCCAATTGAAATGGGAATTGTTTTGAAATCCATAAATGGATCTTTGTGAATGGGGTGAGCTTTGTGAACTAAATCTTTTGTTTAAAAGATTAAAGTGTGGAAATTGTTTAAACCATTAAAGGTTTTTGAAATAAATCTTTTGTTTAAAAGATTTGAAAATGGTAATTTGTTTAAACCATTTGAAAGAAAGTTTTGAATTATTAAGTTGTGACTTAATTGAAATCCCATATCCATATGTTTTAAATGCTGCGCTCACTATTCGGTTTAGCCGGGAGAGGACCTTTGTGTCGTATAACCCATTCCGAATATGTGATTCGACGTATATGGATAGCATTTGAAGACCGGTGGTGAAGACCGGGTATTTGTGAAAACGATAGGATAACCTGTCGATTGTCTCTGCACTGAGTTGCTCCGGTATAGAGATTCCCTAAGTGATGGGAAGTTTTATCGGGATTGTGAATACCCGGATTGCAAGGGCTTCTTTGGAAGTGCCTTCGGTTCTGTTCGAACCCCGAACAGACTTGTATGGATTGTATGTCTGACATTACATTTTGAGATATAAAGCAGATTTCTTTCAAATACATTTCTGTTGGTGGCGGAGAATTCATTCTCTTAGCTTAACACCCTTCTCTGAGACGTACGAGCTTAGAGGTTATGTAGTTGAAGGTTATCAGCGATATACTCCCGATTTGGTAGTGTGGCATGCTAAGTGCTGCTGTGTGATTGATGATCATTTGTTGATCATTTGTGATCAAAGCATGGCTTTGTGAAAAAGCATAGCTTTGTGGACGAAACCTCATCGAGCCTCACAAACCGGTAATGGTCGAAACAAGAAAGATGCAGCAAGGTTTCCGGGGTAGCTCCCCTAGGGTATGACCATTCCTTCTGGAAAAGAGTAGTATCATGGTATGGAGCCCAGATATTTACTCATGTGGACACACTTTATTTACTACTGTGTGATGTTGTTGGTGTAGAGGATCCTCGTATAAAGGTCCCAAAGGACCGGGGGTGGCATATCTGAGGTTTTATTCCCCGGGAAGGGGGTAGCCGACCTTGTTTGGCAGAGATCCGGGTAGGTTCTCGGGGCGTCCCGCCAGAGGCATTCCCATGTGGCAATAAGAAGTTCATTAGCCTGACCATTTGATGAAAAATCCATTCATCCAATACGAGCCTTGTACGGTTTTAGTTGTATTACCTGCCATTCACTTATGGTGGCGCCCCACTGTTTGGATGGTAGCTATAGTAGGCATAGTTCGAAATGTCTATGCTGGCTAAGATTAATATTCTACTTTCGAAAGGTTTTCTGCACTGTGCACCTATAGTAATAATATCAAAGAAATTTTTCTGCGTATCAAGCATGTTTGACTATCATAAGGAGAAATCTCCTCCGATTCTGCGTTTGCATTATGTGTGTGGCGGGAGGCCTTATGGTAGTTTCATTTTCCAAAAGCATTGCGATTTTGAAATTTAAATCTTTGATTATTTTGAAAGACAAACTGTTTTTAGTTCTCACACCAGTCCCATGACTGACCTGGAGTTTATTGTTCCCTTTCTGAACTCTGGGTGCCCACCAATTTCCACACGGGCAGTTTAGAGTTAGGTTATCAGGTTATTCTGGATTTAGGAGTGCTATGGAGCTCAGGAGGCGAGCTGGATGGCGAGACGTATCACTAATATATAGTATTTATTTTCCGCTGTTTATTGTTGTACACTCTGATGATGTGATGTAATGTAATATAATGTAATGTAATAACTGATATAGTTCTTTGTTTTAAAGATATTCCTTTATCTATTATATGTTGTTCCGCTACGACTGTGAGATTCTGATATTGTTTCTGTTCTATTTTCTTACTTCTTCTATCACTTCTTCTACCTCTTTCTTTTTCTTTAACCCTAAAGACTCGTAAGTTTGTTCCTCTTTGGCTGGATTGTTGTGGAATATTGCCAGCTCAAAGGAGTACGGATTTTCGGGCCTTTACAAATAATTTCAAATACTACAATAATCTATAATAGATTATTCTATACAATCTATATATCACTACATATGAAAAATAAAAAATATATTTGAGGAATCCAGTTGGATTCCTCCAACCTGTTTTCCATGCATCCACAAATGTTAATACAACATAAAAGTACCAATCCCACTTCGAGGGGATATAGGGTCATTTGCTATTGTGCGGGGCGCATAGGGTCTCAACTGCTATAATGTGCGGGAATATCACTTCAAATACTAGTATATATATTACTATATATATAACATCCAACAGATAAAAATTTATAAATTCATCCATGCAACCAATAATTTATATTCAACATTTTAAATTATACTAGCTATCCAAATAAGTGAGATTTTACTCACCTTTGATTTTTAATTTGCAAATCCATTCTAATTCATGGCTATGAACCCAACTTGTAACGACCCTGGCTCGACCTTCAAAAATCGACACCCAATATGACACTCGTATTCAAATGCCGTAGATCCAAACGTCGAATCTGGTTCGCCGGAGCTTATAACACATTAAGTACGACACAACAGAAGAAAATGAATAACATCATATACAACATTTGATACAATATTCAGATACAATGATGATACAATAGAATGATACAATAGACATCAATACTATCAGAGATACAACAGATAGCAGCGGAAAAGAATATCTTCAATGCCAAACTCCAAATAATCCATCTCTAATCCAAAACTAGCTCGAAGAACCATCAAGTTGCACCAAGCTAAGCAAGGTCAACCGTGAAAGCTGAAGTGTAGCAAATGCGATCCACATTCCTACTATTTGACTATCTGAAAAACCCAACTCTAGACTGGCCGTATGGAAAATTGTGGGCACCCAGAGTTTAGGAAAGGAACAATAAACTCCAGGTCAGTCATAGGACTGGTATGAGTAAACAAAAACGGTTTTATCTTTTAGAACAAACAACAAAACTTTTAAAGTACAAATCCGCTACGCTTTTCAGGAAATGAAACTACCATAAGGCCTCCCGCCACAGACACAATGCAAACGCAGAATTGGAGGAGATTTCTCCTTATGATAGTCAAAAATGCTTGATACACGAAAACCATTTGGATATTATTATTAGTGCATAGTGCAGAAAAACATTTTGAAAGTATAATATTAATCTTAGCCAGCATAGGCATTTCGCACTTATGCCTACTATAGCTACCATGTTCAATAGAAGGTTACCGCCACATTCCATGGCAGGTTATACAACTAAAATCATACAAGGCGCGTATTGTTCTTTTTGGATTTCCAACAAATGGTCAGGCTAAGGAACTTCTTATTGCCACATGGGAACGCCTCTGGAGGGATGCCCCGAGAACCTATCCGGCTCTCTGCCAACACAAGTCCTGTTACCCCCTTCCCGGGAAGTAAAACCTGAGATATGCCACCCCCGGTCGTTTGCGACCTTATACGAGGCCCCTCTACGGCAACAACATCACACAGTAATAAATATACTACAGTGTCCACATGAGTAAATATTCGGGATCCATACCATGATATCCAGAAGGAATGGTCATACCCTAGGGGAGCTACTCCTGAAACCTAGCCGCATCTTTCCTGTTTCGACCATTACCGGTTTGTGAGGCTTGATGAGGTCTCGTCCACAAAGCTACATGCTTTGATCAACAAATCATCAACAAATGATCATCAACACACAGCAGCACTTAGCATGCCACACTACCAATTTGGGAATATATCGCTGATAACCTTTAACTACATAACCTTTGAGCTCATACGTCTCAGAGAAGGGTGTTAAGCTAAGAGAATAAATTCTCCGTCACCAACAGATATGTATTTGAAAGAAATCGGCTTTATATCTCAAAGTGTAGTGTCAGACATACAACCATACAAGTCTGTTCCGGGTTCGAACAGACCCGAAGGCATTTCCGAAGAAGCCCTTGCAAATCCGGGTATTCACAATCCCGATCGGACTTCCCATCACTTAGGGAATCTCTATACTGGCACGACTCAGTGCAGAGACAATCGACGGGTTATCCTTTCGTTCTCGAAAATACCCGGTCTTCAACACCAGTCTTCAAAAGCTATCCATATCGACGTATCATTATTCGGAATGGGTTATATGACATAAAGTCCTCTCCAGGATAAACCGAATAATGAGCGTAATATTTAAAAACATATGGATATGGGATTTCAATTAAGTCACAACTTAATATCCAAAACTTTTCTTTCAAATGGTTTAAATAAATTACCATTTTAAATCTTTTTAAATAAAAGATTTATTTCACAAAGTTTACCAATCTTTCACAAAGATGCAATTATAGCTTTCCTAAACAATTCCTTTTCAAATTGGATTAACTCATCCAATCTTTCAATTAAAAATTTAATTCATAACTTTCAAACCCATCTTTTATACAAAAGATACACAATTTAAAATTCTCTTCGGTTTCAAAACAAGATTTAATCATCTTCCCAAAGGTTAATTCATAGTTTTTCCAAACTATCTACAATTTCATTTTAAACTTGAAATCTTTCGATACGAATTGGAAATATTTTCTTTTTATGAAATCTATTATTATTTGAAACAAATAGTTTTCGTTTTGGGAAAACTGATTACAATTTACATAAGTTAAAACCATCCAAGTGTAAAACTTGGATTTAAATTTAGATTTCCAAAACCGTACTTTTTAAATGATTAAAATCCCATATAAACATCTTTATAACTTGTATAATCTTTTTAGATCATAATTTTCCAAATCATTGAGTTCAATTTCAAATATTGAATTCAAATTTAAATCAATTTATTTAAATTTGAAGTTTTATTAAGTTATTCAAAATAACTTTTATTTTTGAAAACTCATTTTCAAAAGCTTTCAATTCCAATTCCAAAACTATTTTGGTGTATCAGAGCTGAAGGTTAAAACTTTAGCTCAGGGGTATAACACATTAAGTAGCTCATTAGAGATAGGGTGAAGTATACCCTAGAATGAGTAATCCCTAAGATATCCGTTCGAATGCCTAAGTAAATTCTCTTACTATCCACTGATAGTGAGTATGAGTGTAAGAAGAGGACGAGGTAGGGGACAGGGAGTACCACTGTGAATGGTCAATACCCTGCGACAACGGAAACAATCTTTCTCTATCAATCTCCTTTGATTCGATTTCAATTCTTTGATTGCTTCATGGCAGCTGCAAGGAGAAGCTTCGGTGTGATGGTAGCCCTTACGAATCGTGCAGATAAGTTTCTATTTTGTATTCTCTTCGTTAAATTTCTATCAGCTTTCCGTCTTGAACTTCAGTGAATTTGAAATTCTATTTGAAATAAATTGGTAAATTAAATATAAAGTTGAATATGAAGATTTGTATCGATAAAAAAATTTCGATTATAACCAAATTCGAAATTCTATTGTAATTTCTTGTGAATATCAAAGTCTGAAGAGGGACAAATTATACATACTTTGGGGTATTCCGACTTGAGTTTGGAATCCATATCTAATGTTTGAGAGTTGTGCAAGATTTAAATCTATTTATCTATTGTTTGGGTCTCGATATATTCTACGAACGATTAGTTATCCTTCGGACTAACCGGTGCCTTGCATATTTCATAGATTTGATGAGCCGAGTATCCAGTGTAGTATTGAATGAGTTTATTCTCGTATTGGTGATATTCTGATTTGGTAAGCCAAATACAGAATAGATATCTAGTTTGACCGAGAAAACTGTTTCTCTATCTTTGTGTATCTATCTTTGTTGTTTCCATGCCAGCAAATTTCAAGGACGAAATTTTTTTAAGGGGAGAATCTATAATGATCCCAATTTTGAATTAAATTTAAATTAATAGTTAATGTAAATTTTGGAATTAATTTGAATTTGAAATATATATGTATACGTATATCAGTAAATTTGAATTTGACTTTAGGATTTGAATTTGAATATTAAATTTGTATTTAAAATTTAAATAAATGACTTAGAAAAGTGATTTGGGTTTAAAAATATTATTTATATTGATTTATGGGTAGTTAGTTTTAAAGGCATTTTATTTTAAGTAATATGTATATAATAATGATTAAGAAGATGTATTTATAAAATAAGGAAAATGCAATATAAAATTTATTTAAAAGTTCTTAATTCATGAGAAATACAAGTCATTTAACAAGTGTAATTCAAATAATAAGATGTTTAACAAGTGTATGCAAGAAGATAATAAAACAAAGAAAACAAAAAAATATCTTCACACAAACAAATCTAAGAACATACAAAATACAATACCTATGTACATACAAATAGAAATCTAAGTACATACAAATAGGATAGGCTGTAACTACGAAAGGAAACAATTGTAATTATTTCCATCATCTCAGCATAAATAGGTCATTTCGAATGGTTCAAAAAATCATTTCAGCCGAAATAAAAAAAATCAGGTGAGATGAGGCTGTAGGCAAAAAGAAGAAACAAAAATATATATGAAGGCTTGCAAAAGAAGATATATATTCAAGTATGTACTCATGAAAATAAAGACAACAACAATTAATGCAAGGTATCTTTAGCACACATTGTATAATATATCAGCCAACAAAGTAAGATTATCAGCCGCCAAAGAGGAAAAAAAATCTGCATGGTCAAAAGAACAAACAAGAACAAAAAAAAATATCTCTTACCATTGTACAAAAAAATATAATCACCCTGTAAACTTCTTTCCTATATATCAACTTCCTCATTTTAGTTCGTCCATCTAAAGCTGAGAATCTGAAGTAAGCATCATCTCAACTTTAAACAAAGATTCAACCTATACAATACAATCAATACAAACCAGAGAATCAAGAAAGGGTTTCAGCTTGCAATTTCTAGCCTGCGTCAAATTTGAAGAAGAACTCTGTCATTTCTGGAAACACTATGAGTAATATCACCTTTTTAAAACTCAAGTCTCTGAATTAGTTGCTTATGAATATCTAGAAATGTGTATATATGTGAATGGGTGAATCTCTGTATGCCTGTAACATTGTGATACCTTTGTTCTGTTTCTTTTTAAAACCCAGATTCGCAAATAAATCTTTATCTCTAAATCTAATAACTATTAGAACTTAAAATACAAACAAAGATTGTTTGTTTGTTCACGAATTAAACTTTAAAAATTTATTTTAGTTAAAACAACTTGTAAATCCTCTGGTGAGACGACCCGACCTCCATCCACTAGGAAATCGCATCGTCTTGAAGAAAGAAAGGGATAGAAGAAGAAAAGAAAGAGAAAGAAGAAACACCACAACAACAGAAAACTCACAGCGGAATGAATAAAATATAATATGTCACATAGAATATTGCATAGTATCATATACATCAGAGTACACAACTATACATCTCAATTTAAACAGTTATAAACATCTGTCTAACTATACAATTCAAGTACACAAGATACAGATACCATACAAACACAGCGGAATCATAATATATCTACACGTGGAAGCCTCCTACTCCATATCTCCTCCAGAATTCGTCAAGCTAACCTGAATCACTTGACTACTCATACATAATATGAGTACCCAAGAGTTTAATAAAATAGAAAATAAACACTCGGGTCAGACAGGGGTCTGGTGTGAGTAAACGGTTTAAAGTTGCTTAACTTTAGAAAAACCTTTGAAAAGAAAAGGTATCACGTAAGACTTCCAACACATAAACATGGCAAAGTTTTTACCTTACGCTAACCAAAACATTTGATAGGAAATCCAGTGATATTATAATAGTGTCTAGGGTTTTCAAGTAAATAAGAAATAGCCAAAATTGTTACATTCATTAAATTCCAGCTACTAGCCACAAAAGTGGGTAATACAATCAAAACCGTAGGGTCTCATAGGGAAAATGGGTTTCCATCAATGGCAGGGCTACTAGGGTACCGCCTATCACAGTACGTGGCCTAGATCACCGTACCTAGGAGCCACCCTAACTCCCCTGCAACACAAGGCTGGAACCATTGCTCACTGAACAGTCCCGAACAAGACCACCCCGTAGTTGGCGCGACCAACCATACACTAAGCCGAAATAGAAAGGGACCTTTAGACAGGGGTAAATCTCACTCTCAAGTGGGGGCTACCCACGAAGCCTTGCTGCACCTCCCATGTTTTAGCCATTCCCGGTTGATGTGGCTTGAGGCTGCAATTACCTTTATAGGACACATCTCTTAGAATGCTCATAGTCCGCTTGACGATGTGCTAAAAGCATTCAATCCATACAAGTTCGTTCCGGATTCGAACGAAACCGAAGGCACTATCTCATTGCACCCTTTATTGGAATCACCCTCAGAGTCAATGACCATAGCCCTTGCACTTTAAATCACCATCTCGAACCTATAAGCACTATTCCGTCAAACTCATTAGGGAATCACCCACAGAGTTATACTGACGTATAGCCCTTACACCTCGAGTCTTCACTTGCTCCACTTGGATTAACGACCTAACGTTTAATTGGAATCGATGTGGTTTTCGGATATCCAAATATGGAAACCCGATCCCGGTCTCACCTAAACCAAACACCATTTTAATGTCCAAGTTATACTTAAGGGTTTTAAACAATTAACTTATATTCAGGATGATATAAACAGATAGATGAATAATATTATCACAATAGATAATTCATATCAAACATTCATCTTACAAAGCAGCATATCACATAACAGAGATATTCAAATCATCCAGTATCAACCAATTACCAATATCATTCAACATATAAAATCAACCATCCAAGATCAATCAATCATCCATTAAGCAGAATTGATTAACTCTTAAATCAATTTGATTACTTAAATCCTTCTTCATTTATTTATGCCAAATAAATAAATTAATCATCTCTAATGATCTTCTTTAATTATTCTTCCTTGATTAATTATCTCTAAATTACATTAAAGTAATAATCCTTAACCATAATCAGTAATTAACCTTAATTATTATCATTAATTACAAATAATTAATGATCTTTCATTAATTAATTAACTATAATTAATTACATTAAACCTTAATTAATTACAATTAATTAATCATTCCTGGATAAATCACTTATATTAATCAACCTTGATTAATATCATTAAATTAAATAATTAATGATCTTATTAATTAATAATTACTTCAATTAATTAATTAACTTATAATTAATCATTCTATTAATTATAATCAGTAATTAACAATTTGTAGTTACTTAACTTAATTTATTAACTTCTTAATTAATTATCTTCTAAATTAATTATATGAATCCTTGATTAATTAATCCAATTAATTAATCTTTAATTACTTCGTTAAGTAATTATTAAACAATTAATAAATCAATTCTTAATTAATTACTTTATTAGTTAATTATAATTTTAATTAATCAATCTTAAGTTAAATTAATTAATTAATTAATTACATTAATTAATTAACTAAATAATTAAGTAATTAACTCTTAATTACTTAACATGTAATTACTCCTAATTACTACATTAATAAATCTTAGTTTCTCTCTTAATTAATTGCTTAACAAATAATTACTTCCATTGTCAAATAATCCTTAATTAATTAATTACTTCATAATTAATTAACTTTAAAACAATTATATTAATCAATTCCTTAATTTATATTAATAAGTGATTACCCAATAATCACTTCAACTAATTACTCCTACGAGTATTTACTAATAATTACTCCCATAAGTAATTAACTTCCTTAATTACATTCAATAATTAACCATTGATTACTTTATTAAGTAATTACACTTAATTAATCCATAATTAAGTGATTATTGAAAATTAAATAAATAATTAACTAATTATTTAAAATTAATTAAACGATTAATTAATTAACAACTTATATCTAAAAATCCTTAATTAATTAAGAAAACATTTATCCTAATTAATTCTTTACTTAATTACAAATCATATTAAATTAAGTATTCATAAGTTCATAACAAAGATAAGTTAACCATATTTATCTTTATAAATACATTATTTGAATTTAAATCAAATTTTAATAACTTAAACAAATTATCTTATTTGGATTTCAAAATCTTAATGATAACTTTATTTGAAAATAAGACATTTAGAAATAAAAGTTGAAATTTTCAAAACACATTAGTTATCTAAGTTAAACTTATTCATTTAAAATAAAATTTGAAAACTTTGTTATTAAACATTACTTAACAATTACTTAAACTTTGATTAAATATTTTAAAATGAAAACATTTCTTTTGAATTAAGACTCAAAACACTTCCTTATATTAAAATTCCAAAACAACAAGTTTAAGTTTTGTTTCTCAATAAACTTGTTTTATAACTTAACGCTTGATTTCCCTTTTCAACAATAAGTTTTAAATTTTGCAGGCTTAATTAATTACAGTACTTAACATAATACAGTCGTGATAGGAAAACACGCAATAGAAAAAAAACTCGAGACAATCACCTAAACTACACGTGCCTACCCCGAAGCAATCTAACACCCTTCTTCTTCGAGTCGAACCCTATGCCTGCACGAAACCATTATCGGGAGAACATCGTCTTCCCCAATTCCAGTGCACTACATACACGTGTGTACGTGCGCAACTACCTCCGGCCACCGTAGGTCGTCACGACCTTCGTCGACGGCCACTCCAATGCGCGCGAGCACAAAAATACACCCAGATCCAAGAATAAACACTCGAATCAAAATTCGAGCATAGGATCAAAGATACTACAGAAACAACGACCCCAAATCTCCCAATTGCCGACCATCACGGCAACGATGATCCTCGCCGACCCTCTCCATCGAAACTCCACGTCACGACCTCCATCCACCCCAGAAACGAACACCTCCGGTCCACCACACGCGGCGAAATCATCTCGGCAATCAGGCCGAACAAACTACAGGCTTAAACCCTAGTCGTGCTAATTCCCATCAATTCAACAAATATAAAAATTCTCTTGCGTTTTTCCTATCATCTTCATCCTACAAACAAGCTTCAATCCAAGTTTCACACCAATTCAATGTGTGGATAATCGGCAATTGCCAAAACCCCCTTTTTCAAACAAAACCAATTTTCTAATCAATTTGTCAACTAAATTTTTTGATATTAGCTCCTAAATTCATTATTTGCTGCCATGATTTCAATCATGTAATCCAAATCATAAATCAAGATTTTTGATTTGTCATGTATAACAGTACTTTTACTATTATTCTTATTTTTAAAATTATTTGTAAACTAAAAATTACACGAACTATTTTTAAAGTTACAATCAGACAATAACATACATTTTCCATTTACATGCCAAGATCTAATATACTCTAGATGAAAAGATTATGAATTTACAGAGGAAAAATTAAATTCTGCTTAAAACAATAGATTTTAAAATTTCATTTATAGGCACTAAATACTTATTCTAATCATGCCATTAATTTCTGATTTTGCCATTAACATTTGAAAGAAAGAAAAACAAAGAAAATGAAATGTTATGTTTATAAAAAAAAAAAAATGAAGACACTTGTTATTAATTTGAACAAATGTCAAATGTAAATTTCTTTAGCTTACAAGTGTTATTAAGATATGTTTACACATGTCTTTTTTTTAGTATTAATAAATTTTTATTTAATTTAAATGCAATTATAAACTTACACAATTAAGTTACTTTGTTAATAAATGCTTACTAATGTATTTATATGTATTTATGAAATGTTTATACACATTAGTGAAATGTTTTTATGAAAATAAGCTTTTGAATTTTAATAAATACAAGTGTGAAATCTTTGTAACCCTTTATTTTATAAATAGTTTACCTTTTAAGGAAAATATTATAAACTAATTATAATACAAATAAATCTTTATACATGTTTATATAACCATTTAAATTTGAACACTTTAAAAAGAAAATAAAACAAAACTTTGATTAAATCCATTATAAACTAACACACTTAAAATAAGCAATTATCTTATATTTTGCAAACAATTGAATGAATCTAAATTAACTTTTGAAAAATATTAATTTTTAAACAGAGCTTTAAATTACAATTCATTCAATATAAAACAATCAATACCAATAGATTAAAATTAAATTTCCAAAACAACTCAAATTATAACATATACATACATATATATTACAATTTGAAAATTAATCTTTAAATTAAAACGAAAGATCTTCTATTCACAATATATATCAAATGTATATATTATAAACAGAATAAAATTTCATTAACTTTGACAAACAAATCTTATCAATATTGCCATATAAAAATTCATTAACCTTTAAAAGATCAAATTCACCAATTTTAAATTAAAATTATAAAGAAAATTATCAAATCAATTTAATTATTAATGCAGATTATTAAATTGTTATTGCCCAAAATTCTGGGTCGTTACAATCCTCGCCCCTTAAAAGAATTTCGTCCCCGAAATTTAAAAGCAAAGGTAATTTAATAACCCAGCAAAGATTTCAATTCCAAACAGCAAAGCATACCTATCAACCAGTTACTAACAACCATAGCACCCAATTCAAACAAACAAACCTAACTAATTATCCTGACACAATCAGAATAAATCTTCTACACTATCTCGAGTTTCCCAAGTATAAATCACTGGGAGACTCGCTCTACAAAAGCTACACAAACTACACCACCACAATCCAGAGCTACTGTCACCTCTAGATCCATCAATCTGAACAAATAATCAGACTATACTCAAGTCTAACACAACTTCCAAATCCAACTGAAATACAAATTCCATAACCAACAATAAACCATACACGTACTCCCTCAAAGATACGTGAAATATAATGAACTCCAGCTATCCAAACTGGCAATTTAATCTTATCCAATCACTGCTCTCTTAACCAGAGAAAACTTAACAACAATGAAGTCTCCAACTTCAAATGCCAAACTCCTTATCTCATATCTGCATAGCTCAACAGACAATCCAAGGCTGTCAATATTCTCCTGATCAGCTCAACCTATGCAGATACTTCCAGAAACAACTAGACCAAAACAAACCAGATTATGGATCCTATTCAACAGAAAAGTCTTCCAAAATCCGTCGAAATCCAGAACACAAGCTCTACTCCCCAAGCAATAGCAAACTGAACTTGCTTCCTTCCTTGTACAGCTGCTACCTCGCTTCCGCTGCACAACTCTGATTCTGAAATAGATGAGAATACTGCTGATGAAAACGAGTACAAACTTATCCAATATATCGGGAAACTTTGTTCATCAAATCCATAAAATCTGAGTGACTCATCTGACTCAGTCACACAACCTTACTACAGAATCCATCTTAGAAACTAGATCTGACTAATCCAAACTAATCCAAGTTCCAAAAATTCCTGAACTGCTACACCAACTCTTTTCTCTCCATAAACCATCCTACTACCAGGCTAACTACCAAAATCACTTCTGGAAACCAAATCGATATGGAACTCAACTCCAGATGCAGGCAAACTTCTGATTACATCAGTAGCTCTTACTTCCATATGAGAACCTTCCGTCTCAAACAAAGATAACCCAAGAAAAATTCTCAAATTAATCGCAAGTCACTTTTGTGATCCTACCTAATTCGATTCCAAAGAAACTGTCCTCACTTTACCAATTAGAATAGCCTTAAGCTTTTCCAAACAAGGTTAACCTTCCAAGAAAACTTTTACCAACTGCCCGGGCTGCTGATAGAAGAACCACCCAGATTCCTGAACCATCAGAGAAACAGACCACACTGCTGCTTCCAAACTCTACTTCGATGATACAGCAAAACTAAAAGACCTTCTCGTCAGCACACCGACACTTCGAACAGCACTGCTACCACAGCTAACCAAGACCTCTAATCTAAAGGCTTTTCGAACCCCAAAACTATCAACAATCCACACAACGGACCTCCGAGATGGAAGACATCCCAAAAGAAACTCGGGCTCAAACCAAGCATCAACATCTCGCTCTCCTTAAGAAATGACAGACGAGACCATGCCAAAGCGAAACAACTTATAGACCTTAGTCTCATATTCCAAAACAGCCAACCTCCATGCTCAAAATCCAGACAACTTCCACACAGACAAGTCTTCCCTGCGGCAGGTAAAGACTGCTTCTCAACTATATCTAAAACTGCTTCAAGAGAAAACACCTTCAGAAAATCTCCATCGATACTACATCTCATCGCGTAGTTATCAAGATATCATCACTTACTTCTGCACTTCCATCAGATCCAAACTTACACTTCAAAGATAAACTCCGAATCTTTAAAAGATTTCCTTCAAATATCAGAGAAATCCTTACTCCAAACTACAAAACTCACTCAAGATGGTATTAGGTCTACAGTCTCGACAAATACACTTCCAACCTCAAACATATGGAACCTCTTCCATTAGTGGTGTCGTGTTACACACAAACACCACTACTCCATCTATCTACCTCGAAAACTTATGTTGGAAAATTCGAACAGACAACCCAACAGATCAGATAGATATAAATATATATATAGTTATATATAAAAATTACAAGTACGCTCTCTCAAGAAAGACATCACTCTAGAGCCTAGGTATTCAGTCAACCTAACGGTCTAATACCAAAATGAGATGACCCGACCTCCATCCACCAGGAAATCGCATCATCTTGAAGAAAGAAAGGGATAGAAGAAGAAATGAAAGAGAAAGAAGAAACACCACAACAACAGAAAACTCACAGCGGAACAAATAAAATATAATATGTCACATAGAATATTACATAGTATCATATACATCAGAGTACACAACTATACATCTCAATTTAGACAGTTATAAACATCAGTCTAACTATACAATTCAAGTACACAAGATACAGATGCCATACAAACACGGCGGAATCATAATATATCTACACGTGGAAGCCTCCTGCTCCATATCTCCTCCAGAATTCGTCAAGCTAACCTGAATCACTTGACTACTCATACATAATATGAGTACCCAAGAGTTTAATAAAATAGAAAATAAACACTCGAGTCAAACAGGGGTCTGATGTGAGTAAACGGTTTAAAGTTGCTTAACTTTAGAAAAACCTTTGAAAATAAAAGGTATCACGTAAGACTTCCCACACATAAACATGGAAAAGCTTTTACCTTACGCTAACCAAAACATTTGATAGGAAATCCAGTGATATTATAGTGTCTAGGGGGAGGAGGGGGGTCCGTGGCCTAGATCACCGTACCGAGGAGCAACCCTAACTCCCCTGCAACACAAGGCCGAAACCATTCCTTACTGAACAGTCGCGAACAAGATCACCCCGCAGTTGGCGCGACCAACCACACACTAACCTGAAATAGAAAAGGACCTCTGGACAGGGGTAAACCTCACTCTCAAGTGGGGGCTACCCACGAAGCCTTGCTGCACCTCCCCTGTTTTAGCCATTCCCGGTTGATGAGGCTTGAGGCTGCAATTACCGTTATAGGACACATCCCGTAGAATGCTCATCGTCCGCCTGACGATGTGCTGAAAGCATTCAATCCATACAAGTTTGTTCCGTGTTCGAACGAAACCGAAGGCACTATCTCATTGCACTCATTATTGGAATCACCCTCAGAGTCAACGACCATAGCCCATGCACTCTAAATCACCATCTCGAACCTATAAGCACTATTCCGTCAAACTCATTACGGAATCACCTACAGAGTTATACTGACGTATAGCCCTTACACCTCGAGTCTTCAATCACTCCACTTGGATTAACGACCTAACGTTTAATTGGAATCGATGTGGTTTTTGGATATCCAAATATGGAAACACGATCCCGGTCTCACCGAAACCAAACGCCATTTTAATGTCCAAGTTATACTTAAGGTTTTTAAACAATTAACTTATATTCAGGATGATATAAACAGATAGATGAATAATATTATCACAGTAGATAATTCATATCAAACATTCATCTCACAAAGCAGCATATCACATAACAGAGATATTCAAATCATCCAATATCAACCAATTACCCAATATCATTCAACGTACAATATCAACTTTCCAAGATCAATCAATCATCCATTAAGCAGAATTGATTAACTCCTAAATCAATATGACTACTTAAATCCTTCTTCATTTATTTATTCCAAATAAATAAATTAATCATCTCTAATGATCTTATTTAACTAATCTTCCTTGATTAATTATCTCTAAATTACATTCAAGTAATAATCCTTAATCATATTCAGTAATTAATCTTTAATTAATATCATTAATTACAAATAATTAATGATCTTTCATTAATTAATTAACTATAATTAATTACATTAAAACTTAATTAATTACACTTAATTAATCATTCCTGGATAAATCACTTATATTAATCAACCTTGATTAATATCATTAAATTCAATAATTAATGATCTTATTAATTAATAATTACTTCAATTAATTAATTAACTTATAATTAATCATTCTTTTAATCATAATCAGTAATTAACAATTTGTAGTTACTTAACTTAATTAATTAACTTCTTAATTAATTATCTTCTAAATTAATTATATGAATCCTTGATTAATTAATCCAATTAATTAATCTTTAATTACTTCATTAAGTAATTATTAAACAATTAATAAATCAATTCTTAATTAATTACTTTATTAGTTAATTATAATTTTAATTAATTAATCTTAAGTTAAATTAATTAATTAATTAAATACATTACATTAATTAATTAACTAAATAATTAAGTAATTAACTCTTAATTACTTAACAAGTAATTACTCCTAATTACTACATTAATAAATCTTAATTTCTCTCTTAATTAATTGCTTAACAAATAATTACTTCCATTATTAAATAATCCTTAATTAATTAATTACTTCATAATTAATTAACTTTAAAACAATTATATTAATCAATTCCTTAATTGGTATTAATAAGTGATTAACCAATAATCACTTCAACTAATTACTCCTAGGAGTATTTACCTATAATTACTCCCATAAGTAATTAACTTCCTTAATTACATTTAACAATTAACCATTGATTACTTTATTAAGTAATTACACTTAATTAATCCATAATTAAGTGATTATTTAAAATTAAATAAATAATTAACTAATTTTTTAAAATTAATTAAACAATTATCTAATTAACAACTTATATCTAAAAATCCTTAATTAATTAAGAAAACATTTATCTTAATTAATTCTTTACTTAATTTCAAATCATATTAAATTAAGTATTCATAAGTTCATAACAAAGATATGTTAACCATATTTATCTTTATAAAAACATAATTTGAATTTAAATCAAATTTTAACAACTTAAACAAATTATCTTATTTGGATTTCAAAATCATAATGATAACTTTATTTGAAAATAAGACATTTAGAAATAAAATTTGAAATTTTCAAAACAAATTAATTATCTAAGTTAAACTTATTCATTTAAAATAAAATTTGAAAACTTTGTTATTAAACATTACTTAACAATTACTTAAACTTTGATTAAATATTTTAAAATGAAAACATTTCTTTTGAATTAAGATTCAAAACACTACTTATATTAAAATTCCAAAACAATAAGTTTAAATTTTGTTTTCAATAAACTTGTTTTATAACTTAACGCTTGATTTCCCTTTTCAACAATAATTTTTAAATTTTGCAGGCTTAATTAATTACAGTACTTAACATTATACAGTCGTGACAGGAAAACACGCAACAGAAAAAAAACTCGAGACAATCACCTAAACTACCCGTGCCGACCACGAAGCAATCTAACACCCTTCTTCTTCGAGTTGAACCCTATGCCTGCACGAAACCATTCCCGGGAGAACTTCGTCTTCCCCAATTCCAGTGCACCACGTACACGTGTGTACGTGCGCAACTACATCCGGCCACCATAGGTCGTCACGACCTTCGTCGACGGTCAGTCCAATGTGCGCGAGCACAAAAATACACCCAGATCCAAGAATAAACACTCGAATCAAAATTCCAGCATACGATCAAAGATACTACAGAAACAACGACCCCAAATCTCCCTATTGGCGACCATCACGGCAACGATGATCCTCGCCGACCCTCTCCATCGAAACTCCACGTCACGAGCTCCATCCACCCCAGAAACGAACACCTCCGGTCCACCACACGCGGCGAAATCATCTCGGCAATCAGGCTGAACAAACTACAGGCTTAAGCCCTAGTCGTGCTAATTCCCATCGATTCAACAAATATAAAAATTCTCTTGCATTTCTCGTATCATCTTCATCCTACAAACAAGCTTCAATCCAAGTTTCACACCAATTCAATGTATGGATAATCGGCAATTGCCAAAACCCCCTTTTTCGAACAAAACCAAATTTCTAATCAATTTGTCAACTAAAAATTTTGATATTAGCTCCTAAATTCATTATTTGTTGCCATGATTTCAATCATGTAATCCAAATCATAAATCAAGATTTTTGATTTATCATGTATAACAGTACTTTTACTATTATTCTTATTTTTAAAATTATTTGTAAACTAAAAATTACACAAAATATTTTTAAAGTTACAATCAAACGATAACATACATTTTCCATTTACATGCCAAGATCTAATATACTCTAGACGAAAAGATTATGAATTTATAGAGGAAAAATCAAATTCTGCTTAAAACAACAGATTTTAAATTTTCATTTACAGGCACTAAATACTTATTCTAATCATGCATTCGTATAAACATATATTCATTATCAAAGCAAGAATTCATTTGCATGCATCATCATTCAACCATAGATTATATCAAAACTGTTTTTAAAATATAATTTACTCACGTTTTCTATTATGCAGAGCAGTTTCAATCCTTTTTTCCAGGCAAATGAAATTTAAATCTGAAAAATATTTTTGCTTTTTGATTTGCTGATGCTTGATGAAATTGAATCCATGCATGTTGAAATTGCAGTTGTACTTCATGCAGGTTGATAATTTATGCTTTAATAAAGGCAGATTTCATCTTTGCTTTGAAAATTGCAGACTGTAGTTTTCATTTGAGTTTGTAGATTGAAATTTGATGTTGCAGATTTGCTTTTCATTTTGCAGATTTTTAATTTTGCTTTTGATTTTATCTTACTTCTGGATTCCAATTTTCAGGTTTGGAATAATTTCTGATTTTGCCATTAACATTTGAAAGAAAGAAAAACAAAGAAAATGAAATGTTATGTTTATAAAAAAAGAATGAAGACACTTGTTATTAATTTGAAAAAATGTCAAATGTAAATTTCTTTAGCTTACATGTGTTATTAAGATATGTTTACACATGTCTTTTTTTAGTATTAATAAATTCTTATTTAATTTAAATGCAATTATAAACTTACATAATTAAGTTACTTTGTTAATAAATGCTTACTTATGTATTTATATGTATTTATGAAATGTTTATACACATTAGTGAAATGTTTTTATGAAAATAAGCTTTTGAATTTTAATAAATACAAGTGTGAAATCTTTGTAACCCTTTATTTTGATAAATAGCTTACCTTTTAAAGAAAATATTATAAACTAATTATAATACAAATAAATCTTTATACATGTTTATATAACCATTTAAATTTAAACACTTTAAAAAGAAAATAAAACAAAACTTTGATTAAATCCTTTATAAACTAACACACTTAAAATAAGCAATTATCTTATATTTTTGCAAACAATTGAATCAATCTAAATTAACTTTTGAAAAATATTAATTTTTAAACAGAGCTTTAAATTACAATTCATTCAATATAAAACAATCAATACCAATAGATTAAAATTAAATTTCCAAAACAACTCAAATTATAACATTTACATACATATATATTACAATTTGAAAATTAACCTTTAATTTAAAACAAAAGATCTTCTATTCACAATATATATCAAATGTATATATTATAAACAGAATAAAATTTCATTAACTTTGACAAACAAATCTTATCAATATTGCCATATTAAAATTCATTAACCTTTAAAAGATTAAATTCACCAATTTTAAATTAAAATTATAAAGAAAATTATCAAATAAATTTAATTATTAATGCAGATTATTAAATTGTTATTGCACAAAATTCCGGGTCGTTACATCTGGAAATCAAGACAACTGAGCGAAACTTTAAGTTGGTCAAAATACAAATATTTTAAATTAAGAATTCAGGTGTGTCAACTGAATTCTCATATTTAATCATGAATTTTAAAGAAAGAATCATAATTTTTAGATCGGGGTTAAAGACCAGTTTGGGTTTGTTGAAATTTCATAGTTTTGGCGATTTCTGATGATCTATTGAGTCGTAGACGTCGGGACCTTGTTTGGTGATGCAGTGATGATGGTAGATTAGAGGAAAAATACCAGGAAGTTGGGTAGGACATTGTGGCGATGTAGATTGATTAATTAAGTTTGGAACCCTAGTTTTATCTAGGTTGAGTTTTTGTTTCGGTTCGACCTCCCCAATTGATTGAGTGTAATAAGACTCTGGGGATTGGAAGTAGATGTGTTGACGATGGTGTGACTGGAAGTGCTGACGTTCAGATGATCGGAGATGCGATGTCGAGGCGTTTCCAGGTTGAAGTGTGATGTTCCAGTCGTTTTTCCAGGTTTTGGTTCGAACTCTCGAATTCGATTTTGAGAATGTTGTGTTAATCTGGTAGTCGTAATGGTGTGCGAGGGTGGTATCTGATGTGATGAAGCAACCGTAGTTGACCGGCGATGGTCAGAGCCCCCGTGCATGTGCACGGTGCTCTTTATTTTCTGATGATCTAGGTTGAAGCAGGAAGAGTTACTCGAGTAAACTGGAATCTTGCTCGGGTTCGCGTGTGAGAAGAACGAGAGATAACTCAAAGCAGGGTCGAGTTATCATCCGGTCTAACCCAAAGTCAGGGCAACTAAAATTAAAAAATAAATTTGTTTTAATAAGTTCTTTTGGAAATGTAAAAATGAAATTGTTTTAATCCTTTATAAATTCTTTAAATTAAATGTCTTTCAAAACCTAAATTCAAAAACAGTTTGATTGTTAAATTAAGTATGTTAAATACTTAAAGATATTTTAAATTTAATTAATTTATAAATAAAGTTAAATTATAATTGAAGGTAAAGGTTTTAGAAATGTGATTTAGTATTTAACAAAAAAGATGTTTATCTTAAGTATAATTAAGATTTTGATAATTCATGAAATAAATTAAAGTGTAATTAAGTAATTAATTAATTAAAGTGGATTAAGTGATTAGGGATAATCACTTATTGTAATTAATTAAGAATAATTAATTAAATGGTAATTAATTAGGGGTCGATTAATTTATTTATGAATTAATTAAAAGAAATTAATTAAAGGATAAATGAATAATTAAAGGTTAATTAATTTAATTAATAAATGATTAAAGGACAATAAATCAAATGATTTGAAATTAATTAATGTTAATTAACCATAATCAATGACTTATCTGATTTAAATTAATCAGATAATTAATTGAGCTTACTTATGGATGTTTGAATTCTATTGATTGTCGAACTGTTTGATATTTTGATATGCTATGCTTTGTGCTATGAATTGTTTCAGTGTGATCTGTGATGAATGTAATTTATTTATCTATGATAAATTTATAATATTTATCTGTGAATCTATGAATGAACGATAAGCGTTATAGATTATACCGCTTATCAATATCGATGTGCTTAAAATGTGATGTGATGATTTATGATGTTGCACTATTGTGTAAAACCCTTGGACTACACCATACACACACAAATATGGATTTCACGAGGAAATCGGCTAAGTCACAGATTTTTAACAATTTTTAAAGAGTGAAATCTTGAATCCAAAATAGTTTTGGAATTGAAATTGAAAGCATTTGAAAATGAGTTTTCAAAAATAAAAGTTATTTTGAATAACTTAATAAAACTTCAAATTTAAATAAATTTATTTAAATTTGAATTCAATATTTGAAAAGTAATTCAATGATTTGGAAAATTATGATCTAAAAATATTATACAAGTTATAATGATGTTTATATGGGTTTTTAACCATTTAAAAAGTACGGTTTTAGAAATCTAAATTTAAATCCAAGTTTTATACTTGGATGGTTTTAACTTATGTAAATTGTAATCAGTTTTCCCAAAACAAAAACTATTTGTTTCAAACAATAATAGCTTTCATAAAAAGAAAAGATTTCCAATTTGTATCGAAAGATTTCAAGTTTAAAATGAAATTGTAAATTGGAAAAACTATGAATTAACCTTTGTGAAGATGACTAAATCTTGTTTTGAAACCGAAGAGAATTTTAAATGGTGTATTTTTTATATAAAAGATTTGAATTGAAAAGGGTTTGAAAGTTATGAATTAAATCTTTAATTGAAAGATAGGACGAGTTAATCCAATTTGAAATGTAATTATTTTGGAAAGATATAATTGCATCTTTGAGAAAGATTGGTAAACTTTGTGAAATAAATCTTTTATTTAAAAGGATTTAAAGTGGTAATTTATTTAAACCATTTGAAAGAAAAGTTTTTGATATTAAGTTGTGACTTAATTGAAAACCCATATCCATATGTTTTTAAATATTACGCTCATTATTCGGTTTAGCCGAGAGAGGACTTTATGTCATATAACCCATTCCGAATAATGATACGTCGATATGGATAGCTTTTGAAGACCGGTGTTGAAGACCGGGTATTTTCGAGAACGAAAGGATAACCCGTCGATTGTCTCTGCACTGAGTCGCGCTGGTATAGAGATTCCTTAAGTGATGGAAAGTCCAATCGGGATTGTGAATACCCGAATTTGCAAGGGCTTCTTCGGAAGTGACTTCGGTTCTGTTCGAACCCGGAATAGAATTGTATGGTTGTATGTTTGACACTACACTTTGAGATATAAAGAAGATTTCTTTCAAATACATATCTGTCGGTGGCGGAGAATTTATTCTCTTGGCTTAACACCCTTCTCTGAGACGTACGAGCTCAGAGGTTATGTAGTTGAAGGTTACCAGCGATATACTCCCAAATTGGTAGTGTGGCATGCTAAGTGCTGCTGTGTGTTGATGATCATTTGTTGATCAAAGCATAACTTTGTGAAAAGTGTAGCTTTGTGGACGAGACCTCATTAAGCCTCACAAACCGGTAATGGTCGAAACAGGAAAGATGCGGCAAGGTTTCAGGAGTAGCTCCCCTAGGGTATAACCATTCCTTCTAGAAAATGGTAATATACGGGTATGGAGCCCAGTTACTTACTCATGTGGACACTGTAGTATATTAATTACTGTGTGATGTTATTGGTGTAGAGGGCCCTCGTATAAAGGTCGCAAACGACCGGGGGTGGCATATCTCAGGTTTTACTTCCCGGGAAAGGGGTAATCGGCCTTGTGTTGGTAGAGAGCCGGGTAGGTTCTTGGGGCGTCCCTCCAAAGGCGTTCCCATGTGGCAATAGGAAGTTCCTGAGCCTGACCATTTGTTGGAAACCAAAACAAAACAATACGCGCACTGTACGGTTTTAGTTGTATAACCTGCCATGGAATGTGGCAGTAACCTGCTATTGAACATGGTAGCTATAGTAGGCATAAGTGCGAAATGCCTATGCTGGCTAAGATTAATATTATACTTTCGAAATGTTTTCCTACACTATGCACTAATAATAATATCAAAATGGTTTTCGCGTATCAAGCATTTTTGACTATCATAAGGAGAAATCTCCTCAAATTCTGCATTTGCATTGTGTGTATGGCGGGAGGCCTTATGGTAGTTTCATTTTCCAAAAAGCATTGTATAACGACCCGGAATTTTGACAATATATTTCAATGAATATTTAATCTAATTTAAATTAAATATAAGCTTGTCAATGTTTAAATTAATGAGATTTTGGATATTTAATAGTTATATGTTTTATAAAAGAAAGTTTTGATTTGAAAATTCAAATAGAATACTACAAAACCATTAAAACAAAATTTGTCTTATTCAATAGAATCAAATCAAAGACTTTATATTTTTGATATCTGACAAAATACATATGAATACAATTTTAATTTTTAAAATGATAAGTTTTAAAATAAACAAACATGAGAATATTAAACATAAATATGGAAGTGCAAAACAATATAGGTGTAAACATACAAAATTAGTATAAAACACAATCATATATTATAAATGTAATTAAAGTAACACAAAAATACAAAATATAAATTATAATTTGAAATATATAAATACAAGTATTTTTAGTCAAACAATGATCTTCAACTTTCACATTGTACAACACAACATCCTTAAATCAAATGTTAAAAACATCATTTGAACAAGTATGAAATTTCATATAAAATATAACTAACAAAATAAATAAACAAAAATGTTAACAATAACTTTAAGGAAATCATATCAGAAAGCTTGAAAAAATATATATATAACGTGTATATGCAAATATATAATGCAAAGAAACAAGACAAGTTATACTTAACAAATGAAAACATTCAGGCATAAGAAAACAAAGTCCACTTCAATATAATAAAACAAGGTCTCACTTCATAGATAAAAATAATAAAAAAAATTCAAAACCTGTATCTTACAAAGCTTGTGGCCGAAGTGATAATATCTTGTACAAAACAAAGTAAATAACATAAATATCTTTGTACTAATAGCAACTGTCAGTAACCATTAATTACTTGCTATCATAATTAATAACATAAGCATTAATTATCCTAACTTCTTGTTCAACTAAGTACACAGCCGAAATTCTCTTATATCATTACTTTCTGCAGAATTTTACCAGCCAATAAAAAAGGAAAATGACATGCAGATGGAACTGGCCAGATACAACCTATTGTTAAGTAACTTTAACTTATATTTATGCACCTATATATATTCACCTATAACTTTCAGTTTATCCATTAACACTGAACACAACTTAAACTAAAAAGAAGAAAAGAAAAATTGAAAACAAACAAAGAAAATAGAAACAGAAAAGAAGAAACAAAGAGGGGAGTTTCAGGAAAGCTTCTTTTGCAGTGTTTTCTTCAACATCTTCTGTTCAAATTTGATTAGGTGAGTAAACAAACTAATTTCAACTTTAGTTTGTATATTTGTTTATTAATGATATGTGCTTTATATAGTTTAACTTACTGTTCTGTGTATGTTTGTTTGAACTGGAAACTTTCATAGCTGTTCTTGATCAATACTTCAAGTTTTCACAAAGTAAAGCAAATAAATTCACAAATCTTATTCATATAACTATTTAAATTTTGTATTGTGTAAATTCAAGCTTGTTTATATGAAAACTAAGCCTGCAAAATATGTTTAGAGTTAAATAGTATTGTATTAACTCTGTATTCAAACTACAGGTTTAAAAGAAAATTAAGGTTTAAAATTCAAATGTTGAAATTTGTAAATCCAATAGCATAATTAGTTTTCATATACATAATTATGATTTTTAACATAAAAATCTTGATTTTTAAGCAAAGAGCAACAGAGCAGTTTTAAAATGAATCAAAAATGGATTTTTGTCAATTTAAGGAGATTTAGTTAATTTTAACTTCTGTAAATTTACAGGAAGCAATATTGTAAACCATATGATCCAAGAAAAATGTCGAATAAATTCTCGAATGTAGGAATTTTGGGACTGAATTAAGAATAGGGTTTTAGAGTAAATGTTTTGTGTGCTCTGTAAAAGTTTGATTTCGACATCATAAGTAAACCGAGTGGAATGCGAGTTTAAGTGGGGGTAGGTAGGGGTGCGAGTGACGTACTGGTGAGGTTTCATCACCTCCGGTGATGGGTGGTGGCCGCACGAGGAAGTTCTTGGGAAGAGGTTGGTGCCGCATTGTCGAGCTTCAGGCAATTCTTTGCCTTCGACCGAATTGAGATGGTTTGGGTGTTGTTTTCGCATGAGAAGTCGGTTTGGGATTTGTGTGGACTGTAGTGGGTCGCCGAAGGCAAGGCGAACCACTGCGCACGTGCACGGTGGTGATGGATGTCGGGCTAAAGTGGTCGTACGGGTCGCGTGATCACTTCCCCGAGTTGTGCGCGTGTAGTTTTGAGTGTTGCACCGGGTTCGCGTTCGAGTGTAGGGGCCTGATGCTAATTTGGGTTTACATTAACTTAATTACTGAAGGAAGAATATATATGTAGAAGAAGATGTTGAACAGAGGCGACTCAAGTAGCTGCGTGGGAAACTCGAATCAACGCTCGAGTGTGAACAGGGTAAGTCTCGGGTTTTTAGGGTGAGATCTCGGGTCTGTAGATTTTGGGCCTGTTGATACAGTTGTGATGTTTAACAAAAATTCAGATACAATTTAATACTAGTTTTATTATGGAAGTAATGTTTCACAATGGTTCAAATTCTTAGCAGCTATTAAATTATGGAATTAATTTAAATTTAGTAATAGGATAACTAATAATTAATGTTGAGATTAACACCATATTTGATGATACAATTTAAAAGAGGACTTTTACATATTTAATTAAGTTGAACACATAAGATCAATAAATCATTAACACTTACTTTTAAATTAGAATTAACGGAAGATTAAATCTTGGTGGAAGTTGGTTGAGAATAATTGCTTCACAAGCAAAGATCGAGTAAATAATTAAGAGAAGTGGTAAATTTGGAAATTATTTACTTAAAGACAATTTTATGAATGATTAATACTTGATTAGTCGAGTAAATTAATTAAGAGAAAATAAAAGGTTAAGTAAGTAATTAGCAGTAATTAAATGGAATATTTAAGTTTAATCAATAATTAAGACTATTAATTAAATGATTAATTGAAGTAAATAACTGGATTAAGAAGAAATTAAGTAATTGATGGTGTGAAATAAATAATTATGTAATTAGGATTTAATAGTTAATTAAGAAATCATTTATTAGATGATTTGAAATGAAATAGAAAATAAATTGTTAATTAATAAAAAGAGTTAAGAGATTAACTCTCGGGTAATTCATTCTAAATTGAATTAATTACAAATAGGATTTAAGAGTAATTGTTTATGGATGGTTGAGTAGAATATCTGATTTGTGATGTTTAAATTGATGATATTCTGTGATGTTCTGCGATATGTTATGTTATATCTATGACGCTTGTATATGTTTTATCTGTGGTAGATGCTATGTTAATTCAATTGTTGAATTTAAATTATTTAAACTGTTAAGTTAATTAGACAACTTGGCCCTTAAAATAGCGTTTGGATTCGATGAGACCGCGATCGGAAGAATCAAATTTGATTCTCCGTAAACCACATCGATCTAATTTAAATGTTAGGTCATGAATCCTGAAATGAAGATCGAGATGGTGTTTTCAGAATGCAAGGGTTATCGTCGTTGACTCTGAGGGTGATTCCAAAATGAGTGTGACGAGATAATGCCTTCGGTTTTGTTCGAACCCGGAACGAACTTGTATGGATTGAATGCTTTCAACACATCATTAGGCGGACGATGAGAATTCTAAGAATAATGTAACGTTATCGATTTTTCGTTGCCGAAAAACCGAATAGTTAGGGTTTTAAAGAAAAGAAAGAGGAAGAAGAAGAGATAAGAGGATAGGAAATATAGAAATTAGAGGGGAAAGAACAAAAGAAAATAGAAGATTTTAAAATAGAACGGGACAGAAAGGAAACAACAGAACAACATCAGAATCTCACAATTCGCAGCGGAACAACATATAATAATAAATGAATAATCTTTAAACAAAGAACTATATCAGTTATTACATTACATCACATTTCATTACATCATATCATCAGAGTGTACAACAACATACAACATCAAACAGTGCAGCGGAAAAAGAAATACTATATACTGGTAATACGCCATGCCATCCAGCTTGCCTCCAGCAACTCCTGAATATCCAGAATATCCTGATAAACCTTAACTCTTGACTGCCCGTGTGGAAATTAGTGGGCACCCAGAGTTTAGGAAGGAAAACAATAAACTCCGAGTCAGTCATGTGACTGGTGTGAGAACTCAAAACAGTTTATTTATCTTTAAAATCAAAATAGAAGAATATTTTTAAATCAATTCGCAATGCTTTTAAAAATGAGACTACCATAAGGCCTCCCGCACACACACACATGCAAACGCAGAATCGGAGGAGATTTCTCCTTATGATAGTCAAAGATGCTTGATACGCATTTAAAAAGAACATTTGATATTATTACTAGTGCATAGTGTATAACAAATCATTTCGAAAATAAAGATATAAATCTTAGCCAACATAGACATTCCGCACTTATGCCTACTATAGCTACCATGTTCAATAGCAGGTTACCGCCACATTCCATGGCAGGTTATACAACTAATACCGTACAAGTTTCGTATTGTTTCTTTGGATTTCCAACAAATGGTCAGGCCAAGGAACTTCCCATTGCCACATGAGAATGCCTCTGGATGGACATCCCCGAGAACCAAACCGGATCTCTACCAACACAAGGCCGGGTTACCCCTAACTGAGTAACAACTGACCGAATATGCCATCCCCCGGTCCTTTGGGACCTTTATCACCGAGCGCTCGTAATCAATTCACACGATCATAAAGTGTTTTCAACATGAGTAAGTATCTGGGCTCCATACCATGATACCACCCTTTTCCGGAAGGAAATGCACATATCCTAAAGGGCGCTACCCCTCATAACCTTGCTGCATCTTTCCTGTTTTGACCATTTCCGGGATGTGAGGCTCGACGAAGTCTCGTCCACAAAAACATACTTTACACAAAAGCCATGCTTTGGGTCAACAAATGATCATAGAAATGATCGCCAAGATAGTCGATCAAATAAATGATCCTATCACAAATAATCAACACAATGATCATTTCAGCAACACTCAGCATGTCACATTACCAAATTGGGAATATATCGCTGATAACCTTCAAATACATAACCTCTGAGCTCGTACGTCTCAGAGAAGGGTGATAAGCTAAAAGAATAAATTCTCCGCCACCAACAGAAATATATTTGAAAGAAATCGGCTTTATATCTCAAATTGTAATGTCAGACATACAATCCATACAAGTCTGTTCCGGGCTCGAACAAAACCGAAGGCACTTACAAAGAAGTCCTTGCAATCCGGATATCCACAATCCTGATCGGATTTCCCATCACTTATGGAATCTCTATACCAGGAGCCACCCAGTGCAGAGACAATCGACAGGTCATCCTATCGCTCTCGCAAATACCGGTCTTCAACACCGATCTTCAAATGCAATTCACAACGACGTATCACATATTCGGAATGGGTTATACGACCCCATGGTCCTTTCCCGGTTAACCCGAATAGTGAGCGCTTATTCAAAAATAAGTGTGACACTCAAATTCAATCAATTCACGTCAAATACCCATTCAAAGGGAAATATTGATAGTCGATTATTGAACTATCAATGGATATGCGCACATCACCAGATTCCAAATAATTTTCCAAATTATTTACTTTCCAAAATATCTTTACAAGATATATAATTTCAACACTTCAAAAATAAATCAATATTTATTTTCATACAAATTCCACTTTCTTTTATAAATTCAACAGTGAATTTACATTTCAAAATATCCATGCATATGATTTCAATTATTCATTTCAATTTATCTTCAAAACGATAAATTCTAAATATTCACTTCATATTGGAAAACATTTCCATTCTTATTTATTCATAAGTAATTCACAAATCTTATTTATTTTCAACCTTTGGAAAATATTCAATATACTTAAATCGAGATTAAGTATATATTTCATTCTTTAAGGAAATCATTCTCTTAAACATATTTAATTGGGCCAAAACGAATGTTGCGTAAAACATCGTTACGACAACCCAAAATCACTAGTATAGGGATTCGAAATTAAATAGATATATAAATCCCAATACTATAACATTTCCTTTCGGAAATCATTTACTATAACAACGGTGTTATAGTCCACCATTTCCTTTTATTTCTCGAAAACGTCTATTTCTACAACGAATGTTGAAATCTATGGTTTCGAATCTTAACGCATTTAAAACATCGTTAGATCATTTTAATTTTATTTAAAACATCACATCCAAAACAATTTCTTTAACATGTTATTCACTATTCAAAAACGTGAATATACTTCGTTAACAAATTTCATTCCTTTATTCATTTTAATTCAAAGGATTATTCACTATTCAAAAATGTGAATATACTTCGTTAACAAATTTCATTCCTTTATTCATTTCAATTCAAAGGATTATTCACTATTCAAAAGTGTGAATATAACTCCATTAATAGGTTTCAACAATTTTCTTATCAAAATAAGTCGTTTGCGAATTTGTAAAACAACGTTTATAAATTCCATTTCTATTTATTTATAAAAACTTCCTTTTTATAAATTCTTTTATTAACCTATTCCAGTTTATAACTCAATTATAAACTAAAAGTTCATATTATAAGTTAAATACTTATAAAACGATTATTTTACAAAATCGTTCTTTTAAAGACTTTCCAATTTATAAACCTTATAACTTATAAGATTCATTTATTTAACCAAATCTATTCCTTCAATAACTTTACAAATCTTATAAACCTACTGTTTATAAAATTCCATTTATACTTCACCGTTTATAATTCTATAAATTTCATTCATTTATGCAATCCATTTTCACTTCATTCAAACACTTATAAAAACTCGTTTTACAAGTCAATATTTCAATTTATAAATATCCATTTATAAATCTCTTAATATAAATCAATTTATATTATTCTTTTTAAAACGTCTTTAAATTCCTTTATAATTTCATCATTCTCTTGATTTATAAAATAATCAAATTTTATAAATCCTATATTTAAACTCTTTATAATAAATTCAAATTTCCCAATTTAAACCATTTTATAAAATTATTAACCCTATAATTTTAAAAATCAACCTTTAACTATATTTCTCAAAAATCATAATTTTTATAACATTAAAAATTATATCGTTATTTATTTATAATGGATCAATTCCAAAAATAAAGTATATTTTCAAAAATCACTTTAAAAAAAAATCATTTTAAAATCCCAAAATCTGGGTCCAATGATGCTACACACCAAATAGTCAATCACGACTACAACGACATCATATATCAATATGAAAATCCATCAAATATCAAAATATCTGAAATCAAATAAAAACTATTGAGGAATCCAGTTGGATCCCTCCAACCTGTTTCCTGCATCCAAAAACATTAGCACAATACCAATTCCGTTCCAGTACGAAATTATCGCGGTATATGTTTTTAATAAATATTATCCGTTTAGTAACGGCGCAATAGGGTCTCATCCGCTAAAAAATGCGGGGAATCAACAACTGCAATATATACATATGCCAATATATATATATTGATATTATTTATAATACCAATTTCACTGTTTATGAAATATTCGCGGTATATGTTTTTAATAAATAACATCCGCTTACTAACGGCGTATAATGTCTATTTTAACAATCAATAGATATCAACCATCATTCAAACATACATTCAATAATTTAAATCTAACTATTTAAAATAAAATCGAAACCGATTCGATTGAGTGAGAAGTTCTCACCTTGATTTCAATTTCGTTTTAGCGATTTATTTCGAATAAAATTAAACGCGCGTTTAATTTTACCCAAAATTCTCGCTAACTCCAAACGACTACAATCCAATTTCATCGCGTAGTGCTCGTCCATACGATTCCAACGCTTCCTGTTTCGTAATTTTTCGACCTCGTATGACAAAGATATCACGGTTTAAAGTTTAACGAGTTAATATATACAATTAACAGCTAAATTTATAATAATTTTAAACCTAAACTATTATCTACCGTTCATTTGAAATCAACGCATCCTGGCCCTCCAACCTTTTCTTCCCTCACGCGATCCCTCTACAGATCAAACACGAGACCGAACCCAATATCCATATATTAGGGTTAATTTTAGCAACCTCCACGTTGAACTCCAGCAAGATCAGCCACTCCCATTCGCTCCGCCATCACACGAGCTACCCACGGCCAGAAGGGCACAGAGCTCGACCCCCTATTTGCCTTGTTTTCCATGCGCAAGCTGTAGAGGACGTGGCTAAAAATCTCACAAATTACAACTCCAATCTCGATCATAACCGTTGGATCTCGAGATCTCTTCATGCTCTACCTTTTTGTAGTTGATGATTTCTGTTAAAAGTGAATGGATTTCGAGAAATTGGAGGAGAAAGGCAAGTGTATATCGGCCATTGAATGAAGCTACTGGCGGCTACCATTGAATGAAACCCTAGTTTTCATTTTTTTTATTTTTCTTGAGAATAAAGCCCTATTTATAGAATTCTATCGAACACTATTCATTTCGATTTTCCAAACTCCGATTTACGCGCCGAAACTAACGTTCCTAGGGTTTATCCCGCGTTCCGGACACAATGGAACATGTTTCGGAAGCTAATTCGGACATCTGTGCAAGTTATGGCAACAAACGTTCGACTTAAATTAAACCGATTTAAATCGATTTCTAGGCGTTTTAATTTGTACCGGACAAACGGTAAATCCAATCGACTTGAAATTTGAAACCTTACAATAATATCACATTACGGGTCCGATGAAACTGGTTTCGTCGAAATCCGAGACTTTTTGAAAAATGGCTATTTTAACTTGCCAAATTAATATTAAAAACAATTCGATGCGTTTCGAGCTGCCACGATCAAACGATAACTCCGATTGCTACGAAAATTGAAATCCGATAATAACTAACTATTACGGATCCAATGGAACTGGTTTCGTTCAATTCTGAGACTGTTCAAAAATTGGCTATTTTCACTAGCCGATTTAATATTAAAATATTCAATTTTCACAAATTAACTCTTAATTTGATTTTAAAAGTTCTAAAATATCGTTCTAACTCCAACATGATAAAATAAAATTTTACAAATCATTTTCAATCATATTTAACCCAATTTTCAATTATTTCCATAATTTAACATATTAAATTATCGATTTAATTATTCAATTAAATCCAAAAATTCAAATTAAAATTTATTCGACTTATAAATTCACTTATAAATATTTAAAATTAATTAAATATTCAAATTTTAATTAATAAAAATTCTGGGTCGTTACAATCTTCCCCCCTTAAAAGAATTTCGCCCTCGAACTTACAAGTAAGAAAAGTTACAGAATCTATTAACTTTCCAAAAATCCATAGTCAAACTTCTTTCAATACTTTACTAAGTTTCCAAATCATACTTAGTTATCTTTTCAAAAACAAACTATATCATTTAACTTTCAATTCCAAAATCAAAGTTAAAGTTTTCAAAATTTTCCAATTTCTCAAATTTTTTCTAACGCGTTAAATTTTCGAAAAAATTCGCCATAGTCTCCTTTGCGCGGCTCGATCCGAAAAAAAATGACAGTATATATATCACAAATATACATCTCATCAAGTAATGAGGCATCCCGCAGGGAAAAAAATGTAAAAGTACGATATTTAATCCGAGATATGTACCTTATATTTTATTAACAAGCATATACGGCTAATATAGCGCGAAAGCGAGCTCCAAATGCGAAGCAAACGCGATCCGCACCTACTAAACACTCAACAAACAAAATGAGAACATGTATATGGACAATAGTATCGATATACAACATATAGCAACATAATAACTATACATGCCAACATAGCAAATGCAATAAAAGCAATAAATGCAAACATCAACCAACTATCATCCAACTAACATTCATAACCAATAAATATTCATTCATATTCTCATTAATATTCATGAATTGGTTTTCAATTTAATCACATTTGATTCATTAACAGTGGATGTTTTTACTAACATTCATTTTCAATTAGTTAATATTCACTAATCCATATTCAAGTTGGTTCACTTCCAAATCAAATTCAATTCTATTCAAATTTATTTACTTCTAATTTGAATTCAATTACATAGCTTCAATTTCATTAACTCTTAATGAATTATATACAATCAACTAACAATCATATAACAACCAATGTATATTAATTACAACCAAATTCCTTTGCTTATATTCTTTCAATTCGGTTTAACACCATCACTTTCAATTGGTTTAATTTTAATTGATTTTCATTCAACCTTTCAACTTCTAATAACATTAGATTTTAATGAATCAACACTTACATTCATTATTCCATATCAATAATTCACATTCAATTGATTTACATTCAATCCATTCATTCAATTCAATTACAAAGTTGAATTTCATTTATATAACTTAAGTTCATATTTATCACTTAACTTTATTAATTTAGTTTGATATCAATATCAACTTCATTCACATCTCTTAAGTTATATTCCCATTTAACATTAAATTCATTTTTATTTACAACTCATATTCATAAATATATTCATACAGTTTCACTTCTTATATATATATAAGTTTATTTCACAATTGTAAATCACTTTAATTATAACTCAATTCTTATAATTCTTTTGCTTATACAATTATTCTCTTATTTAGATTATTCAAACATCCTAAACAATCAACTTATACACACTTTAATAATTCTAAAAATTATTCCTTTATATATGAAAACATAATCAAGGTAAAATTATTTCATTTACCCAATTTCAAACAATATTATGCCGAATTGTTCTATTTAAGTGTTTAGAAACCCCTTCGATTCAGTTTCGAAGCTGCGCCGACGAAGGTTCATATACCACTCAACAAACCAATCATCACAATATAAAACATTTTTATATTCACTAATAAATACGCTTTCATAGCTATTATTACACTCAAACTCATTCTAGAGTACTACTGACTCTATCTCTAATGAGTAATACCCAACAGAACCATGGTTGTCGCTTAACCATATGCTCTGATACCAAATGTAACGTTATCGATTTTACGTTGCCGAAAAACCGAATAGTTAGGGTTTTAATGAAAAGAAAGAGGAAGAAGAAGAGATAAGAGGATAGGAAATATAGAAAATAGAGGGGAAAGAACAAAAGAAAATAGAAGATTTTAAAATAGAACGGGACAGAAAGGAAACAACAGAACAACATCAGAATCTCACAATTCGCAGCGGAACAACATATAATAATAAATGAATAATCTTTAAACAAAGAACTATATCAGTTATTACATTACATCACATTTCATTACATCATATCATCAGAGTGTACAACAACATACAACATCAAACAGTGCAGCGGAAAAAGAAATACTATATACTAGTAATACGCCATGCCATCCAGCTTGCCTCCAGCAACTCCTGAATATCCAGAATATCCTGATAAACCTTAACTCTTGACTGCCCGTGTGGAAATTGGTGGGCACCCAGAGTTTAGGAAGGAAAACAATAAACTCCGAGTCATTCATGTGACTGGTGTGAGAACTCAAAACAGTTTATTTATCTTTAAAATCAAAATAGAAGAATATTTTTAAATCAATTCGCAATGCTTTTAAAAATGAGACTACCATAAGGCCTCCCGCACACACACACATGCAAACGCAGAATCGGAGGAGATTTCTCCTTATGATAGTCAAAGATGCTTGATACGAATTTAAAAAGAACATTTGATATTATTACTAGTGCATAGTGTATAACAAATCATTTCGAAAATAAAGATATAAATCTTAGCCAGCATAGACATTCCGCACTTATGCCTACTATAGCTACCATGTTCAATAGCAGGTTACCGCCACATTCCATGGCAGGTTATACAACTAATACCGTACAAGTTTCGTATTGTTTCTTTGGATTTCCAACAAATGGTCAGGCCAAGGAACTTCCCATTGCCACATGAGAATGCCTCTGGATGGACATCCCCGAGAACCAAACCGGATCTCTACCAACACAAGGCCGGGTTACCCCTAACTGAGTAACAACTGACCGAATATGCCATCCCCCGATCCTTTGGGACCTTTATCACCGAGCGCTCGTAATCAATTCACACAATCATAAAGTGTTTTCAACATGAGTAAGTATCTGGGCTCTATACCATGATACCACCCTTTTCCAGAAGGAAATGCACATATCCTAAAGGGCGCTACCCCTCATAACCTTGCTGCATCTTTCCTGTTTTGACCATTTCCGGGATGTGAGGCTCGACGAAGTCTCGTCCACAAAAACATACTTTATACAAAAGCCATGCTTTGGGTCAACAAATGATCATAGAAATGATCACCAAGATAGTCGATCAAATAAATGATCCTATCACAAATAATCAACACAATGATCATTTCAGCAGCACTCAGCAAGTCACATTACCAAATTGGGAATATATCGCTGATAACCTTCAAATACATAACCTCTGAGCTCGTACGTCTCAGAGAAGGGTGATAAGCTAAAAGAATAAATTCTCCGCCACCAACAGAAATATATTTGAAAGAAATCGGCTTTATATCTCAAATTGTAATGTCAGACATACAATCCATACAAGTCTGTTCCGGGCTCGAACAAAACCGAAGGCACTTACAAAGAAGTCCTTGCAATCCGGATATCCACAATCCTGATCGGATTTCCCATCACTTATGGAATCTCTATACCAGGAGCCACCCAGTGCAGAGACAATCGACAGGTCATCCTATCGCTCTCGCAAATACCGGTCTTCAACACCGATCTTCAAATGCAATTCACAACGACGTATCACATATTCGGAATGGGTTATACGACCCCATGGTCCTTTCCCGGTTAACCCGAATAGTGAGCGCTTATTCAAAAATAAGTGTGACACTCAAATTCAATCAATTCACGTCAAATACCCATTCAAAGGGAAATATTGATAGTCGATTATTGAACTATCAATGGATATGCGCACATCACCAGATTCCAAATAATTTTCCAAATTATTTACTTTCCAAAATATCTTTACAAGATATATAATTTCAACACTTCAAAAATAAATCAATATTTATTTTCATACAAATTCCACTTTCTTTTATAAATTCAACAGTGAATTTACATTTCAAAATATCCATGCATATGATTTCAATTATTCATTTCAATTTATCTTCAAAACGATAAATTCTAAATATTCACTTCATATTGGAAAACATTTCCATTCTTATTTATTCATAAGTAATTCACAAATCTTATTTATTTTCAACCTTTGGAAAATATTCAATATACTTAAATCGAGATTAAGTATATATTTCATTCTTTAAGGAAATCATTCTCTTAAACATATTTAATTGGGCCAAAACGAATGTTGCGTAAAACATCGTTACGACAACCCAAAATCACTAGTATAGGGATTCGAAATTAAATAGATATATAAATCCCAATACTATAACATTTCCTTTCGGAAATCATTTACTATAACAACGGTGTTATAGTCCACCATTTCCTTTTATTTCTCGAAAACGTCTATTTCTACAACGAATGTTGAAATCTATGGTTTCGAATCTTAACGCATTTAAAACATCGTTAGATCATTTTAATTTTATTTAAAACATCACATCCAAAACAATTTCTTTAACATGTTATTCACTATTCAAAAACGTGAATATACTTCGTTAACAAATTTCATTCCTTTATTCATTTTAATTCAAAGGATTATTCACTACTCAAAAATGTGAATATACTTCGTTAACAAATTTCATTCCTTTATTCATTTCAATTCAAAGGATTATTCACTATTCAAAAGTGTGAATATAACTCCATTAATAGGTTTCAACAATTTTCTTATCAAAATAAGTCGTTTGCGAATTTGTAAAACAACGTTTATAAATTCCATTTCTATTTATTTATAAAAACTTCCTTTTTATAAATTCTTTTATTAACCTATTCCAGTTTATAACTCAATTATAAACTAAAAGTTCATATTATAAGTTAAATACTTATAAAACGATTATTTTACAAAATCGTTCTTTTAAAGACTTTCCAATTTATAAACCTTATAACTTATAAGATTCATTTATTTAACCAAATCTATTCCTTCAATAACTTTACAAATCTTATAAACCTACTGTTTATAAAATTCCATTTATACTTCACCATTTATAATTCTATAAATTTCATTCATTTATGCAATCCATTTTCACTTCATTCAAACACTTATAAAAACTCGTTTTACAAGTCAATATTTCAATTTATAAATATCCATTTATAAATCTCTTAATATAAATCAATTTATATTATTCTTTTTAAAACGTCTTTAAATTCCTTTATAATTTCATCATTCTCTTGATTTATAAAATAATCAAATTTTATAAATCCTATATTTAAACTCTTTATAATAAATTCAAATTTCCCAATTTAAACCATTTTATAAAATTATTAACCCTATAATTTTAAAAATCAACCTTTAACTATATTTCTCAAAAATCATAATTTTTATAACATTAAAAATTATATCGTTATTTATTTATAATGGATCAATTCCAAAAATAAAGTATATTTTCAAAAATCACTTTAAAAAAAAATCATTTTAAAATCCCAAAATCTGGGTCCAATGATGCTACACACCAAATAGTCAATCACGACTACAACGACATCATATATCAATATGAAAATCCATCAAATATCAAAATATCTGAAATCAAATAAAAACTATTGAGGAATCCAGTTGGATCCCTCCAACCTGTTTCCTGCATCCAAAAACATTAGCACAATACCAATTCCGTTCCAGTACGAAATTATCGCGGTATATGTTTTTAATAAATATTATCCGTTTAGTAACGGCGCAATAGGGTCTCATCCGCTAAAAAATGCGGGGAATCAACAACTGCAATATATACATATGCCAATATATATATATTGATATTATTTATAATACCAATTTCACTGTTTATGAAATATTCGCGGTATATGTTTTTAATAAATAACATCCGCTTACTAACGGCGTATAATGTCTATTTTAACAATCAATAGATATCAACCATCATTCAAACATACATTCAATAATTTAAATCTAACTATTTAAAATAAAATCGAAACCGATTCGATTGAGTGAGAAGTTCTCACCTTGATTTCAATTTCGTTTTAGCGATTTATTTCGAATAAAATTAAACGCGCGTTTAATTTTACCCAAAATTCTCGCTAACTCCAAACGACTACAATCCAATTTCATCGCGTAGTGCTCGTCCATACGATTCCAACGCTTCCTGTTTCGTAATTTTTCGACCTCGTATGACAAAGATATCACGGTTTAAAGTTTAACGAGTTAATATATACAATTAACAGCTAAATTTATAATAATTTTAAACCTAAACTATTATCTACCATTCATTTGAAATCAACGCATCCTGGCCCTCCAACCTTTTCTTCCCTCACGCGATCCCTCTACAGATCAAACACGAGACCGAACCCAATATCCATATATTAGGGTTAATTTTAGCAACCTCCACGTTGAACTCCAGCAAGATCAGCCACTCCCATTCGCTCCGCCATCACACGAGCTACCCACGGCCAGAAGGGCACAGAGCTCGACCCCCTATTTGCCTTGTTTTCCATGCGCAAGCTGTAGAGGACGTGGCTAAAAATCTCACAAATTACAACTCCAATCTCGATCATAACCGTTGGATCTCGAGATCTCTTCATGCTCTACCTTTTTGTAGTTGATGATTTCTGTTAAAAGTGAATGGATTTCGAGAAATTGGAGGAGAAAGGCAAGTGTATATCGGCCATTGAATGAAGCTACTGGCGGCTACCATTGAATGAAACCCTAGTTTTCATTTTTTTTATTTTTCTTGAGAATAAAGCCCTATTTATAGAATTCTATCGAACACTATTCATTTCGATTTTCCAAACTCCGATTTTCGCGCCGAAACTAACGTTCCTAGGGTTTATCCCGCGTTCCGGACACAATGGAACATGTTTCGGAAGCTAATTCGGACATCTGTGCAAGTTATGGCAACAAACGTTCGACTTAAATTAAACCGATTTAAATCGATTTCTAGGCGTTTTAATTTGTACCGGACAAACGGTAAATCCAATCGACTTGAAATTTGAAACCTTACAATAATATCACATTACGGGTCCGATGAAACTGGTTTCGTCGAAATCCGAGACTTTTTGAAAAATGGCTATTTTAACTTGCCAAATTAATATTAAAAACAATTCGATGCGTTTCGAGCTGCCACGATCAAACGATAACTCCGATTGCTACGAAAATTGAAATCCGATAATAACTAACTATTACGGATCCAATGGAACTGGTTTCGTTCAATTCTGAGACTGTTCAAAAATTGGCTATTTTCACTAGCCGATTTAATATTAAAATATTCAATTTTCACAAATTAACTCTTAATTTGATTTTAAAAGTTCTAAAATATCGTTCTAACTCCAACATGATAAAATAAAATTTTACAAATCATTTTCAATCATATTTAACCCAATTTTCAATTATTTCCATAATTTAACATATTAAATTATCGATTTAATTATTCAATTAAATCCAAAAATTCAAATTAAAATTTATTCGACTTATAAATTCACTTATAAATATTTAAAATTAATTAAATATTCAAATTTTAATTAATAAAAATTCTGGGTCGTTACAATCTTCCCCCCTTAAAAGAATTTCGCCCTCGAACTTACAAGTAAGAAAAGTTACAGAATCTATTAACTTTCCAAAAATCCATAGTCAAACTTCTTTCAATACTTTACTAAGTTTCCAAATCATACTTAGTTATCTTTTCAAAAACAAACTATATCATTTAACTTTCAATTCCAAAATCAAAGTTAAAGTTTTCAAAATTTTCCAATTTCTCAAATTTTTTCTAACGCGTTAAATTTTCGAAAAAATTCGCCATAGTCTCCTTTGCGCGGCTCGATCCGAAAAAAAATGACAGTATATATATCACAAATATACATCTCATCAAGTAATGAGGCATCCCGCAGGGAAAAAAATGTAAAAGTACGATATTTAATCCGAGATATGTACCTTATATTTTATTAACAAGCATATACGGCTAATATAGCGCGAAAGCGAGCTCCAAATGCGAAGCAAACGCGATCCGCACCTACTAAACACTCAACAAACAAAATGAGAACATGTATATGGACAATAGTATCGATATACAACATATAGCAACATAATAACTATACATGCCAACATAGCAAATGCAATAAAAGCAATAAATGCAAACATCAACCAACTATCATCCAACTAACATTCATAACCAATAAATATTCATTCATATTCTCATTAATATTCATGAATTGGTTTTCAATTTAATCACATTTGATTCATTAACAGTGGATGTTTTTACTAACATTCATTTTCAATTAGTTAATATTCACTAATCCATATTCAAGTTGGTTCACTTCCAAATCAAATTCAATTCTATTCAAATTTATTTACTTCTAATTTGAATTCAATTACATAGCTTCAATTTCATTAACTCTTAATGAATTATATACAATCAACTAACAATCATATAACAACCAATGTATATTAATTACAACCAAATTCCTTTGCTTATATTCTTTCAATTCGGTTTAACACCATCACTTTCAATTGGTTTAATTTTAATTGATTTTCATTCAACCTTTCAACTTCTAATAACATTAGATTTTAATGAATCAACACTTACATTCATTATTCCATATCAATAATTCACATTCAATTGATTTACATTCAATCCATTCATTCAATTCAATTACAAAGTTGAATTTCATTTATATAACTTAAGTTCATATTTATCACTTAACTTTATTAATTTAGTTTGATATCAATATCAACTTCATTCACATCTCTTAAGTTATATTCCCATTTAACATTAAATTCATTTTTATTTACAACTCATATTCATAAATATATTCATACAGTTTCACTTCTTATATATATATAAGTTTATTTCACAATTGTAAATCACTTTAATTATAACTCAATTCTTATAATTCTTTTGCTTATACAATTATTCTCTTATTTAGATTATTCAAACATCCTAAACAATCAACTTATACACACTTTAATAATTCTAAAAATTATTCCTTTATATATGAAAACATAATCAAGGTAAAATTATTTCATTTACCCAATTTCAAACAATATTATGCCGAATTGTTCTATTTAAGTGTTTAGAAACCCCTTCGATTCAGTTTCGAAGCTGCGCCGACGAAGGTTCATATACCACTCAACAAACCAATCATCACAATATAAAACATTTTTATATTCACTAATAAATACGCTCTCATAGCTATTATTACACTCAAACTCATTCTAGAGTACTACTGACTCTATCTCTAATGAGTAATACCCAACAGAACCATGGTTGTCGCTTAACCATATGCTCTGATACCAAATGTAACGTTATCGATTTTACGTTGCCGAAAAACCGAATAGTTAGGGTTTTAATGAAAAGAAAGAGGAAGAAGAAGAGATAAGAGGATAGGAAATATAGAAAATAGAGGGGAAAGAACAAAAGAAAATAGAAGATTTTAAAATAGAACGGGACAGAAAGGAAACAACAGAACAACATCAGAATCTCACAATTCGCAGCGGAACAACATATAATAATAAATGAATAATCTTTAAACAAAGAACTATATCAGTTATTACATTACATCACATTTCATTACATCATATCATCAGAGTGTACAACAACATACAACATCAAACAGTGCAGCGGAAAAAGAAATACTATATACTAGTAATACGCCATGCCATCCAGCTTGCCTCCAGCAACTCCTGAATATCCAGAATATCCTGATAAACCTTAACTCTTGACTGCCCGTGTGGAAATTGGTGGGCACCCAGAGTTTAGGAAGGAAAACAATAAACTCCGAGTCATTCATGTGACTGGTGTGAGAACTCAAAACAGTTTATTTATCTTTAAAATCAAAATAGAAGAATATTTTTAAATCAATTCGCAATGCTTTTAAAAATGAGACTACCATAAGGCCTCCCGCACACACACACATGCAAACGCAGAATCGGAGGAGATTTCTCCTTATGATAGTCAAAGATGCTTGATACGCATTTAAAAAGAACATTTGATATTATTACTAGTGCATAGTGTATAACAAATCATTTCGAAAATAAAGATATAAATCTTAGCCAGCATAGACATTCCGCACTTATGCCTACTATAGCTACCATGTTCAATAGCAGGTTACCGCCACATTCCATGGCAGGTTATACAACTAATACCGTACAAGTTTCGTATTGTTTCTTTGGATTTCCAACAAATGGTCAGGCCAAGGAACTTCCCATTGCCACATGAGAATGCCTCTGGATGGACATCCCCGAGAACCAAACCGGATCTCTACCAACACAAGGCCGGGTTACCCCTAACTGAGTAACAACTGACCGAATATGCCATCCCCCGATCCTTTGGGACCTTTATCACCGAGCGCTCGTAATCAATTCACACAATCATAAAGTGTTTTCAACATGAGTAAGTATCTGGGCTCTATACCATGATACCACCCTTTTCCAGAAGGAAATGCACATATCCTAAAGGGCGCTACCCCTCATAACCTTGCTGCATCTTTCCTGTTTTGACCATTTCCGGGATGTGAGGCTCGACGAAGTCTCGTCCACAAAAACATACTTTATACAAAAGCCATGCTTTGGGTCAACAAATGATCATAGAAATGATCACCAAGATAGTCGATCAAATAAATGATCCTATCACAAATAATCAACACAATGATCATTTCAGCAGCACTCAGCATGTCACATTACCAAATTGGGAATATATCGCTGATAACCTTCAACTACATAACCTCTGAGCTCGTACGTCTCAGAGAAGGGTGTTAAGCTAAAAGAATAAATTCTCCGCCACCAACAGAAATATATTTGAAAGAAATCCGCTTTATATCTCAAATTGTAATGTCAGACATACAATCCATACAAGTCTATTCCGGGCTCGAACAAAACCGAAGGCACTTACAAAGAAGTCCTTGCAATCCGGATATCCACAATCCTGATCGGATTTCCCACCACTTATGGAATCTCTATACCAGGAGCTACCCAGTGCAGAGACAATCGACACGTCATCCTATCGCTCTCGCAAATACCGGTCTTCAACACCGTTCTTCAAATTCAATTCACAACGACGTATCACATATTCGGAATGGGTTATACGACCCCATGGTCCTTTCCCGGTTAACCCGAATAGTGAGCGCTTATTCAAAAATAAGTGTGACACTCAAATTCAATCAATTCACGTCAAATACCCATTCAAAGGGAAATATTGATAGTCGATTATTGAACTATCAATGGATATGCACACATCACCAGATTCCAAATAATTTTCCAAATTATTTACTTTCCAAAATATCTTTACAAGATATATAATTTCAACACTTCAAAAATAAATCAATATTTATTTTCATACAAATTCCACTTTCTTTTATAAATTCAACAGTGAATTTACATTTCAAAATATCCATGCATATGATTTCAATTATTCATTTCAATTTATCTTCAAAAAGATAAATTCTAAATATTCACTTCATATTGGAAAACATTTCCATTCTTATTTATTCATAAGTAATTCACAAATCTTATTTATTTTCAACCTTTGGAAAATATTCAATATACTTAAATCGAGATTAAGTATATATTTCATTCTTTAAGGAAATCATTCTCTTAAACATATTTAATTGGGCCAAAACGAATGTTGCGTAAAACATCGTTACGACAACCCAAAAAAACTAGTATAGGGATTCGAAATTAAATAGACATATAAATCCCAATACTATAACATTTCCTTTCGGAAATCATTTACTATAACTACGGTATTATAGTCCACCATTTCCTTTTATTTCTCGAAAACGTCTATTTCAACAATGAATGTTGAAATCTATGGTTTCGAATCTTAACGCATTTAAAACATCGTTAGATCGTTTTAATTCTATCTAAAACATCACATCCAAAACAATTTCTTTAACATTTTATTCACTATTCAAAAACGTGAATATACTTCGTTAACAAATTTCATTCCTTTATTCATTTTAATTCAAAGGATTATTCACTACTCACAAATGTGAATATACTTCGTTAACAAATTTCATTCCTTTATTCATTTTAATTCAAAGGATTATTCACTATTCAAAAGTGTGAATATAACTCCATTAATAGGTTTCAACAATTTTCTTATCAAAATAAGTCGTTTGCGAATTTATAAAACAATGTTTATAAATTCCATTTCTATTTATTTATAAAAACTTCCTTTTTATAAATTCTTTTATTAACCTATTCCAGTTTATAACTCAATTATAAACTAAAAGTTCATATTATAAGTTAAATACTTATAAAACGATTATTTTACAAAATCGTTCTTTTAAAGACTTTCCAATTTATAAACCTTATAACTTATAAGATTCATTTATTTAACCAAATCTATTCCTTCAATAACTTTACAAATCTTATAAACCTACTGTTTATAAAATTCCATTTATACTTCACCGTTTATAATTCTATAAATTTCATTCATTTATGCAATCCATTTTCACTTCATTCAAACACTTATAAAAACTCGTTTTATAAGTCAATATTTCAATTTATAAATATCCATTTATAAATCTCTTAATATAAATCAATTTATATTATTCTTTTTAAAAAGTCTTTAAATTCCTTTATAATTTCATCATTCTCTTGATTTATAAAATAATCAAATTTTATAAATCCTATATTTAAACTCTTTATAATAAATTCAAATTTCCCAATTTAAACCATTTTATAAAATTATTAACCCCATAATTTTAAAAATCAACCTTTAACTATATTTCTCAAAAATCATAATTTTTATAACATTAAAAATTATATCGTTATTTATTTATAATGGATCAATTCCAAAAATAAAGTATATTTTCAAAAATCACTTTAAAAAAAATCATTTTAAAATCCCAAAATCTGGGTCCAATGATGCTACACACAAAATAGTCAATCACGACTACAACGACATCATATATCAATATGAAAATCCATCAAATATCAAAATATCTGAAATCAAATAAAAACTGTTGAGGAATCCAGTTGGATCCCTCCAACCTGTTTCCTGCATCCAAAAACATTAGCACAATACCAATTCCGTTCCAGTACGAAATTATCGCGGTATATGTTTTTAGTAAATATTATCCGCTTAATTACTGCGCAATAGGGTCTCATCCGCTAAAAAATGCGGGGAATCAACAACTGCAATATATACATATGCCAATATATATATATTGATATTATTTATAATACCAATTTCACTGTTTATGAAATATTCGCGGTATATGTTTTTAATAAATAACATCCGCTTACTAACGGCGTATAATGTCTATTTTAACAATCAATAGATATCAATCATCATTCAAACATTCATTCAATAATTTAAATCTAACTATTTAAAATAAAATCGAAACCGATTCGATTGAGTGAGAAGTTCTCACCTTGATTTCAATTTCGTTTTAGCGATTTATTTCGAATAAAATTAAACGCGCGTTTAATTTTATCCAAAATTCTCACTAACTCCAAACGACAGCAATCCATTTTCATCGCGTAGTGCTCGTCCATACGATTCCAACGCTTCCTGTTTCGTAATTTTTCGACCTCGTATGACAAAGATATCACGGTTTAAAGTTTAACGAGTTAATATATACAATTAACAACTAAATTTATAATAATTTTAAACCTAAACTATTATCTACCGTTCATTTGAAATCAACGCATCCTGGCCCTCCAACCTTTTCTTCCCTCACGCGATCCCTCTACAGATCAAACACGAGACCGAACCCAATATCCATAGATTAGGGTTAATTTTAGCAACCTCCACGTTGAACTCCAGCATGATCAGCCACTCCCATTCGCTCCGCCATCACACGACCTACCCACGGCCAGAAGGGCACAGAGGTCGCCCCCCCTATTTGCCTTGATTTCCGTGCGCAAGCTGTAGAGGACGCGGCTAAAATTCTCACAAATTACAACTCCAATCTCGATCATAACCGTTGGATCTCGAGATCTCTTCATGCTCTACCTTTTTGTAGTTGATGATTTTTGTTAAAAGTGAATGGATTTCGAGAAATTGGAGGAGAAAGGCAAGTGTATATCGGCCATTGAATGAAGCTACTGGCGGCTACCATTGAATGAAACCCTAGTTTTCATTTTTTTTATTTTTCTTGAGAATAAAGCCCTATTTATAGAATTCTATCGAACACTATTCATTTCGATTTTCCAAACTCCGATTTACGCGCCGAAACTGACGTTCCTAGGGTTTATCCCGCGTTCCGGACACAATGGAACAGGTTTCGGAAGCTAATTCGGACATCTGTGCAAGTTATGGCAACAAACGTTCGATTTAAATTAAACCGATTTAAATCGATTTCTAGGCGTTTTAATTTGTACCGGACAAACGGTAAATCCAATCGACTTGAATTTGAAACCTTACAATAATATCACATTACGGATCCGATGAAACTGGTTTCGTCGAAATCCAAGACTTTTTGAAAAATGGCTATTTTAACTCGCCAAATTAATATTAAAAACAATTCGATGCGTTTGGAGCTGCCACGATCAAACGATAACTCCGATTGCTACGAAAATTGAAATCCGGTAATAACTAACTATTACGGATCCAATGGAACTGGTTTCGTTCAATTCTGAGACTGTTCAAAAATTGGCTATTTTCACTAGCCGATTTAATATTAAAATATTCAATTTTAACAAATTAACTCTTAATTCGATTTTAAAAGTTCTAAAATATCGTTCTAACTCCAACATGATAAAATAAAATTTTACAAATCATTTTCAATCATATTTAACCCAATTTTCAATTATTTCCATAATTTAACATATTAAATTATCGATTTAATTATTCAATTAAATCCAAAAATTCAAATTAAAATTTATTCGACTTATAAATTCACTTATAAATATTTAAAATTAATTAAATATTCAAATTTTAATTAATAAAAATTCTGGGTCGTTACAAATAATGTTCTTTAAAGGTATCGCAGCCTCAAGCCTCATCAACCGGGAATGGCTAAAACAGGGGAGATGCAGCAAGGTTAGGTGGGTCATGCCCAAGCAGGACAAGATATTTCCCCTGTCTAGATGTACCTTTTTATGTTGGCTTAGTGGGCGGTTGCTAGCTACAACCGCGGGGTTTATCTTGTTCGGGACTGTTCAGTAAGGAATGGTTCCGGCCTTGTGTTGCAGGGGATGAAGGGAGTAATCCTCGGTACGGTGATCTAGGCCCCGTTCTGTGACGGGCGGTACCCCAGTAGCCCTGCCATTGTTGGAAATCCATTTTCCCTACGAGACCCTACGGTTTTGATTTGTATTACCCACTTTTGTGGCTAGTAGCCGGAATTTAATCATGTAACAATTTTGGCTATTTTCTATTTATTTGAAAACCCTAGACACTATTATAATATCACTGGATTTCCTATGAAATGTTTTGGTTAGCGTAAGGTAAAAACTTACACGTATTTATTTGTGGGGAGTCTTACGTGATACCTTTATTTTCAAAATGTTTTTCAAAGTTAAACAACTTTAAACCGTTTACTCATACCAGACCCATGTCTGACCCGGAGTTTATTTTTGTTTTTCATAAACTCTCGGGTACCCAAATTTTTACGGGTAGTCAAGGGATTCAGGTTAGCTTTGACGAATTTTGGAGGAGCAATGGAGCAGGAGGCTTCAGCGTTGTAGATATATATATAGTTCCGCTGTGGGGGTATCTCTGAGTCATATTGTTTGAGTCGTATTGTATTGAGTTGTATAAACTAGACAGGTGTTTATAACTGTCTAGTATGTGATGTATGTATGATTGTCATATGTATTGATATTGTATAATTCTGATATATGTACAAACTATGTATTATTTAAGTGATATATTATATTTTGTTCTGTTCCGCTGTGAGAATCTGATGTTATTGTTCTTTCTTCTCTATCTTTTCAATTTTCTCATCCCTTTGTTTTCTTAATGATGATACGTCTGTCTGGTAGTAGAAGGGCGGGTCATCACAGTTGGTATCAGAGCAGAGGTTGGTGATAACCTTGGCTCTGGTGGAAATTACTCGTAGAATAGAGTTTGAAGAACTCTAAAATGAGTTTGAGTGTATAAATAGATATGAGCGCGTATTTGTTAGTGGATATAAAGTGGTTTTATATTGCGTTGATTGATTTATTGAGAGGTATATGAACCTTTGTCGGCACAGTCTCGAAAACTGTATCGAAGTGGTTTCTAAACACTTAAATAGATCAATTCGACACAATATTGATTTTTAAAGTAGGGTAAATGAAATAATTTTACCCAAAATTATATTTTGATATAAAAGAAATATTTTTCTGAAATAACTATATATACTTGGATGTTTGATTGTTAATAGTACAATCAAATAAAAATTTGAATGTGAGTGGTTTATAACCAAATAAAATTATTTAAGAATGATTTTAAATAACAAGGAATATAACTAAAATTAGATTAAACAAGAATCTAAGTCCCGGAAATTTGAAAGGTATTTAAATAAATTTAAAGCAAAGGATTTGGGAATTTAAAAAAAAAATCTTGGGAATGTTTGAAATGTTTTTCCAAAGATTTGAAGGAAATAATGGAATCTTGTTTTGGAAAAATATTGTTGGTTATGATATTGTTTGGGGTTGTGGGGTATACAAGTTGTTTTAGAGATTTTCAAAAAGAGAAAATTTGTTTTGGTGAAAACAAGTGTTTGAAAATTTGATTTGCTATACCAAGTGGGTAAGTGTAGTTATCATTTTAAAATGGTTTTGGAAATAAAAACCGGGCAATTGAATTTTAAGAAAATTCTATTTAATAATGTGAAGGGTTTGAATAAATCAACTATTAAACCTATATAGTAAAGTTGATATTAATAAGAAGAAATCGGGAATTTTGATCCCGGAATTAAAATTTAACTTAAGTAAATGAAAATAAAGAAACATATTAGAGTTTAACCTGAGGTAAGTTGAATGGAATTGAAAGTTCAAAATGAACTTAGTTGGCAATAAAATTTGAAGGTAAAATGATTGTGATTGTAAGGTGAAAATTTATATTTTGAGACAGTAAGTGTTATATATATATATAATATGAAATTGTGGTTATAAGGTGAAATGGCTCAAATGAGCAAAATCAGCTGTTAAGTAGATAAATAAGTTTTGAGCCCACATATTGAGAAATAAAATTTAAAGTTTGGTAAGTAGCTAAATTTAGCTGAAGTTGAGTTGAAATAAGATTGTATTTAGATAAATTCAATCGAGTCATAAATAATATTGAATAAAATAAAATTCTTATGTAAATAAGTAAATGTAAACCAAGTAAGTCTTGAATTGGATTTAAATAGAAATGGTGTGATTCGTTAACAAATTTAATTCAAGTATAAATTGAATAACCTTATTATGAATAAATTCAATAATGAATTGTTAATGTTAATATAAATTTAAGAATGGATAAAAGATAAACTAATCAGTAAATAGTTGGGCTTTGATTAAAGGAAAATCAAATCAAAGATTTAAATGGAAGTTGGTGGAATAGAATAAATTTAAGTTGTTAGGCGGAATAGTTTGAAGAAAATAATAGCATGTGTAAATTGTGAGATGGTTGTTTAAAATATCGGTTGTCGAGATAAAATAAAATGAGTCGAAATGAAAGAAATGCAATGTAAGGGTTGTGAATAAATTAATTGAGATGGAGCCAAATGTAAATTGAACTGGAATCAATTTGTGAATTGTATAAAGCTTAAGTAATCATTTATTCACAATGATATTGTTAAATTGCATAAGAAAATGTGATGTTTGAAGTAAATGAGATTGAATAAAATTTTATGAATTATTGGAAGCAAAGTTGGATGATTTTGAATATGAGTTTGTATTGCTTAAATGGATTATATAAGCAAGTAAGTTGTAAATTCCTTTTAATTAAAAAGGAATGATTTAAGAATTGATTGGAATTAATTGTAACAAGGATTGAAACCTTACATATGTGCTTTTGGAAATATGTAATGCTAAATAGATGGAGACACTGACAAATTTTTCAGAATTTGAAAACTATATATATAAAAAAAAAATTAACAACATAACAATTTCAAATTGAAAATTTAAAGTAAAATAATAAATGAAACTAATTTAAAAATAATAATAGGAATCAGTTATAAATAGAGATAGTCAATAAAGGTTCAATTTTCAGAGTTAAGAAAATTGAATTCATATGGAATTGGTAATTCAGATTTAAATAAGAAGATATAAAGGCTAAAGTGGCATAGTAATAATATAAAAGCTTAAGAAATGAATGGTGAAATTCTTAAGTAAAATTTTGAGAAAATTATTCCAAGTGTATGGAATCAAAAATAATGTGAATAAAAGAAATTGATATGGTTGATAATCAATGAATATAAATACGTAGGATGTACGTATATGATTTTATTCACGTAGCAATTAGATCCAGATTCGAGCACAGAATTTCGAGATAGTTATATCGATCCGAATTAGGATTTTTCACTCGATTTTCGACAACGAACCATGGATATGGATTTTTATTGACTCTGGAAATTCTCTATCATAGTTGTGACTATGCAGGGAAAATGACAGTTTCGATCAAGAAACCAGATCTGAGTCCGCACTAGGAAGTCGAGTGGACAATACTAGTTCGGAGGAGAAATTGTGTGATCGAGCGAGTGATCAAATTTTATATTGCGTACGAATGGTATATGTACATCGTACGGGCTTGATTGAATAGATATTGGAATTCTGTAAAGAAGTCAATAAATTTGGAAAGAGTTAATACTGTGGATTTCAGAATTTAATTTCCAGAATGGATGTCTGGAATTTATTGTGTATCCCATATATCTCAGGAAATTTGTTCGTGATTCATCACTAATTGTTAAACTAGTAATTCAGGAAATTGGAAGTTGAGTCGAATTTAATTGTGGTCAGGAATCCAATTTGGATTATTGATCATCGAGAGATAAACTCTCAATAGTTTTAGGAATGCATATCCGGATTTATGTTCGGATAACTAGTGTTGTTTGTTAGAATAGACTGTTTATTTGTTTGCTATTGTATGAATGATATGTATGTTTGGATTGTTAATAAAAAACTTTTGAAATAACCAATTGTTTAAATTTCGAGGACGAAATTCTTTTAAGGGGGGAGGGATGTAACGACCCGGAATTTTGACGATATATTTCAATGAATATTTAATCTAATTTAAATTAAATATAAGCTTGTCAATGTTTAAATTAACGAGATTTTGGATATTTAAAAGTTATATGTTTTATAAAAGAAAGTTTTGATTTGAACATTCAAATAGAATACTTCAAAACCATTAAAACAAAATTTGTCTTATTCAATAGAATCAAATCAAAGGCTTTATATTTTTGATATCCAACAAAATACATATGAATACAATTTTAATTTTTAAAATGATAAGTTTTAAAATAAACAAACATGAGAATATTAAACATAAATATGGAAGTGCAAAACAATATAGGTGTAAACATACAAAATTAGTATAAAACACAATCATATATTATAAATGTAATTAAAGTAACATAAAAATACAAAATATAAATTATAATTTGAAATATATAAATACAAGTATTTTTAGTCAAACAATGATCTTCAACTTTCACATTGTACAACACAACATCCTTAAATCAAATGTTAAAAACATCATTTGAACAAGTATGAAATTTCATATAAAATATAACTAACAAAATAAATAAACAAAAATGTTAACAATAACTTTAAGGAAATCTTATCAGAAAGCTTGAAAAAAAAAATATAATCTGTATATGCAAATATATAATGCAAAGAAACAAGACAAGTTATACTTAACAAATGAAAACATTCAGGCATAAGAAAACAAAGTCCACTTCAATATAATAAAACAAGTTCTCACTTCATAGATAAAAATAAAATAAAAAATTTCAAAACCTGTATCTTACGAAGCTTGTGGCCGAAGTGATAGTATCTTGTACAACACAAAGTAAATAACATAAATATCTTTGTACTAATAGCAACTGTCAGTAACCATTAATTACTTGCTATCATAATTAATAACATAAGCATTAATTAGCCTAACTTCTTGTTCGACTAAGTACACAGCCGAAATTCTCCTATATCATTACTTTCTGCAGAATTTTACTAGCCAATAAAAAAAGGAAAATGACATGCAGATGGAACTGGCCAGATACAACCTATTGTTAAGTAACTTTAACTTATATTTATGCACCTATATATATTCACCTATAACTTTCAGTTTATCCATTAACACTGAACACAACTTAAACTAAAAAGAAGAAAAGAAAAACTGAAAACAAACAAAGAAAATAGAAAAAAAAAAGAAACAAAAAGGGGAGTTTCAGGAAAGCTTCTTTTGCAGTGTTTTCTTCAACATCTTCTGTTCAAATTTGATTAGGTGAGTAAACAAACTAATTTCAACTTTAGTTTGTATATTTGTTTATTAATCATATGTGCTTTATATAGTTTAACTTACTGTTATGTGTATGTTTGTTTGAACTGGAAACTTTCATAGCTGTTCTTGATCAATACTTCAAGTTTTTACAAAGTAAAGCAAATAAATTCACAAATCTTATTCATATAACTATTTAAATTTTGTATTGTGTAAATTCAAGCTTGTTTATATGAAAACTAAGCCTGCAAAATATGTTTAGAGTTAAACAGTATGATATTAACTCTGTATTCAAACTACAGGTTTAAAAGAAAATTAAGGTTTAAAATTCAAATGTTGAAATTTGTAAATCCAATAGCATAATTAGTTTTCATATACATAATTATGATTTTTAACATAAAAATCTTGATTTTTAAGCAAAGAGCAACAGAGTAGTTTTAAAATGAATCAAAAATGGATTTTTGTCGATTTAAGGAGATTTAGTTAATTTTAACTACTGTAAATTTACAGGAAGCAATATTGTAAACCATATGATCCAAGAAAAATGTCGAATAAATTCTCGAATGTAGGAATTTTGGGATTGAATTAAGAATAGGGTTTTAGAGTAAATGTTTTGTGTGCTCTGTAAAAGTTTGATTTCGACATCATAAGTAAACCGAGTGGAACGCGAGTTTAAGTGGGGGTAGGTAGGGGTGCGAGTGACGTACTGGTGAGGTTTCATCACCTCCGGTGATGGATGGTGGCCGCACGAGGAAGTTCTTGGGAAGAGGTTGGTGCCGCATGGTCGAGCTTCAAGCAATTCTTTGCCTTCGACCGAATTGAGATGGTTTGGGTGTTGTTTTCGCATGAGAAGTCGGTTTGGGATTTGTGTGGACTGTAGTGGGTCGCCGAAGGCATGGCGAACCACCGTGCACGTGCACGGTGGTGATGGATTTCGGGCTAAAGTGGTCGTTCGGGTCGCGTGATCACTTCCTCGAGTTGTGCGCGTGTAGTTTTGAGTGTTGCACCGGGTTCGCGTTCGAGTGTAGGGGCCTGATGCTAATTTGGGTTTACATTAACTTAATTACTGAAGGAAGAATATATATGTGGAAGAAGATGTTGAACAGAGGCGAATCAGGTAGCTAAGTGGGAAACTCGAATCAACGCTTGAGTGTGAACAGGGTAAGTCTCGGGTTTTTAGGGTGAGATCTCGGGTCTGTAGATTTTGGGCCTGTTGATTCAGTTGTAATGTTTAACAAAAATTCAGATACAATTTAATACTAGTTTTATTATGGAAGTAATGTTTCACAATGTTTCAAATTCTTAGCTGCTATTTAATTATGGAATTAATTTAAATTTAGTAATAGGATAACTAATAATTAATGTTGAGATTAACACCATATTTGATGATACAATTTAAAAGAGGACTTTTAAATATTTAATTAAGTTGAACACATAAGATCAATAAATCATTAACACTTACTTTTAAATTAGAATTAACGGAAGATTAAATCTTGGTGGAAGTTGGTTGAGAATAATTGCTTCAGAAGCAAAGATCGAGTAAATAATTAAGAGAAGTGGTAAATTTGGAAATTATTTACTTAAAGACAATTTTATGAATGATTAATACTTGATTAGTCGAGTAAATTAATTAAGAGCAAATAAAAGGTTAAGTAAGTAATTAGCAGTAATTAAATGGAATATTTAAGTTTAATCAATAATTAAGACTATTAATTAAATGATTAATTGAAGCAAATAACTGGATTAAGAAGAAATTAAGTAATTGATGGTGTGAAATAAATAATTATGTAATTAGGATTTAATAGTTAATTAAGAAATCATTTATTAGATGATTTGAAATGAAATAGAAAATAAATTGTTAATTAATAAAAAGAGTTAAGAGATTAACTCTCGGGTAATTCATTCTAAATTGAATTAATTACAAATAGGATTTAAGAGTAATTGTTTATGGATGGTTGAGTAGAATATCTGATTTGTGATGTTTAAATTGATGATATTCTGTGATGTTCTGTGATATGTTATGTTATATCTATGACGCTTGTATATGTTTTATCTGTGATAGATGCTATGTTAATTCAATAGTTGAATTTAAATTATTTAAACTGTTAAGTTAATTAGACAACTTGTCCCTTAAAATAGCGTTTGGATTCGATGAGATCGGGATCGGAAGAATCAAATTTGATTCTCCGAAAACCACATCGATCCAATTTAAACGTTAGGTCGTGAATCCTGAAATGAAGATCGAGATGGTGTTTTCAGAATGCAAGGGTTATTGTCGTTGACTCTGAGGGTGATTCCAAAATGAGTGTGACGAGATAATGCCTTCGGTTTCGTTCGAACTCGGAACGAACTTGTATGGATTGAATGCTTTCAACACATCGTCAGGAGGACGATGAGCATTCTAAGAATAATGTTCTTTAAAGGTAATCGCAGCCTCAAGCCTTATCAACCGGGAATGGCTAAAACAGGGGAGATGCAGCAAGGTTAGGTGGGTCATGCCCAAGCAGGACAAGATATTTCCCCTGTCTAGATGTCCCTTTTTATTTCGGCTTAGTGGGCGGTTGCAAGATACAACCGCGGGGTTTATCTTGTTCGGGACTGTTCAGTAAGGAATGGTTCCGGCCTTGTGTTGCAGGGGATGAAGGGAGTAATCCTCGGTACTGTGATCTAGGCCCCGTACTGTGACGGGCGGTACCCCAGTAGCCCTGCCATTGTTGGAAATCCATTTTCCCTACGAGACCCTACGGTTTTGATTTGTATTACCCACTTTTGTGGCAGTAGCTGGAATTTAATCATGTAACAATTTCGGCTATTTTCTATTTATTTGAAAACATTAGACACTATTATAATATCACTGGATTTCCTATGAAATGTTTTGATTAGCGTAAGGTAAAAACTTACCCGTATTTATTTGTGGGGAGTCTTACGTGATACCTTTATTTTCAAAATGTTTTTCAAAGTTAAACAACTTTAAACCGTTTACTCATACCAGACCCATGTCTGACCCGGAGTTTATTTTTGTTTTTCATAAACTCTCGGGTACCCAAATTTTTACGGGTAATCAAGGGATTCAGGTCAGCTTTGACGAATTTTGGAGGAGCAATGGAGCAGGAGGCTTCAGCGTTGTAGATATATATATAGTTCCGCTGTGGGGGTATCTCTGAGTCATATTGTTTGAGTCGTATTGTATTGAGTTGTATAAACTAGACAGGTGTTTATAACTGTCTAGTATGTGATGTATGTATGATTGTCATATGTATTGATATTGTATAATTCCGGTATATGTACAAACTATGTATTATTTAAGTGATATATTATATTTTGTTCCGTTCCGCTGTGAGAATCTGATGTTATTGTTCTTTCTTCTCTATCTTTTCTATTTTCTCATCCCTTTCTTTTCTTAATGATGATACGTCTGTCTGGTAGTAGAAGGGCGGGCCATCACACATTGCGGATTTGAACTTTAAAAGTTTTGTTGTTTGTTCCAAAAGATAAAACCGTTTTTGTTTACTCATACCAGTCCCATGACTGACCTGGAGTTTATTGTTGCTTTCCTAAACTCTGGGTGCCCACAATTTTCAACACGGGCAGTCTAGAGTTGGGTTTTTCAGATAGTCGAATAGTAGGAATGTGGATCGCATTTGTTACACTTCAGCTTTCACGATTGACCTTGCTTAGCTTGGTGCAACTTGATGGTTGTTCGAGCTAGTTTTGTATTGGAGATGGATTATTTGGAGTTTGGCATTAAAGATATTCTTTTCCGCTGCTATCTCTTGTATCTATGATAGTACTGATATCTATTGTATCATTCTGTTGTATCATCATTATATCTGAATATTGTATCAAATGTTGTATATGATATTATTCATTTTCTTCCGCTGTGTTGTACTTAATGTGTTATAAGCTCCGACGAACCAGATTCGCTGTTTGGATCTGCGGCATTTGAATACGAGTGTCGTATTGGGTGCCGATTTTCGAAGGTCGGGCCAGGGTCGTTACACAACTTGACTTATTTCATGGTTATTGGACCTCATATGCAAGTTTTATAAACTTTCATTTGCTACTTAAAATTTTAATTTCCAAATGAAATAACTGAATATATCATTTAATTCAATTACAGTAACACCTTACTTCTACCAAGCAACAGCCTCCCCTACTCAAGCTCGTATCCATCCTACTATGAATTTCTCCTTTCAATTGAAGAAATCTGGAAACAGCTGCTGCCATCGCCATCAAGTTCAAGCTCGAAGCTCCCACCCTAAATGATCAAACTAAGATCCTCCTTTACAAATTTGACACTGCTTTTCCCTTTCCCGGAAAAATTAAGTGCGACCAGCCCTAGCTTCCCTTCAACCAGATAGCCTACAGAAAACACAACGCCAGAAATTTACCATCACCAGAAACGCCTCGCGCGTTCGCCTTTGGACATGCCCACGCTGTCGTCACTCCCCCTACTCAACCGCGAGCCTAGATGTCGATCGCGAGGAACAAGACACCTCCGCCTCTCAAGTCGCTCGCCATCGCCCTTCCATCCTGCTCGCTCTCGTATGACCAGAATTTGGTCGCGACTAACTCGCATTTCTTTCTTCTTCTTCTTTTTAGATTTCGCGAACTCTTTTTTCTTTTGATTTTTAACCAAGTGATTTCAAACTCATGCTGTCAAAGAAAAGGAGGAAATGAAGGGAAGTCACGTGTTTGAAAAGGAAGTGTGGCACGTTTCAAAAGCTTTGACTTGATGTTATAGCGGCTGATGTGGATGGAATTATATATATATATATATATATATATATATATATATATATAAATGAATTTCTAAAATATCCAGGTATTTTATTTGAACCCCTATCGAGGCATGCTGCCAGACGTTTATAATGTCATGCCCATATTTCAAACGCAATAGAAAAGATTTGGAATCCTAATTCGATCGTATGGAGAAGATAGCTTTTTGGACCCAATTATTATATTAAATTTCGATATTAAATTCAACGCGTTTCTATCCCGTACGATCAAACGATAATTCTAAACACTATGAAAATTGAAATTTGATATTAACAAAATATTACGAATCCAATGGAACTGTTTCATCAAATTCTGGGAATGTGCATCAGATTGCTATTTTAACTCATCGATTAAATCGACGATTTCAAGTGGATTTCAAAAATTAATGAAATCACTTGAAATCCAGTTTTAAAATCTCACTAACTAAATTATAATTCAATTAGAAATTTATATCGATAATAGAAATCATTTCATTTTCATATTCAACTCCAATTCAATTATTTAAACAATTTTCAATTATTAACTCAACAATTAATTTATTAATTAAATTGCTATATTTTAAATTTTAAATTCATTTCAAAGTTTTTCAGTTAAAATCTTCATATCTAAAAATGAGTTTATATTTCAAATTCAATATTTGAAACCACTTAAATACTCAAAATCAAACGACCAAAATCCGGGTCGTTACACGAACTACCTTCCGAAGGTACATCTCTAGATAAAATGCACCAAGGTCTGACAAGAACATCCTGTAACCCTGCCACATTGGACCTGCCTACCACTCGGGTAGTGTTACCAAATATGACCACCCCTTTCATTAATTAGGCTCTGAAGAATACATGAATAGATAATAACCGATCTAGATTTGGAATGACCATACCCTTATGGGAGCGAACCACTTGGCCCTACTACATGCCCGATTTTGGTCATTTTCTGGCTGATAAGGCTCGAGGCTACGTTGTACCTTTATATAGCACTTCCCACTTGGAATGCTAACGCTGCCCACCGGGCAACAATATCATTCATCCATATAAGTTCATTCTAGGACTGAACGAAACGCATGAGAGTTCCATCTTCAAGATGTCTTCACTTCAAAATGCTTGAGTTGGATCGAAGTGGTTTTCGGACAACATATCCGATCCCGGTTTCTTTGAAACAATATTCGATAGTTTTCAGTAAACTCAAACCTAGTTCTTTAGGAAATAACTAGTCAAAGATAAGAGCGGAGATCACCTCCTAATCGCTAGTAGACGAATTTCCTTATCATTATCCTAGAAGATGGAAACTAGATTTATACGCATAGTACATCATCATCCGAGATGACTGTACCATATAACTTACGTGTTTCTCCTATATATTTACAAATTACATTTTTGATCCAAATCCGATAGTCGGTTATTTAACCACCGAATAATCAAACATTCAAATCAGGGATTTAAATTCCACATAGAAAACCAAAAATGGTTAAGTACAGAAGCAACCACTAACCTCCTTTTAATTAATCTTTCATTAATTAAATCCACTATGTAAATACTTTAGTCAAAATCCTTTTAACAAAGATATATATCTACAAATCTCTATTTCCCAATATTCGAAAAAATATCTATATACTTATCTCAACGGTGTAAGTATATTCACCAAACATCGGGAAGATTTCCTTTTTATACAACTCTAAATCATTTATAAACTCCATTACGTGCCCACAAAACTGTTTATAAACTCCTTTTATAAATCCATAACCCATTCCTTAAATTCTTTTATAAATAATCTAAGACCATTTATAAAACTCTTTTATCTGGTAGATAATCTTAATTTACGTTTTCCAAATCATGTTATAAGATTCCTCCAATAAAACCCACATCTATTTATAAAATCCTATTTATAAACTTCGAAAACATTTATAAATAAAAAGGACATTTCACCATAAGGACAAACTTTGTAGTCCAATTAGTTTATAGGGCACACGTTCAAAAAAATTACTTTCAAGGACAAAGTCAGCAGAATAATTACTTTCAAGGACAAAGTCAGCAGTCCAATTACTTTCAAAGACATAATTTCATAAGTTTTTAGGCCTAGAAAGTAATTATTTTATGTTTTATCCTTGAAAGTAATTATTTCAGTTGTGTGTCCTAGAAATTAATTCCACTTGCTAAAGAGGCCCTTCTGGCTAATTTCCACTAAATAAAATCTAATGATTTGCTTTAAAACATTATTATATAATAATAAACATTTTAAATAAATAATAATTAACTTCAAAAAATATAAAAAACAATAATAATTAGTAATTTTAAAAATATTCTTAATAAAACAATAATAATTTATCTTCAACAGTATTATAAATAATAATAATAAATTTCCAAACTTTGTTGATAGGTAATTATATTTAATTTCAAACCATATTAATAATTAAAATAATTAACTTTTAAAAATATTAAAATATTGATAACAACTTTAAAATAATAATAAATTAAATTAACAACTTTTAGAACATAAATATATATTTCCTTAATAAAAATCCATATTTAAAATTTCTACATAATTATTTTTCGTATTAATAAAACTATATTTATAAATCTCTTTCTATCTTATAACATGTCGTTTAACATCTCTAATATATCCTCACTTTCAATTTTCCAAAATAGAATTTACTATTTTTTTCTTAAAACAATGTTCCACATATTATCATAAATTCATAATTGTGATTTATTTTCCAATTTATCCAATGATAAAAGTTTCAATTTATTTATAAACACCATTTATAAATCTATCCTTAAATATGATTTTAGAAATCTTCACTTTGTTTGTAAAATGCCACATTGATACCTTATAACATCTATAATTTCCATATTTATAAATAAATCTTAACATATGTATATATATATATATATATATTGAAAGAGGCTATGCGGTAGGATCATATAATATGGAATAATGGAATTGTCTACGTAGATAAAGTAAGTAAAAGTAAGATAGACACCAGAACTTTATACTGGTTCGGACCTCTTGTCCTACGTCCAGTCCCTAAGCTTCACTTAGGAATTCCACTAACTAAAACCCTCTCTTAACCCGGAGGAATAGGTTTACAACTTACCCGAACAACCGAACGGGATTTCTTGCCTCAACTACCGAAGAGGACTTCAACTCAATTACTAAAAACAATATTCGACTTGTTGTGTTCTTGTCAACACTGATGAGTCTAACGTAGTACAATATTCCTATAATCTTATCCTCGAGAGTATGCAATGTGTTTGTGAAGATTTAGGAAATGTGAATTGCTATGAATCAAAAGAATGTTATAAACACAACAGAGATTCAAGCAATAGATTGGTGATTGCTTTGAAAACTTTAGAGAATATGAAATATGTTCAAGAAAGTAGTGAGATTAAAGCATAAGAAAATTCGATGAATTGAAGATGTTAGAATCATGTATTTATACTTGAATAGGAGGTGCATTTGTTGGCTAAGGGTGTAGACAAGAGATGCTTCCATTTCTATTGAAGAATGGTTGCAACTCTTGGGAGGAAGAAGGTGTCCTTTCAGAAAAAATTCGCAGGTTCAAATTAAGTCGACTGAACAGGGAATTCAGTCGACTGAAAATATGAAGTAAAATTTTCAGGAACAAATTCAGTCGGCTTTGAAGGGTTTTCAGTCGACTGAAACTGTGCATGTTTGTGTATGTGTAACAGGTTCAGTCGACTGGTCATCCCTGTTCAGTTGACTGAACTAATGAATTTTGCACAGTGAATGTTAATCAAAAAATGAAGTTTATAAAATGTGTTCTAGTGTTTGTGCAAGCCTCTTGAGGATAGATTTTAACAATAAATCTAAACAAAGACCTATATAGAAATCATACTTATGTTTATCATTGATCTTCATCGTTCTTCCTTTAGCTTTGCACATATCTCTTCCTTTTTGTTGAAGCACATTGTCATTGATCAAAATCTTAGCGTATCAACATTCTCCCCCTTTTTGATTGATGACAATACTGATGTGTGTGTAGAGATTATTTCCTCCCCCTGAATATATGCACTATCTTTTCTACAAAACAAAGTTAGTATCATAGATTTTTTTCTCCCCCTTTGTCATCGACAAAAAGGAAGTAATAACCGTAGAAATATATTATGGAAAAAATCACTGAAGCATAGAGTATAGAGAATTGCATAATCATGGCTAAAAAAATTAAAAATGTAGCATAGAACAAGCATAAAATGGCTATTTATACAACCCATAAGTGAGTTATAAATGAACATCAAACCATACTAGAATTATTCATCTTTATCCCAATCATATGAACCTTCTCTCCCTCCTGTTGGTTCATGAATGACTGGTCCACCGGTGGGTGGTCTATAAGCTCTTCCTCCTTGACCACCACTAGTGCCACTAATGCTACTACTTGGATGTTCTTCGGATGACGTCCATGTGAAAGTAGGTGCAGGACGCTTGCCGCGTGATGTTGAAGCGGTGGTGGAGCTTGTGCATGAGATGGCATCCCATAATTTATTGAAGAATCCTTTAATCTTATCAAGTTTATTATCTAAGTTCTTGAGTCGATTTTCAAGAATTTGTTGATTTCTAGATAGAACTACTAATGATCGATTGGTAGTAAAACTTGGTTCAATGAGTTGGATTTCACCATCTTGAGCTTGAGGAGGTTCTTCATGCTGAGCTTGAGGAGGTTGTTACGGTGCTTGATGCCTAGCTTCCCACTCGGCAAGAGATATGATGCGAGGAGGTACAGTCGGAAGTTACATAAGGCTTATGGCTCGATGATTTATTTGATGCGCTATTGTATTTTGAGATTCTGGTAATGGCGTGTCAACATTGAGGAGTAGTTGCATGATATATTCTCCAAAATATATCGTTCGCATTTTGCAATTATTAAAAGTGAGAAATTCATCAAGGATTAGTTGGACCCAATTGACTTGAATATTTCCCCAAATAGCGTATAGTGCTCTATAATTGATGGGGTAAACAATTTCATATGAGCCCGTTCGTGGAGTGATGGTTCTCATAAGAGCTTTATGGAGAATTCTTGCTCTAGGTCGTAAGGAAGTTGATTTAATATCATAGGTGTTGATGATATCATCCGAAAATCGATGATTGATGTTGTCTCTAATATGAGGATTAAATTCAATCTCTTCAAGCTTTCTCCCCATATTAGGTGATCCTAAGATGTGTGAAATTCGATCTAAGGAGAACCAAACTTTCTTCCTGCACACCATACTCCAAACACGATCATTTGGATTTCTTGGAGTTTGGCGTCCAAGGTTAAGGTTTGCATAAAATAATTTGACCATGATATGATTTATTGCATGGTCGTTTCTTTTTAAATCCAAGAGAGAAGTTAAACCTGCCTGATCCGTTAATGCTTGGATGTCGTACGTCTGATGGCTTTGGAAATCAATGAAGGAGTGTTCGAAAATGTACGAATTCTTCATTTTATTCCATCTTGTTACAGCTACTCCATCATAGAGCCATTGTGCAATTTGAGCATCAATTGGCTCGGAGGATGAAGAAGAAGAAGCTCTTGATCTTTTTGGAGCCATTTCGTTGTGAGATTTGAGAGTAATTTGTGGATTGGGTGCTAGGGTTTTGGAAAACAATGGGGAAGAGAGAACTTTTGCAATGTAAAAAAGTGAAGGTAAAAGGTGAAAACTGGTGAATAAAAAAGAAAAGTTGCCTGGGAATTGCCGTTCAGTCGACTGGAAACTCTGTTCAGTCGACTGAATTGAAGGCCAAAATTTTTTTGGGTTGAGTTCAGTCGACTGAACAGGGTTTTTAGTCGACTGAAATTTGGTCCGAAAGTTTCTGTTGAAATTTCAGTCGACTGTGCAGAGGTTGTCAGTCGACTGAGGTATGAAAGTTTTGCCTTTTTGCTTAATATTCAGTCGACTGAGTAGTAAGCTTCAGTCGACTGAACTTTCTATTTTTGTTGTTCTTTGTGAATTTTGAAAGCAAAAGTTTTATTGAAAGAAACATTTACAATTGTATAGATTATAACAACATGAATTGACTTCAAAAGTAATTATTTCTTTGGAGATGGACTATTTTCCTTTTGCGCCTTTTTCCCTTCATTCCCCATATAGTTTATATCCCATTAATTTGGACTATACTGAGGAGTCTTTGGCGACATCCAAGGATTCACGGGATCGACTGATGTACGGTAAGACAAAGACGGATCAATAGAACTAACTTGTTGGGGCAGGGGCTCAGTCACATCGTTTTTCTTTGAGCCACAAAAACGTAAACCGATTTGCTCTAGGAAGCTTAATCGTCTAGCCGTTACTTTTTGTTCGAAATATAACTCGCGTTGAAGATCTATTTTTTGTTGTTGAAAGTGATAAATCTCATCAATCTTTCTTTTCGTATCTGGGGATATAAAAAGTCCACGTTTTGCCTTCTTTGATTCCGGTGTGTAGCTGGTTCGATAGTTGTCCCATTTATAGACTGGCTCATGTTTTGGTGTTGGAGTAGGAAGCTTTGGTGATGTTGGTGAGTTATCGACCGAAAAGGTGATTTTGATGGGGAGTATGAGTTGTTTGAGGACATTTTTATATCGACTTTTCAATCTTTTGTAAGTGAAAATGAGTTGTGAAAATGAAAATATGTTTAAACGTGTATTTATAGGATGAATATTCTAAAAATATTGTGGTGATAATTTATTAAAGTTTTTTAACCAATCAAAGATTTAATGGTTAAAATAAATCAGTTAGAAATGTACGGATTAGAGATAACCCTTATATTATTATTCATTATGTATCACTATTTGAAAATATAAATTGAAAGTCATAGTTTTCTTCATTCAGTCAACTGAGCATATATATTTAGTCGACTGAACTATATAAAAAAAAATTAATACCTTTCTCTATAAAATATCTTTAAAGAGATTATTCCTAATTCTCGTCGTAATTTTATAAAGGAGTTTTCTAATAAAGGTTTAGTGAATATATCGGCAATTTGATTTTCGGTAGAAACATGTTCCAAATTTATGATTCCTTTTTCGATATTGTCACGTAGAAAATGGTGACGAATATCTATATATTTTGTACGAGAGTGATTAACCGGATTTTTAGAAAAATTTATCGTACTTGTATTATCACAATATATTGTAGAGTTTGTTAAATTTATATTAAAATCCTTAAGTGTTTGTTGCATGTAGATAACTTGAGTGCAAGCTAAAGCGGTTGATATATACTCTGCTTCAAAGGTGGAAAGTGAGACACAATTTTGTTTCTTACTAAACCAAGATACAAGTGATTTTCCAGTGAAATGGCACATACCACTTGTACTTTTTCTATCTGTTTGATATCCACCAAAATCAGTACCACTGAATGATACTAACTCAAATGGACACTCTTTTGGATAGAAGAGACCAAAATCTTTAGTATCATTAAGATATCGCATAATTCGTTTTACCGCTCTTAAATGTGATTCTTTAGGATTAGATTGAAAACGTGCACATAAACATACACTCGTCATTATGTCTGGTCTACTAGCGGTTAAGTAAAGTAAGGAACCTATCATACTTCTAAACAATTTTTGATCTATACTTTTGCCATTTTCATCTCGATCGAGATAAGTAGTGGTACTCATAGGAGTAGGTTTAGTAGAAGTGTTCTCCATTCCAAAATGTTTAATTAGATTAGCACAATATTTTTCTTGGTTTATGAAAATTCCATTTGTTAATTGTTTAATTTGAAGTCCGAGAAAATAGGGTAATTCTCCCATATGAGGCATTTCGAACTCCTTAGTCACTATGTTTGAAAATTCTTTACATAAATTTTCATTTGTCGAACCGAATATAATATCATCTACATATATTTGAATTATTAGAATATCTTTAGTAGTGTTTTAAATAAAAAGAGTTTGATCTACTTTTCCAATTTGAAATCCCAAATATAGTAGATAGCTCTTAAGTCTGTCATACCAAGCACGGGGTGCTTGTTTAAGACCATAAAGTGCTTTCTTTAATTTATATACATGATCCGGATATTTTTCATGTATAACTAAAGTAGGCTGTTCGACGTATACATTTTTTTTATAAAACCATTTAAAAATGCACTTTTAACATTCATTTGATAAAGTTTAAAATTGTGAAAACATGCGAAGGCTAATAGAATACGTATTGCTTCAAGTCTTGCAACTGGAGCAAAAGTTTCTTCCTAATCAATACCTTCTTCTTGATTATATCCTTGTGCTACTAGTCTAGCTTTATTCCTAGTTATATTACCTTGTTCGTCTACTTTATTTTTTTAAACCCATTTTGTTCCTATAACTGATTGATTATTAGGACGGGGAACTAAATCCCAAACATTGTTACGTTCAAATTGATTTAATTCTTCTTGCATAGCAATATTCCAGTAATCGTCTGTAGATGCTTCTTTAGGATTTTTAGGTTCTATTGTTGAAATGAAAGCAACATGTCCCATTTGATTTAGTTGACTTCCTGTCTTAACTTAAGAATTCATTTCACCTATTATATTTTGTGCTGGGTGATCTCGTAATATTCTTGGTGGAGATCTTAGTTCAGTATTACAATTTTCAAGGTTTGTATTTTCTATAAGTTCTTCATCATCTTTTATACTTAAATTTTTATTAAAATTTTCATCAAAAGATATATGTAAAGTTTCTTCAATTATGTTTGTTCGTTTATTAAATACTCGATATGCCTTACTTCGTTCTGAGTATCCTATAAAAATTCCTTCGCCGGCCTTTGGATCAAATTTTCCAAGTTGATCTTTTGTATTTAGAATAAAGCATTTTGAACCAAATATTTTAAAATAAGATATATTTGGCTTTTTGTTATTAAATAGTTCATATGAAGTATTTTTAGTTAATGGTCTAATTGATATTCGATTTAACACATAACATGCAGTAGCTACGGCTTATGCCCAAAAATGTTTTGGTAGAAAACTTCCTTTTAATAATGTTCTTGCACATTCTTGTAATGTTCTATTCTTTCTTTCTACGACTCCATTTTGTTGAGGAGTTCTAGGAAATGAAAAATTATGATTTATTCCTTTCTTTTTACAAAAAGATTCAAAAGCTTCATTTTCGAATTTGCCTCCATGATCGCTTCGTATATTTTTAATTTTCAAATCTTTTGTGTTTTGAATTCTTTTGACAAATGTTTTAAAATGCTCAAAAGTATCACTTTTATTTTTCATAAAAATAGTCCATGTATATCTTGAGAAATCATCAACTATTACAAATACATATCGATTATGATTAATGGATTGAACCTGTGTTGGTCCAAATAAATCCATATGTAATAATTCTAATGGTTGTAAAGTTGAAATGACTTTCTTCGATTTAAAAGATGATTTAGTTAATTTACCTAGTTGACAATTGTAACAACCCGCATATTTATCGATTTTATATTTAAATATCTTATTTAAATATTTCATCGTTCGTCGGATTTTGGTCTGAAAAGCTACTTTTTGCAAACAGTCGAATTAGGACTCGAGACCCCTTCCATTGAGTTCAAAATGCCGTTTGCAACCTTTTTGAGTATAAACATTGATATGTTTGGAGCTAGCTAAAACTTTGACCTTCTCACTTTGGGTTTGGGTTTGGGTTCAGCCCACTAGCCATCATTATACCCCAAACTGAACCATCCCTCCCCATTCACTCTCACTTCCTCCTCTTTTCAGTTCTAAAGCAAAAATGAGGGAAAAGAAAAAGAATAGAATTTCCTAAGCCCTAGTCTTCATTGCAAATCCAACTTCTAGCTCCAAATTCAAGAGAACCCATTGGTAAGCCTTCTCTTCATCTTCTCCAACTCCTTCTCTCTTTGATTTCAGAAAATTCCTAAACCTAATTTGGAAAATGTTTCTCTTTTAAGCTTAGATTCAAGCTTCTTGTGTTGTGATTGAAGTGTGGTTGACCTTCCCTTGTCTTCAAGCTTCTCATTCATTGTTTTTGGGTTCAAAGGTGGGATTTTTATCTCACATCTAAGTCTATGATTATCTTTGATTATTAGGTATGAATTCCTAACACTTATTCATGTGTATTTGATTTTGATTTGGATTGGTTTTATGAATATTCCAATTTTTAGTGTTTTGAGTTCAAGTCTTCAAAAATCATAGATTTGTTGTTTGAACATGTTTTTGGTGATGCATCGAAGAGCCTATAGGGCCGGGTTGCTGATTGGCACAAATCCCTTGCGCCATCGCTCGATCGGTCGCAAGTTGGATGGGTTTGCACATCCCATTTGTAGGCTAAGAAACTGCCTTGGTTCCAGTCAGTCGACAGGGCTTTGAAGCCAGTCGACTGGCTGTAGCCAATTGGCGTATCAAAGGCAGATGACAGAGACAGGAAGTCTCTATGCCCTGCAATCAGTCGACTGGCCTTTGAAATCAGTCGACTGACTGCAGGAAATGAAATTTTCATGTTTCTGCTTCAGTCAACTGACTACAGAGGGCCAGTCGACTGACCTGCACCTATTTGCCTATTATGCCTATTTGTGCATATTTTTGCTTGGTTTCCAAATTTAATCGATTCGTGTTATTTCCCACTTGTTGTTGGCACGACTTTGATGATTCCATTTTTTGGAATTTTTGGAATTATCCATTTTGATGGATTCGGTATCGATTTCTTTGGATTTTATTCACGTCTTCGAATGTGAATTTTCATGATTGATTGTTTCTACAATCACTTCTATGATTTGTCACTTAAAACTATAAAGTTCCAATACTAGTAGTAAATATGAAAACTCTTTCTTCAAAATGATTTCAACACTATTTTATTACAAAGCTCATTTTCTTAAACCATTTTCCAATCTATTAGTATATATAAACCTTTACCTCACTCGTATGAGAAATCTAATTAAACGACTTAGTAAAACGAGTGGTATGAAACGCTTGCGTTTACTTTGTTGGTTAACTCTTGGGCTTGTTCGATTGAATCTCTCGTGACAATTTTCTATTGGAGATCTACAATTTGTTCGTAAATATTTAAGTTAAGCTAGTGGTAATGGGACATGAAGCTAAACTCATATATTTACTAGCTTATTGTAATTGGCCTTCTTGATGATCGATGATGATCATTTTATGATTTAGACTAGCAATGTGCGATGTCTCTTTGTCCACGTGGAGGACTGTACCTCATTTTATTGAGCTTCGTCTCATTTCTTTGTGGGCTAGCGACCCATGTACTTTTAATGTGTTTCGATTCATCTGATGTACCGTTTGTACTACATCGATGTCTCGGCTTTTCGATTCATTGGATGTACCGTGTGTACTGCGTCGATGTTCCGAATTGTTTTGTGTTTCGATTCATTGGATGTACCGTTTGTACTACATCGATGTCTCGGCTTTTCGATTCATTGGACGTACCGTGTGTACTGCGTCGATGTTCCGAATTGTTTTGTGTTTCGATTCATTGGATGTACCGTTTGTACTACATCGATGTCTTGGCTTTTCGATTCATTGGACGTACCGTGTGTACTGCGTCGATGTTCTGAATTGTTTGTGATACACGTGTTGGTGAGTTTTCATGCTCCCGCTTGGGATTGGCCATCCTTTTCTTGTGATTTCTGGATTTCTAATTGATGATTTCTGGAATTTATGTTTCACCAACTTTTACGATTGGCATTGATATGTATGTCAGTTATTTGCCGCTTGGTGAATTAAATAAAGAATATGACATTCTTTTTATGCTATGAGATTCGTGAGATATTTGTATGATTTTCCTTTGTTGATTTTCTAATGTATAATTGTCGAGGTATGACAAATTTGGTTATCATACGTTTTCATTATATCTCTTCTTATGTCTCATTTTATCTGATAATTATAGCTAGACTGATCCGTTTATTGTTTTCTTATTAAATAATACTTGGGTCAGACTGAGATATTACAGGTGCTTCCTCTTGACTTCCTATCTGGAACCATCATCAGATCTTTTGGCTAACTAATTTAGTTTAGTAGTTTTTGTTGTATGCTATTGAGATATAGACTTCTTGATGTATACTTATTCTTTTGTGTAGCACTTGTAGCTATTCTTTTGTGTTATTATGGATCTTTCTGACCACTACTCTGATGTACACTTTCATGTGTTATATTCATATCTATCTCCGCCTTTGTGATATGAATTATCTGTAACTGATTTGTGTTATGCTTATTTCTATATTTGTTTCCGAAGATATTATAGCCACTGTGTCGTAGTTTTGTGTTTGTATCGGTATGTCGGATTTCCTCTTGAGATGAAAAGTTATATTTTTATCTGGCATATCGGTACTCGCACAAAGCAATTATACAGATGGTCGCTCCTCAACAGCCTTATCCTCCGCTCTAGTTGACGGCATTACCCCGTAGTGTCCTTGACTAGAGTGGGTATAGAGGTGGGGCGTCACAGCTTGGTATCAAAGCCAAACTTCGGAACAATGTAGAATAACTTAACAAGGATCATCGTCCTTAGTCCACCTTAGGAGTCGTGCCTTAGGATTTAGTTCGTGTCTTCGTACCGTTCTATCCTATTTTCTTTTATGGATCCTTGTCCTATCTATCAAGATTGCTTGATATTTATTTTGAGAATAACTTTTCTTCTTCTTTCTTTCTCAAAGAAGAGAAATGGTTAGACCTGGCCTTCCCAGCGCCGGTCAATCTAGTGCTACTCCCCAAGAAGGAGTATTCATGTCTGCCCAGCAGCTTCTTGATCTAGTAAAAAACGCTCAAGCAGCCGGTCCCATCGCAGAGCCTACTCATCCTAGATCCGGTTTTGCACGCTTGTGCAGAGACTATACCGATTTGAGTGGAAGGCCATTTAGGGGATCCGAGAGTGTTATAGAAATTCAAGCTTGGCTCAAATCATGCGATCGTATCTTTTCTCGCATGAACCTTATTGATCTACATCGAGTCCAAGTAGCTTCTAGCATGCTCCAAGAAAGAGCGTTAGATTGGTATGAGCTCTTGACTTTGGAGATTATCGAAGCGGATCTTACTTGGGAGCAATTCCGGGAACGATTCGAACTAAAGTTTGTACCGGAGGCTGAAAAAGTAACTTTAGCACGGCGTTTTATTGACCTTGTTCAAGGTGAATCTTCTGTGACAGACTATGTTGCATCTTTCGAATCTCTTTCCAAATACGGGATTGAATACATTAATACCCCATTGAAGAAAAATCAGAGATTTGTCTATGGCTTGAATAAGAATCTTAAGAAGTCGTTACTCCTGAAACTTGAGGTTTCATTTGATCAGCTTATTGATATCGCTCTTCGTCTTGAAGAGGCCGATAGAGAGAGTAATGTTGAAGTTGTGGTTGCCAAACCGAACTTCAACGACAACAAGAAGAGGCCTATCAAATTCAAAGGCCCCATTCCCAACAAGAAAGGGAAGCAACATATTCCGGTAGCAAAGACTCCTACCTCTAGTCGTGGTCAATGCTACAATTGTGGTTCCATGGACCACTATGCAAGGGAGTGTCCGAACCCATCTTTTGTTGTTATTGCAAAAGTTCGGCTCATCTTTTATCTTCGTGTCCTAAGCTTCCAAGCAAGGGAGAAGGAAAGCTGCAAGCCCCTAGTCGCACTTCCCTTGGTCAAGGTATTTCTCATTCAATCCTTGATTTTGTTTGTTTTATGATTATCCTTTTCAAGTTCTTGTTGATATGAGTTCATCTCATTATTTTCTATCAAAAGAACTTGTTGATTCTTTTTCTTTAAACATTGTTGGGCTTAATGACTTCTTTGAGAATTGTGAATCCGGATGATAGATCCGCAACACTCAATTTACTTTTTATTGATGTCGAAATTATTTTATGTGATTTTTCTTTCCGGGCTGATTTTTACTTAGGCTTCGGAATTATTATTTTTTTGGAAGGGATTGTCTTAATTATTATGAAGCTATATCCGGTGTTCCGTGTGGACTATTCATCTTCGACATTTTCAATTTGTTAAAGCAGATTTCTATTTTTCTTTGTGATTTCGATTTCAAATTTTTGGTGGCATCATTTTATTCTTTGAGCTCACGTGATGAGGGAAGTGTTATTTCTCTCGTCTAAATAGTTTGTGAAATTTTCCGGTATTTTTGAGCTTGTCTTAGGATTATCACCTAAGTAATCTTTTGTGTAGTGCTAAGGTCTTTTCAGTTCGACTTTAACACCAGTTTTCATTTGCTACGAGTTACGGAAGTTAGCATTCCACTTACCGCATTCCGCACTCATTATGGTTCTTATGAATGACTTATTATGTCATTCAGTTTGTCCAGCTTATTTCATCCATTTTATAAATCGAGTATTCTATGAATATTTCGATGACACCATTCTTGTATTTATTGATTTTGGATGAAAATAGCAATATAAATTTTTTTTTGCAAACCTTTTTCATAAGATTTATTTATAAGTATAGTTGGATTTTGTTCTTAAATGAGTGAAGAATATTCTTAAAACTTTTTAAGAGACATTTTTATCATATAGAAGACGATTTTATGATTGTATTGCCCATTGAGTGCTTTAAGAATTCTGCTCGATGCGCTTGATCAACATTATCGATAGGAATCTCCTAAATGCTTTGATGAGATAATCAAACACAGTAAATTTCACTTTGAATAATAAAATTTTCTAGAAAAAAATGGTTACATAAGTTCACTGTAATTTTGAAAGTTTAGCTTTTCGGGAAAGAATATAGAACTCTTTCTTTTCCGATACTCTTATTCTTGTGATTCCCGAAGGGAACTAAGACTTTATCTTTTTGTACCAATGCTAGTCATATTGGTTTGGGTGTCGTCCTCTTGCGAAAGAGAACGTGCTATCACTTGTGTTTCTAAAATCATTAAAGCTGATCGAGACTACGTATGCCACTCATGATCTAGTACTCGCGGCTATTGTTTTCGCTTTTAGAGTTTGGCATCATCATTTTTAGGGGAGAAATTTGTTCTCCACCTCGATCCTGAATCTTTGGAATATTTATTTTCTCACAAGGAAATGCATGTTGACTCGAGTTCCTGGCATCTTATGATCTCGATATTCTTTTTATTCCCGGAAGGGAAATCGTGTTGCCAATGCGCTTTGTCGTAAGCAATAAGTGGTTGATTCTTTGATGATGTCTGAATGAAATTATCTTTTTATCAAATTCATCGGACGTTTTGATATACTTCGTTTTATTGAGCTTTATCTCATTTCTTTTATGGACTAGCGTCCGATGTTCTTTTATGGTGTTCGGATCATTGGACGTACCGTTTTTGTACTACGTCGGTGTTCCGAAATTATTCAAGCTTTGGTTCATCTGGCGTACCATTATTGTACTACGCCGTTGTTCCAAATTATTCGTGTTTCTCATTTCTCGAGCGTACCGTTTTTGTACTATGCCGTTGCACCGGCTCAATTTTCTTCTATTCATGATGTTTCCCACGTCTTTTATTATACGGAAATGCGTTTGAGATTCCGATTTTTATTCTTGTGCCCGGTGTTATTGAGGAAATCGAAGTTTCACCAGATTTGACTTATGAGCCACATCTTATTAGCATCATTGCTTAGGAGTTTGAGCACCTTCGAAGTAAAGATGTTCTTTTGTGAGAGTTCAATGGTTCTCAAATCTCAAGGATAGCTCTTGGGAATCCTACGAATTCATAGAGCGAACACGTTCAGGCTTACTCTTTCGTGCTCTTTTTAGTGAACTTCCTATTTCAAGTTTTCTTTTGTGTTGATATGCTTTTATGGTTGTTACTATTTATTTTCTTCTTAAGCATTGCGAGGACGCAATTTATTAAAGGAGTGGAGTCTGTAACAACCCACATATTTATCGATTTTATATTCAAATATCTTATTTAAATATTTCATCGTTCGTCGGATTTTGGTCTGAAAAGCTACTTTTTGCAAACAGTCGAATTAGGAATCAAGACCCATTTCATTGAGTTCAAAAAGCCGTTTGCAACCTTTTTGAGTATAAACATTGATATGTTTGGAGCTAGCTAAAAATTTGACCTTTTCACTTTGGGTTTGGGTTCAGCCCACTAGCCATCATTATACCTCAAACTGAACCATCCCTCCCCATTCACTCTCACTTCCTCCTCTTTTCAGTTCTAAAGAAAAAATGGGCGAAAAGAAAAAGAATAGAATTTCCTAAGCCCAAGTCTTCATTGCAAATCCAACTTCTAGCTCCAAATTCAAGAGAACCCATTGGTAAGCCTTCTCTTCATCTTCTCCAACTCCTCTCTTTGATTTCAGAAAATTCCTAAACCTAATTTGGAAAATGTTTCTCTTTTAAGCTTAGATTCAAGCTTCTTGTGTTGTGATTGAAGTGTGGTTGACGTTCCCTTGTCTTCAAGCTTCTCATTCATTGTTTTTGGGTTCAAAGGTGGGATTTTTATCTCACATCTAAGTCTATGATTATCTTTGATTGTTAGGTATGAATTCCTAACACTTATTCATGTGTATTTGATTTTGATCTGGATTGGTTTTATGAATATTCCAATTTTTAGTGTTTTGAGTTCAAGTCTTCAAAAATCATAGCTTTGTTGTTTGAACATGTTTTTGGTGATGCATCGAAGAGCCTATAGGGCTGGGTTGCTGATTGGCATAAATCCCTAACGCCATGCTCGTTCGGTCGCGAGTTGGATGGGTTTGCACATCCCATTTGTAGGCTAAGAAATTGCCTTGGTTCCAGTCAGTCGACTGGGCTTTGAAGCCAGTCGACTGGCTATAGCCAATTGGCGTATCAAAGGCAGATGACAGAGACAGGAAGTCTCTATGCCCAGCAATCAGTCGACTGGCCTTTGAAATCAGTCAACTGACTGCAGGAAATGAAATTTTCATGTTTCTGCTTCAGTCGACTGACTACAGAGGGCCAGTCGACTGACCTGCACCTATTTTCCTATTATGCCTATTTGTGCATATTTTTGATTGGTTTCCAAATTTAATCGATTCGTGTTATTTCGCACTTGTTGTTGGCACGACTTTGATGACTCCAACTTTTGGAATTTTTGGGATTATCCATTTTGATGGATTCGGTATCGATTTCTTTGGATTTTATTCACGTCTTCGAATGTGAATTTTCATGATTGATTGTTTCTACAATCACTTCTATGATTTGTCACTTTAAAATATATAGGTTTCAATACAAGTAGTAAATATCAAAACTCTTTCTTCAAAATGATTTCAACACTATTTTATTAGAAAGCTCGTTTTCTCAAACCGTTTTCCAATCTATTAGTATATACAAACCTTTACCTCGCTCGTATGAGAAATCTAATTAAACGGCTTAGTAAAACGAGTGGTACGAAACGCTTGCATTTACTTCGTTGGTTAATTCTTGGACTTGTTCGATTGAATCTGTCGTGACAATTTTCTAGTGGAGATATACAATTTGTTCGCAAATATTTAAGTTAAGCTAGTGGTTACGGGACATGAAGCTAAACTCATATATTTACTAGCTTATTGTAATTGACACTTCTTGATGATCGATGATGATCATTTTATGATTTAGACTAGCAATGTGCGATGTCTCTTTGTCCACGTGGAGGACTGTACCTCATTTTATTGAGCTTCGTCTCATTTCTTTGTGGGCTAGCGACCCATGTACTTTTAATGTGTTTCGATTCATCTGATGTACCGTTTGTACTACATCGATGTCTCGGCTTTTCGATTCATTGGACGTACCGTGTGTACTGCGACGATGTTCCGAATTGTTTTGTGTTTCGATTCATTGGATGTACCGTTTGTACTACATCGATGTCTCGGCTTTTCGATTCATTGGACGTACCGTGTGTACTGCGTCGATGTTTCGAATTGTTTTGTGTTTCGATTCATTGGATGTACCGTTTGTACTACATCGATGTCTCGGCTTTTCGATTCATTGGATGTACCGTGTGCACTGCGTCGATGTTTCGAATTGTTTGTGATACACGTGTTGGTGAGTTTTCATGCTCCCGCTTGGGATTGGCTATCCTTTTCTTGTGATTTCTGGATTTCTAATTGATGATTTCTGGAATTTATGTTTCACCAACTTTTACGATTGGAATTGATATGTATGTCAGTTATTTGTGGCTTGGTGAATTAAATAAAGAATATGACATTCTTTTTATGCTATGAGATTCGTGAGATATTTGTATGATTTTCCTTTGTTGATTTTCTAATGTATACTTGTCGAGGTATGACATATTTGGTTATCATACGTTTTTATTATATCTCTTCTTATATCTCATTTTATCTGATAATTAAAGCTAGACTGATCCGTTTTTTATTTTCTTTTTAAATAATACTCGGGTCAGACTGAGATATTACAGGTGCTTCCTCCTGACTTCCTATCTGGAACCATCATCTGATCTTTTGGCTAACTACTTTTGTTTAGTAGTTTTTGTTGTATACTATTGAGATATAGACTCCTTGATGTATACTTATTATTTTGTGTAGCACTTGTAGCTATTCTTTTATGTTATTGTGGATCTTTCAGACCACTACTCTAATGTACACTTTCAAGTGTTATATTCAAATCTATTTCCGCCTTTGTGATATGAATTATCTGTGACTGATTTGTGTTATGCTTATTTCTATATTTGTTTCCGAAGATATTATAGCCACTGTGTAGTAGTTTTGTGTTTGTATCGGTATGTCGGATTTCCTCTTGAGATGAAAAGTTATATTTTTACCTGGCATATCGGTACTCACACAAAGCAATTATACAGATGGTCGCTCCTCAGCAGCCTTATCCTCCACTCTAGTTGACGGCCTTACCCCATAGTGTCCTTGGCTAGAGTGGGTATAAAGGTGGGGCGTCACAATAATCATCACAAAGATTTTTTATCTTAAAGTTTATCTTGGGTAAACCTATTACTAATTTATTTTTAGAAAGTTTTCTAATGGTTTTAAATTAATATGAAAAAATCTTTTGTGCCATAACCAAGGATCGTTATCTTTGGCTAGCAAACACATATTTGTATTATTATTAATTTTCATATTTAGAACATAAATATTCCTATCTATATTTCCCTCAAAAACAAGATTTTGATTTTGATCAAAAATACTACATTTATTTTCTGAAAAGGTTATTTTAAAACCTTTATCACAAAGTTGACTTATGCTTAGCAGATTATGTTTTAGATTTTTAACTGATGAAACCTTTGTTATAAAAGGTAAATTTGATGTACCGTAATTGCTCACATCTCCTTTGCCAATGATATAACCTTTTGAATTGTCTCCGAGGGTAACCGAGCCACCATCAAAGTATGTGATGTTTGTAAGCATATCTTTGTCGTCGGTCATATGTTTTGAGCAACCACTGTCTAATATCCATTTCTTCTTTTTGAGTGGAACCTAAAAATAAATATGAAAATTATTGGTACCCACTTTTTAATAGGATCCTAAGAGTTAGACCTTAGAAACCAAACCCAATTCGGTTCAGTATCTTTTTTATAAATATAGTTTTTATTATTATGAACACTATTCATAAATGTTTTAATATATTTATTCCTAATTAAAATATTGTTAGTCTTTGGAACCCAAATTTTGACTATCCTGGTTTCTACTTTTGTTTTAATAGGTTTTCTTAATAACATTTGTTGTTTAGAATTAATATTCCTCTTAAAATTTGTATTTTTAGGAATTTTTGACTCCTTTTTATATCCTAATCCATGTTTATTTGAAGAGGATTGAGAATTTTCTAAAATCTTAGATAAATTTTCTCTTCCTTTATTAAAGTTAGAAACATTTTTAGTAATGTTATCTAATCTTGCTTGAATACTATTATTTTCTAACTCAACTTGTCTAATCTTAGTTTTTAACTCATGATTTTCAGAAATAATTATATCATTTTTGTCTTTTGAGTTTCAGTTTCTTGACTTAAAAGTGATAATTGAGTTTCCAAATTTGAATGAGATTCTTGAACTTTTTCAAGTTCTTCTTCAAAAAATTTCTTTTCATCTTTTAAAATATCCCTTTCAAATTCATCTTTGTTTTGATTTTCACGAGTTTCCTTGAGTTTCTTTTTAAGAGTTTTTATTGTGCTCAAAAGTTCACTGCTTACTCCAATTGAATCATCGAAAGTTAAATTACTAACCTCAGATTCTTGAGCCATAAAGCATACATTTGCCAGTTCATTGTCGCTATAATTTTCACTTTCATAAGAAGAAGAATCTGAATCCTCCCATGTTATAGGAAACGCCTTCTTTCTGAGTTTATCCTTCTTATTTTTGAAGCTTTTCTGATTTTCCTTCTTTTGTTCTTGACAATCCTTTTGCATGTGTCCTTTCTTGTGACAATTGAAGCATTCTATATTTGAGGATGAAGGTTTGTTCAAGAAATTCTTTTTGAAACCGTTTTTATTTCCTTTTCTATATATTAAGAATTTCTTGAAATTTTTGGCAATAAATGCTAGATCCTCATCTTCAGACTCTGATTCTTCCTTTTCTGCGTGAAAATCCTCATTTTTTCTTTCTTGTGCTTGGTCTTTCTTAGCTTGCATGTTAAATTCATAAGACATAAGGTTTCCAATTAATTCTTTTGGTTTCATTGTAGACAGATCGTCTGCTTCCTCGATTGCTAATACTTTTCTCTTCCATTCATCAGTGAGTGAATTTAGGACCTTAGATACATTATCAAAATCCGTAAATTTTTCTCCTAATCCTATCAAGGCATGATGAATGTCTTGAAATCTTGAGTACATGATAGATTCATTCTGTCGCATTCTAAAGTTTTGGAATTGGTTCTTTAGCATGGAAATCTTTGTTTGTTTGACCTTGTTAGTGCCTTCGTGTATGGTTCTAAGTGTATCCCATATCTGATGTGCAGTAGTACATATGCTAACACGGTTGAATTCATTTCTATCCAAGGCGCAAAATAGCATATTCATAGCTTTGGCATTTGCACTAGCTTCATTCTTCTGAGTTTGTGTCCATGTTGGATAATCGGTCGTGGGTACAACGAACTCTGCTCGAGTAGCATTTTAGGCTTCGAAACTTTTTGCTTGCTTATATATCCTCATCCTTGTAGCCCAATAGTTATAGTTTAGTCCATTGAATAGAGGGGGCCTTTGGGTAGATTGTCCTTCCGCAAATGTAGAACTATAGGCAAATGTTGTGCTTGTACTTGCGTTATTTTCCATATTATCAATATGTCTAATAACGGTGTTATGGTTATAGGACGGCCTTGCTCTGATACCAATTGAAAGAGGCTATGCGATAGGATCGTATAATATGGAATAACGGAATTGTCTAGGTAGATAAAGTAAGTAAAAGTAAGATAGACACCAGAACTTTATACTGGTTCGGACCTCTTGTCCTACGTCCAGTCCCTAAGCTTCACTTAGGAATTCCACTAACTAAAACCCTCTCTTAACCCGGAGGAATAGGTTTACAACTTACCCGAACAACCGAACGGGATTTCTTGCCTCAACTACCGAAGAGGACTTCAACTCAATTACTAAAAACAATATTCGACTTGTTGTATTCTTGTCAACACTGATGAGTCTAATATAGTACAATATTCCTATAATCTTATCCTCAAGAGTATGCAATGTGTTTGTGAAGATTTAGGAAATGTGAATTGCTATGAATCAAAAGAATGTTATAAACACAACAGAGATTCAAGAAATAGATTGGTGATTGCTTTGAAAACTTTAGAGAATATGAAATATGTTCAAGAAAGTAGTGAGATTAAAGCATAAGAGAATTCGATGAATTGAAGATGTTAGAATCATGTATTTATACTTGTAGAGGAGGTGCATTTGTTGGCTAAGGGTGCAGACAAGAGATGCTTCCATTTCTATTGGAGAATGGTTGCAACTCTTGGGAGGAAGAAGGTGTCCTTTCAGAAAAAATTCGCAGGTTCAAATTCAGTCGACTGAACAGGGAATTCAGTCAACTGAAAATATGAAGTAAAATTTTTAGGAACAAATTCAGTCAGCTGTGTAGGGTTTTTAGTCGACTGAAACTGTGCATGTCTGTGTATGTGTAACAGGTTCAGTCGACTGGTCATCCTTGTTCATTCGACTAAACTGATGAATTGTGCACAGTGAATGTTAATCAAAAAATTAAGTTTATAAAATGTGTTCTAGTGTTTGTGCAAGCCTCTTGAGGATATATTTTAACAATAAATCTAAACTAAGACCTATATAGAAATCATACTTATGTTTATCATTGATCTTCATCGTTCTTCCTTTAGCTTTGCACATATCTCTTCCTTTTTGTTGAAGCACATTGTCATTGATCAAAATCTTAGCGTATCAACATATATCAGTTTATATAAAACGATTAATAAATATTTATACCAAAATATTCCTATTTTCTTCTTTTTTTAAAAACAAACCTCTTTGTTACAAAATGCATACTTATTTTTAAGATTTTATAACTCTTTAATCATAGTTCAAAATCTCTATTTAAAATATATTATAAAACTATAAATTTATAATCTTTAAAAATCATACCTTTTATTTTAAAACGAAATTTGTTCTTTAAATAATTCAAGAAAAAATAATTAAAACATATATAATTTCTAAACTCACTTTGAAATCCCTTTTTAAATCAAATCATTAGTTTATAACATTTAAAATACCAAAAATAAGGTCCAATGCAACTAAAGCTCTAAATAATCAAAATCATATTCATATCATCAAATATAGCATCCAATATGTCATATATAATATTATATGAAAAATAAAATAAACAGTGTGAGGAATCTTGTTGGATCCCTCCAACCAGTCCCCCTTCATCACATATAATATATAACCAAATAACATAAATCAACCACTTCAAGGCGGGATTCATATACAAAGAGTCATCCGCTCTTACACGGGAACATAAAAGGTCTTATCCGCTCCAAGGGCGGGAGTATATCCAAATCAACTAATAAAATAGTAAATCATCCGAATATCCAATCAACAATTTTAAACAACTATATAACATAACAGTTTAACCAAAAAGGCAAGTTTAACTCACATTGATTCCAGTTGTCGCCATAGTGTTCCAGTTTGAATTAAAATTAAACAGCCTGTAACAACCCGTATATTTGGACCATTTAAATTGAGAATAATCCACACATGTCAACTTAAATAGTACAAAACACGAATCATTAATGGAGTATAGATATATAAATGAGAATCATCACAGAATCACAGAAATATAACATCACAGAATAGTGCAGCGGAAATATAACATAGTCATAAGAGTAGTTCATGAAGCTACCCATAAGTACAACAATGTCTCAAATAAACGGAAAATAAAAAACATAGAAGTCTAAATAGTCCAAATGGAAAGAACAAATACTGATAAGATAAGATAGCGAAAGTCTTCAGTCTTCAGCTCCAGATAAACAGCAGCAGCAATCCTCAATCTGATCCGAGCATATGCACAAACAAACACTCGAATCAGGACATATATTCTTATACAGATAATATGGTTCAAGATTTGAAATAAACAATAACTCAAAGATGAATGGAATAAACATCTTTCAGGATCCGATAAACTATTTATACATAATAGTATACGATGCATAGATAATGTCTAGCAGTAAAGTAAAATATCAAAATAGTGTTAAGGCGTTACCATCATCCCCCTTAACACATTTTATACAGCATCATAGACTATACAGCACTGTAAACTCCACCGTAAACTAGTGGGATATCAGGGAGTACTCCATAGGTATAATACAAAACAAATTCGTAGTGGTTGCGTATACGGAATACAAGTATGACAAGGCACATGAGGCAATACACAAGGTAGTGAAACTACCGTTCGCCTGATCCGGACCGGTGAGAACGCATCGCCGCAATGATCGCGACACCGCGGAACAACACTCCAAATTCAACGGTGCGCACCAATCAATCCCAAAAGTAAATGAGTAGCATACGAAGAAGTGTGTTCGCTCGAGGTAGCTAACCCCATTTGGCCCGGCACGGCTCCTGATTTTAGTCATTTCCAATTTGACACAAGTGTCAAGGCTATCCATTATCGTTCTCTTTCCCCAATCAACGTGTTCGTCAATCCAACCACTTCATTCTGGATCACACTCCGCGTATTGTTATTAAAGTAGTTTTCGGTTTAGACAGTGAGTATGTCCCTAACCGATTCCGGTTCCTTTAATAACCTTCATAATTAATTTACCGGTTGGTCGTTTAATATATTTCAAAAACCAATTCAATTTCAATTTCAACAATAATTCGTAAATCAACATTTCATTAGTCATTCTAAATCAATTTCTAACATTACGTTTTATAACTTCATAACTCTTTCTATAATTCAATTTCAAAGTTTCAACTTAAAACAATTTCAAATATTCATTTACTTCCATGTATAAGTTCATTCCAAAATTAATTAACGTCCAAATCGATTTAAATCCAATTGTCGATTTCATTTGATATTCAATAAATTAATTTATCATTAAACATCTTCAATTAAATTTCCAATTCATTACATTACTTCTTAAGTTCATTTTCATTATCAAAGCTTACGTATTTATTCAATTTAAATTATCGAATCCAATTCTTTAAATTACAAACATTTCATTTGTTTCGATAAAGCGCATTTTATTTCTTATTAAAGAAATCCGATTTCATATATTTTTCCTTCATTACAAATTTCAAATCTCAATTAAGAAACTTAGTTTCGCTTATTCAAAAATTCGATTTCTCTTAATAAAGAATATTCAATTCAATTTAATTATTACATAATTCAATCTATTCAATTTAATTTAATCATTAAACAATTAAATCTTATTCAATGTTCAAATAATTTCAAATCTTAATTATTATCATCTCAAACTTATTCATTAATAATTCCAAACTTAATTATAAATTTTAAAACAAAATTATTAATAATTTCAAAACATAATTTATTAATAATTTCAACTTAATTTTTATAATTTCAACACTTTGTTATTAATAAATTTCAAATCTTCGTTATTAATAACTTCAGAATCAATTATCAAATAATCATACAATTAATCATTAAATAATTAAATTTTAAACAATGTTCTTTTGTCAATTATGACGTTAATATTTGTTTCAAACTCAATATTCACATTTTCCTTCATTCGAAATTAAATTCCAATTTTATTCAAAACCGTGTTATTAGTCAAATAAAACTTATTTTATTTTAAATCAAAACATTGACCAGTCGGTTTTAATTTAATTTTCTATCCTAAGTCTAAGTTATTTGGGTATCTATCATTTCAACCCGATTCCATTTCAATTCAAACTCAAAGCATACAAAGGGAACTTCCATGTGATAACTGGGATGGTGTCAAAGTAAATAAACAAGCAATAGCATCCATACAAACAATATAACAAAGTATTTAAATAATCCCGAAATAATTGTATTAATTTACATTTGTTATTTATGTAAATTAACATAATTATTTCTAGAATCCACACTAACATGATTAAAGATTACTACATTACAGTTTTCACTTTATCGTTCAATTACAATTTCAATTTAAATACTACGACCATTAAACAAATCTACGTTCACAGGTCCAAAGGTTCCTTATCAAATTCTACGTCAAATATAAAATAAGGGATCAAGTTCGACTAACCTAATTTAACATATGAAAGGGGTCAGGTTTACAAATCAAATTCGAAAAAAATATAATCCGTTTTAATTTATTAACTATCCTATGTCAAATTACTTGCAATTTAATATCACTTAGCACAAATAGCATACAAATCATATCACATAGCAATCAACTAGTATAAGAATATATGTCGTGAAAATTTATTTCACCTTTCGTGGATAAAGGTATTGACCCAAAGCAAGAAGAAGCACGAAAAGAAGACGGTACGCACGAACAACGAACACTGTAATATAGACAAAAGAAAATGATATTAATACAACGAACGTTCGTATAAAATTTATAAATTTATATAAATGCGTTACCGATGACGGAGAAAAAGAGCGAAAGCTGAAGATCGATGCTGCTGCGGAAGAACTCAGACAGTTGCTGCGACAACAAGCAAAGAAAACTGGTAACTAACTTTGGCAACCAAATAGATATTGGTGTAAAATATCGAAAGCTATTTGCAAATTTACTGTTTCAAATTTTTTTTTTATAACGAAACAACCCGTGATTCAACCCACTGTTTGCATGCGTGTACATGATTTGTACACCAACATACAGTCAACCCCCCCCCATCTCACGAAACTTCCAAACACACTGCTTTTTTTTTCCTCTCTTTTTTTTCTTTTTTTTTTTCATGTACTATATTTCATTTCAAACAGAGGCCGAGACTAAAATCTTGCAGCAACCCTTTACTGCATGAACACTATCCCCTGAACACATGCAATGTTTGTTTCCACCTCCTCCCAACTCACGCATGCCTCACCTATGCATGCATATAACTCATGCATGCATCATATCTTTTTTTTTTATTAGCCGTGACTAGAAATTTGTGAATACAACTTACGCATGCAACATATTATTTACTCTCACGCATGCAACGGAAGAGGCATGCATATTACTCACTCACCCACTTTCTTTCTTTTCTGTAAGACACATAACTTTTTTTTTTCAATTTATAAAACACAACTCACGCACACACACATCTAAACGCACACAGCACACAATTTCTCATCTTTTCCCTCCAAAGCATGCTGCACAGTTTCTCCACCCTTTAAATTATTTTTTTATATGTGTGGACGCAACCCTGTTTGTCACGGCGAGGTAGTGGGGTGCAGCGAAGTTTGGGCGTGGTGCATATGGGTATTGGATGGTAGTCAGGGTGGCGCTCAGGCGGAGAGAAGATGAGACGGTGGATGAGGTACTGGGGCTTGCGGTGGGAAAGGAGTTCAGGCACGTACGGTTGGTGGTGGTCGGAGGTCAATGGCTCAGGGCGGACTGCGTAGGTGGAAGGATGTGAAGCGTTCGCTGGTTGATTTGTTGCTGCCTTGGTTCATTTTGTTTTTTTTTTAGTGAGAAAGAAAATGAGAAGAAGAAAGGAAAGGAAGAGGAGCGTATACCTAGGTACGAATTTAGAATGACATGGTAGAATAAAAGAGAAATGCATTTAGATGTCCGCCTTTTATTTCCATTTACTAGTAATAAATGGTTGTTGAACTCCGAAACGTCATATACTATTTCCAAGTTACCCTTTTAAGCTTCCAACTACCGTAGTAAATGCATCAGTTCAGCTGAGATTTATTTGTCTTTTCAAATTTCTTTTGTAACGGAATAAAGAATTTGGGCTGACAATTTATTTAAACAGTCCATACGGAACCGTTAAATTAACGCGACTATTTTTCGATGAATTTTGATTGACGCAAATAAATATACCATTTTGATCAGCGCGGCGACGCGATCACAGCGATATAAAAATATTGGTGATTGGACATTGTTTGCGAAATTTATTTCTAAATAACCGTTTGCTCGAACGAACAATTTAACTATCAATTAACAGCGAAATTTGACGAAACAGAATGCGCCGTCAGGATCAGAATATTTTTTTTATGCGGAATTGTGAAAAATATTTGGGTTCGGACGATAGAAAATTTACACTTATGATTTAAACCAATAGGTGAATGAAACGAACGAAATCAACTTCAATATTTTCCGACGAAACTTGGCGTACCCCTATGTCTATCTAGACGTATCCCAAATATGAAGTTTGGATAGCAACGGAAGTCGTTTGTGAAAATTTTAATTTTTACATTAAATACTGATAAAAAAAATCGGGTCGGATATTCAGGGTCGTTACAATCTTCCCCACTCAAAACTTTTCGTCCTCGAAAAGGAACGAGACGAGTGAAGTAGAAATGAAATAAGCAGAAAAGATCAAGATAGTTTAAGAAATTTGAATTATACCTGAAATTAGTAATTCAGGGTTTGAATCCCGAATACTATCCTCAGTTTCCCATGTGCAATCTCGCTCATCTGCACTCCATTGGACTTTGACGAGGTTTACCGACTTCCTTCTGAGTTGCTTTGTCTCACGATCAACTATCCAAAGCGGCTTACGCTCAATAGTCAAATCAGGCTCAATAACTATCTCTTCCAACTGAGTAGTAGGAATAGTCATTGATGGATCATGTACAACTTTGCGCAGATGTGAGACGTGGAACACGTTGTGTACACCAGCGAACTTCTCTGGTAATGCAACTCTATATGCCAATGTTCCGACTCTTTCCGTAATCTCAAACGGACCAACAAATCTCGGAGCTAGTTTCCCTTTCCTTCCAAATCGAACAATATTCTTTAAAGGCGACACTTTCAGAAATACTTTGTCTCCTACGCTGAATTCAAGATCTCTTCTCCTTTTGTCAGCGTAGCTCTTCTGTCTATCCTGTGCCGTCTTTATTTTCTTCCTGATTTCTTCAACCTTTTCAGAAGCTTCCATAATTATTTCTGGACCAAGAACTAGTCTATCTCCAGACTCGATCCAACAAGCTGGCGATTTGCACGGTCGTCCATATAAGGCTTCGAACGGTGCCATACCAATGCTTGCCTGATTTATTAAAGATGATTAATTCAAATTCAAATATACTTATTCAAATTTGAAATTCAATTCCTTTACCTGGTAACTATTATTATAAGTAAATTCTACCAAGTGAAGATGGTCTTCCCAGGATCCACCAAAGTCAATAATACAAGCTCGGAGAAGGTCCTCTAAAATCTGGTTCACCCTCTCAGTCTGACCGTCTGTCTGAGGATGATAAGCTATGCTCAGATTCAGATTGGTGCCCAAAGTATCCTAAAATGCTTTCCAAAATTTACTAGTGAAAATAGGATCTCTGTCACATACAATACTAGATGGTACACCATGAAGTTTAACAACTTCCCTCATGTATATCTCAGCCAAACTAGAAGCTGTACGGGTGGTCTTGACTAGAATAAAATGGGCGGACTTCGTCAGTCTATCGACAATCACCCAAATGCTTTCGTTACCCTTTCTGGTCCTTGGTAACCCATCAATGAAGTCCATAGAAATCTGCTCCCATTTCCAACCTGGAATCTCTAGTGGCTGAAGCAAACCTGCTGTCTTTCTGTGGTCAGCTTTTACTTGCTGGCAAGTTGTGCATCTGCTAACATATGTAGAGATATCGCGCTTCATCCCACTCCACCAATATAACTTCTTCATATTCTGGTACATTTTAGTAACACCGGGGTGGAATGAAAGTGAAGAGTTATGGTTTTCTCTCAGCACTTCATGCCTTAGACCATCAACATTGGGAACACAAATGCGATTGTCAATTCTCAAGACTCCATTACTATCAACATGCGCTCCCAATATATTGTCAGCATTTCCAACTCTTCCAAGGACTATTTCTTTGATGCGATAAAGCAAAGTGTCCTCGTATTGCTTGGCTATAATACGATCCATAAGAGCTGGGGAGACGGAAAGCTGGAATAACATTTCCTCAACAAGATTACAACATGCCATCGCTTGGTTTCTGCTCAAAGCATCGGCTACGGCATTCGCTTTCCCCGGAGTATAATTAATATCAAGATCATATGCGGCTAGAAATTCGAGCCATCGGACTTGTCTCTGATTCAAATCCTTTTGTGAGAAGATATATCTCAATGACTTGTGGTCAGTGAATAACTTGAATTTGGTTCCCAATAGATAGTGCCTCCATAACTTAAGAGCAAATACAACCGCAAGAAGCTCTAGGTCATGAGTTGCGTAATTTGCTTCATGGGTCTTTAATTGATGACCCGCATAGGCAATAACCTTTCCTTTCTGCATTAAAACTGCTCCAAGCCCATCTCGACAGGCATCTGTATAGACATTCAATCCTTCGCTACCATCAATGACTGTAAGAACTGGGGCAGATGTCAATCTTCGCTTCATCTCATTGAAAGATGCTTCGCACTTTTCACTCCAAATAAATTTCACATTCTTTCTAGTCAGTGCGGTAAGTGGGGCAGCGATACGAGCAAAGTTTTCTATGAATCTACGATAATAGGCCGCCAAACCCAAGAAACTACAGATATCTGTAGGAGTTTTGGGAGTCTCCCAATCCTGCAAATTCCAAGGATTTGAATTTAGATATTGATAAGCTATTTATATAGAATTGACAGTAAGAATAGAACTTACATTGATTACGGCGATCTTAGCTTGATCGACCGAAATCCTATTCTCCGAAACAATATGGCCAAGAAAATGAACTTCATCTCGCCAAAAGTGGCATTTCGAAAACTTGGCTTTAAGCTGGTATTTGTGAAGAGTTTCGAGCACAAAAGCCAAATGTGACCTATGCTCTTTCTCATCTTTAGAGAAGACGAGAATATCGTCGATGAAAACAAGCACGAACTTATTAAGAACATCCCGAAAAATTCTATTCATCAAGTCGACGAAATAGGCTGGAGCATTAGTAAGACCGAACGGCATAACTAGCCATTCATAGAAACCATTTTCTGTGCGGAATGTTGTTTTAGGAATGCTATCCTCAGCGATTCTGAGTTGGTGAAAACCGGTAGCCAAATCAAGTTGAGAGAATACTTTAGCTCCATGAAGCTGATCGAATAGGTCGTTGATGCGAGGCATCAGATACATGTTCTTGTGTGTGAGCTTGTTTAGCTCCCTATAGTCCACACACATTCTAAGTGAGCCATCAGATTTGGTGACAAATACAACTGCAGCACACCATTCTGAATGACTGCGCCGAATCAAGCCTTTAGAAAATAAATCTTCAATTTGAACATTCAACTCTACCTTTTCTTTAGGAGCCATTCTCCTTGGAGGAAGAACTACTGGTCGTGCACCAGGGATACGGTCGATGCGGAATTCAATTTCCCATGGAGGTGGTAGAGAATTGACTTCTCCAAACACATCAGAAAAGAGTTGGACTACTGGAGTGGAGCTAAGTTCATTTGGATGAGAGTCAAGAGAGAATATAAAACTCCCAGCATATTCTTGAGGTGGTTTGCCTTTAACAACTAAAGGCATACTCTTGTCGTCGATAAGAGAGACTGTTTGAGTTTCGCATGAGATAACGGCTTCGAACTTTCGTAGCCAATCAATGCCTAATAGAATATCAAACGCCTCGAATCCAAGGACATAGAAATCCCAAGTGAAACGGTGAATGCCATGCATAAGAGTAACATATTTGCAAACCCTTTTGAGATTAGTGGGCCCCCCAATAGGGTTAGATACACATAAGGAAATAGATGCAAGAGTGGGTTCCAAACCAAGTTTATTACAGAAGTCAATAGATATGAAGCTGTGTGTTGCTCCGGTGTCAAATAAAACTCTAACAAGCAAGGTATGCAACATAAAAGTACTTTGTAAAGTACCTTGGTTATCCAGAACTTCCGGGGCTGGAACTTCCGGGGCAGGTGTGGAAAGAGCAAAGACTCCAGATGGTGTACCATGCTTCTGTGTTGGGTAGTCTTTCTTGAAGTGTCCAGGTTGTAAGAAGATATGACACAAATCCCTCCTAGTCATCTGTGCCGGTGGTGGAACAGCTGCGCTCTATGGAGATGGGCAGCTACTAGCATAATGACCCTTTTGGTTGCAGTTGAAGCAAGTAATGGATGATATGTCAATGGGCTTCTTCTGAGAGTATCCAAGCCCTGTTTTCTGCTGCCAATTCTTCTTCTGTTGTGCAAAGTTTGGCTTTCTCTTTCCCGACTTAATAGCTGATGTCTGAACAGCTAAAGCTTTGGAGGATGATGTTTCCTTTGGCTTTCCCTCATATCGAAGAGCAAAGTCCATCAAATCAGTGAAGGTTCCATGGACATGAGCGGTGAGAAGCTCGTAATACTCAGGGCGTGCGCCATGTATGAACTTCTCATTCTTAAGCAGTGGTGTATCAATCAAGCCAGGTCCGAACATGGATAGTTCATTGAACTTCCGTTCATACTCAGTGAAGGTCATGTTGCCTTGTTTGAGATCCGTAAAAGACCGATAGAGTTGGGATTTCCCAGTAGCTGGCATCCACTGAGCCACAAAGGAGTCCCTATTTACAAATGATACAAGACGAATCAAAATTTTTGAACGAGATAGAAGGAATTATTTTTTTTTGATGTAATTTAGATAGATTACTACCTAAACTGGGCCCAAGTGATTGTTTCCTCATTGGTACGAGAAGTGACGGATTCCCACCAATCTTGTGCAGCATCCTGAAGCTGCCAAGCGGCCAACTTACACTTCTGAGCATCTGTGATCTCTAAGCCAGTAAAGATCCTCTCCAAACTCTTTAGCCATTGCTGTGCTTCGATGATACTCTCGGAGCCAGTAAATTTGACTCCTCCAAGCTGAGTATACTCCTTGCTAAGAGTGGAGAATCGGACTACAGGAACTGGAGCATGTCGACCAGGAGCATTTCCACCCCTTCCTCCCCTAACATTTCTTCTGGTAGCCATCCTGGAATACCAAAAGTGATTTAGAATCAAAGATGGGAATTTATAGAACTTAAGGAAATTCTACTCAACGAATTCAATAAGAAAGATGAATCAAAAGATGTGGATACTGAAATGATTCTCCTCATTCTAGGGTATGTTTACCCTATCTCTAATGAGCCTTAAAACTCCACAGGCTAAGGTTATCGGAAACCAAAGCTCTGATACAAACTGTAACAACCCGTATATTTGGACCATTTAAATTGACAATAATCCACACATGTCAACTTAAATAGTACAAAACACGAATCATTAATGGAGTATAGATATATAAATGAGAATCATCACAGAATCACAGAAATATAACATCACAGAATAGTGCAGCGGAAATATAACATAGTCATAAGAGTAGTTCATGAAGCTACCCATAAGTACAACAATGTCTCAAATAAAAGGAAAATAAACAACATAGAAGTCTAAATAGTCCAAATGGAAAGAACAAATACTGATAAGATAAGATAGTGAAAGTCTTCAGTCTTCGGCTCCAAATAAACAGCAGCAGCAATCCTCAATCTGATCCGAGCATATGCACAAACAAACACTCGAATCAGGACATATATTCTTATACAGATAATATGGTTCAAGATTTTAAATAAACAGTAACTCAAAGATGAATGGAATAAACATCTTTCAGGATCCGATAAACTATTTATACATAATAGTATACGATACATAGATAATGTCTAGCAGTAAAGTAAAATATCAAAATAGTGTTAAGGCGTTACCATCAATCCCCTTAACACATTTTATACAGCATCATAGACTATACAGCACTGTAAACTCCACCGTAAACTAGTGGGATATCAGGGAGTACTCCATAGGTATAATACAAAACAAATTCGTAGTGGTCGCGTATACGGAATACAAGTATGACAAGGCACATGAGGCAATACCCAAGGTAGTGAAACTATCGTTCACCTGATCCAGACTTGTGAGAACGCATCGCCGCAACGATCGCAGCACCGCGGAACAACACTCCAAATTCAAGGATGCGCACCAATCAATCCCAAAAGTAAATGAGTAGTATACGAAGAAGTGTGTTCGCTCGAGGTAGCTAACCCCATTTGGCCTGGCACGGCTCCTGATTTTAGTCATTTCCAATTTGACACAAGCGTCAAGGCTATCCATTATCGTTCTCTTTCTCCAATCAACGCGTTCGTCAATCCAACCACTTCATTCTGGATCACACTCCGCGTATTGTTATTAAAGTGGTTTTTGGTTTAGACAGTGAGTATGTCCCTAACCGATTCTGGTTCCTTTAATAACCTTCGTAATTAATTTACCGGTTGGTCGTTTAATATATTTCAAAAACCAATTCAATTTCAATTTCAACAATAATTCGTAAATCAACATTTCGTTAGTCATTCTAAATCAATTTCTAACATTACGTTTTATAACTTCATAACTCTTTCTATAATTCAATTTCAAAGTTTCAACTTAAAACAATTTCAAATATTCATTTACTTCCATGTATAAGTTCATTCCAAAATCAATTAACGTCCAAATCGATTTAAATCCAATTGTCGATTTCATTTGATATTCAATAAATTAATTTATCATTAAACATCTTCAATTAAATTTCCAATTCATTACATTACTTCTTAAGTTCATTTTCATTATCAAAGCTTACGTATTTATTCAATTTAAATTGTCGAATCCAATTCTTTAAATTACAAACATTTCATTTGTTTCGATAAAGCGCATTCTATTTCTTATTAAAGAAATCCGATTTCATATATTTTTCCTTCATTACAAATTTCAAATCTCAATTAAGAAACTTAGTTTCGCTTATTCAAAAATTCGATTTCTCTTAATAAAGAATATTCAATTCAATTTAATTATTACATAATTCAATCTATTCAATTTAGTTTAATCATTAAACAATTAAATCTTATTCAATGTTCAAATAATTTCAAATCTTAATTATTATCATCTCAAACTTATTCATTAATAATTCCAAACTTAATTATAAATTTTAAAACCAAATTATTAATAATTTCAAAACATAATTTATTAATAATTTCAACTTAATTATTTATAATTCCAACACTTCGTTATTAACAAATTTCAAATCTTCGCTATTAATAACTTCAGAATCAATTATAAAATAATCATACATTTAATCATTAAATAATTAAATTTTAAAACAATTTTCTTTTATCAATTATGACGTTAATATTTGTTTCAAACTCAATATTCACATTTTCATTCATTCGAAAATAAATTCCAATTTTGTTCAAAACCGTGTTATTAGTCAAATAAAACTTATTTTATTTTAAATCAAAACATTGACCAATCGGTTTTAATTTAATTTTCTATCCTAAGTCAAAGTTATTTGGGTATCTATCATTTCAACCTGATTCCATTTCAATTCAAACTCAAAGCATACAAAGGGAACTTGCAGTGTGATAACTGGGATGGTGTCAAAGTAAATAAACAAGCAATAGCATCCATACAAACAATATAACAAAGTATTTAAATAATCCCGAAATAATTGTATCAATTTACATTTGTTATTTATGTAAATTAACATAATTATTTCTAGAATCCACACTAACATTTTATGTAGATTAAAGATTACAACATTACAGTTTTCACTTTGTCATTCAATTACAATTTCAATTTAAATACTACGACCATTAAACAAATCTACGTTCACAGGTTCAAAGGTTCCTTATCAAATTCTACGTCAAATATAAAATAAGGGATCAAGTTCGACTAACCTAATTTAACATATGAAAGGGGTCAGGTTTACAAATCAAATTCGACAAATATAATCCGTTTTAATTTATTAACTATCCTATGTCAAATTACTTGCAATTTAATATCACTTAGCACAAATAGCATCCAAATCATATCACATAGCAATCAACTAGTATAAGAATTATGTCGTGAAAATTTATTTCATCTTTCGTGCATAAAGGAAATGACCCAAAGCAAGAAGAAGCACGAAAAGAAGACGGTACGCACGAACAACGAACACTGTAATATAGACAAAAGAAAACGATATTAATACAACGAACGTTCGTATAAAATTTATAAATTTATATCAATGCGTTACCGATGACGGAGAAAAAGAGCGAAAGCTGAAGATCGATGCTGCTGCGGAAGAACTCAGGCAGTTGCTGCGACAACAAGCAAAGAAAACTGGTTACTAACTTTGGTAACCAAATAGATATTGGTGTAAAATATCGAAAGCTATTTGCAAATTTACTGTTTCAAAATTTTTTTTATAACGAAACAACCCGTGATTCAACCCACTGTTTGCATGCGTGTACATGACTTGTACACCAACATACAGTCAACCCCCCCAGCTCACGAAACTTCCAAACACACTGCTTTTTTTTCTCTCTCTTTTTTTTTTTCATGTACTATTTTTCATTTCAAACAGAGGCCGAGACTAAAATCTTGCAGCAACCCTTTACTGCATGAACACTATCCCCTGAACACATGCAATGTTTGTTTCCACCTCCTCCCAACTCACGCATGCCTCACCCATGCATGCATATAACTCACGCATGCATCATATCTTTTTTTTTATTAGCCGTGACTAGAAATTTATGAATACAACTTACGCATGCAACATATTATTTACTCTCACGCATGCAACGGAAGAGGCATGCATATTACTCACTTACCCACTTTCTTTCTTTTCTGTAAGACACATAACTTTTTTTTTCAATTTATAAAACACAACTCATGCACACACACACATCTACACGCACACAGCACACAATTTCTCATCTTTCCCCTCAAAAGCATGCTGCACAGTTTCTCCACCCTTTAAATTTTTTTTTATATGTGTGGACGCAACCCTGTTTGTCACGGCGAGGAAGTGGGGTGCAGCAAAGTTTGGGCGTGGTGCATACGGTATTGGATGGTAGTCGGGGTGGCGCTCAGGCGGAGGGAAGATGAGACAGTGGATGAGGTACTGGGGCTTGCGGTGGGAAAGGAGTTCAGGCGTGTACGGTTGGCAGTGGTCGGAGGTCAGTGGCCCAGGGCGGACTGCGTAGGTGGAAGGATGTGGTGCGTTCGCTGGTTGATTCATTGCTGCCTTGGTTCATTTTGTTTTTTTTTTAGTGAGAAAGAAAATGAGAAGAAGAAAGGAAAGGAAGAGGAGTGTATACCTGGGTTCGAATTTAGAATGACACGGTAGAATAAAAGAGAAATGCATTTAGATGTCTGCCTTTTATTTCCATTTACCAGTAATAAATGGTTGTTGAACTCCGAAACGTCATATACTATTTCCAAGTTACCCTTTTAAGCTTCCAACTACCGTAGTAAATGCATCAGTTCAGCTGAGATTTATTTGTCTTTTCAAATTTCTTTTGTAATGGAATAAAGAATTTAGGCTGACAATTTATTTAAACGGTCCGTACGGAACCGTTAATTTAACGCGACTATTTTTCGACGAATTCCGATTGACGCAAATAAATATACCGTTTTGATCAGCGCGGCGACGCGATCACAACGATATAAAAATATTGGTGATTGGACATTGTTTGCGAAATTTATTTCTAAATAACCGTTTGCTCGAACGAACAATTTAACTATCAATTAACAGCGAAATTTGACGAAACTGAATGCGCCGTCAGGCTTAGAATATTTTTCTTATGCAGAATTGTGAAAAATATTTGGGTTCGGACGATAGAAAATTTACACTTACGATTTAAACCAATAGGTGAATGAAACGAACGAAATCAACTTCAATATTTTCCGACGAAACTTGGCGTACCCCTATGTCTATCTAGACATATCCCAAATATGAAGTTTGGATAGCAACGGAAGTCGTTTGTGAAAATTTTAATTTTTACATTAAACACTGATAAAAAAAAGTCGGGTCGGATATTCAGGGTCGTTACACAGCCGGTCAATTTTAACCAAAATTTTTATAATCTCTAAATCTATTTGATCCAACTCCATATCGTAGTATTCGTCGATACGATCGCAATGCAACTTGTCACGTTCAATTTGGACCGCGTATGAAAAGTTATGAATCAATTAACGTTGGAATTCTTTAAATTATAGTTAACATAACTAATTAAGTTTTAAAAAAAAATTAAATCGCCTTAATTACTTCCCTTCCTCTCGTTCACGCTTCACGCTCCAAAAAATAAAACACGTCATCAAACCTTCGCCGTGCCTCCATCCCTTCACTGCAGACCATGCGACCACCACCACTTGTCGCCCCAACCAAGAGCAACACCACGCCACCATTGCCGACCTCCCTAACGCCTCCAATCATTTGAAAATAACCCATAACCACACCACCTTCTTTGCCAAATTCAGGCCAACTCCGTCCACCATAGCCCAATCGAACCATCTTTCTCCTTCCCCTTGCTCAGACGCGTAATTCCTCAGTTTATGTCAAGGCCTATTACGGCCTCTAGTGGCTCGGATCAATATGGGTCGTTGGATTTGGTTGTCGAAGGTTTTCAAAAAAAGAACAAACAATATTTTTTTGGTTTTTGAACGCGACTTATAGGAGAAAGGTATGGTGAAAATGTGGGCAAAGGTATGGACTAGAGCATAGAAGTATGGCCTAAAGTATGGTTTGTATTTGTTTATGTGTGTATTTTTTAAATAGAAAATGCCAGCTTTAAACGTCCGAAAATCTCGAACTCCAAACAAGGCATGCCACACGGCGTTCCATATGTAATACCCCTATTTCGAACATAATGGAACTAATCTCGAGACCTAATTCGATCATATACAGAAGATAGCTTTTCAAACCCAATTATATAGTTTAAATTCTTTTAATTAATTTCTATGTGTTTCGAGCTCGTACGACCAAACAATACGCCCAATCATCATAAAAGTCGATAGCATTCCATAATTCACTATTATTGAAACAACGGAACCGGTTTTGTCCAATTCTGAGATAGTACTCCAGAAGGTTATTTTTACATGTTAGTTAAAACGAATTATTATAAAAAAAACAATTAATCACTTTTAATTCTAAATTAAAAGTTTACTATCTCCATTCTTATTTAAATAGAATTTAAATCAACTTTCGTAGTCATTTTTATTCACATCAACTATAGGGTTTAATTATTTAAACAATTCCAAATATTAAATTTAACAATTTAATCATCAAATAAATCGCTATACTTGACATTTAAGTTATTTAACTTATAAAATTAACTTTTAATGTTTATAATCAATTAAATATTCCAAATTCATATGAATAAATTTCTAGGTCATTACGTTCTTCCTCTTTAAAAGAATTTCGGCCCCTAAGATTTCCAAGGTAAAGTAAATACTTCAAACCCATTAACATTTCAAAACCAATTAGCTGAAATAGATTATAAAACTTCAAAGTCTTTTAGATTCATCCATTTATACCAAATAATTTCCATCCATTCATTTATTCAAAGTTGTAGCTCAAAATCAAATTTTTACTTACTAAAAATTTCCTTTTCAAAATTCTCAAAAAATTTCTAACGCCCTAAATTTCTCCCTTGCACGACTCGATCAGAAAATTTTAAAATATAAATACACTCACAAATATACATCTCATCTTCAAAGATGAGGCATCCCGTAGGGAAAAATATAAAAATATGATATGTAATCCGAGATGTGTACCTTATATTAGTATTAGCAAGCATATAAAACCCATAAAATGCGAAAGCAAGTTCCAAATGAAAAGCTTGTGCCATCCGCACCTACTAATCATTCAACAACTAATGAGAACATCAATATAAAAAGTAACATCACTATATAATATAGAATATACAATAACTATATACAAATGTAACAAATGTAATAAGAGAAACCATCAAATAAATAATATTCATTCAATCAATTCATAGCCATATCAATTTGCATTTTCCAATGTCAACGTTATATTTATGCACTTTAATTTCTTGTTAACATTAAATTGATTCGTTTTCAATTTATTTACATGCAACTTATTTACATTCAATTATTAACATTTACTTTACTTACATTCAATTTAAATTCAATTTATTTCTAACAACATTTCATTGCATTCAAAACTCATTTATGGACCATCTCATAAAATCATTACATTTTAATTTTTCCTATGTTAAGTCTTATTTCATCATCAATTAGTATATTTTTTCAATACCTATATTCTTTATGAACCATTTATTAAGTTTATTACAAACATTAATACAACGCACTAATGTTTATTATCACTCCACAACTTAAGTTCATATTCAATTCTATCGAACCACATTCCAAAACGTATTCAATCCATTTTATAATCGAATTCTTATACATTTCATTATTTCACTTCATTAATTCACTTAATTCATTTAAAATCCAATTCAATTTCATTTAACCTTTCTTAAGTTAATCTTTATTTCGTTTTATTCACTTTATTAACTCAATTTATTTAATTTTACTTAAGTTAAATTTTTATTTCATATCTCGATTCTAAAGATATTTTTTCTAATATGTACCATTTTCAAATTATAAGTTTAAAAAATTGTTTTTATATATTTATCAAATCATACTTCGAACTTCAAAATAAAAACTTGTTTTACCAAAACACAACTTCATTGGTAGTAATCCATCATTTAGAAACTAGAAAATAAACACCAATGATGCTGCAGTCATCACAAGAAATTTTCCAATGACCGAAGTGAATTTAGGGCTTTATTTGTCTTTTAAATCATTTTAAAATATTTCCAGTTAAAACATTTTCCAAAATTACACTATATTTATTCATCCAAAACCTTCAAAAACAATTTTCAAATCAATGGAATTTAAATTCTCAAATTTTTTTTAAATCCATTTTTATTTACAAATCATATTTGTAAATATACTTATACAATTTCATTTCCTTTCCATTTATAAATAACATTTATAATTCATATTTGTATAATCTCGCTTTTTATGTAATATCATTTCACAAATGTTGATTATTTTAGTCATAATCAATACTCTATAATTCATACTTAAAATTTACTTTCTTATATAACTCATTTTACAAATGTTTATCTTTGTTTAAATTATAACAATTACAACTATTATTAGATAACAAATAAAAAATGATAATAATAAAATATTATCATCCACTAACAGCCAACACACCATACATGTAACATCCCGTCTTTTCACACACTTTAAATCGATACGTGCCAATTCAAACCATATAAAAGGGCGGATTGTTATGGCGTGAATAAGAAAAACAGAGAAGAAAAAAAAAACAGAATCTCACAACGGAAGGATAAAATATAATAATCAAATATACAGTTCATGAAACTGTTTTTCAAAATATTTAATTATACTTACAATATATATCAGAGTTATACATACCATAGAATATCAATAGTGCAGCGGAATACAATTGTGTAGTGGAATAATATATAGGTAATAGCAATAAATCTTCATCTTCGTCTTCGTACTCCAGGGCTAAAGTCTTCGAATCCTGAAATACTCAAGCCGACCCAAGCGAATTGAAAACAAAACACTCGAGTCAGAACTAAAAGATCTTATTTGAGTTAAATCAACAGAAATAAATATGAGTGCAGTAACTTAAGAGATGCTCGAGATTCACATCTCCTAAGGATCCGTTAAACTATTTACTATGTAGTAATATTTCGCTATTATAATAATGTCTAATAATAAAATAAACTTACTTTTTTCTTAGCATTAAGGGGTTAACCATATAGCCCTTAACACATAATAGTCCCAATAGTCCATCCAATATCATGGTCCCTCCTGATCGGAAAGCCACCAGAGGATACCACACGGGCTACGGGAGAAAACCAAACTCATACAAGGCGCGATAGGGTAGTTAACACGGCACAACTAGGCAATGCCAGGGTCGATATACCAATTACGCATCCGGGCTGGTGGTAGCGCGTAGCCGCAGCTACCGCCCACCTCAAGCCACACACCCAAAAAGAAAATCAAAAGTGGTCACCGAATCAATCCAAAAGTCAAAGTATAAAATCGAAGAGATGTGTCCGATCAAGCACCTCAAGTGGCCCGAGAATCGCTCCTGTTTTAGCCACCTTATGCCAACTCATGGGAGTCGGGTCCACATATTTAACTCAAAGGAAACGCCTCCACCATCTACTTCATTCTGGCATCTCCACCGCGGACATGGTTGTTAAAGTGGTTTTCGGGGTTAGCAGAGAGTATGACAACTTCCGATCGCGGTCTCTTTAACAACCAAACGTTATTATAACACCGCGGTCTTTTCAAAATAGTTTATACTTTAAAACCAGAATAAAATATCCATTTCAAAACCATATAAATACAATATCATGTCTATGTTAAAACTTAAATCAATATGATATCATTTTTATTTCAAATATATCTTTTTCAAAAATCATAGTACTTTCAAAAATATATACCTTAAACCCATAGCTTCGAAACATAATTTTCAATACTTAAATGGTTTAAATATAAATTACTTTATATAAAATTAGCTTTTTAAATTTCTCAAATCAATTCCAAATACAGATTTGAATTCCCCAAATAAACCATTTAAATTTCCATATATTTCAAACTTTCAATGTCCTATTATAAAGTTTTGAAATATTTGCACAATAGATTCATAATCTTTTAAATAAACTCAAATTTCCAATAACAAAATATTTCCTTCAATTCAATTATACTAGAAACATTCATTTAATTCAATCTTGGAAAATCCAGTTATAAATATCATATCTTTTAAAATTTCAAGTTTAACACATTTACATCAACTTATGGAGTTAAATTCTTAAATACCTCTCAATTTCAAATAAATCTCCAATTTACCTTCAAAATTTAATTTAATTTAAATCTTCATAACTTTTATATTAAACTATGATTTAATCACTTAACCATATTTAAAAATCATTCCATTATTAAACTATTTGTTGTTTAGCAAATTCATACATAGTTAAAGACATGAATTTAACTATATATATAAAAGTAATATTTATATAATCTCAAAAATCAATATTCATTTAACCATATTATATAAATAATCAAGCTTTAATATTGGGTTTATTTTATATTTCAAAGCATATTTATATATAGCTAGAATCAAAATATAAATTTGACGTTTCTATCACATCAAAATCAATTTTTATATAACCCGTATATCCCTTTACAAAACTATAGAAATCATTTTCAAAATATCTTTATATAGATACCGCGGTGTCTGTATAAAATTTTCTATCCTATGGTCAAGTGATACGGATATTTATCATTTCAATCCGTAATTTAAAAATAAAAATTACGGTTAGATATCATTTCAAACCGCAATCCCGAATGAGATGAAAATGCATAATAACTTGGAGTTTATAACAATATAAAATACAGCATCCATTCATCCAATATCAACCATCAACCATTTATCGCAATCATCATCAAATTCAAACAATAGCATCAATATAGGACGGATAATAAACAATAGGTATTAAATAGCATTTTATATTCAATAATAAATTAAATAACTGTTTAACTGGCAGTTTATATGCAATGAATAATTAATTAACAATTTAATTGGCAGTTTAAATGCAATGAATAAATTAAATAGAAATTTAATTTAATTAAATGAAATTAACTGTGGTGATGATTAAAAATATACCAAACAACCATAAATAAATTTTAAATCACATCATATATCAATTTACAAACATAAGAAATTTTAGAAGTTGTGAGTGGGTTAAAATACTCACCTTTTGAATTTAAATCGAATTTAAATCTGATTTAAACCCAAAAATTGAACAGTCTCCAAATCCATCCAAACCAGCACCAAAATGTTTGGAATCCCAATATGAACCTAGCAGAGAAAACCGCGCGTAAATTGGACCTCGTATGCGAGAGTTATACGCGTTAGAACCTTTAAAATTTTAATTTATTTTAAATAACAGAAAAACAACACACCTAAGAAAAATTGCCACATAGGCGTTCTTCCTCATGCACCTAAGCCTTCTCCCTGAAGCCGTTCGAAACCCTAAAACACGCGCTTAGTGTCAACTCGTTACAGCCGCCACCTCGTGGAGTATCACCGCGCCGCCGTAGCTCTTGCGACCCCCCCAGAACATCGTGTTGATCGCCTCTCCATCACTAGCCAACCAACGGAGGCCGCGCACACACTAATGAACCCAGCCGCCGCCTAAATTTACAAACCCTAATCGAATTTATTGGCACGATCTAGCCTTAGTTTGACGAACGACCACCATAGATGAACTTCATTCGTCGCTCTCCACACGCCGGTAACCTCGATTCATCGATCAGGCGAAGATCATCAACCACCATCTAACGGTCGAGAATAAACTAGGGTTTTCTTGAAAAATTTTGATTCGATTTTGAAAACGAATTGTAGATTTAGGTTGCGCTCATCGAGAGCTACAAATCCATATATAATCTGCTATGATTTGATGAGACTGAAATTTTTAGTTTTGGATCTGAATTTTAATTGGATCTAGAATGTGAATTTGTTTGTCTGCCATTGAGGAGTATAGAATAGCTGAATTGTGTACAGACAAATGAGAATTAAGGAGGCTAGGGTTTATAGCAGGATATTTATAGGCAAAAATCGAAATTAGAATGGGTGGGCTCAATTGATATACGCGTTAACGCCAAAGCGGCCCAAAAAGCCCGTTCTGACTCGGAAAGAAATAGGGTAAACCCATATATCAAAATAGGTGTTTAAAAATATTTTAAACGCGATGGAAAAAATTTCACATCCAAATTCCATCGTATGATGAAGTTATGGTCAAATCAATATTTTTCAAATTGATTCAATTGATTTTAGTTTCATAAATTTAAAGGCATTTCGAGTCCGTATGATCAAACGACAAGCCCGATCACTACGAAACTTGAAATCCTACAGTAATTCACCGTTACGGCTCTGATGAAACTAGTTTCGTCGAAATCCGAGTCAGTGGCCAAAATGGCTATTTTTATATTAATTAAATAAATTTAAATAACTTAATTAAATCAAATTCCCATTTAAATTCTGAAATTGACAATCTTTATCACCTTATAATTCTTAATCAATAAAAAAAATTTAAACAACTTTAGATGTCAATTTAAAGTTGATTAATCTATCAATTGCAGTGTCAAATCTTCAGTTTCATTATATTCAAAATTATAAACTAAATTTCCAAAAATTCTATTAAATTAAATAAATCAACGATTATTCCATCCATAATTTCAAACAGATGGGTTTAATATTGGATTCAAAATCTATTATTTTAATATTCTTAGATTTCATTTAAATCTCTATTATCGTAATATTTAGATGTTTAATTTCTTTATTTTCAATTTAATAAATCCATTTATTTATAATTACTTACAATAATTACTATCCTTACTTCTGTAACGACCGTAATTTTTGAATTACTATCGTACTAAATAATTTAAATAAAAATTTTGAATATAAAAATAGTGCAAATAATTTATAAAGTCGGTTGTCAAGTTTCTTGTTGCATTGAATATAACTAAGTGATGTTATATTCTTAATTGGCCTTCACGTGTAACACAAAGTCCACATTAAAACAGGGTATGCCTTGCTGTCATTAAATTCAAGAAGTGAAAACATTGTCTATGCTGTCACATGCAGTTTGAAAGCAATGGTTGGCACATGGCTTTGCTATCACTTTCATAAATATTCCACGCTATATTACCTTAGGACATGCATTGCTTGAATTAGATCAATATAAAACTAGTGTATAATATGCACCGTGTGAGCAAGCATGCACATGGTATAGAGAATCAATGAAATATGAAATTTAAAGGTATATACGTAACATTGTTGTTAAAACATACTCATAATCAGTAGTAAATGCATATGCTTAACTATCATAAAGATAAATACACATCTTATTTCATCCTTTTTTTATCTGTTCTTGAATTTACATGGATGTTGTTGTCTTATAATATGTTTCGCTATTGGAAGTGCAACATAACCAAAAATCCTAAACTTTTAAAAAAAACAACGAAGCTCAGTTAGAACTGTAGTCCATTTATTTTATTCAGAAGCTTTCTTCAATTGGGTATGAGAAGTAATTTGGGGAATAAGTACCCACTTTGTCCCTGGGTCACCTTTGCTTGTAATGAGTCTGCTGATGGAAACATGATTCTAAGTAAACAAAGGCACATATTTTACATTTATGTATTCTGAGCATGCTATATTTTGGAACATATTAACACCTTGCTGTCACCACTAAAAGTTTTTAAAACCAAACTTTTGAACACTTTTACAGCACATTTTGCTAGCTATATGGCCATCATCATTTATTTGTAGGCCGTGTCTTTTATTGCAATTGAGCTCGTTGCATCTTTAATGCATTTGTACCTTGGTTGCCATCACATTTCATAAATTGACTTGTATACTTTTGGGAAGAAAAAAAAAGTTTTACCTGTATCGTTCAATTGTTTTAAAAACCTTCAGTAGCTCAACAAAACACGTTAATGGCAGCTTCGAAATTCGCTCCTTATCAGATCTTGGTTGCTAAATTATTCTGTAACAAATTTGAGGTGAGTGAAATACTTACATTTCTAATTTAAAGACAACGCTGCTTGTTTTTGATGTGTTGTTTTATTTTTAGGTTGAAACTTGTCACCTTCTTCTGCATTGCTTATGTACATGCATCATTTGTTTTTGCTTCATTCTCGCGTGCATGAAGAATATGTCCGGGTTGCAAACTAATGCTACTGATTATCGTTGCTTATTTCCAAATTCTTCACTTCTCTTTTCATCACTTTTTAATTCAAAACATATCTGTACTAGCGTACCCAAGTTTATAGCCGCGAAGCACTTTTTAATTTGGATGTTACTGTGTTCCTTTCTCCTCATCGAATATTAAGTGTATGAATGGTATATTCACTAAAATGTGGCTGAGTCAATTATTTCATCAACCTTATATTTGCTTAAAAAGCGTGTGATACCTGGCCTTGCATTTATTGGTGCGTGCGTAAATATTGGGAAGCCAGGTCATTTTGGTTCTTTTTCCCAAAGGTCTCTTTAATTTTCATTTTCATGCGTCGAAGGTGAAGTATAATCTTTATGTATAGAGAGTAATTTGCAAAAGTGCGTGAGTATTATTATTGTATTTTACAAACAAAAGTGTGCAACACGAGTGTAAATATTTTAAGCATATCAGTGTGTGCTATAATGTATGGTCCATATGTTTGCAGTGTAGTTGTAATATTGCAGTCATGTTGCAGGTCATCCCATGTATTAAAACTTCATTGCGCACGTTAGCTATATGGCTCGTGCATGCATGATTCAATGCAAGTGTGTCACATAAAAGCCCAGAAAATATTGTGTGCGTGTAGTATATTGTGTTGTGTAAAAAAAAAGAAAAAAGACAAAAAAAAAACGGTTCAGGTAAGTAAAACAAATCTGCATGAACGAGTATATATATTGCGTGTACCATAGTAAACAAAATCCAACTCAAATACACATTTGTGACGTGTCATCATGTGGAGGAGTTTGCATTTATTTAGTCCATGCGTGCATAGTGTTATGTAGTCCAGAAGTATGCATTCGTTTAGTTCTAGCATGCATAGTGTTATGTAGTCCAGACCAAAAATTTTGTGAAGTTCCATTTTTACTAAAACATGAGTAGCGCAAAAATCTTAGTACATTTCAGAATTATATTTTGTTATGAGTTACATGCGAATGTATATAGTGCCAGGCAGTGAAAAATTTAATGAATATATTGTAGTGCAGTCCACTGTTAATTTACGTTGAACCGGTGTTACGTTTTAAAATGTATTTTGTTGCCGTTATTTTTATAACGAAATTTTTACACTGGTATTATATTTTTGAAGTGTGTTATTTGATGACATTTTGACGAATAAAAATTATTGTTGTTTCGACTTCAGTAACTGTCAATTTTAAAGTGAATTTTCAAGCGGTTATCCCGCAACACTGATTTTGATATCCTTTTTTACGGTGTTTTGTGAAGCGCAATTTCCTCGTCGAAATTGCTATAGTTGTTGCTGTCTTAATCACGTGTTTTAAATATCATTTTAAAATAAAATGGTTTTCAAAAATTTTACAGTTTGCGCTTTCAAAAGAATGAGGAAGCGATTTCAACGCTTCAGCAAAATTGAGGACTTTGAACCCTTACTTTTACCGAGTCGCTAAATTTTAGACTTGTCCGTTTGAGAACGTAAAATGTTATTTATATAAAATACACAATTTTGCACTTTCAAGGAAACGATGAAGAGATTTAAACGATTTTGCAAAAGTGCGGAGTGTGGAACCATACTTTTACTATTTCTGTTAATTCCAGACTCGTTAATTGAAATATCTGTTGTTTGATGATTTAGATGATTTTGTGGGCTTTCGAGCCATTCTGCTGGACCTTCGGGTCATTTGTTGGACCTTCGGGTCATATGTTGGACCTTCGAGTCAATACCAGTATTAGACCTTCAGGTTATTTGTTGGACCTTCGGGTCATTTGTTGGGTGCCAAAAATATAGTACTTGGTAGGCTTCGGCCATATGAGATACAAGTGCGGCGTAGGTAAAACTCGCCATCTGGTGGGATCGATCCATCTTTTATGTTGATTTTCTAGTTATCTTATTTTGATTTCTAGATTTTGTAAATGCTGATTTTCTAATTATCATAATTGATTTCTAGATTTTTGTGTATTGCTGCTTTAAATTCAATTATGAATTTGGAAGTTGATTTCGGCGAAGTTTAAATGAGATTTCTTCATGTAAACTATGTTGATAATTTTGTGTATAGTCTCATTCGAGATTATAATTTTGTGCATAATCTCATCCGAGATTATAATTTTGTGCATTGTTGTTTTGACTTCAATTGTGAATTTAAAAGTGATTTTGATGGAGTTTAATGAGTTGAATTTGATGGAGTTTGATGTGATTTCTTCATTTTAAACTATGTTGATTTCTTATGTTGAATAGTCTCATTCGAGACTATTATTATTATTTTACTTAATGTTGTTTATGATGCATTCACTTCTAAGAATAAATTAGACTGATCTGTTTATTATTTTCTTTTAAATAATACTCGGGTCAGATCGAGTTATTTCAGGATAGTCGTAATCTCTGATTCAGTTGCAGCTTCAGCTTTTGGATTTCACTCCATTTTTGATCTAGACTTCGAGGTGTTACTTTTGGTTTTGACTCTCATCTCGTGTATGTTGATGTATATGTATATGTATATGTATATGTACAATGGTTCATGTGAACCATCGATTGTTGTAGCATGTATCAATACTTGTCTTCGCTATATATCTGATATTTCTATTCTGATGTGACTTTACATATCTATATTGTTGTTATTATGAGTTGTTATGGATTTTCTTTAGCCACCGTAGTTTCGTTTTAGATTTGGATTGAACTTATATCTTTGAGAGTAATTTACACAACTCCTATTGTTAGCACCAAAATTGGTCACTAACACCCTTAGAAAGATTGTGTAGAGAGATTAATTAAGAAAGTAAATTAAAACAGAGAACAGAATGTAAATCTAAATGCAGAAAGTAAGCACACTAAATTTATAGTAGTTCGGCGTTGTAGCCTACGTCTACTTTGAAGTTGATCTTTATTCCTTTCCTTGATACTTGATTACAGATACAATCCGCTTCTAAGCACTAGAATACAATTGCAAGATACAAAGAAATAAGTCTGGAATGAGTCTTGAAAATGGCAGAGTCTCCCTAGTGTTCTCTAAAATCTCACCCCTTTTTCTGTGTCCCCACCCCTCTATTTATAGACGAAGGTGGGTTGGACTTCCCTGGTAGGCCTGGTAGCTGAATATCCTGGCCCAAATGGAGTGGTTTCTGTGTGCCGAACCAGAGTGGCCGAATGATCAAATGCCGAACGTGCCCCTCTTTGCAGAACGAAGTGAAGCTGGACACTATGAATGTTGTACAGTCCCCTTATGCCGAACAATCTCCTTTGGCCGAACGAGATGAGGCCGGACACATCGAATGCCGTAGGGAGCACTTGTGCCGAACAATACTAGAAGACGAATCAGTGTCTCGGCCGAACGATGGTTAGGCCGAACGAGATGAGGCTGAATGCTCTGAGTGCCGGACACATCCTAATGCCGAACATGGTGCGGATGCCGAACGATACGGAGTGTCAGATGACCCTACCATGCCGAACGCCCAGCGATATCGGTCGTCACTTGTAGGCTAAACGTTCATGGATGCCGAACGTTTCTTGATGCCGGATGCTCCTAGATGCCGAGCACTGTCCCATGTCGAACAGTCTCAACATGCCAAACGTTCATTGATGTCGAACGTTCCATAGACGCCGAATGAGCTTGGACATCGAGTGCTTCTTGGATGCCGATCGTAACATGATGCCGAATGATAATTTAACTGATCGATGGGGAGGCCGAGTACTAAGTTGTCTGGTCAATTCCCCTGGAAACACTTGCCCCCAAATGTGTATTACGTGACCGAACGTGATACGCTTTGAATTACGTATCCTCCATGCTCCGCTTCGAACCTTGGTTAAATCTTCTTGGAGGTGCCTTCTTGAGAATATCAGTGATGAAGGTGTGTTCCGAACGTGGTGTAAATACCGAACGATGCATTCGAAGCCGAACACTCCCCCTGTGCCGAGCGTCTTTGTGTGTCGAAGCCGAACGTTGCAGCTTTGACCGGTTCCATCGGCCATAGCCTCTTCGAATTCTTCTTCTTCCCTATAAAGATCGGCGCCTCCCTCCTTCTTCTCTTTTCACATTTTTACCACGCTGCTTTGTACTTGCTGACCATTCCAGTCAACAACCTTCAACGATTCATCAATCCCTTCCAAACTTCGATCTACTAATTAGTTATTGTCTCTTCTATCTAATTCCTCTCCATGATTAAACAAAAATTAGAGCCGTGGTCGAAAAGGTTCGAGGATTCAAACTTTGGTCTTTAGGGCTGAATGTTGGGAGGTAAGGAGAAATGATTAGAGACGATCTTGGTAGGAATCTATTGGGAGATGTGTGGTGGTTTGGCATAGTTCCCTCGTGTCGATCGAGATTGAAGGAAGAAAGACTGGTGGAGGAGCATGAGATAGTTGGGATGCTGAACGGCATGGCCTGGCATGACTTGCCGAACAATCGGCCCTCGTTGTTCGGTGTCGATGGTGGAAGAGAGGAAAGGATTAAGGGTGGAGTGTCGAGCATTGGAGCTCGGCATAATTCTAGTTCGGTGTGACTCACCACATGTCGAACGGTGGGATGAAAGGTTTGGGAGGAAGCATGAGTTAGCGGGGAGGATGCTGAGTGTTGTCTCAGCCGAATGGAATTTTGGCCGATCGACACTTTGCCGAGCGCTAACTAATTCGAACGGTAGTTAGGCCGAACGAGAGCTTGACCGAACAATCATAGATGCCGAACCATGTTAAGGCCGAACAACATAAATGTCGAACCATATAAGGCCGAACAAACAATTGTCTTGCCTAATCATATAACATAACAAGGACAGAAACTCCATCATACTAGCATATCGAACCGGATCGAACTGATAACTTCCTAGTTTCAGTAGACATAAACTTGAACTCAAGTCGACATAACCGGATAACTTCTTCAAACGTTTTCTGAATTCGAAACCGTAATCATCGTAAGACAGGCTTTTGGAGACGGTCAGCGATGACGGTCTTCGAAGTCGACGATTCGAGGTTCAATTTTACATTACTAATTCCGCGACTTTCAATTTTTCAGTGCCTATAGACGATTGACCGCACTAGTTCACACACCACGTGGGGGGAATACTCGTGTTGATAATTCTAACGTTGAACATTTTTCAAGTATAGTTATCACGGATGCTTTCGTCAAACTCAATATTTATCGAAGATGTCTAAGAGATCTAGCTCCGCCAAGCTTTCTGACAGACCCAGGCCGTCTTCTAAACAAGGGGTTGCAGATTCTTCTTACCCATCGACTTCCCCACTCATGATTTAGCTCCTGATGCCCTGGAGACATCGATATTTTTGGATAATCCGATCGATTCACAGGCTTCGAAGATTAACAAAGTGGCACTCCGACAAATATGCTCTATCCACGGAATCCACTTCGCTGACGTGTTGGTTCCGTCGGGGCATGATCGTCCACACCTGCCCCGAGTAGGATATACCGCCTGTAATAAGTTTATGTGCTGGGTGGGCAGCGTGCCTCCATTCAATTTATTTCTTCAGGACGTGTTGCAATACATGGACATCGCCCCTTCGCAGCTGCACCCAAATGGCCATACATTCATTTATGGCACATACCTCCTCTTCATGACCGTCTTTTCTAGGCCTCCAACTCCCGACGACATCAGATATATTCGTATGATCAAGAAATTGAGGGATAGCCCCTCTTTTGTGTTCCTCGAGCCGCACCACAAATGCCAAATTTTAACCGGGGCGTGGAGCAAATTTGCCCTGTACAAACAGGAATGGTTCTATGTGCGTTGCCCCCTGGTTTCGCGAGGAAATGGGTTGAAGGAAGTAAGTCTTTTTCTTGGAACGATGTTCATGTTTTGATCGAGGTTATGCCTTTTCTAACTCTTGTTTCGTCTTTTCAGGTAACAATCCACGCCCTGACGGTCGCGGTTATTCTGAGGCCGTTGAAGCTATTAGAGCTCTTCCTGCCGAAGAACGAGACATCCGAACTCTCATTTCGAACGAGTCACTGTCAAGGTTCGGACTGTTAGCAGAAGGTCGTCGGGTAATCTTCCTGAGGGCGTCTCCATTACCAAGCCCGCATCCGGTAAAGGGAAAAAATTACCCCACGCCATACCCCCGATGCACAGGAAGAGGGGGAAATTAAAGAGAGCGAAGCTCCTGAAACACAAGGTGAGAATGTGAGTCTTACTCAGTATCCGTCGGTGGAAGTGCATGATATTGAAATGTCATCTTCCCCTTCGAAGGGGAAAAAGAATTGACGTATAAGATCAGAAAGGAGAAGGTCGGTGGAACTTCAAAAGTTACGTTATTCCCACGGAGAAAGAGGCTTCTTCGCAGCACGTAGAGAGTTTTTTAAAGGGCTTATCAAACCTCTCCATTCCGGATGATCTGCTCAATTACAACTTTGACGATCCGGACGCATTCAAGTTTCATTCGCCCATCAGAGGCGATGTAGGCGTTCTAGCCCGAAGTCGGGGGAAAGAACTCCCATTAGCAAAGTGACTAGTCCATCAGGGGGAAGCACTAGGATATACACAAACACTCGTACTTCAATTCGCACTTAGATTTTTGCCGTTATACTATTTTCCACTGATTCGCTGTTATTTGAATTCTGTACAGGTGGTATGGGGCATTCACATGGATTCGACCGCCTTCGTGGTTCGTCTGTTCTTCATCAACCTGGACGGGACTCGGGTTCCGGAAGACGTCGAGATAAGGATGGTGACAACGATAAAGACTATTATTGCCGGGACTCGTCATCTCGAAGGAAAACTTATTATCAGCCGAAATACCACTAGGTCACATCTTCTCACGCGGAGCAAAGTAAAGACAAGCGCGACCATAAGAGGTCGCAACCTGATGCTCCCCGAGACCAACACTCCAATTCTTCTTCCACTCGTTAGTCCCGAGATTCCCATAGGAGGGGCGAACTTTCAAAGTCGTCTCCTCCCGCTCCTGCAACAGATCCATTAGTGCCAGAGAGGCTGGCCGAGCTTAAAGATAAATTTCCAAAAATCTGCTTCGATGGCCTGAAGTTCCTCCCGCCGATTCACCCAATTCCCGAACATGCTAAATAGAGCGCCCTTGCCTGTACGAATGACGTCTATGTTCAACATGACGCGTTTGTTCATCTAGCCGAAAAACTTTCTGAAGTTTCCATGGAGCGCCAGCATGAAATCGATCGCCTGAAGCTTGAGGCTATCCACGACAAGGATATCATTAAAGCTCAGGACGAAGAAATTGCCACTTATAAGTATGAGCTTGAGGTCGCCTATCAGAGAGCCAAGGATACTGCTGAGGTCGTTACTCGTCTGGAATTAACTCATAAAAAAGAACTCGAAGAGACGGTTCAATGATGTGGTGCTTTGGCTTTAGAGAAAGACTCAGTTCAAAAGGAGAGGGACGCACTCAGCCTCCGAGTCAAAGAGCTTGAATAGCAGCTCTGCAGGGAAAGGGAAGAGAAAAAGACCGCTCAAGAAGAGTCACAATGGTACTGTGACAAAATCGTTGCTACACGACTCTTAAAAGAAAAACTTGAGGCCGAGCTTTCCTGAGTTGAGGCGATAAAGTGTGAAGCCCGAGAATAGGGCAAGAAGATAGCGTCCGTAGATATCGATTCGCGTCTTGAGGCGGCTAGAGAAGAGGGCAGGGAAGAGGTCAAGAGCATGTTTGACCCGCTAATTGCTGAATTCAACGCCCGCATTCTCATGCATCGAGACTTAACCTTTTTGGGCGAGGGCTACCTTGAATCTTTAGTCGAGGCATGTGAGGCTCTGGTTGAAATCAGAAAGGTCGAGCACGGCACCGAAGAGATTGATGAGGGGGCATTGATAAAAGAATACCTCAAGGGAAATGAGCCTTCGGACTTGTCGGCGGCCAAAGCTATCTATTGCAAAGGCTCCCCCTCAAAGAAAGGGAAAGAAATTATTACCGGTCCATCCGGAGTCGTGCCTCCAGTTTATGTGCCTACCCAGCTAGCTAGTCGGTCGATACTTGATCCGTTGAACAGCATATTGGCTATGACCCGGAAGCTCCAGGCCTGGGCGTTCATGTTTTGTCTCCTATACCGGAGGGTGAGACCCCCTTGGCGGCTAAAAACCAGCCGGAACCTGGTAGGCAATTGTTTTGCTTTAACATCCCAAGTGTTTTCCTGGAAGCTGTCGTATTATAATACTTTCTTTTCGTGATTTTGTGCAGGTCGTTCCGATCCTGAACCCACTCCGAGGAGCGATGTCACCAAGGAGGCGGAGAAGGAAACAACTGAGGGCCCTTACGCAGGCGAGGCTCCCGGTCCTAATGCCCAGTTGATCGGGGCGCTTGACGAAGGCAAGTCCGATTCCTCCTATGGGGTTACGAAGTAGAAATTACAGGCGCCTCTGAGCACACATCCGACTTGAGCATGAAGGAGAGGCTTGAGAAAGAGAAGGAAAAGACGACAAAGATCAAGGTCGAGCCTCAAACTGTGGATCCAGACGATCCCTTGACCAAAGCGTTGAAGATTGTTCTCCCTGGCAGGCCCAAGCCCACGTATGTTCCTCCTACTTCATCGGTTGTCACTCCCCCATCAAGAAAGGATACCAAGGGTAAACGCGGAGGAGAGGAGTCGTCTGAGAAGGCGACGGAGGTGAAGAAGTTGAGGAAGCACAAGAAGTAATCATCACTCTCGTTCGACGAAGGTTAGTTTAGATTATGCAAGCATTTTCGTTTTCCTAGTTTGTGTAAATAAACTTTTGATTTCGAGCTTCAAACGATTTGTAATGGAAACTTTTCTTTGATGAATAAAACATAGTTTTTCTGTCTTTCCATGGCTCTTGTCGTTCAATTTTCTTTGTGATTGTGATTCAAATCCAAACTGTGGTGAATATAATAGGCCTCTAGGTTCACTTTCATATAGCTTAGAAATTCTTCGAGAACTATCTGTTTTCTCTTCCGCGCCCAAAGCACTTAGAATATTTTCTAATACACACGCCGAAGGCTCGATGTCTTCAAGTCATTTATATCCAGTCCGACTTCAGCGGAGCTGGTCATCTAAATTGTTTATATTTGAGTACGCGCTCCGTAGACTTAGAGTACTTTAGTCCGCACTCCGGGGACTTGGAGATTTTAAATGGTTTATACTCGAGTTCGTGCTCCGGGGACTTAGAGTACTTTAGTCTGCACTCCAGGGACCTGGAGATTTTTAAGTCGTTTATACTCGAGTCCGCGCTCCGGGGACTTAGAGTACTCCAGTCTGTACTCCAGGGACCTGGAGATTTTTAGGTCGTTTATACTCGAGTCCACGCTCTGGGGACTTAGAGTACTCCAGTCTGCACTCCGGGGACATGGAGATTTTTAATCGTTTATACTCGAGTCCACGCTCCGATGACTTAGAGTACTCCAGTCCGCACTCCGAGGACATGGAGATTTTTAATTGTTTATACTCGAGTCTGCGCTCCGGGGACTTAGAGTACTCCTGTCCGCACTCCGGGGACTTGGTGATTTTTAATCATTTATACTCGAGTCCGTGCTCCGGGGACTTGGAGTACTCCAGTCCGCACTCTGGGGACTTGGAGATTTTGAGTGTCCGGTGCATGCTCGCATGTTAGCCGGGATAATCATAATTTTATTTTCCTGTCACAGGATCATCATTTGTAGAGACATTAGTAAGTCATGGAAAAGATGGCTCAAGCCTTTATTGATGAGAGCAAGCTAAATTGTCTTATTACATGCCAAGGTCTAGAAATAAAAGCGTACTGGAAATAAATGCAGCTAATACATGAGAGAAATGGACTAAGTATAATAATGCCGCAAGTGCTCGTTGTTCCATGCTCGGGGGAGCATCGTACCATCGACGGTCAATAGCTTGAAAGTTCCTTCTCCAAGCTTCCATTCGATGACGTACGGACCCCCCATGCGGGATTCATATGAGATGGGACTGGAAAAACCCATTTCAAAACAAGGTCTCCCACGCCAAAAATTCCCGGTCGGACCTTTTCGTTATAATATTTAGCGACTCTGTGTCTGTATGCGGCCGCTCTCAAATTGGCTTCCTCACGCTTTTCGTCAACGAAGTCCAACGATTCTAATAAGAGATTCTGGTTTGACTCGGGGTCACAATGAGTTACCCGATGTGATGGAACTTCAAGTTCCACGGGTATGACAGCCTCTGTGCCATATGCCAATGCGAAGGGAGTGTGGCAAGTCGCTGTTTTGTGTGTAGTTCTATAACTTGCCTCTAGCCTTATCCAAACGTTTCTTCAATATGGACTTGATTATTTTGTTTACGGCTTCTACCTGTCCATTTGCCTCTGGGTGAGCAATTGCTGTAAATTTCTTCTCAATGCCATATTTCTGGCAAAATTCTTTGAACTCCTTCCTCTCGAATTGAGTTCCATTGTCCGTGAAGATGGTCCTTGGAAGGCCAAAACGGTATATGATATTTCCTACGACGAAATTAATAACCTTCTTGGTGGTTATCGTTGCTAGAGGCTCTGCTTCTGCCCATTTGGTAAAGTAGTCGACTGCAACTATTGCATATTTCGCTCCACCTTTAGCTTAGGGTAAAGAGCCAACTAGGTCGATCCCCCACATCGCAAATGGCCAGGGACTAATCATTTGTGTGAGTTTCGTTGGCGGAGCTCTCAGGATTTTTGCATATATCTGGCATTTGTCACATTTTATCACATAGTCTGCAGCATCCCGATTGGCAGTTGGTCAATAGTATCCATAACGGAGGATTTTCTTTGCTAACGTTTGCCCTGCAGTGTGGTCACCGCACTCTCCCTCATGGACTTCCTTTAATACTCGTTTCGTCTCATCATGGGCCATGCAACGGAGTAAGGGGGTTGAGAATCCCCTCCGATACATTATCCCGTCATGTATTACATAACACGAAGCCTTACGAAGGACTTGGCATCTTTCATTCCTCTTTTCAGGTAAATCCCCTTGTAGCAAGTACTGTCTAATCGAGGTCAACCATGATTCCTTCTCAGGTTCGGTTTCTAACATGAGATCTATCTCCATCATCTCTATACTCGAAGCATGGAGGGTCTCAACAGGGAACAATCTCATTTGATGTGCATCGCCAGTGCTTGCGAATTTTGCCAACGAATCGGCTTTTCTATTTTGTTCGCGTGGGACATGCGAGATGTCGTAATATTCCAGATTCGCCCGCATCTCTTCAACACGAGCAAGGTATGGAGCCAGTCTCTGTCCCTTCGCTTGATAGTCTCCCTGCAACTGATATACTACCAGTTGTGAGTCACAGAAGATTCAGTTGACTTCACTCCCAGTTCGTTAACAAGTCTCAGGCCAGCAATCAATGCTTCATATTCGGCTTCGTTATTTGTCGCTCCAAACTCATGCTTCAAAGCTCAGCAAATTGGTCGATCTTCCGGAGTCACAAGGACTACGCCAGACCCCGAGCGACGGTCGTTGGATGCACCATCGGTGTACATCTTCCATCGAACGGAAGGTATGACACTGTGACTGCTCGGTCCATCTAGCACAGTGAATTCAACAATGAAGTCAGCTAGTGCTTGCCCTTGTATGGCCCTTCGCGGCAGATAGGTAATATCGAACTAAATTAACTCAATATTCCATTTTAGCATCCTTCCGGAAGTTTTCGGTCATTGGAGTACCTATCGCAAGGGTTGGTCAGTGCAGACACCGATTGGGTGAGCCTGAAAGTAGGGGCGAAGCTTGCGTGATGCAATCACCAAGCAATAGGCTAGTTTCTCAATCTTTGGATAATTTCTTTCCACCCCGTCAAGCGTTTACTGACATAGTAAACTGGCTTTTGAATCCGGTCTTCCTCGCGAACCAAGGCTGTACTGATAGCATGCTGGGATACCGCCAAGTATACATACAACATTTCATGGTCTATTGGCTTTGATAGTATAAGGAGACTTTCTAAGTGCCTTACCAGAGCCCGAAATGCTTCCTCACAGCCGGATGTCCATTCGAAGTTTCTCTTTCCTTTCTTTATAATGTCGAAGAAGGGAATACACTTGTCTGTAGCTCTGGATATGAATCGACTTAGCGCAGCCACTTTTCCATTCAGGCTTTGCACCTGCTTTATGGTTCTGGGTACTTGTATATCTCGGATAGCCTGGATCTTCCCCGGGTTAGCTTCAATTCTCCGTGCGTTCATAATGAAACCCAAGAACTTTCCTGAAGCTACGCTAAATGAACACTTCAGAGGATTGATCTTCATCCCATAGTGTCTGAGTACATCGAACATCTCCGCTAAGTCTCGGATGTGGTCGTTTGACTGCCGCGACTTCACAACCATGTCATCCACATAGACTTCCATTGTTTTACCAATCTGATCTTTGAACATTGATTCACTAGATGCTGATAAGTTGCTCCTACGTTCTTCAATCCAAAGGGCATTACTACATAGCAATACAGCCCGACGTTCGTGATGAAACTGGTGTGTTCTTGGTCGGGAACATGCATTGGGATTTGATTGTATCCATAGTATGCATCCATAAAGGACAGTAACTCATGTCCGGCTGTTGAATCGACTAATTGGTCGATTCTTGGTAACGGAAAGCTATCCTTCGGGCATGCTTTGTTTAAATCAGAGTAATCAACACAAGTTCTCCATTTCCCATTTGCTTTCTTTACTAACACCGGGTTAGATACCCATTCAGGGTAGAGGGCGTCGTGGACGAACCCGTTGGCATTGAGTTTGTCCACCTCCTCTTTGAGAGCTGCAGACCTCTTCGGGTCCATGCCTCTCCATTTGTGTTTCACAGGTACATGCTCCAGGTCTATGTTCAACATATAACTCGCAATTATAGGAGAAATCCCACGCATGTCAAAATGTGTTCAAGCGAAAACATCAAGATTTGCTCGGAGGAAGTTAGTGAGGTTCTCGGCCACCACGGGGTCGAGTTGTGATCCAATTTTAAGAACTCGTGATGGGTCGTTGCAGCTAAATGAGATGTCAACGGTTAGTTCAGCCGGTGCCGCATTCGTTTCCTTGGGTTCCCCATCATCATCTCTCAGATCTATGTCTCTATGGATCCGAGAATATCGTCCGAGCCAGGGCTCGGGCGCTAGTTGTCAATCATCAAAATTTTGGATGTGGAAAGAGCTGTCTGCAACCTTTCCTTTCTCCCTACGATGTGCCTCTCTGAGCTCAGCTACATAGCATGCACGGTCGGTTGCCTGATCACCGTGTAACACTCCAACCCCTTTGTCTGTTGGAAATTTTAACATCAAACACCAAGGGGCCAAAGCCGCCCTAAATTCCTCCAGGGCTGGACGACCTAGAAATACGTTGTATGGGGAATCAACATCCAATACTATGAATGGTAGGATTTGCACTCTCCTGCGTTAACCTTGTCCCAGTTCAACTGGTAACTCCACATATTCCATTGCATCAGTCGCTGCACCATTAAAGCCATGGATTCTGGCTTTGGATGGTTTCAAATCCTTGGTCTCCAGCTTCATTTGGTCGTCTGCCTTCCGGAAGATGATGTTAACGGAACTTCCACAATCAATTAAAATTCTCTTCATGAATGCCAGCCCAATGGTCGCAGATATGACCATTGGGTCGATGGTAGGGGCCTCTACCTTATCCGCATCTCTGCTCCTGAATACGATATCATCATTCATCGTGCGCTACTGCTTTGCAGGAGTCCCATCCTCCACATTCGAACATCACTCATACTCCGCATGTCTTAAAGAGTTAGCGTATCGCACCATCTCCTGGCAATTCTTATCTGCAGGATGAGGTCCACCAGCAATCGTGTTAATAACCAATGTACCCACAGTTCGAGTAGGTTGTTCTGGTTGGTGTGGGGCCAGCCTACGTGCAGGGTCCGATGTTTCTTGCCTCCCATCCTGTGGGTCTTTGACAAATTCCTGCAGCTTTTTCTGTCTAATTAGCTTTTCTATAGCATCATGGAGGTGTCTACACTCCTCTGTGTTGTGCCCATAAGACTCGTGAAAATGACAATACTTCCAGGTCCGCTTCTGTTCCCTCGTCGATTCCTTCAGGCGTGTCTTTCTATACTCGAAAGTGTTGCAAGTTGATAAATAGATGTTCTCAAGAGATGCGTTCAACGGGGTGTATTCATTGTAAGTTGGGATCCTCGATTTTCCATCTCCCTGTTTCCTTTTTCTTTCTGGGATTTCCACCTCTGGATCCTTTAGACTGCCCAGGCTTGTTCTGGACGTTAACTTGAGTTTTTCCAGAATTATTGCCGGTTTGCTTCACGACGATGTTGCTTTTCGCAGACTCCTGAACGGGCCCTGGTGCCTTGTCTTGTCTTGTCCACCGAGCTTCCACCCTCCTTACGAACTGATGAGCTTTCTAATAAAAATGTTCCAACGTAGTTGGGGGCTTTCCTGCCAACCAATCTCCTAATTCAGAATCTGGATCCACTCCACTCATTACTGCCATCAAAATCGCATGGTCGTTAGGATTGCTCACCTCGGTAGAAGCAACATGAAACCTTTGCAAGTATGCTTTTAATGACTCTCTCAGAGCTTGGATTACGCTTGATAAGGACATCACATCTTTTTGGCGAGTGGTGTGTATCCTGAATTGTTTTATGAATTTCACCGCCAATTTGTCAAAGCTGGATATAGATCGAGGTGGGAGTCGAGTGAACCACATGGTGGCAATTCCGGACAAAGTGATTAGGAAGCACCTACACTTGGTCGCGTCATTGGCTCTTACAGAATCCATCATCCATCCATACCTCATCACATATTGTCTAGGATCGGTCTTCCCTTCATAGGCTGGAATGGTGGGCATGCTGAACTTTCTTGGGTATTCAACCTGTAGAATGGTATCCGTGAAGGGAGTATGACTCTTAGACACTCCCCAGTCTTCATTAGTTAGACCTTAGTTCTCTTTTATCAACTGCCTGACCATAGCTATCAAATCCGAGGTTTGTATGGAAGATGGGAGGTTGGGTTCCGTTCCACGGGACCGTGCATGTTAATGTCCCGTCCGATTTGGGTCTTGGAGATTCGGGCGTCTGGTCTCTTCACGGATTTGATTTCTAGTAGATCGATCAGCGACACCCACATGTGCATCTTCATCCTTACGGCATCTACGCCTAGGAGGTTCATCAGCTGAAGTCGAACTATAATCTTCAGAGTAAGGGACAGGCTACCTCCAGCATTCTGATGCTGCTGCTGAGTAAGCTGAGTTATGAGGTTAGTGTTGGCTTGCATTTGCTCAGCAAGTTTCCTTCTACTTTCCTTAAGCTCTCTTACCAAATCATCGAACTCTGCTCGGGGAACAACTTCCTCTTGGTTTTGGTTGGAGGGCCCTGTGCCTCGAATTGCTTACTGATTGCTAGCTCCCAGTTGTTGCACACTAGCAGTTTCGTGGGCATCTGCATTTTGAGAGGCTGATCTGGTCCGTGGTCTTCCCATGGTAGAGTTGTTGGTTGCAACTCTGAGTAGAATCAACAGATGCCTTATGAATGATTATGGATCTCCTTCGGGGGATTCATGCAATCCAGTAGCTGCAAAGTAGATCCTAATAGCCTGAGAATTCAACTCTCAGTGAAAGAACCAAAATGTTAGCACCAAAATTGGTCGCTAACACCCTTAGAAAGATTGTGTAGAGAGATTAATGAAGAAAGTAAATTAAAACAGAGAACAGAATGTAAATTTAAATGCAGAAAGTAAGAATACCAAATTTATAGTGGTTCGGCGTAGTAGCCTACGTCCACTTTGAAGTTGTTCTTTATTCCTTTCCTTGATACCATATTACAGATACAATCCACTTCTAAGTACTTGAATACAGTTGCAAGACACAAAGAAATAAGTCTGGATTGAGTCTTGAAAACGGTAGAGTCTCCCTGATGTTCTCTAAAATATCACCCCTTTTTCTATGTCCCCACCCCTCTATTTATAGACGAAGGTGAGTTGGACTTCCCTGGTGGGCCTGGTAGCTGAATATCCTGGCCCAAATGGAGTGGTTTCTATGCGTCGAACCAGAGAGGCCGAACGATCAAATGTCGAATATCCCAATGCCGAACGTACCCCTTTTTGCTGAACGAAGTGAAGCCGGACACTATCAATGCTGAACAGTCCCCTTATGCCGAACAATCTCCTTCGGCCGAACGAGATTAGGCCGAACACATTGAATGCCATAGGGATCACTTGTGCCAAACAATACTAGAATCTGAATCAGTTTCTCACCCGAACGATGGTTAGGCCGAACGAGATGAGGCCGAATGCTCTGAGTGCCGGACACATCCCAATGTTGAACATGGTGCGGATGCCGAACGATACGGAATGTCAGATGACCCTACCATGCTGAACGCCCAGTGATGCAGGTCGTCACTTGTAGGCCGAACGTTCGTGGATGTCGTATGTTTCTTGATGCCGGATGCTCCTAGATGTCGAGCATTGTCCCATGCCGAACGGTCTTAACATGCCGAACATTCATTGATGCCGAACATTCCATAGACGTCGAATGAGCTTGGACGCCGAGTGCTTCTTAGATAACGGTCGTAACGTGATGCCGAACGATAGTTTAACCGATCGATGGGGAGGCCGAGTACTAAGTTGCCTGGTCAATTCCCCAGGAAACACATATCGATGTAATCAATACTCGTCTAAGGCATAACTTATGGATGGTCGCTTCTAACAAGCCTTATTCTTCACAATAGCAGATGTTATTCCTTATAATAACCTTTGTTATTGTGAGCTTAGAGGTGGGGCGTCACAGCTTGGTATCAGAGCTGAGGTTCAGAACAAGTTATAATAAACATGGAACATAAGCAGAATGGAACACGTGTTACAACTATTCGAGGGTTTTATTCATGCCTTTCGAATCTATTCCTTTGTGTTTTTAAATTATTATCCACTTTAATATCTTGGAATATGACTTGGAATATATCTCATATTTCCGTAGTATTCCATTTGTTAAATTCCTTTTCAATCTTAGATTTGAAAGTAGGACATTAGGTTCCTGATGGTCGTACTGCTCCTAAGGGTTTCAAATCCGGGAAGCTTAATGCTGTTTAAGCTTCTAGTGATTTTTCTCAGTCCAAAGGTATTCTTCTTTCTGTTTCGGAAGGTTTTATTTTATTTCGTGGTCGTTCTATTAGAGTTCTTTTCGATACGGGTGCATCGTATTCATTCGTGTCGAAGGAGCTTGTTGATGTTATTCCTTCGGATGTTGTTACTCTTTGCGACCCTTTGAGGATTGTAAATCCTATTGGTGGATCCGCTACCCTTGGTTTGTTGGGTGTTGATGTTGAGATTATTCTTTGTGGTTTCTCCTTTCATGCGAATCTGCATGTTATGGATCGTCTTGGTTTTGACATGATTTTTGGTATGGATTGGCTCGTCCGTTATGAAGTTCAAATCCTATGTCCCGAAATAACTTTTATATCTCAAGCATCCCGATGCTATCGAGCAGTTATCTATTATATTTCGAACATGCTTTGAATGTTATCATTTCTTCCTATGAATCGGAGGCTGTTATAGCTAAATATTCCAGTTGTTTGTGATTTTTCCGTTGTCTTTGGGCCTATTTCGAGAGTGCCGTCGAATAGGGCAATTGAGTTCCATATTGATCTGATCTCTAATGCTCATCCTATCAGTCTTCCTACCACAAGGATGTCTGCTAAGGAAAACGAGGAACTCAAGCAACAATATTCTGAATTGGAAGCCAAACGATTGATTTGTTCTAGCTCTTCTCCCAACTCGATCTTGCTACCGGTTTTCATCAGTTACGAGTGGCGGAAGATAGCATCCCCTTACCGCATTCCACACTCATTATGATTCTTATGAATGACTTATTAGGTCATTCAGTTTTCCCAGCTTATTTCATCCATTTTATGAATCGAGTATTCTACGAATATCTCGATGACTCCATTTGTGTATTCATTGATTTTGGATGAAAACAGCAATTTAAAATTTTGCAATTCTTTTTCATAAGATTTGTTTACAAGAAATTGAATTTGTATTAATCATATAGAAGACGATTTTGTGATTTTATTGCCCGTTAAGTGCTTTAAGAATTCTGGTCGATGCACTTGATCGACGTTATCGATAGGAGTCTCCTAAACACATTGATGAGACAATTTGAAACAATAAATTTATAAAAAGTAAATTTTTATAGAAAATGATTTCGTAAATACAATTGAAATTTTTGGAAATTTTATCTTTTCAGGAAAGAAGATTATTTGAAAGAGCTCTTTTTCAATACTCTTATCCTTATGGTTCCCGAAGGGAACCAAGACATCGTTATCTGTACCAATACTAGCCGTATTAGTTTCGGTGCAGTTCTCATGCGAAAATATAGTAGTTTCCTATGCTTCTAAACAACTAAAGCCTAACGAAATTCGTTATGCTACCCAAGATTAGGAGTTAGCCGCCATAGTCTTTGCTCTAAAGATTTGACGACATTATTTATTGGACGAGCGTTTTGTTCTCTTCATTGATCACAAATCTCTGAAATATCTATTCACTCAGAAAGAACTTGATTTGAGACAACAGTGTTGGCTCGAATTTCTAACTTCATATGATTCCGATATTCAGTATACCCCTGGTAATGGTAATCGAGTTGCTGATGCGCTTAGCAGCAAGCAGCAAGTTGTTGTTTCCATGATGCTAGCAGAGTGGAATATTTTGGAAGCTTTATCTCTTTGCGATATTAGAGACCGTCCTTCAGTTTTTGATTCTCTCGTGCTTTTATTTAGCATGGAAGCTCGTCCTAGTTTGTTGGATCGTATTTCCGATGCCCAGAAACAATATCCACATATTGCTTATCTTATTCAGAATTGTAAATTAGAATCCCGATGTGATGATCTAAAGGATTTCGTTATTGACATCCATGGTTGTATTCAGAAGTAGGGAAAGTTGATCGTGACTAGTGTTTCTAATCATAGAAATGACATTCTTGAGGGATGTCCTAAGTATATTATCCATCTAGGTAGTGGTAAGATGTATGCTGGTATGAAACGCTTATACTTTTGGGAAGGTATGAAGCGTGATGTTGCAAGTTATATGAGTCATTGCATGACTTGTCAACTTATTAAAGCAGAACACCATCATCCTAGTGGTCTTTTGCAGCCTCTTGGCATTCCATTATGGAAATGGGATCAAATTTCTATGGACTTCAAAGATGGTCTACCTCGTTCGAGGTCGGGCCATACTAGTGTTTGGGTGATTGTTGACCGATTGACCAAATCAGCCTATTTTATTCCTATCAAAGTCCAATCAGATTGCTTCTTAACTTTGGCGATAGTGGGAAGACCACTTATCTCTTGTTGAATTTTCTTATAGCAACAATCTTCAATCCAGTATCGGTATGGCTCCTTTCGAAGCCCTTTACGGAAGGCCGTGTCGATTACCATCTTGTTGGTTGGAATTTGGGGAAAAGTTAGTTCTCGGCCCCGATTATATTCGTGAATCTTCTCAGAGGATTGATATTATCAGATAGAGAATGAAAGAGGCTCAGAATAGGCAGAAATCTTATGTCGATCATCGTAGGAAGCCTTTGGAATTTTCTGTTGGCGATCGCGTATTCATTCGTGTTTCTTCGATGAAGGGTGTGGTGCGTTTTAGTAGCTCCGGGAAATTGGCTCCTCGTTATATTGGACCGTTTCCTATTACGGAACACGTTGGCCCAGTTGCTTGGTGTATCGCTACCTATCCAGTTTTCGGGAATTCATGACGTATTTCATGTATCCCAGCTTCGTCGATGCCTTCGAGATTCAGATTCTATTATTGATCCTCATGTGTTGCAAGATCTTGAGATCTCACCCGACTTCTCTATTGTGCAAAATCTTATTCGTGTGCTAGCTTCGGAGGTTAAACGTCTTCGGAAAAAAGAAATCCTGCTTGTGAAAATTCAATAGCCCACAAACCCTAAAGATTGCACTTGGGAAACCAGAGAATTCATCAAGCGTTCTTAATCCAGGTTTTCTCTCCTCTTCGGGTGGGATGAGCATTCTTATCTATCTTTTTCATTTTAATTTTTGTGGTGTTAAATTATTTGATTATTGACTGCTTCTGGTATGAAAATTGTGGGGACGCAATTTTTATAAGGAGGGAGTCTGTAACGACCGTGATTTTTGAATTACTGTCGTAATAAATAATTTAAATAGAAATTTTAAATTAAAAATTTTGAAAATAAAAATAGTGCAAATAATTTATAAAGTCGGTTGTCAAGTTTCTTGTTGCATTGAATATAACTAAGTGATGTTATGTTCTTAATTGGCCTTCACGTGTAACACAAAGTCCATATTAAAACAGGGTATGCCTTGCTGTCATTAAATTCAAGAAGTGAAAACATTGTCTATGATGTCACATGTAGTTTGAAAGAATGGTTGGCACATGGCTTTGCTATCACTTTCATAAACATTCCAAGCTATATTACCTTAGGACATGCATTGTTTGAATTAGATCAATATAAAACTAGTGTATAATATGCACAGTGTGAGCAAGCATGCACATGGTATAGAGAATCAATGAAATATGAAATTTAAAGGTATTTAAGTAACATTGTTTTTAAAACATACTCATAATCAGCAGTAAATGAATAAGCTTAACTATCATAAAGATAAATATACATCTTATTTCATCCTTTTTTGTCTCTTCTTGAATTTCTATGGATGCTGTCGTCTTATAATATGTTTCGCAATTGGAAGTGCAACATAACCAAAAATCCTAAACTTTAAAAATAACAACGAAGCTCGGTTAGAAATGTAGTCCATTTATTTTTATTCAGAAGCTTTCTTCAACTGGGTATGAGAAGTAATTTGGGGAATAAGTACCTACTTTGTCCCTGGGTCACATTTGCTTGTAATGAGTCTATTGATGGAAACATGATTCTAAGTAAACAAAGGCACATATTTTACATTTATGTATTTTGTGCTTGCTATATTTTGGAACATATTAACACCTTGTTGTCACCACTAAATTTTTTTAAAACCAAACTTTTGAACACTTTTGCAGCACATTTTGCTTGCTGTATGGTCATCATCATTTATTTGTAGGCCGTGTCCTTTATTGCAATTGAGCACGTTGCATCTTTAATGCATTTGTACCTTGGTTGCTAGCACATTTCATAAACTGACTTGTATACTTTTGGGAAGAAAAAAAGGTTTACCTGCATCTTTCAATTGTTTTAAAAACCTTCAGTATCTCAACAAAACACATTAATGCAGCTTCAAAATTCGCTCCTTATCAGATCTTGGTTGCTAAATTATTCCGTAACAAATTTGAGGTGAGTGAAATACTCACATATCTAATTTAAAGACAACGCTGCTTGTTTTTGATGTGTTGTTTTATTTTTGGGTTGAAACTTGTCCCCTTCTTCGGCATTGCTTATGAACGTGCATCATTTTTTTTTGCTTCATTCTCGCGTGCATGAAGAATATGTCCAGGTTGCAAACCAATGCTACCGATTATCGTTGCTTATTTCCAAATTCTTCATTTTTCTTTTCATCACTTTTTAATTCAAAACATACATGTACTAGCGTACCCAAGTTTATAGCCGCGAAGCACTTTTTAATTTGGATGTTACTGTATTCCTTTCTCCTCATCGAATATTAAGTGTATGAACGGTATATTCACTAAAATGTGGCTGAGTCAATTATTTCATCAACCTTATATTTGCTTAAAAAGCGTGTGATACCTGGCATTGCATTTATTGGTGCGTGCGTAAATATTGGGAAGCCAGGTCATTTTGGTTCTTTTGCCCAAAGGTCTCTTTAATTTACATTTTCATGCATCGAAGGTGAAGTATAATCTTTATGTATAGAGAGTAATTTGCAAAAGTGCATGAGTATTATAGTTGTAATTTACAAACAAAAGTGTGCAACACGAGTGTAAATATTTTAAGCATATCAGTGTGTGCTATAATATATGGTCCATATGTTTGCAGTGTAGGTGTAATATTGTTGTCATGTTGCAGGTCATCCCATATTTTAAAACTTCATTGCGCACATTAGCTATATGGCTCGTGCATGCACGATTCAATGCAAGTGTATCACATAAAAGCCCAGAAAATATTGTGTGCGTGTAGTATATTGTGTTGTGTAAAAAAAGAAAAAAAAGAAAAAAAAGAAAAAAAAACGGTTCAGGTAAGTAAAAAAAATCTGCAAGAACGAGTATATATATTGTAACAACCCGGCTTTTTGGACAGTTTAAACCGACGATCAAATACACACGTCGATTCCAAACCATTCAAAAGGGCAGATGGTTATTGGGGTAAATAAGAAAAGAAGAGGAAAGAGAAATAAAAGAAAGGAAACAACACAGAATCTTGCAGCAGAATGATAAAATATAATAATCAAATAAACAGTTGATGAAGTTGTTTACTATACTTTGATCATTATTTACACAACATTTATCAGAGTTATACATATACAACAGAACAATTAAAATAATGCAGCAGATAGCATGATGCAAGGGTAATAATAGTAATAGTATACCAAATATTCGTCTTCATCCTCCAGAATAGATCTTCAAAATCTGAAAAACTAAGGACTAACCCGAGCATAATGAAAAGATAAAACACTCGAGTCAGGACTAAAATATCCTTATGAAAGTTAAATCAATCGTAAATAAATATGAGTGTAACGGCGTCAGAGATGTTTACGGGGTTTTGACATCTCATATCCAGTGTCAACGTGCGTGCAATAACTCAAGAGATGTTATGGGATTTTCCATCTCTTAAGGGTCCGTTAAACTATCTACTATGTAGTAATGTACGCTAAGTATATAATGCCTATCAGTAATATAAAGTATCAAAATAGCGTTAAGGCGTTACCATAATCCCCCTTAACACATTTTTATAATGCCATAGTCTATACAGCACCGTAAGCCCCACCGTAAACTGGTGGTTATCAGAGGGTACCCCATAGGTATAACACAAAACAAAACGTAGTGGCCGCGAATAGGATAATCAGTATGACAAGGTACATGACGCTATACCAACTAGGATACTAGTAGTTGCGTGATCCGGACTGATGTTGAGCATAGCCAGCAGCTACCCCAACACCGCGAAACAACACTCCCAAATCAAGGGGTGCACCCAAATCGAATCACAAATGTAATAGATATGGTATCGAAGAAGTGTGTCCGCTAGAGGTGGCGAACCTCGATGGCCCGGCGCGGCTCCTGTTTTAGTCATGTCAGGGGTCATCCAATATCGTTCTCCTTCTTCAGTCAACGCGTTCACCAAACCATCCACTTCATTCTGGATCAACACTCCGTGTATACAAGTTATTAAAGTGGTTTTCGGTATCGACAGAGAGTATGTCCATATCCGATCCCGGTCTCTTTTATAACTACGTATTATTACACCGTTGGCTCTTTTACATTTCAAATCGATTCATAATTGATATCATAATATCATATTCGCTTCAAAAACAAATCCATTTCAAATATCATCGTATCTATTCAAATGTAAGATTTCGTTTCAAAAATCGATTTTCGCATCAATATCTCATTTCGATTTCAAAATCATTTCGAATTTCAATTTAGGTTGCAACTTCATTTAACTCAATTCGTATTTAAATTCAAGATTTAAATATAAACATTTCACCTTATTGACCAGCTTAGGATTTTAGAAAAATAGTTTCAAGTAGTTTAAAAGTAGTTTAAAAGTAGTTTTAAATAATTAAAATAGTTAAAATACTTTAAAATCTTAAAATGGATTTGAAATAGATAAATTTAGTTTAAAATAATTTAAATTGGGTTAAGTAGATTAAAAATAGATTAAAATAGTTAAGTATTCAAAATGGTTTATATAACCGAGTAATTTGGAAAACAAAATAAAACAGCTTCAAAATCAATCCATTTCAATTATAACTTCCCAATTCAAATCAATTCCAATTTCCATTCTACCGATTCAATTTCGATTTCAATTTAATCAACGTCAATTTTTACTTCAAATTAATTCAATTTTTCATTCACCTTTAATTTATTCAATTTCAATTTATATCGATTTGGAGCTTGATTTCTCAAAATATCAATTTATAACACTTAACAAAAATTTCCAACAATATTCAAGTTTAAATCCAAATTCCAAATATGATTCAATTCCAAACTCGATTTCAAAATATCATTTTTTTATATCACTTTTACTTAGTAATATTCAAAGCTCGAAGTAAGGTTAAATCTTTAAACAAATCAAATTTCGACATTCAATCATATCCAATTTCAAATTTCAAAGTCTCAACTTAATTATTTAACAAAATTCCTTTAACCAAAATTTATTCCAACATTCCAAACTCAATTTTTCGATGAATTCAATTTCTATAAATCGATTTCTATTTATAACTCTTAAATCAAAACATTTAAATAAATTTCAAATCGACGATTTTAAAAATTGTTAATTTAGACAATTCGGTGTCCGTATATAATTTTATATCCTATGGCCAAGTAATTATTTCAATTAAATGTCAGGGATGAATATATATTACTTAAATCAAATCACAGTTTCATATGTATGCATAACATGATATGTATAAGCAAATAAACATCCAAACATTTAAATATCAACCAATAACATCCATCGAAATACACCATCCAATAAACAATACAATTCATGGCAATTTCATAGTTATCAATGTCAGGTAATTAAATCATAATTCAATTTCAATTTTAATTTCAAACTTAACTGTCAATTTAATTTTCGACGGTTAATTCAAATGACAATTAAATTCTATCAAACAACGACAAATAAAATTCATATCACTTCATAATGTCAAATTTAACTAGCATAAAGATATTTAGTACGTTGTGAGCGTTATAAAACACTCACCTTGATTTTACGATTTTAAATCAAATCGAACGACGTTCGATTTAACTCAAAATTTTCTCTAGCTCCAAATGATTCCAATCCAGTTCCATTGCGTAGTGCTCGACAAAACGATTCCAACGCAAAAAGTTTCGTCGAATTCCGACCTCGTACGAACAAGTTATGACATTTATAAGTTTACACAAATTTTTATATAAATTAATATAAACTTTAATTTTTAATTTTACCCTACAACATCATAGCCGTTGATTCATGCCCCCTAGATCTGAGCCGCACCTTCTCCTTTCCCCTTCTTCTTCATGCGTTCCTTTCCAGATAATAAAACACGCAACCCATACACGCCCCAAAACCCTAATTGGCCGCCCCCAATCCATCGACTTCCAGGACGATCAATATATACCACTTCGAAGAGCATCTCCTACTCCATGCCCGGCCAGAACCAAGTGCAGCTCGGCCTCCCCTAAACCCTCGAAATGCGTGAAAAACGCAGCTGCTTCCATCGCCTTTTGCCGTCAATCCGTGGCTCCGTTTCCGATCTCCACCATTGGATAGCTAGATCTTGATGCCCTCTACAACTTTGTAGTTGAGAGTTTCTGCTAATTGTCGATGGATTGAGAGGAAAATGAGGAAGAAGTTCCCAAATTTTCTGGCCATTGAAATGAAAGTGGCGGCTGGTCAAAAAGAGTTCGGGTTTGGAGCAAGTGGAAGAGGATGGGTCCTTTTATAGAAAATTGCAAAAACACTATTCACCGAAAATTTTTCGAACTCCAAACGACGCGTGCCGGCAGGCATTTCTAAGGTTTACCCCACGTTTCGGACACAATGGAATAGGTTTCGGAGACTAATTCGATCATATGTGTGAGTTACGGCAATAAACGATCAAATTTAAATTAAACCGATTCAACTAATTTCTATGCGTTTTGGCTTGCCCCGGACAAACGGTAAATCCGATTGACACGAAATTTGTAACCTTATAATAACATGACATTACGGACCCGATGAAACTAGTTTCGTCGAAATCCGAGACTGTTTGAAAAATGACTATTTTAACTCGTCAAATTAATATTAAAACAATTTCGATGCGTTTCGAGCTGCCACGGTCAAACGAAAACCCTGATTGCTACGAAAATTGAAATCCGATAATAACAAACTATTATGGATCCAATGGAACTAGTTTCGTCCAATTCTGAGACTGTTGGAAAATTGGCTAATTTTCAGTCGATAATTAAATATTAAAATATTCAATTTTCACAAATTTACTTTTAATTCGATTTTAAAAGTTCTACAACATCATTCTAACTTTAATATGATAAAATAAAATTTTACAAATCATTTTTAATCACATTAAACCCGTTATTCAATTATACAATAAATTCCAATTTTAAAATCTTATTAACTCTATTATGATCCCGATATAACTTACATTCACTTTGGAAACCAATTTGAATCATATTAAATCAAATTTCAATTGTTCACTCTATTTCCATATATTAAATTTCAATATCAAATTAATCATATCAAATTCGGAATTTAATTATTCAAACATTTGTAATATTAAATTTAAACAATTTTTATTATTCTTGAGTCACTGTCTTTTGAGATATTCAAAACGAACTTAAAAATTTAACTTTTGAAACGAATTAAAATTATAGAACAACCATTTCCATTATACGGTTATTCAATCCCCATTATTAAATTATTCAATAAATTCCATAAGTTTTAAATATTTAATTTAAATAATTTACCTGTTCAATATTCGATATTTGATTTGAATAGATTTTACTTATCAATCAATTACTCTATTATACCCAATGAATTCAGCATTTATTATTATTCCAAACGACTTACAATTTTTTTTCTAACACTAAATCACGAAATCTTATTAAATTAGCTATTTTAATTATCGAAAATTTACGGGTCGTTACACTCTCCCCCACTCAAAACTTTTCGTCCCCGAAAAGGAAAAAGAAGGGAAAATGAACTAAGTAAAGAATTCAACATTTGATATATTTTATTAAAAATTATCCACTTATAAACAATGAAATTCCATTTATAAAGTCATAACTACACTTCCACTAAGTTACTCCAAACGGCTTCCTAACTTTAAAAGTTAGTAATCAAAACAAGTTATACAAATTTTTAAAACTTGAAAATTTTTCTAACACCTGGATTTTACGGAAAATTTCGGCAGAGTCTCCTTTGCGCGGCTCGATCGGAAAAAAAATATAATAGTATATATATCACAAATATACATCTCATCAAGTGATGAGGCATCCCGTAGGGAAAAAGTGTAAAAATACGATATGTAATCCGAGATATGTACCTTATATATTGTTAGCGAGCATATACGGCTAATATAGCGCGAAAGCGAGCTCCAAATGCGAAGCAAGCAAAATCCGCACCTACTAAACACTCAATAAATAAGTTAGAACCATGCATATAAAGATAGATCGATATACTTAGCCTACACAACATATATATAACATATTTAGCTTCAAAACTGAGATTCCAATTTCAGGACAACAAACAAATCCTAGTTTTAGGTCATGTAACGATAAAATTTGGCAACAGAATCTAAACAAAAGTTATTGCATTCATTTCAGGCTTTCCGGATTGTCCAAAATCATAGAATTCGGACCATACGTTCAAAAATTATGGCCGTTTTACTTAGAGGATACGCCTCAGCCTGGGCAATGAATTGCGTAGGTCAGCGACGTTCACCCGCGTTTTCGACCTTCTAAACGACATCAAAACACAAAACACTTAAAACAAAAGTTTAAGCTTAAGTTCTTAGCTTTCCAAAAAGTGCAAGATCATCAAAATCCGATAAACCAGTCAAAAGATATGTTGAAAAGATTAAGGGTGTATACTACTGATTTTACTTATTTTTACACAGGACAGCGAGTAACATTCAAGTTTTTAACCTAGTAGACGAAGTAATTTTCTCAAGTTATCTAAACAAAAGTTGTGCTATAGTTTCTATGATTTCTGAAAAGTCTAAGATCGTCGAATTCCGTTCAGCCATTTAAAAGTTATGGTTATTTTCGTTTCAGCATATATTGGACAATTTTGGATTTTTTCCATAATTTGCTTTTATTATTTCAAAGTACAAACCATCAAACTTCAAATTTTCTAAAGAACAATCATAAACACAAAGTCATTTATTTTCTTATTCATCCATGCAATAGGTTTACATTCAATTTGTTTCCGATTTATTCAAGTTTGTTTCATTCACATTTTAAATTCAAGTCAATTTGCTTCAATTTATATATTTAATTTCACTTTGCTTCAAATTTGAATTTAATTATTTTAAAATTTTATTCCGTTTATTCAGTTCCATTAACACTAATGAATTCTACTTAATCAATTTTCATCCATCTAACAACCAATGCATATCAAACATTAACATCCATCCAAAATCTACACTAAATCAATTATACATTTCCAAGTCAATTTTAATTTCATACACTTCCAAGTTTATTGACATTTAGTTATATTCAAATTTAATTAGTTTCCATTTACCAATTTATATTTCATTAATTTAAATTTTATTCATTCACTTATATATATCATTCATTTTACAGCTTAAATTTCTTTTATATTTACAACTATCAATAAATTTTCACATTTTATTATTCATACTCACACTGGTATATTATTTTTCTACTTATCCTTATTTGCATTTTAAAACTTTTTGAGTATTTGGCAAGTTATAGTTATGCAAATAGAATGTAGTTTAACGACATACAACTTCTTTTCATTTAAAGTTGAATTTTCAATTAATTAATTTTTAAGTCATTACTTAAATTTCACTATAATTTAATTTCACATTTACATTCACATATAGTATTTCCATTTTATATTAACATAATTGTGAATCACCTTTAAATGTTAATTTAAATTCCAATTATTTACTAACAATTTTATTTATATTTGCAAACCATTAATTAAATGCATATTTCATTATTCAAACCTATACTTGTATATTATCCAATTAACAATTCATATAACATTTTTGAACTTCTTAAATATTTTGGTAAGTTATATCTATGCTATAGAATGAAATTCAATACTATGCGAGTTTTACAGTTTCAATTTTATTTTAAGTTCATAATTTTCTAATTCTAAGGATTTCGACTTCAATTGATATTTTCACTTCGCTCTTAGGTTCATTTCTCATTTCACAATTCAGAAGTTCCTTAATGATTCATGTCTAAATTCATTTCAATCATTTTAAAAAAAATCATTAATTATTAAACGACTTAAGAATTCCAATCCCGTTTTCATTTCAAATCAAGTTTTGAAATAATATATACTTATATAATTTATATATCAAATCATACTATAAAGAATACAAAATAAAATAAATTTTGAATCAAAACAAGGTTTAGACAAGCTACTAAGTGGTCTCCCCCACTCGGACTCTCGAAAATAAATGCCGACGATGCGTGCACTCATCACCGAAATCATTTTCTAGCGTCAAGAGAAGGGAATATAACACTTATCATTAAAAAAATCCTTCAAAAACAATTTCAACTCAATTATACTATCATATAATACTCATATTATATTTTTCAAATTCTTGTAAGTCAATTTCAAACACCGGAATTTAAATTCCCAAATCCAAGTTAAAATTCATTTATATTCATTATCAATTGTGTTTACAAGATTTCATTTTCCTAAATCCATTGTTATTTAATCAATTGTTGTAAATATTGACTGATCAAACAATAACGATAATAATCTAATATTATCATCTCCTAACAATCAATTCAATCAAAATGAATAAATATTCAAATAATTCTTTTATATAAAATATATTCCAAAACGATATTGTGTTGGTTTGTCCTATTCGAGTGTTTAGAAATTCATATCGACGCCTTGGCGTCCCAAGTATCGACCAGAATTCATAAATACTCAACGGAACAAAGTTAACACAATATAAAACCATTTTATATCAAATAACAAGTACGCTCTCTCATATACACTCAACTCATTTATATAGTTTACCTCTATTTCAATGAGTTATTCCCCACTAGAGCCAAGGTTTATCGCTAAACCAAAGCTCTGATACCAACTGTAACGACCCGGCTTTTTGGACAGTTTAAACCGACGATCAAATACACACGTCGATTCCAAACCATTCAAAAGGGCAGATGGTTATTGGGGTAAATAAGAAAAGAAGAGGAAAGAGAAATAAAAGAAAGGAAACAACACAGAATATTGCAGCGGAACGATAAAATATAATAATCAAATAAATAGTTTATGAAGTTGTTTACTATACTTTTGTAACATTCCTGAAATTTATCAAGTTTAAATTGGCAATTAAATTAATTTTTGAAGATAAATTGCTAATTTATTTATGAATTAATTGGATAATTTCTAGAATAAAAAAAAATTTAGCTTATAAAGTAGGATTGGTTTAAGATTTATGAATAAGTATTTTATAAACAAATATTGAATTTAAAAATAAGATGTATAAAATATATTTATATTAATATGTGAGCTAAATTAAAAGATTTAAAAATAGAATCTATAAAATAATTTAAACTAAGGAGTTGAATATGATTTGTATATTAAACATTAAAAATAGAATTCATGAATTAATAAAAAAAAAATGATTGGTACAATGACTTGAGTTTAAAAATTTAAAAACAAGAATGAATATGAAATACTTACCTTTTGGAATTTAATAAATGTATTGTAATAAAATTGATGTAATAAAATAAGTTTACAAAAGCACCATAAACTAAGAAATGTATATTTATGTGTGATTTATTTGTTGAGTGTACAAATTGTTATACATTCATTTCTTTTTAAAATTTTGTAAAAGTAAAATAAATACAAATGTTGTATTTCAAGTTTAAGATTGAAATTTAAATTTAAAATGAGTGTTTTAAAAATGAGTAGCATTTAAAAAAAAAAATTATTAAGATATAATATATGTATATATATATATATAAATGTTGACTAAATTCTTTTAGCATTGAACATGTACATACATATACAAATGAATAAACAAATACATTTATTTATAAAGTATATATGATAAAAAAAAATAATGATAAATAAAGTTTATAAATTTATTTTGTCTTGTAAAAAAATCACCCATGTGAACATACATACACATGTAAGATGGAGTAGAGTAAGACAATCAACAAAATCCAAAGTTTATGATAGGTTTTTACAAATGGCATGAATGCATCATTGCTTAGATAAAATAATCTAATAAAAAAATTTCAGAAACCTTTCACATCCCCAATTCGATTTTTTTTTTAAACCTCCAACCTCTGAAAAGTTCAATAATCAAAGATCTAACATTTCAAATCTCAACACTCAAGCAAGAAAGAAAAATTCAGAGAAAAAAAAAACTGTCAAGCTTTCTTCAATTCAATTCAAAAGCAAAAGGGGCTGTTTTCAAGTGTAATCTGGAAACAATCAAGTAGTGCAGTTGATTTCTGGAAATAAATAAGGCAAGTAGCTCTTTTTTTTTTTTTTTTAAGATTTGAATCTGAGTTTGCTAAACAATATTGAAGCAGCAGTTAATCAATCTGTTGTAGGAGAAAATATCAAGATTAAGGATTTAATCTACTTCTAGTTTTTAAGTTGCAGAAAGAATAAAATTAAAAGCTTCTCTGCTATTTACATTCAACTGTAAGTAATTTAAATTTACTGTTATTAATGAATTTGGTAAATGAGTACAACAAGGAATAAACAAAAAAAAAATATGTAGCTATGATTTGCAGAGCTTAAAAGAATCAGAGTAAAAGAAAAAAAAAGGGGTTGCAGGCTTCCATCTCTGCTTGAAAAACTGTCAAAAGCTTTTGTCATCTGGAAAATAGGTGAGCAAACCTTACCTTGATCTGATTTATGTTTTGATGCATGCTTAAAGTAAGGTTATGGATTTGCTTGAATGTGAGTGAACCCCATGCCTTCTTCATTTTTTTCTTCTTGTGTTTAAATGCTTGCACGAATGTAGTTAGTTTTGACTTGTGAATGGTGTGCTTGTGTTTTGATTTTCCCTGGGAACACTGTTTTCCCTTGTTTCTTTTTCCCTGTAACATTTAGTTACAGTAAAGCTTATAAGCTACTCTCTCATCTTCTGTTGAAAAGGAAAATTGGATTGTAAAGCAAGAGGAATAAAAAAAAAAAAGTGTTTCAACTTGCACTATTGTTCCAGAAAAAGAAACAAAACAAAGTTATAGTTTTTGGGAAACTTGATATAAACCTGAAATGAAAACTGTGCATATGTAGAAATATAGTGTTAATGCAGGCTTAATTTTAATATTGAATATAAGTATGGCTTGACTGTAAAATGTTTTCTGCTTTGAAAACTAGTAAGTAAACAACTTATATAAAAGCTTAGCTTGATTTTTTTTTTCTTCTTGCTGAATATGATTGATATATGAATTATAGTTATGATAGTTGCTTACTTAAATGAAAACAATGTCTTCTGTTATAAATATAAAATTAGTTAAGAAGCATGTTTATATATATTAATAAGTATTCTCTGTTGTTTTGCAGTTAGAATTTATCTCCTCAAAATTTTTACAGTTTATATTATTTAGACAAAGTATGGTTGTTAGGATAAAGTTATGAATTAGTTAAATATGTTAGAAATTTGAAGTTTGTTACTCCCTAAATAAACTCCACAGCTAGCATTTTATAATGAAATCAAATATCAAACATCATAAATATTAGAACTAATGTCTAAATTAGAACATGTTTGAAATTAGGAATTTTAGAAGCTAATATTACAGTTTAGATAAACTGTTGGGAAGAACAACATTTCTATTAAACAGAAGTAAGGAATTTGAGGCATCTGTTAATCTATGTGGATGTCAGGTGTTAAGATGTTTATGTTAATGGAGTATGGAGGTGAGAGGATGGAGGAGGTGTTGTTGATGGAGGATCAGAGAAGCTGGAGATATGGAGTGGGTGTTTTCAGGTTGATTTTGGTTACAGTGGTAACTCTGGTGAGCTTCTGTAGTGTGCAGGGTTTTGGCCCGAAGTAGAACTCGGGAGTTTTTGCTTTTGACTCGAAGCAATTAACTTAGGAACTCGAAGTAAAGCAGGGGGCAGCTCGGGTTAAAGTTTTTCAAGGGTTTAAACCAAAACAGAACCTGCTCTGTTTAAAATTCTAAAACAAGTTTTAAAATGTAAACTAAAAATTTAAACTAAGTTTAAATCTGAATTTGGATCTGAATTCAAGAAATTTGAATCTGAGTTTGAAATAATTTTAAATTTAGTTTTAACAACCTTTTAAAATATAAAAAGAATATTGATTTTGAATTTAAACTGGAAGTTTAAATTTAAATTATAGACTTTAAAATAAGTTTGAATCTGAAATTTAAAATCTGGAATTTGGTTTGAATTTCAGTTTTAGAATAAAATGAAGTCTTTAAATTTAAATTGTTTAACTACTTTAAAATTGGTTAAGTGATTTGGAATTTAAAATGAAGTTAAATATAAGTAAGTTTTTGAATGTAAGTAACTTGGAATTAAAATTCAAACATGTATTCAAGTTTAGAATAAAATGAAGTTTTTAGATAAAATAATAATTTAAACAACTTTGAATGTCATAGTGTATTTTTAATTGATTTAAATTTTAAAAATGAATTGGGTTTTAAAACTTTTAAACCTCTTTTATAAAATGAATAATTCTTTAACTTGTGAGATACTTTGTTTAAGTTAAATTTGTAACCATTTTAAATCCTAAATTTAAAATGAAATTAAAATTAAAATTTGGAAGTAAATTGTTTTCAAATGCTTTATTTAAATAAGAGATGTTTTATCTTAAAAATAAATAAATGAAATTTAATGATTTAAGTTAATTAATCAAGTAATTAATAAATAATTAAATGAAAATACTAATCACTTAGTAAAAGTAATTAAGAGGAGATAACTAAAGATTAAGGATTGATAAGTCAAATATTTGAGGTTAATTACTTTAAAGTCAAATTAATGAATTAATTAATGTGGTAAATTTATTAAGATAATTGAATCAAGAAAAATAAATTAAGGTTAATTAACTTAAAAATGATGGAGAAAACATTATTAATTAAGGAATAATTAATTGTTGAAATTAATTAAGGAATAATAAATCTATTTATTAAGGACAAAAAATTTTAACTAAGATTTAATTAACCAATAATTAAAAGTTTATTAGTTAAAGAAATTAATTGAGGAATAAGTAATTAAGATTAATTGATTACAATTAAAGGATAATTAATTAAGATAATTAATAAATGATTAATAAATGAAGATGGTTAAGACTTAATTTATTTTAGTTAATGATAATTGATCATTGGTTTAAAGATTTCAAATAAAGGTGATTATGAGGGTAATAAATTTATAACGACACGGTTTATTCATCTTAATTAAAGATGTTTGATTGTTATTGGATGTTCTGTGATGGATTGATATATTTGATACGTGATGTGATGCTATGTGATGTTTGTGCTAAGCTGTCATATCTGTGATATATATATATATATATATTGTTATGCAAACCCTTTGACCCGTAGAATGACATTTGAATTTCGATGCGACAGGGAGTCGGATTCCATTTGGTTATCCGAAACCCACATCGAATTGTAATAATTGAATCTGTGATGATTGATGATGTTGTGCACTATTGTGTAAAACCCCTGGACCACACTATACACACACAAATATGGGTTGCACGTGGAAATTTGGTTAAGTCACAGATTTTTGAAATTGTTTTAAAATTGATTTTTTTTTTCCAAAATAGTTTTGGAATTAGAATTGAAGCTTTTGAAAATGAGTTTTCAAAAATAAAAAGTTATTTGAATAACTTGATTGAGTTTTGAAATTTAAATAATTGGATTTAAATTTGAATTCAATATTTGAAATTGAATTCTATGACTTGGAAACTAGGGTTTAAAAAGTTATTCAACTTACAAATGGGTTATATGGTTTTAAACCATTTTTCAAGGTGATGTTTTGAAATTTAAATTCAACTCAAGATTTCAACTTGTATAAATTTGATTTGCTTCTCATAAGAAATGGACTTCCAAGTTGTGTTAAAAGGATTTTTAAGTCTAAAAGGAAAATTGTTTTCCAAGTTTTAGATAAATCTTTGGAAATGTGTTTTGAAAGCTATAAATCTTTAATTTAAAGATTTAATTGGGTTAATCCAATTGAAATGGGAATTGTTTTGAAATCTATGAATAGATCTTTGTGAAACTGGGTGAAACTTTGTGAAATAAATCTTTTTGTTTAAAGATTTAAAAATGGTAATTTGTTTAACCATTTGAAAGAAAAGTTTTGGATTTTTATAAGTTGTGACTTAACTAAAATCCCATATCCATATGTTTAAAATATGGCGCTTACTATTCGGTTTAGCCGGGAGAGGACCTTGTGTCATATAACCCATTCCGAATAGTGATACGACGTTATGGATAGCAATTGAAGACCGGTGGTGAAGACCGGGTATTTGTGAGAACGATAGGATAACCTATCGATTGTCTCTGCACCGAGTAGCTACGGTATAGAGATTCCCTTAGTGATGGGAAGTCCGATCGGGATTGTGGATACCCGGATTTGCAAGGGCTTCTTCGGAAGTGCCTTCGGTTCTGTTCGAACCCGGAACAGACTTGTATGGTTGTATGTCCGACATTACACTTTGAGATGTTATCTGATTTCTATCAAATACATTTCTGCTTGGTGGCGGAGAATTTATTCTCTTAGCTTAACACCCTTCTCTGAGACATACGAGCTCAGAGGTTATGTAATTGATATTTATCAGTGATATTCCCAATTTGGTAATGTGGCATGCTGAGTGCTGATGTGTGATGATCATTGGTTGATCATTTGTGATATGATCATTTGTTTGATCAATTATCTTTGTGATCATTGCTTTGGTCATCTGTTGACCCAAAGCATGGCTTTATTGCACAAAGCGTAGCTTTGTGGACGAGACTGCATCAGGACCTCACACCCCGGAAATGGTCGAAACAGGAAAGATGCGGCAAGGTTATGAGGGTCGCTCCATTTAGGGTGTGTCATTCCCTTCTGGTAAAGGGTGGTATCATGGTATGGAGCCCAGATACTTACCTATGTGGATACTGCAGATCTATTACTTTGTGATACTTTGTGGTTGTTGTTGCGAGCGCTCGGATAAAGGTCCCAAAGGACCGGGGGATGGCATATTCGTGTAGTAGTTACCTAGTTACAGAGGTAACCCGGCCTTGTGTTGGCAGAGATCTAATCGTAACGTTATTTCTCGGGACGTCCCGCCAGAGGCGATCCCATTGACAGTAGGAAGTTCCTTAGCCTGACCATTTGATGGAAATCCATTCATCCAATACGTGCCTTGTACGGTTTTAGTTGTAGAACCTGCCATTTACTTATGGTGGTCACCACTGTTTAGATGGTAGCTATAGTAGGCATAGTTCGGAATGTCTATGCTGGCTAGGATTTATATTCTACTTTCGAAATGATTTTCTACACTTTGCACTTATTATAATAATATCAAAGAATTTTCTCGTATCAAGCATATTTGACTATCATAAGGAGAAATCTTCTCCAATTCTGCGTTTGCATTGTGTGTGTGGCGGGAGGCCTTATGGTAGTTTCATTTTCCAAAAAGCATTGCGAATTTCAAATTTAAATTCTCTTGTTGTTTGTTTTAAAGACCAATTGCTTTTGTTTGCTCATACCAGTCTCATGACTGACCTGGAGTTTATTGTTCCTTTCCTAAACTCTGGGTGCCCACTATTTCCCACACGGGCAGTCTAGAGTTGGGGTTTTCAGAAATCAATGGTAGGTGTAGATTCGACAGCTTTCGGCCTTAGGATTTGGCAATCGCATTTGGATTGGGTTGCTTCTCTTCATCTTGATTTGGAGTTCGAGCTATTTCTGGATTGGTGCTTTGGAGATGGAGATTACTGATACTGGAGTTTTTTTCTTGAAGACTATATTGAAGATTTTGTTCCGCTGCTGGTGTTATCCTTTCTTTCCGCTGCTATTATCTTGTATCATATCTCTGATGTATGTTGATATCTATTGTATCATCTGTTGTATCATATGATATCTGATATTGTATCAAATGTTGTATATTGACATATGTTATTCATTTCTTCCGCTGTGTTATTTACTTAATGTGTTATAAGCTCCGGCGAACCAGGTTCGACGTTTGGATCTGCGGCATTTGAATACGAGTGTCGTATTCGGTGCCGATTTTCGAAGGTCGAGTCAGGGTCGTTATAAGTGGTATCAGAGCTGATGGTTAAAACCTTAGCTCAGGAGTATAACACATTAAGTAACTCATTAGAGATAGGGTGAAGTAAACCCTAGAATGAGTATATCCCTAAGATATCTGTTCGAACGCCTCAGTAAATTCTCTTACTATCCACTGATAGTGAGTATGAGTGCGAGAAGAGGACGAGATAGGGGACAGGGGAGTACCACTACAAATGGTCAATACCCTGCAACAGTGGAAATATCTTTTCTCTATCAATTTCCTTTGATTCGTCTTTTCAATTCTTTGATTACTTCGTTGCAGCTCGAGGAGTGGCTTCGGTGTGATGATGGCCCTACGTATCGTTGTAGAAAATTCTTACTTTGTATCTTCATCGATTTCTTATCAGCTTTTCGATCTAAACTCTAATGAATTTGAAATTGAAAAATTAAATAAATTGGAAATTTTAAATTAAGTAAACTGGTTAACTAATATGAAGATTGAATATATCTATCCATCTATTCTCTGGGATCCGATATATTCTACGAACGATTAGTTATCCCTTCAAACTAATCAATGCCCTTGCATATTCGTAGACAGGTGGACCCAAATATCTTGTGTAATAATTGTATGAGTTCGTTCTCATATTATTGATATTCTGATTTGGGTAGACCAAATGCAGAATAAATATTTCGATCTGATCTGTTCAATCATTTCTTTATCTATTATCTATTCTTTGTCGTCTTCTTTGCAATTTCGAGGACGAAATTCTTTTAAGGGGGGAAATCTGTAACATTCCTGAAATTTATCAAGTTTAAATTGGCAATTAAATTAATTTTTGAAGATAAATTGCTAATTTATTTATGAATTAATTGGATAATTTCTAGAATAAAAAAAAATTTAGCTTATAAAGTAGGATTGGTTTAAGATTTATGAATAAGTATTTTATAAACAAATATTGAATTTAAAAATAAGATGTATAAAATATATTTATATTAATATGTGAGCTAAATTAAAAGATTTAAAAATAGAATCTATAAAATAATTTAAACTAAGGAGTTGAATATGATTTGTATATTAAACATTAAAAATAGAATTCATGAATTAATAAAAAAAAATATGATTGGTACAATGACTTGAGTTTAAAAATTTAAAAACAAGAATGAATATGAAATACTTACCTTTTGGAATTTAATAAATGTATTGTAATAAAATTGATGTAATAAAATAAGTTTACAAAAGCACCATAAACTAAGAAATGTATATTTATGTGTGATTTATTTGTTGAGTGTACAAATTGTTATAAATTCATTTCTTTTTAAAATTTTGTAAAAGTAAAATAAATACAAATGTTGTATTTCAAGTTTAAGATTGAAATTTAAATTTAAAATGAGTGTTTTAAAAATGAGTAGCATTTAAAAAAAAAATTATTAAGATATAATATATGTATATATATATATATATAAATGTTGACTAAATTCTTTTAGCATTGAACATGTACATACATATACAAATGAATAAACAAATACATTTATTTATAAAGTATATATGATAAAAAATAATAATAATGATAAATAAAGTTTATAAATTTATTTTGTCTTGTAAAAAAATCACCCATGTGAACATACATACACATGTGAGATGGAGTAGAGTAAGACAATCAACAAAATCCAAAGTTTATGATAGGTTTTTACAAATGGCATGAATGCATCATTGCTTAGATAAAATAATCTAATAAAAAAATTTCAGAAACCTTTCACATCCCCAATTCGATTTATTTTTTAAACCTCCAACCTCTGAAAAGTTCAATAATCAAAGATCTAACATTTCAAATCTCAACACTCAAGCAAGAAAGAAAAATTCAGAGAAAAAAAAAACTGTCAAGCTTTCTTCAATTCAATTCAAAAGCAAAAGGGGCTGTTTTCAAGTGTAATCTGGAAACAATCAAGTAGTGCAGTTGATTTCTGGAAATAAATAAGGCAAGTAGCTCTTTTTTTTTTTTTTTTTTTAAGATTTGAATCTGAGTTTGCTAAACAATATTGAAGCAGCAGTTAATCAATCTGTTGCAGGAGAAAATATCAAGATTAAGGATTTAATCTACTTCTAGTTTTTAAGTTGCAGAAAGAATAAAATTAAAAGATTCTCTGCTATTTACATTCAACTGTAAGTAATTTAAATTTACTGTTATTAATGAATTTGGTGAATGAGTACAACAAGGAATAAACAAAAAAAAAAATATGTAGCTATGATTTGCAGAGCTTAAAAGAATCAGAGTAAAAGAAAAAAAAAAGGGGTTGCAGGCTTCCATCTCTGCTTGAAAAACTGTCAAAAGCTTTTGTCATCTGGAAAATAGGTGAGCAAACCTTACCTTGATCTGATTTATGTTTTGATGCATGCTTAAAGCAAGGTTATGGATTTGCTTGAATGTGAGTGAACCTCATGCCTTCTTCATTTTTTTTTTCCTGTGTTTAAATGCTTGCACGAATGTAGTTAGTTTTGACTTGTGAATGGTGTGCTTGTGTTTTGATTTTCCCTGGGAACACTGTTTTCCCTTGTTTCTTTTTCCCTGTAACATTTAGTTACAGTAAAGCTTATAAGCTACTCTCTCATCTTCTGTTGAAAAGGAAAATTGGATTGTAAAGCAAGAGGAATAAAAAAAAAGTGTTTCAACTTGCACTATTGTTCCAGAAAAAGAAACAAAACAAAGTTATAGTTTTTGGGAAACTTGATATAAACCTGAAATGAAAACTGTGCATATGTAGAAATATAGTGTTAATGCAGGCTTAATTTTAATATTGAATATAAGTATGGCTTGACTGTAAAATGTTTTCTGCTTTGAAAACTAGTAAGTAAACAACTTATATAAAAGCTTAGCTTGATTTTTTTTTTCTTCTTGCTGAATATGATTGATATATGAATTATAGTTATGATAGTTGCTTACCTAAATGAAAACAATGTCTTCTGTTATAAATATAAAATTAGTTAAGAAGCATGTTTATATATATTAATAAGTATTCTCTGTTGTTTTGCAGTTAGAATTTATCTCCTCAAAACTTTTACAGTTTATATTATTTAGACAAAGTATGGTTGTTAGGATAAAGTTATGAATTAGTTAAATATGTTAGAAATTTGAAGTTTGTTACTCCCTAAATAAACTCCACAGCTAGCATTTTTTAATGAAATCAAATATCAAACATCATAAATATTAGAACTAATGTCTAAATTAGAACATGTTTGAAATTAGGAATTTTAGAAGCTAATATTACAGTTTAGATAAACTGTTGGGAAGAACAACATTTCTATTAAACAGAAGTAAGGAATTTGAGGCATCTGTTAATCTATGTGGATGTCAGGTGTTAAGATGTTTATGTTAATGGAGTATGGAGGTGAGAGGATGGAGGAGGTGTTGTTGATGGAGGATCAGAGAAGCTGGAGATATGGAGTGGGTGTTTTCAGGTTGATTTTGGTTACAGTGGTAACTCTGGTGAGCTTCTGTAGTGTGCAGGGTTTTGGCCCGAAGTAGAACTCGGGAGTTTTTGCTTTTGACTCGAAGCAATTAACTTAGGAACTCGAAGTAAAGCAGGGGGCAGCTCGGGTTAAAGTTTTTCAAGGGTTTAAACCAAAACAGAACCTGCTCTGTTTAAAATTCTAAAACAAGTTTTAAAATGTAAACTAAAAATTTAAACTAAGTTTAAATCTGAATTTGGATCTGAATTCAAGAAATTTGAATCTGAGTTTGAAATAATTTTAAATTTAGTTTTAACAACCTTTAAAAATATAAAAAGAATATTGGTTTTGAATTTAAACTGGAAGTTTAAATTTAAATTATAGACTTTAAAATAAGTTTGAATCTGAAATTTAAAATCTGGAATTTGGTTTGAATTTCAGTTTTAGAATAAAATGAAGTCTTTAAATTTAAATTGTTTAACTACTTTAAAATTGGTTAAGTGATTTGGAATTTAAAATGAAGTTAAATATAAGTAAGTTTTTGAATGTAAGTAACTTGGAATTAAAATTCAAACATGTATTCAAGTTTAGAATAAAATGAAGTTTTTAGATAAAATAATAATTTAAACAACTTTGAATGTCATAGTGTATTTTTAATTGATTTAAATTTTAAAAATGAATTGGGTTTTAAAACTTTTAAACCTCTTTTATAAAATGAATAATTCTTTAACTTGTGAGATACTTTGTTTAAGTTAAATTTGTAACCATTTTAAATCCTAAATTTAAAATGAAATTAAAATTAAAATTTGGAAGTAAATTGTTTTCAAATGCTTTATTTAAATAAGAGATGTTTTATCTTAAAAATAAATAAATGAAATTTAATGATTTAAGTTAATTAATCAAGTAATTAATAAATAATTAAATGAAAATACTAATCACTTAGTAAAAGTAATTAAGAGGAGATAACTAAAGATTAAGGATTGATAAGTCAAATATTTGAGGTTAATTACTTTAAAGTCAAATTAATGAATTAATTAATGTGGTAAATTTATTAAGATAATTGAATCAAGAAAAATAAATTAAGGTTAATTAACTTAAAAATGATGGAGAAAACATTATTAATTAAGGAATAATTAATTGTTGAAATTAATTAAGGAATAATAAATCTATTTATTAAGGACAAAAAATTTTAACTAAGATTTAATTAACCAATAATTAAAAGTTTATTAGTTAAAGAAATTAATTGAGGAATAAGTAATTAAGATTAATTGATTACAATTAAAGGATAATTAATTAAGATAATTAATAAATGATTAATAAATGAAGATGGTTAAGACTTAAATTATTTTAGTTAATGATAATTGATCATTGGTTTAAAGATTTCAAATAAAGGTGATTATGAGGGTAATAAATTTATAACGACACGGTTTATTCATCTTAATTAAAGATGTTTGATTGTTATTGGATGTTCTGTGATGGATTGATATATTTGATACGTGATGTGATGCTATGTGATGTTTGTGCTAAGCTGTCATATCTGTGATATATATATATATATATATATATATATATATATATATATTGTTATGCAAACCCTTTGACCCGTAGAATGACATTTGAATTTCGATGCGACAGGGAGTCGGATTCCATTTGGTTATCCGAAACCCACATCGAATTGTAATAATTGAATCTGTGATGATTGATGATGTTGTGCACTATTGTGTAAAACCCCTGGACCACACTATACACACACAAATATGGGTTGCACGTGGAAATTTGGTTAAGTCACAGATTTTTGAAATTGTTTTAAAATTGATTTTTTTTTTCCAAAATAGTTTTGGAATTAGAATTGAAGCTTTTGAAAATGAGTTTTCAAAAATAAAAAGTTATTTGAATAACTTGATTGAGTTTTGAAATTTAAATAATTGGATTTAAATTTGAATTCAATATTTGAAATTGAATTCTATGACTTGGAAACTAGGGTTTAAAAAGTTATTCAACTTACAAATGGGTTATATGATTTTAAACCATTTTTCAAGGTGATGTTTTGAAATTTAAATTCAACTCAAGATTTCAACTTGTATAAATTTGATTTGCTTCTCATAAGAAATGGACTTCCAAGTTGTGTTAAAAGGATTTTTAAGTCTAAAAGGAAAATTGTTTTCCAAGTTTTAGATAAATCTTTGGAAATGTGTTTTGAAAGCTATAAATCTTTAATTTAAAGATTTAATTGGGTTAATCCAATTGAAATGGGAATTGTTTTGAAATCTATGAATAGATCTTTGTGAAACTGGGTGAAACTTTGTGAAATAAATCTTTTTGTTTAAAGATTTAAAAATGGTAATTTGTTTAACCATTTGAAAGAAAAGTTTTGGATTTTTATAAGTTGTGACTTAACTAAAATCCCATATCCATATGTTTAAAATATGGCGCTTACTATTCGGTTTAGCCGGGAGAGGACCTTGTGTCATATAACCCATTCCGAATAGTGATACGACGTTATGGATAGCAATTGAAGACCGGTGGTGAAGACCGGGTATTTGTGAGAACGATAGGATAACCTATCGATTGTCTCTGCACCGAGTAGCTACGGTATAGAGATTCCCTTAGTGATGGGAAGTCCGATCGGGATTGTGGATACCCGGATTTGCAAGGGCTTCTTCGGAAGTGCCTTCGGTTCTGTTCGAACCCGGAACAGACTTGTATGGTTGTATGTCCGACATTACACTTTGAGATGTTATCTGATTTCTATCAAATACATTTCTGCTTGGTGGCGGAGAATTTATTCTCTTAGCTTAACACCCTTCTCTGAGACATACGAGCTCAGAGGTTATGTAATTGATATTTATCAGTGATATTCCCAATTTGGTAATGTGGCATGCTGAGTGCTGATGTGTGATGATCATTGGTTGATCATTTGTGATATGATCATTTGTTTGATCAATTATCTTTGTGATCATTGCTTTGGTCATCTGTTGACCCAAAGCATGGCTTTGTTGCACAAAGCGTAGCTTTGTGGACGAGACTGCATCAGGACCTCACACCCCGGAAATGGTCGAAACAGGAAAGATGCGGCAAGGTTATGAGGGTCGCTCCCTTTAGGGTGTGTCATTCCCTTCTGGTAAAGGGTGGTATCATGGTATGGAGCCCAGATACTTACCTATGTGGATACTGCAGATCTATTACTTTGTGATACTTTGTGGTTGTTGTTGCGAGCGCTCGGATAAAGGTCCCAAAGGACCGGGGGATGGCATATTCGTGTAGTAGTTACCTAGTTACAGAGGTAACCCGGCCTTGTGTTGGCAGAGATCTAACCGTAACGTTATTTCTCGGGACGTCCCGCCAGAGGCGATCCCATTGACAGTAGGAAGTTCCTTAGCCTGACCATTTGATGGAAATCCATTCATCCAATACGTGCCTTGTACGGTTTTAGTTGTAGAACCTGCCATTTACTTATGGTGGTCACCACTGTTTAGATGGTAGCTATAGTAGGCATAGTTCGGAATGTCTATGCTGGCTAGGATTTATATTCTACTTTCGAAATGATTTTCTACACTTTGCACTTATTATAATAATATCAAAGAATTTTCTCGTATCAAGCATATTTGACTATCATAAGGAGAAATCTTCTCCAATTCTGCGTTTGCATTGTGTGTGTGGCGGGAGGCCTTATGGTAGTTTCATTTTCCAAAAAGCATTGCGAATTTCAAATTTAAATTCTCTTGTTGTTTGTTTTAAAGACCAATTGCTTTTGTTTGCTCATACCAGTCCCATGACTGACCTGGAGTTTATTGTTCCTTTCCTAAACTCTGGGTGCCCACTATTTCCCACACGGGCAGTCTAGAGTTGGGGTTTTCAGAAATCAATGGTAGGTGTAGATTCGACAGCTTTCAGCCTTAGGATTTGGCAATCGCATTTGGATTGGGTTGCTTCTCTTCATCTTGATTTGGAGTTCGAGCTATTTCTGGATTGGTGCTTTGGAGATGGAGATTACTGATACTGGAGTTTTTTTCTTGAAGACTATATTGAAGATTTTGTTCCGCTGCTGGTGTTATCCTTTCTTTCCGCTGCTATTATCTTGTATCATATCTCTGATGTATGTTGATATCTATTGTATCATCTGTTGTATCATATGATATCTGATATTGTATCAAATGTTGTATATTGACATATGTTATTCATTTCTTCCGCTGTGTTATTTACTTAATGTGTTATAAGCTCCGGCGAACCAGGTTCGACGTTTGGATCTGCGGCATTTGAATACGAGTGTCGTATTCGGTGCCGATTTTCGAAGGTCGAGTCAGGGTCGTTATAACTTTGATCATTATTTACACAACATTTATCAGAGTTATACATATACAACAGAACAATTAAAATAATGCAGCAGATAGCATGATGCAAGGGTAATAATAGTAATAGTATACCAAATCTTCGTCTTCATCCTCCAAAATAGATCTTCAAAATCTGAAAAACTCAGGACTGACCCGAGCGTAATGAAAAGACAAAACACTCGAGTCAGGACTAAAATATCCTTATGAAAGTTAAATCAACGTAAATAAATATGAGTGTAACGGCGTCAGAGATGTTTACGGGGTTTTGACATCTCATATCCAGTGTCAACGTGCATGCAATAACTCAAGAGATGTTATGGGATTTTCCATTTCTTAAGGATCCGTTAAACTATCTACTATGTAGTAATGTACGCTAAGTAGATAATGCCTATCAGTAATATAAAGTATCAAAATAGCGTTAAGGCGTTATCATAATCCCCCTTAACACATTTTTATAATGCCATAGTCTATACAACACCGTAAGCCCCACCGTAAACTGGTGATTATCAGAGGGTACCCCATAGGTATAACACAAAACAAAACGTAGTGGTCGCGAATAGGATAATCAGTATGACAAGGTACATAAGTCTATACCAACTAGGATACTAGTAGTTGCGTGATCCGGACTGATGTTGAGCATAGCCAGCAGCTACCCCAACACCGTGAAACAACACTCCCAAGTCAAGGGGTGCACCCAAATCGAATCACAAATGTAATAGATATGGTATCGAAGAAGTGTGTCCGCTAGAGGTGGCGAACCTCAATGGCCCGGCGCGGCTCCTGTTTTAGTCATGTCAGGGGTCATCCAATATCGTTCTCTTTCTTCAGTCAACGCGTTCACCAAACCATCCACTTTATTCTGGATCAACACTCCGCGTATACAAGTTATTAAAGTGGTTTTCGGTATCGACAGAGAGTATGTCCATATCCGATCCCGGTCTCTTTAATAACTACGTATTATTACACCGTTGGCTCTTTTACATTTCAAATCGATTCATAATTGATATTAGAATATCATATTCGCTTCAAAAAAAAGCCATTTCAAATATCATCGTATCTATTCAAATGTAAGATTTCGTTTCAAAAATCGATTTTCGCATCAATATCTCATTTCGATTTCAAAATCATTTCGAATTTCAATTTAGGTTGCAACTTTATTTAACTCAATTCGTATTTAAATTCAAGATTTAAATATAAACATTTCACCTTATTGACCAGCTTAGGATTTTAGAAAAATAGTTTCAAGTAGTTTAAAAGTAGTTTTAAATAATTAAAATAGTTAAAATACTTTAAAATCTTAAAATGGATTTGAAATAGATAAATTTAGTTTAAAATAATTTAAATTGGGTTAAGTAGATTTAAAATAGATTAAAATAGTTAAGTATTCAAAATGGTTTATATAACCTGTGAGGAACCGCAAATCCGTACTCCTTGAATAGACACTAATCTCCAGTGATTAACTCAAGATGAACGAAAGTACGAACCCTTAGGGTTTTTAAGAAAAAGAAAAAGGCAGAAGAGAGAAGAAAAAGGTAGAAAACAGAATAGAAAAGAAAATAGAAAATAGAACAGGACAGAAAGGAAACAACAAAACAATATCAGAATCTCACAATTCGTAGCGGAACAACATATAATAATAAATGAATAATCTTTAAACAAAGAACTATATCAGTTATTACATTACATTACATTACATCATATCATCAGAGTGTACAACAACAAATAACAACAAACAGCGGAAAAGAAATACTATACACTAGTAATACGCCATGCCATCCAGCTTGCCTCCAGCAATTCCTGAATATCCAGAATATCCTGATAAACCTAACTCTTAACTGCCCGTGTGGAAATTGGTGGGCACCCAGAGTTTAGGAATGAAAACAATAAACTCCGAGTCAGTCATGTGACTGGTGTAAGAACTCAAAACATTTTATTTATCTTTAAAAATCAAAATAGAGGAATATTTTTAAATTCGATTCGCAATGCTTTTGAAAATGTAACTACCATAAGACCTCCCACCACACACACAATGCAAACGCAGACTTGGAGGAGATTTCTTCTTATGTTAGTCAAAGATGTTTACTACGCAAAATCAAATCATTTTTGATATTATTATTAGTGCATAGTGTAAAACAAATCATTTCGAAGGTAAAGATATAAATCTTAGCCAGCATAGGTACCATTATATTATGCCTACTATAGCTACCTCCTGAGGAAGCAGGTTCTACAACTAAAACCGTACAAGATCGTATTGTTTCTTTGGATTTCAAACGAATGGTCAGGCCAAGGAACTTCCCATTGCCACATGAGAATGCCTCTGGAAGGACATCCCCGAGAACCAAACCGGATCTCTACCAACACAAGGCCGGGTTACCCCTAACTGAGTAACAACTGACCGAGTATGCCATCCCCCGGTCCTTTGGGACCTTTCACCGAGCGCTCGTAATCAATTCACACAATCATAAATAAAGTGTTTCAACATGAGTAAGTATCTGGGCTCCATACCATGATACCACCCTTTTCCAGAAGGAAATGCACATACCCTAAAGGGAGCTACCCCTCATAACCTTGCTGCATCTTTCCTGTTTTGACCATTTCGGGGTGTGAGGCTCGACGAAGTCTCGTCCACAAAGACACACTTTATACAAAAGCCGTGCTTTGGGTCAACAAATGATCATAGAAATGATCACAAAGATAAACGATCAAACAAATGATCCTATCACAAATGATCAACACAATGATCATTTCACAGCAACACTCAGCATGTCACATTACCAAATTGGGAATATATCGCTGATAACCTTCAACTACATAACCTCTGAGCTCGTACGTCTCAGAGAAGGGTGTTAAGCTAAAAGAATAAATTCTCCGCCACCAACAGAAATATATTTGAAAGAAATTGGCTTTATATCTCAAATTGTAATGTCAGACATACAATCCATACAAATCTGTTCCGGGCTCGAACAGAACCGAAGGCACTTACAAAGAAGTCCTTGCAATCCGGATATCCACAATCCTGATCGGATTCCCCATCACATATGGAGAACTCTATACCGGAGCAACTCGGTGCAGAGTCAATCGATAGGTCATCCTATCGCTCTCGCAAATATCCGGTCTTCAACACCGATCTTCAAATGCAATTCATAACGACGTATCACATATTCGGAATGGGTTATACGACCCCATGGTCCTTTCCCGGTTAACCCGAATAGTGAGCGCTTATTCAAAAATAAGTGTGGCATTAAAATTCAAACAAATCACATCAAATACCCATTCAAAGGGAAATATTGATAGTCGGTTGTTGAACTATTAATGGATATGCACACATCACCAGATTCCAAATAATTTTCCAAATTATTTATTTTCCAAAATATCTTTACAAGATATATAATTTTCAATACTTTAAAAATAAATCAATATTTATTTTTAAACAAATTCCCCTTTCTATTTATAAATTCCTTAGTGAATTTACATTCCAAAATATTCATGAATATACGACTTCAATTCGATTTCTAATATTCATTTTCAATTTATCTTCAAAAAGATAAATTCTCAAAATATTCACTTTATATTGGAAAACATTTCCATACTTATTAAAAATAAGTGATTCACAAATCTTTTTATTTTCAACACTTGGAAAAAATTCAATATACTTAAATCGAAATTAAGTATATATTTCATTCTTTAAGGAAATCATTCTCTTAAACATATTTATTTGGGCCAAAACGAATGTTGCGTAAAACATCGTTACGACAATCCAAAATCACTAGTATAGGGATTCGAAATTAAAATAGATATATAAATCCCAATACTATACAATACATTTCCTTTCGGAAATCATTTACTATAACAACAGTGTTATAGTCCACCATTTCCTTTTATTTATCGAAAACGTCTATTTCAACAATAAATGTTGAAATCTATGGTTTCGAATCTTAACACCTTTTGAAAACATCGTTAGATCGTTTTAATTTTATTCAAAACATCACATCTAAAACAATTTCTTTAACATATTATTCACTATTCAAAAACGTGAATATACTACGTTAACCAATTTCATCATTTCTATTCATTTCATTTCAAAGGATTATTCACTGTCTAGAACGTGAATATAACTCCATTAATAAGTTATAACAATTTACTTATCAAAATAAGTCATTTGCGGATTTATAAAACAGTGTTTATAAATTCCATTTCTATTTATTTTATAACAACTTCCTTTTATACATCCTTTATTAACCTATTCAATTTATAACTCAATTATAAACCAAAAGTTCACATTATAAGTTAAATACTTATAATTTATTTGTTTACATAATCGTTCCTTTAAACTTCATAATTATAAATCTTATAACCTATAAGATTCATTTATTTATCCAAATCTATTCTTTCAATAACATTATAAATTTTATAAACCTACTGCTTATAAAATTCCATTTATAACTTCACCGTTTATAATTTTATAAATTCCATTCAGTTACGAAATTCGTTCACAATTCATTCCAACACTTATAAAAGCTCGTTTTATAATTCCAATCTTTTATTTATTTATAAATATCAATTTATAAATCTTTTAAATAAATCAATTCATATTATTATTTAAAACGTCTTTAAACTCCTTTATAATTTCACCATTTTGATTCATAAAATAATTAAATTTTATAAATCCTATATTTTCAACTTTTTATAATAAATTCAAAATCCCAATTTTAAACTATTTTATAAAACCATTAACCCCATATTTTCAAAAATAAATCTTTAATCGTATTTCTCAAAATAATAATTTTTATAACTTTAAAAATTATAAGGTTTATTTATTTAAAATGGATCAATTCCGAAAATATTTTATAAACGTATACTTTCAAAAATCACTTTTAAATCCTTTTCAAATTCCAAATTTGGCCCAATGATGCTACACACCAAATAGTCTATCACGACTACAACGACATCACATATCGTATATGATAATCCATCAAATATCAAAATATCTGAAATCAAATAAAAACTGTTGAGGAATCCAGTTGGATCCCTCCGACCTGTTTTCCTGCATCCAAAAACATTAGCACAATACCAATTCCGCTTCAGTACGGAATTATCGCGGTATGTGGGATTAATAATATTATCCGCTTACTAACGGCGCAATAGGGTCTCATCCGCTAAAAAATGCGGGAAATCAACAACTGCAATATATACATATGCCAATATATATATATATATTGCTATTATATATAATACCAATTTCACTGTTCATGAAATATTCGCGGTATTTGTTTTTAATAAATAACCTCCGCTTACTAACGGCGCATAATGTCTATTTTAACAATCAATAGATACAATCATCATTCAATCATGCATTCAAATATTTTAAATCTAACTATTTAAAATAAAATCGAAACCGATTCGATTGAGTGAGAAGTTCTCACCTTGATTTCAATTTCGTTTTAGCGATTTATTTCGAATAAAATTAAACGCGCGTTTAATTTTACCCGAAATTCTCACTAACTCCAATCCAGTACCATAGCGTAGTGCTCGTCCATACGATTCCAACGCAACTGGTTTCGCGCGTTTTCGACCTCGTATGAAAAAGTTATGATTTTATGAAGTTTACACGATTTTATAATAACTTAATTTACAACAATTTTACTTATTTTAACCTACACTCAATCATCACTGTCCACTTCAGATCCAACGCCTCTCCCCCATCTTCCCAAACTCGCGCGCACGCCTCCAGTTAAAACACACATAAATAAACCCATGAACAAGCAACTAGGGTTCGACTTTGCAACCACCTCGCTCGACGAAACTTCATCAAACCACCTCCATTCGAACGCCCTTCGCAAGAGCCACGTTCGGCCTCCATCTTCGTGAACTCGGCTGCCATATGAGCCTCGAAATGCGCGTGCAACTTCAGGTCTTTGAGCTCCAATTGCCATTAATCCGTAGCGTATTTTCCGATCATAGCCGTTGATCTTCAAGATCTTGGAGTGCTCTACACTTTTGTAGTTGAACACTTCTTGAATTAATGTGTAGATTGAGAGAAAATTGGAGGAGAAGGAGGTTGTTTCCTGGCCATTGAAATCAATGGAGGCGGCTGCAATTTATAGATTAGGTTTTTTTTTTATATAACTTGTGAATGAAGGCTTTATAGAGAATCGAACGACACTATTCATTCCGGAAATTCCAAACTCCGATTTACGCGCCGTAACCAGCGTTTCTAGGGTTTACCCCGCGTTCTGGACACAATGGAACAGGTTTCGAAAGCTAATTCGGTCATCTGTGCGAGTTATGGCAATAAACGTTCGATTTAAATTAAACCGATTTAAACGATTTTCTAGGCGTTTTAATTCGTACCGGACAAAAGGTAAATCCAATTGACACGAAATTTGAAACCTTACAATAATATCACATTACGGATCCGATGAAACTTGTTTCGCCGAAATCCGAGACTTTTTGAAAAATGGCTATTTTAACTCGCCAAATTAATATTAAAACAATTTCGATGCGTTTCGAGCTGCCACGATCAAACGATAACTCCAATTGCTATGAAAATTGAAATCCGATAATAACTACCTATTACGGATCCAATGGAACTAGTTTCATCCAATTCTGAGACTGTTCAAAAATTGGCTAATTTCACTAGTCGATTAAATATTAAAATATTCAATTTTCACAAATAAACTTTAAATTCGATTTTAAAGGTTCTAAAATATCATTCTAACTTCAATATGATAAAATAAAATTTTACAAATCATTTTCAGTCATATTTAACCCAATTTTCAATTATTTCTGTAATTTCAAATATTAAATTATCGATTTAATTATTCAATTAAATCCAATTAATCGAAATAAAATTTATTCGACTTATAAACTTCACTTATTAATATTTAAAATTAATTAAATATTCAAATTTTAATTAATAAAAATTCTGGGTCGTTACAATCTTCCCCCCTTAAAAGAATTTCGTCCTCGAAATTACCAAGTAAGAAAAGTTACAGAATTTATTAATTTTCCCAAAATTCATAGTTAAACTTCTTACAAATCTTTACTAAGTTTTCAAATCATACTTAGTTATCTTTTCAAAAACAACTTCTATTGTTTAACTTTCAATTTCAAAATCAAGTTAAAGTTTTCAAAATTTTCCAATTTTTTCTCAAATTTTTCTAACGCCTCAAATTTTCGAAAAAATTCGCCATAGTCTCCTTTGCGCGGCTCGATCCAAAAAAAAATGACAGTATATATATCAAAAATATACATCTCATCAAGTAATGAGGCATCCCGCAGGGAAAAAAGTGTAAAAGTACGATATTTAATCCGAGATATGTACCTTATATTTTATTAGCAAGCATATACGGCTAATATAGCGCGAAAGCGAGCTCCAAATGCGAAGCAAACATGATCCGCACCTACTAAACACTCAACAAACAACATGAGAACATGCATATATGAAAATAGTATCAATATACAACATATAGCAACATAATAACTATATATGCTAACATAGCAAATGTAGTAAAACAACAAATGCAAACATCAACCAACTATAATCCATAACCAATAAATATTCATTCATATTCTCATTAATATTCAATTCTATGGTTTTCCATATTTAATCACATTTGATTCATTAACAGTGGATGTTCTTACTAACATTCATTTTCAATTAGTTTATATTCACTAATTCATAAGTTGGTTCACTTCCAAATCAAATTCAATTCTATTTAAGATTCACTTAACTTCCAATTGAATTTCAATTACTTTAGCTTCCAATTTCATTAATACTTAATGAATTACATACAATCAACTAAAAATCATATAACAACCAAAGTATATTAATTACAACCAAATTCCTTTGCTTATATTCATTCAATTTGGTTTAACACCTTTTCTTTCAATTGGTTTAATTAAATTGATTTTCATTCAATTATTCAACTTCCAATAACATTAGATTTTAATGAATTAACACTTACATTCATTATTCCATTCCAATTATTGACATTCAATTGATTAACATTTAATCCATTAATTCAATTCAATTACTAAAGTTGAATTTCATTACATAACTCAAGTTCATATCTATCACTTAACTTTATTAATTTAGTTTGATACCAAAATCAACTTCATTCAACATGTCTTAAGTTATATTTCCATTTAACTTTAAATTCATTTTTTATTTACAACTCATATTCATAAATATATTCATATAGTTTCACTTCTTATATATATATATATATATATATAAGTTTATTTCACAATTGTAAATCACTTTAATTATAATTCAATTCTTATAATTCATTTGCTTATACAATAATTCTTTTATTTAGATTATTCAAACAACTAAACAATCAACTTATATACACTTTAAAAATTCTGAAAAATTATTCCTTTTATATATAAAATATATAATCAAGGTAAAATTATTTCATTTACCCAATTTAAAACAATATCGTGTCGAATTGTTCTGTACAAGTATTTAGAGATCCCTATCAACAACGTTAATTACTCGTATTAACCAGAATCTATATACCCCTCAACAAACCAATCATCACAATATAAAACAATTTTATATTCACTAACAAATACGCTCTCGTATCTATTATTACACTCAAACTAATTCTAGAGTACTACTGACTCTATCTTTAATGAGTAATACCCAACAGAACCATGGTTGTCGCTTAACCATCAGCTCTGATACCAAATGTGAGGAACCGCAAATCCGTACTCCTTGAATAGACACTAATCTCCAGTGATTAACTCAAGATGAACGAAAATACGAACCCTTAGGGTTTTTAAGAAAAAGAAAAAGGCAGAAGAGAGAAGAAAAAGGTAGAAAACAGAACAGAAAAGAAAATAGAAAATAGAACGGGACAGAAAGGAAACAACAAAACAATATCAGAATCTCACAATTTGCAGCGGAACAACATATAATAATAAATGAATAATCTTTAAACAAAGAACTATATCAGTTATTACATTACATTACATCATATCATCAGAGTGTACAACAACAAACAACAACAAACAGCGGAAAAGAAATACTATATACTAGTAATACGCTATGCCATCCAGCTTGCCTCCAGCAACTCCTGAATATCCAGAATATCCTGATAAACCTAACTCTTAACTGCCCGTGTGGAAATTGGTGGGCACCCAGAGCTTAGGAAGGAAAACAATAAACTCCGAGTCAGTCATGTGACTGGTGTGAGAACTCAAAACAGTTTATTTATCTTTAAAAATCAAAATAGAGGAATATTTTTAAATTCAATTCGCAATGCTTTTGAAAATGTAACTACCATAAGACCTCCCACCACACACACAATGCAAACGCAGACTTGGAGGAGATTTCTTCTTATGTTAGTCAAAGATGTTTACTATGCAAAATCAAATCATTTTTGATATTATTATTAGTGCATAGTGTAGAACAAATCATTTTGAAGGTAAAGATATAAATCTTAGCGAGCATAGGTACCATTATATTATGCCTACTATAGCTACCTCCTGAGGAAGCAGGTTCTACAACTAAAACCGTACAAGATCGTATTGTTTCTTTGGATTTCCAACGAATGGTCAGGCCAAGGAACTTCCCATTGCCACATGAGAATGCCTCTGGAAGGACATCCCCGAGAACCAAACCGGATCTCTACCAACACAAGGCCGGGTTACCCCTAACTGAGTAACAACTGACCGAGTATGCCATCCCCCGGTCCTTTGGGACCTTTCACCGAGCGCTCGTAATCAATTCACACAATCATAAATAAAGTGTTTCAACATGAGTAAGTATCTGGGCTCCATACCATGATACCACCCTTTTCCAGAAGGAAATGCACATACCCTAAAGGGAGCTACCCCTCATAACCTTGCTGCATCTTTCCTGTTTTGACCATTTCGGGGTGTGAGGCTCGACGAAGTCTCGTCCACAAAGACACACTTTATACAAAAGCCGTGCTTTGGGTCAACAAATGATCATAGAAATGATCACAAAGATAAACGATCAAACAAATGATCCTATCACAAATGATCAACACAATGATCATTTCACAGCAACACTCAGCATGTCACATTACCAAATTGGGAATATATCGCTGATAACCTTCAACTACATAACCTCTGAGCTCGTACGTCTCAGAGAAGGGTGTTAAGCTAAAAGAATAAATTCTCCGCCACCAACAGAAATATATTTGAAAGAAATTGGCTTTATATCTCAAATTGTAATGTCAGACATACAATCCATACAAGTCTGTTCCGGGCTCGAACAGAACCGAAGGCACTTACAAAGAAGTCCTTGCAATCCGGAAATCCACAATCCTGATCGGATTCCCCATCACATATGGAGAACTCTATACCGGAGCAACTCGGTGCAGAGTCAATCGATAGGTCATCCTATCGCTCTCGCAAATATCTGGTCTTCAACATCGATCTTCAAATGCAATTCATAACGACGTATCACATATTCGGAATGGGTTATACGACCCCATGGTCCTTTCCCGGTTAACCCGAATAGTGAGCGCTTATTCAAAAATAAGTGTGGCATTAAAATTCAAACAAATCACATCAAATACCCATTCAAAGGGAAATATTGATAGTCGGTTATTGAACTATTAATGGATATGCACACATCACCAGATTCCAAATAATTTTCCAAATTATTTATTTTCCAAAATATCTTTACAACATATATAATTTTCAATACTTTAAAAATAAATCAATATTTATTTTTAAACAAATTCCCTTTTCTATTTATAAATTCCTTAGTGAATTTACATTCCAAAATATTCATGAATATACGACTTCAATTCGATTTCTAATATTCATTTTCAATTTATCTTCAAAAAGATAAATTCTCAAAATATTCACTTTATATTGGAAAACATATCCATACTTATTAAAAATAAGTAATTCACAAATCTTTTTATTTTCAACACTTGGAAAATATTCAATATACTTAAATTGAAATTAAGTATATATTTCATTCTTTAAGGAAATCATTCTCTTAAACATATTTATTTGGGCCAAAACGAATGTTGCGTAAAACACCGTTACGACAACCCAAAATCACTAGTATAGGGATTCGAAATTAAAATAGATATATAAATCCCAATACTATACAAAACATTTCCTTTCGGAAATCATTTACTATAACAACAGTGTTATAGTCCACCATTTCCTTTTATTTCTCGAAAACGTCTATTTCAACAATAAATGTTGAAATCTATGGTTTCGAATCTTAACACCTTTTGAAAACATCGTTAGATCGTTTTAATTTTATTTAGAACATCACATCTAAAACAATTTCTTTAACATATTATTCACTATTCAAAAACGTGAATATACTACGTTAACCAATTTCATCATTTCTATTCATTTCATTTCAAAGGATTATTCACTGTCTAGAACGTGAATATAACGCCATTAATAAGTTATAACAATTTACTTATCAAAATAAGTCGTTTGCGGATTTATAAAACAACGTTTATAAATTCCATTTCTATTTATTTTATAACAACTTCCTTTTATACATCCTTTATTAACCTATTCAATTTATAACTCAGTAATAAACCAAAAGTTCACATTATAAGTTAAATACTTATAATTTATTTGTTTACATAATCGTTCCTTTAAACTTCATAATTATAAATCTTAAAACCTATAAGATTCATTTATTTATCCAAATCTATTCTTTCAATAACTTTATAAATTTTATAAACCTACTGCTTATAAAATTCCATTTATAACTTCACCGTTTATAATTTTATAAATTCCATTCAGTTATGAAATTCGTCCACAATTCATTCCAACACTTATAAAAGCTCATTTTATAATTCCAATCTTTTATTTATTTATAAATATCAATTTATATATCTTTTAAATAAATCAATTCATATTATTATTTAAAACGTCTTTAAACTCCTTTATAATTTCACCATTTTGATTCATAAAATAATTAAATTTTATTAATCGTATATTTTCAACTTTTTATAATAAATTCAAAATCCCAATTTTAAACTATTTTATAAAACCATTAACCCCATATTTTCAAAAATAAATCTTTAATCGTATTTCTCAAAATCATAATTTTTATAACTTTAAAAATTATAATGTTTATTTATTTAAAATGGATCAATTCCGAAAATATTTTATAAACGTATACTTTCAAAAATCACTTTTAAATCCTTTTGAAATTCCAAATTTGGCCCAATGATGCTACACACCAAATAGTCAATCACGACTACAACGACATCACATATCGTATATGATAATCCATCAAATATCAAAATATCTGAAATCAAATAAAAACTGTTGAGGAATCCAGTTGGATCCCTCCAACCTGTTTTCCTGCATCCAAAAACATTAGCACAATACCAATTCCGCTCCAGTACGGAATTATCGCGGTATGTGGGATTAATAATATTATCCGCTTACTAACGGCGCAATAGGGTCTCATCCGCTAAAAAATGCGGGAAATCAACAACTGCAATATATACATATGCCAATATATATATATTGCTATTATATATAATACCAATTTCACTGTTTATGAAATATTCGCGGTATATGTTTTTAATAAATAACCTCCGCTTACTAACGGCGCATAATGTCTATTTTAACAATCAATAGATACAATCATCATTCAATCATGCATTCAAATATTTTAAATCTAACTATTTAAAATAAAATCGAAACCGATTCGATTGAGTGAGAAGTTCTCACCTTGATTTCAATTTCGTTTTAGCGATTTATTTCGAATAAAATTAAACGCACGTTCAATTTTACCCAAAATTCTCACTAACTCCAAACGACTCCAATCCAGTACCATAGCGTAGTGCTCGTCCATACGATTCCAACGCAACTGGTTTCGCGCGTTTTCGACCTCGTATGAAAAAGTTATGATTTTATGAAGTTTACACGATTTTATAATAACTTAATTTACAACAATTTTACTTATTTTAACCTACACTCAATCATCACCGTCCACTTCAGATCCAACGCCTCTCCCCCATCTTCCCAAACTCGCGCACACGCCTCCAGTTAAAGCATGCACAAATAAACCCATGAACAAGCGACTAGGGTTCGACTTTGCAACCACCTCGCTCGACGAAACTTCATCAAATCACCTCCATTCAAACGCCCTTCGCAAGAGCGACATTCGGCCTCCATCTTGGTGAACTCGGCTGCCATATGAGCCTCGAAATGCACGTGCAACTTCAGGTCTTTGAGCTCCAATTGCCATCAATCCGTATCGTATTTTCCGATCATAGCCGTTGATCTTGAAGATCTTGGAGTGCTCTACACTTTTGTAGTTAAACACTTCTTGAATTAATGTGTAGATTGAGAGAAAATTGGAGGAGAAGGAGGTTATTTCTGGCCATTGAAATCAATGCAAGCGGCTGTAGTTTATAGATTAGGGTTTTTTTTTATATATAATTTGTGAATGAAGGCTATTTATAGAGAATCGAACGACACTATTCATTCCGGAAATTCCAAACTCCGATTTACGCGCCGTAACCAGCGTTTCTAGGGTTTACCCCGCGTTCTGGACACAATAGAACAGGTTTCGAAAGCTAATTCGGTCATCTGTGCGAGTTATGGCAATAAACGTTCGATTTAAATTAAACCGATTTAAACGATTTTCTAGGCGTTTTAATTCGTACCGGACAAACGGTATATCCAATTGACACGAAATTTGAAACCTTATAATAATATCACATTACGGATCCGATGAAACTAGTTTCGTAGAAATCCGAGACTTTTTGAAAAATGGCTATTTTAACTCGCCAAATTAATATTAAAACAATTTCGATGCGTTTCGAGCTGCCACGATCAAACGATAACTCCAATTGCTATGAAAATTGAAATCCGATAATAACTAACTATTACGGATCCAATGGAACTATTTTCGTCCAATTCTGAGACTGTTCAAAAATTGGCTAATTTCACTAGTCGATTAAATATTAAAATATTCAATTTTCACAAATAAATTTTAAATTCGATTTTAAAGGTTCTAAAATATCATTCTAACTTCAATATGATAAAATAAAATTTTACAAATCATTTTCAGTCATATTTAACCCAATTTTCAATTATTTCTATAATTTCACATATTAAATTATCGATTTAATTATTCAATTAAATCCAATTAATCGAAATAAAATTTATTCAACTTATAAATTTCACTTATTAATATTTAAAATTAATTAAATATTCAAATTTTAATTAATAAAAATTCTGGGTCGTTACATAACCGAGTAATTTGGAAAACAAAATAAAACAGCTTCAAAATCAATCCATTTCAAATATAACTTCCCAATTCAAAACAATTCCAATTTCCATTCTACCGATTCAATTTCGATTTCAATTCAATCAACGTCAATTTTTACTTAAAATTAATTCAATTTTTCATTCACCTTTAATTTATTCAATTTCAATTTATATCGATTTGGAGCTTGATTTCTCAAAATATCAATTTATAACACTTACCAAAAATTTCCAACAATATTCAAGTTTAAATCCAAATTCCAAATATGATTCAATTCCAAACTCGATTTCAAAATATCATTTTTTTATATCACTTTTACTTAGTAATATTCAAAGCTCGAATTAAGGTTAAATCTTTAAACAAATCAAATTTCGACATTCAATCATATCCAATTTCAAATTTCAAAGTCTCAACTTAATTATTTAACAAAATTCCTTTAACCAAAATTTATTCCAACATTCCAAACTCAATTTTTCGATGAATTCAATTTCTATAAATCGATTTCTATTTATAACTCTTAAATCAAAACATTTAAATAAATTTCAAATCGATGATTTTAAAAATTGTTAATTTAGCCAATTCGGTGTCCGTATATAATTTTATATCCTATGGCCAAGTAATTATTTCAATTAAATGTCAGGGATGAATATATATTACTTAAATCAAATCACAGTTTCATATGTATGCATAACATGATATGTATAAGCAAATAAACATCCAAACATTTAAATATCAACCAATAACATCCATCGAAATACATCATCCAATAAACAATACAATTCATGGCAATTTCATAGTTATCGATGTCAGGTAATTAAATCACAATTCAATTTCAATTTTAATTTCAAACTTAACTGTCAATATAATTTTCGACGGTTAATTCAAATGACAATTAAATTCTATCAAACAACGACAAATAAAATTCATATCACTTCATAATGTCAAATTTAACTAGCATAAAGATATTTAGTACGTTGTGAGCGTTATAAAACACTCACCTTGATTTTACGATTTTAAATCAAATCGAACGACGTTCGATTTAACTCAAAATTTTCTTTAGCTCCAAATGATTCCAATCCAGTTCCATTACGTAGTGCTCAACAAAACGATTCCAACGCAAAAAGTTTCGTCGAATTCGGACCTTGTACGAACAAGTTATGACATTTATAAGTTTACACAAATTTTTATATAAATTAATATAAACTTTAATTTTTAATTTTACCCTACAATATCATAGCCGTTGATTCATGCCCCCTAGATCTGGGCCGCACCTTCTCCTTTCCCCTTCTTCTTCGTGCGTTCCTTTCCAGATAATAAAACACGCAACCCATACACGCCCCAAAACCCTAATTGGCCGCCCCCAATCCATCGACTTCCAGGACGATCAACATATACCACTTCGAAGAGCATCTCCTACTCCATGCTCGGCCAGAACCAAGTGCAGCTCGGCCACCCCTAGACCCTCAAAATGCGTGAAAAACGCAGCTACTTCCATCGCGGTTTGCCGTCAATCCGTGGCTCCGTTTCCGATCTCCACCGTTGGATAGCTAGATCTTGATGCCCTCTACAACTCTGTAGTTGAGAGTTTTTCCTAATTGTTGATGGATTGAGAGGAAAATGAGGAAGAAGTTTCTTAATTTTCTGGCCATTGAAATGAATGTGGCGGCTGGTCAAAAAGAGTTAGGGTTTGGAGCAAATGGAAGAGGATGGGTCCTTTTATAGAAAATTGCAAAAACACTATTCACCGAAAAATTTTCGAACTCCAAACGAAGCGTGCCGGCAGGCGCTTTTAAGGTTTACCCCATGTTCCGGACACAACGGAATAGGTTTCGGAGACTAATTCGATCATATGTGTGAGTTACGGCAATAAACAATCAAATTTAAATTAAACCGATTCAACTAATTTCTATGCGTTTTGGCTTGCCCCGGACAAACAGTAAATCCGATTGACACGAAATTTGAAACCTTATAATAATATGACATTACGGATCCGATGAAACTAGTTTCGTCGAAATCCGAGACTGTTTGAAAAATGACTATTTTAACTCGTCAAATTAATATTAAAACAATTTCGATGCGTTTCGAGCTGCCACGGTCAAACGAAAACCCCGATTGCTACGAAAATTGAAATCCGATAATAACAAACTATTATGGATCCAATGGAACAAGTTTCGTCCAATTTTGAGACTGTTGGAAAATTGGTTATTTTTCAATCGATAATTAAATATTAAAATATTCAATTTTCACAAATTTACTTTTAATTCGATTTTAAAAGTTCTACAACATCATTCTAACTTTAATATGATAAAATAAAATTTTACAAATCATTTTTAATCATATTAAACCCGTTATTCAATTATCCAATAAATTCCAATTTTAAAATCTTATTAACTCTATTATAATCCCGATATAACTTACATTCACTTTGGAAACCAATTTGAATCATATTAAATCAAATTTCAATTGTTCACTCTATTTCCATATATTAAATTTCAATATCAAATTAATCATATCAAATTCGGAATTTAATTATTCAAACATTTGTAATATTAAATTTAAACAATTTTTATTATTCTTGAGTCACTGTCTTTTGAGATATTCAAAACGAACTTAAAAATTTAACTTTTGAAACGAATTAAAATTATAGAACAACCATTTCCATTATACGGTTATTCAATCCCCATTATTAAATTATTCAATAAATTCCATAAGTTTTAAATATTTAATTTAAACAATTTACCTGTTCAATATTCCATATTTGATTTGAATAGATTTTACTTATCAATCAATTACTCTATTATACCCAATGAATTCAACATTTATTATTATCCAAACGACTTACAAATTTTTTTCTAACACTAAATCACGAAATCTTATTAAATTAGCTATTTTAAGTATCGAAAATTTACGGGTCGTTACATATATTGCATGTACCAGAGTAAACAAAATCCAACTCAAATATACACTTGTGACGTGTCATCATATGGAGGAGTTTGCATTTATTTTGTCCATGCGTGCATAGTGTTATATAGTCCAGGAGTATGCATTTATTTAGTTCTAGCGTGCATAGTGTTATGTAGTCGAGACCAAAAATTTTGTGAAGTTGCATTTTTACTAAAACATGAGTAGCGCAAAAATCTTAGTCCATTTCCGAATTATATTTTATTATGAGTTACATGCGTACGATAGTATATACTGCCAGGCAGTGAAAAATTTAATGAATATATTGTAGTGTAGTCTACTCTTAAATTTACGTTCAACCGGTGTTACGTTTTAAAACGAATTTTGTTGTCGTTATTTTTATAATGAAATTTTTACACCAGTATTATATTTTTGAAGCATGTTGTTTGATGACATTTTGACGAATAAAAATTACTGTTGTTTTGACTTCAATAACCATCAATTTTAAAGTGAATTTTCAAGCGGTAATCCCGCAACACTGATTTTGATATCCGTTTTTACGGTGTTTTGTGAAGCGCAATGTCCTCGTTGAAATTGCAATAGTTGTTGTTGTTTTAATCACGTGTTTTAAAAATCCTTCTAAAATAAATTGGTTTCCAAAAAATTTACAGTTTGCGCTTTCAAAAGAATGAGAAAGCGATTTAAACGCTTTAGCAAAATTGAGGGCTATGAACCCTTACTTTTACCGAGTCGCTTAATTCCGGACTTGTCCGTTTGAGAACGTAAAATGTTATTTATATAAAATACACAATTTTGCACTTTCAAGGAAACGATGAAGAGATTTAAACGATTTAGCAAAAGTGCGGAGAATGGAACCATACTTTTACTATTTCGGTTAATTCCCGACTCGTTAATTGAAATATCTACTGTTTGATGATTTTGATGATTTTGTGGCTTTCGAGCCACTCTGCTGGACCTTCGGGTCATTTGTTGGACCTTCAGGTCAATACCAGTACTAGACCTTCGGGTCATTTGTTGGACCTTAGGGTCATTTGTTGGGCGCTAAAAATATAGTACTTGGTAGGCTTCGGCCATATGAGATGCACGTGCGGCGTAGCTAAAACTCGCCATCTGCTGGGATCGATCCATCTTTTATGTTGATTTTCTAGTTATCTTATTTTGATTTCTAGATTTTGTAAATGCTGATTTTCTAGTTATCTTAATTGATTTCTAGATTTTTGTGTATTGCTGCTTTAAATTCAATTATGAATTTGGAAGTTGATTTCAGTGAAGTTTAATTGAGATTTCTTCATGTAAACTATGTTGATAATTTTGTGTATAGTCTCATTCGAGATTATAATTTTGTGTATAATCTCATCCGAGATTATAATTTTGTGCATTGTTGTTTTGAATTCAATTGTGAATTTAAAAGTGATTTTGATAGAGTTTAATGAGTTGAATTTGATGGAGTTTGATGTGATTTCTTCATTTTAAACCATGTTGATTTCTTATGTTGAATAGTCTCATTCGAGACTATTATTATTATTTTGCTTAATGTTGTTTATGATGCATTCACTTATAAGAATAAATTAGATTGATCCATTTATTTTTTTCTTTTAAATAATACTCAAGTTAGACCGAGTTATTTTAGGATAGTCGTAATCTCTGATTCGGTTGTAGCTTCAACTTTTGGGATTTCACTCCAACTTTGATCTAGACTTCGAGGTGTTACTTTTGGTGTTGACTCTCATCTCGTGTATGTTGATGTATACGTATATGTAAATTGGTTCATGTGAACCATCGATTGTTGTAGCATATATCCAGACTTGTCTTCCGCTATATATCTGATATTTTTATTCTGATGTGACTTTACATATTTATGTTGTTGTTATTATGAGTTGTTCTGGATTTTTCTTTAGCCACCATAGTTTCGTTTTAGATTTCGATTGAATTTATATCTTTGGGAGTAATTTACACAACTCCTATCGATGTAATCAATACTCGTCTAAGGTATAACTTACAGATGGTCGCTTCTAACAAGCCTTATTCTTCGCAATAGTAGACGTTATTCCTTATAATAACCTTTGTTATTGTGAGCTTAGAGGTGGGGCGTCACACCTTCAAATTACAATAATTCGGACACTACCAATTTTATTTTCAATAATCCCATTAGATAGACTTTCCATTCTATTATTCAATCAAATTGCCCTATTGTGGATAGTATTAGACTATTGAATCAATTATCAATTTATGGGAAGAATTATTATTAGCTTGCTCTTATTACATTAACAATTACCATCTTATTCCAATTTCCAATTAATATAGAAATAAATTTCATTCACTTACAAATAAATTCATTTATTATACATTTCCTTCCAAATAAATTTTGTAACAAAACAATATTTTTTAAATTTATTTTATAGTGAAGTAGAAATTTTTCAAGAATTAATGGTAATTTATTTGAAATTTTCAGGTTCTGTTTCCTATTTTAAACAATTTCTTCAATTATTTTGATATTTCCTATGAATTTAATTATTTATTTCACTTCGAAAATGTATTAAAACTCATTTTATTTTAAATTTTGTCTTATAATGTTTTTAAATGGAGTAAATAATTTTCCAAAGCCATTGGTAATTTTCTTGAAATTTTTATGTCCTGTTTGCTATTTTTGAACAATTTCTTTATTCCTTTTTCTATTTTTCTCCAATTTAATTATTTATTTTATTTTGGAAATGATAAATAAATTATTTTACTTCAAATCTTCACTTCGTAAATTTTTTAAAATGAAGTGGATATTTTTCCAAGACTAGTATTGATTTATTTGTAATTTCTGGTCACTGTTTGTATTTTTAAGTAATTTCTTTCATTCTTTTTATATTTTCCTTAAAATTAATTATTTATTTTCTTATATTTTTCCTTATTTTCGGTTTATACAGTAAATTTCTGATTCTTAATTTGGTTTTACTTGAATTAAAGAAAAGGAAATGCCAAAGGTTATAAAAGTTACAAAACTTAAGGCTTTTCACCTTCAAAACTCTTCATTTTCTCAACTCCTCATTTATGTGCATTTTTGGCCATACAATATTTTTCTTAGCTGTGTATTTTCATTATCTTTCACGTGAAAAATGCCTCAGCTCCTCATTTGTGACGCCCCACCTCTATACCCACGCCAGCCAAGAACACTACGGAGTAGTGCTGTCAACTAGCACGAAGAATAAGGCTGTTGAGGAGCGACCATCCATGTAATTGCTTATCACACGGTGGCTATAAATAATCTTCGGAAAACAAACATAGAAATAAGCATAACGCAAATCAGTCACAGACATCCATATCACAAAGGCGGAAGAAGATATGAATATAAAACTAACACATGAAAGTGTACATCAGAGTAGTGGTCAAAAGATCCACAATAATACAAAAGAATAGCAACACGTGCTATACAAAAGAATGCAACTATGAGTCTATGTCTCAAGTGTATACAACAAAAACTGCTAATCTAAATAGTCAGCCAAAAGTCAGAGTGATGAATCCCAGGGAAGAAGTCAAGCAGAAGCACCTGTAACATCTCGGTCTGACCCGAGTGTTATTTAAGAAAATAATAAACGGATCAGTCTAGCTATAAATATCAGATGACATGATATAACATAAAAGATATGGCATAAACATAAAATATCCATAATGACATACCACTATAAGTATGTAAATAATGATCAACAGAAGATCAGTCATTAAGAGATAATCAATATCACAAGAATCTTCTCAAAGATTCGGAAAGGGCATCATACCCCAAACTTGTACTCATGACAAGTAAATGACGTAAATTCTAGAAATCAATGCAAGAAGTCCAGAAATCATAGAAAAGAGAAAGAGGCCTATCACATGACGGTCCAAAGACCAAGGGGAGCTACCCCACATGTGTGAATGGAATCACACAGATTAAGGTCCAGACTAACCAAAAAGCAAAAAGGTATGTGTGAGTGTAATCACACAAGTGGTGTCTAGTCTAACCTCGCAACAAGAGACATCGCACAGTTGCTAGTCTAAATCATCAGGATGATCGTCATGATCAACGAGAAGTGTCAATTACACTAAGCTAGTAAATATAGAAGTTTAGCTTCATGTCCCATAACCACTTGTTTAACTTAAATATTTACCAACAAACTGTAAATCTTCACTAATAAAATTGTCACAAGAGGTTCAATCGAACAATTCCAAGAATTAACCTACGAAGTGAACGCAAGCGTTTCATACCACTTGTTTTACTAAGTCGTTTAATTAGATTTCTCATCCGAGTGAGGTAAAGGTTTGTATATACTAATAGATTGGAAAACGGTTTAAGAAAAGAGCTTAGTTATTAAAAATAGAGTTGAAATTGTTTGTTAAAAGAGTTTTGATATTTACTACTAGTATTGAAACCTTTATATTATAAAGTGACAAAACACAGAAGCAATTGTAGAAACAATCAGTCACAAAGATCGCATACGGAGATGTGAATAAAATCCAAGGAAATCAGCTCAATGTTTTTCAGATAAGATCCCCTACTGAGGGGGGGGCCAGGGGGGTGGCAACCCCCCAAGGTGGGGGTGCGGGGGCAACGCCACCGCTTACGGGGTTCGACCTGCCCGGTCAGGTCGCGGGGGTCCAGGGGGCAGCGCCCCGACCAAAACGGTACGACCTAGTGAAGACAAAATGAGGTCTAACGACCTAAGGGGAATAGGGTCGAGCGACCTAAGGGTTGCGACCTAGGGGTCCAAGGGGTCAAGAGACCTATCGGGATAAGGTCCAACGACCTACGAGTCAAAGGTCCAATGACCTATAGGGTTATAATGTCATGTGACCTATCGGTTTATAAGGTCATGCGACCTAACGAGCTATGGCCAAACGACCTAGTAATGGTAGTAGGGTTGAGCGACCTAAAGGTTTACCCGGTCAAGCGACCTAAGGAAGGTAAGGTCTAACGACCTAACGCTCGCGACCTAACGGTCTAAAGGCCATGCGACCTAGAGGGAAACAAGGTCAAGCGACCTAAAACATCGCGACCTAACGACCAAAAACGTCGCGACCTAGCGACCTAAAAATGGAAGGCAGGCCGAGCGACCTAACGAAGAGGGGGTGAGCGACCTATGGTCATAAACGAGGTCGAGCGACCTATAGAGGCATAGGATGCAGCGACCTAAAACGTCGCGACCTAGCGACCTAAAACGTCGCGACCTAGCGACCTAAGGGGATAAGGGCCGAGCGACCTAACATTCGAACGACCTACGACCTAAGGGGATAAGGGCCGAGCGACCTAACATTCGAACGACCTACGACCTAAGGAGCTTGCGACCTAAAGCCCAACGACCCACGACCTAATTCCGAAGCGCCGAGCGACCTAACGTTATAGGCCATTTTAGGTCGGAAACGAGCTATTCGAAGGCCGAGACTTTTCCACGCGAACGACCTAGCAAAGGCAGAGCGACCTAAGGGCAGATTTTCACCAAAAACACTAAAAGTTGGAATTTTTGGCCAATCCAATCCAAACCAAATGCAAATGTACATGCTAAAGTGGTAGGAAATCATTCCCAAACATCCGTGATAGTTATAGACAAGAATGTGAGATAAAAATCTCAACTTTGCACTAAAATTTATGAAGATGAAGCTTGAAAGCAAGGAGAAGCAATCCAAAGCTTAATCCAATATCTTCTACTTGAATTTGGAGTTGAATGTTGGAGTTGCAATTGAATTTGAGCTTGGAGTTTTAATTTCCCATTCTCTTCACCATTAATGCCAAAGCTTGGGTTAGTTAGGAAATTTATGAAGAGTGAGGAGAAGAGGGTTGGAACTTGGGCTTAATAGGCTAAACCAACCCAAAGTCCAAAGCGGGAAAAGTTAGTGAAATTTCACTAACTCCAAACCTATCGAAGTTTATACTTAAAAAAGTTGTAAACGGCATTTCGAACTCAATGGAAGTGGTCTCGAGTCCTAATTTGACCGTTTGCAAAAAGTAGCTTTTCGGACCAAAATTCGATTAACGATTTAATATTTAAATAAAATATTTAAATATAAACTCGATAAATATGCGGGTTGTTACAATTAAAGGAAATACTGTCTGTTATTACGAAGAATAAGGCTGGATAGGAGCGGCGATCCGTAGTTAGGCCTTACACTAGTATTGCTTATTTCGATAGGAGTGGTATATATTTATTTACTCCCATCGACATACCCAATTCCAGTATAAAACGAACTACGATGGTTCATAATAGTTTAGGACAATAGATATAATAATAACACAGATAATATAAATGCGGAACACAGATAAAACAAAAGTCTCATATATATATATAATAACTGATGTCAGTTACAATACATGTGATACAGTACATATGATACAACTACAACTGTCGACTCTGGAAGTTACATATACAAGTACATTATCATGAATAATATACATGAATATACAACATCCTATACAAATACGCTGACTACTAAACATGACGACGATTACTCCAAAAGATATAAAGAAACTTCATAGCTCTAGCAGCAATCCAAAGCAAGATATCTACAGCCTGTAAATAACTCAGTCTGACTCGAGTATTACATTCAAAAGAAAATAATACGCGGGTCAGTCTAATTCAAACTCAGTTATTAGTGCACAGAAGCAATAATAATTAAATAATGAATAGACGACAGTCGCAATATATCTCATCTATCCGATCCTTAAATAAAGAAATCGGATAACGATAAAATATAACACGTAACAGAGTTGAATAACAAATCAGCAAATTAAACCCAAGCAGAATATTGAATTGAATAAACAAAACAGTTCAAAACATTGAAATATGAATTAAATTATTATTTCGAGTAGGGCTGCAGTACACGCACTCATGCACTGCCTCGCCACTACAGCTTATGGAATATGCAAAAGATCATTAAATCGAACTAGAATAGAATATCATACGCACCATACCGTGTGGCTGCAGTTCACGCTTGCGTGCACTGCCTTGCCACTATAGTGATGTCGTGCCCAAAAACTCAATACCGTATGGCTGCAGTTCACGCTTGCGTGCACTGCCTTGCCACTATAGTGATGTCGTGCCCAAAAACTCAATACCGTGTGGCTGCAGTTCACGCTTGCGTGCACTGCCTTGCCACTATAGTGATGTCGTGCCCAAAAACTCAATACCGTGTGGCTGCAGTTCATGCTTGCTTGCATTGCCACGCCACTACGGTGATGAATAACACAAGAACTCAATGAATCAAAAGTAAATGGCATCAACTCAAATCAAATGAATCAGATGGAACTGCAACATGGAATCATGTCAAACTACATACACATGAACACCTAGATAGGCAGAACATATGTAACCAAACTGTAACCCAGTCACAAGATAACAGAGTTACCAATAAGAACTCAATAAATAGCGATGCCGTTGAACAACAAGCCAAAGTCAACACAGCAACGACTAAAACATTTAAGCATATGAATGCATGTAAATGTCACTGAGAAGCAATGTTCAGCATACATATGAATCAATTTCATATGTACAACAAACACAAAGGACAAACTCAGCAATGCAAGTGAACTCAACCAGACAGCAAAATACAAAGGCAATTAAGAAATGAATAATGTCATCCAACATCAGTGATACGGCCTTAACAATGAAATAGCTAAAAACAACCATTTATGAACACTGCAACACTCAAGTATACGAGGGAAAAACCCAAAAGCATTTAAAATCAGTTTAGGGAATATGCAAACCAGATAAGGAATGCACCAGAACAGGAAAATCAATTCAAATTCAGTCTAGGTGAAGCAAAACAGTTCAAATGTACCATTAAAGACCAAATATGAACATACTACAGTTCAGATTAGTGCACACAGTTGCCAGTTCAAAGTGGTACTCATAGGCACAATGTGCACTGATACGAATACTTTCAAGTACAATATCAAAAATGATGTTTTAAAGCAAAATATATGCAACAGAGGGCGCATGTACAATTGTGAAAATTAGGTGAAGAATGCCACAAACAAGAATACAACACAAGTGGACATAAGCAACAATGCTCTGTACATCAAGTGATACAAAACCATAGCATCACAATTACATAAACCATGGCACAGTAACTAAATGCCCCATAACAACCGAGCAGTCAGTGATGAAACATTTTAAATGACCCGGTGGCTCTACAACAATAAAATGCAAAAATATTTTTACATATATGGTGATGAAAAAGTGTGACAACCAGTGTATAGCCACGACAATGCAAAGCTACTCCAGACAAGATGACAATGTAGCTCAAATGAAAATATATGTGCCAGTGAAGCATGTGCAACTCAATGAACAGAGGCAACAAAGGTCAGACAACAGGACAACATCAAGGCCGAGTCAAAATCAACAGATATCCCAATTGCTTCAAAATGGTCCAGACAGCTATAATGTAGCTGCAGTTACAAGGAGCAACAATCGACACAAATCTAATCAAAATGAACATAGAAATGAACAACAAGTTCCAAAAATGACCAAAGTCAAGTGAAGTCATTAAGCCGTGGAATTCAAGGAATCAGAAATATCAAAAACCCAATTTCACCAAATTCGAATATGTCATAAATCAAAACTGTGGTGATTACGAAAATCATACTGTACAATCAAATGTCAAATTATGCAAAGTAGAAAAAGACAGTGAAATCATCAACAACAAGCAAAAGCAAACTATCGAGCATAGTGTAGAATTAGATGTGAGTGAAAGAAATTCACTCACCTTAGTTTTTTGAAGAGTACGAATCAAATTCGACAGCCAAAGGCAAAGATCGAACAACCGGAATCGAGGCTGTGGCACCGCGAAGTCGATCGAAACCCTAATTGCTGAAGGAAGGGGGCGAGTACGAGCCGCCATTTTTATTCTTCTCGTTTATTTTGTTTAGGGTTTGTGAATCCAAAAATCAAAGGGGAACGGGCACAACCTTATCTCAACAAAAGGGAATGGGCTGAATAAAATAAAAGGGAACGGTCGAATTTTTATCAAAAGGGAATGGGCCAATTAAAATTTAAAACCCAACAACTCTTAACAAATTCCAAAAAGAATTTTGACTTGATTTAAAAACTCCAATTGCAATTAACAAACCAATCTAACCGTCTAACAATGATAACTAATTAATGCGTAATCCCGGGTTGTTACAGACTCCCCTCCTTATAAAAATTGCGTCCCCGCAATTTTCATAAAATAAAGTCGTCAATAACAATTATTTTTCTAACATAAACTGGTTAAGTTAGAAAAATAAAAGTCGAGGATATAAACACCAAAGAAATCTTTTAATTTCATAAAAGAAATTTACAAATTCTCAACAAAATTTAATTATCAAGTAGATAATCAGAAAACAACAAAACTAGATAAACACAATTATCAGCAATTTTTAATTATCATTAGATAATTAGAGTACAAAAATCACAAAATAGCAATATCTAATTATCGATACGATAAATAGAAAACAGCAAAATCTACTTATCAACAAAGATAATTAGGAAACACAATTCACAAATCGCCAAACTCCAGATATCTAGTTATCAACCAGATAATTTGAAAACAACAATTATCTAATCACCAAAAACGATAATCAAAAATCTCAAATCAACGAATAATTAATTATCACAATCGATAATCAAATCTCAAATCAACAAATATTTAATTATCACAATCGATAATCAAATCTCAAATCAACAAATATTCGATTATCACAATCGATAATCAAATCTCAAATCAACAAATATTCGATTATCAAAAACGATAATCAAATCTCAAATCAACAAATATTTGATTATCAAAAACGATAATCAAATCTCAAATCAACAATTATTCGATTATCAAAAACGATAATCAAATCAACAAATCAATAATTATTCGATTATCAAAAACGATAATTAAATCTCAAATCAACAACTATTTAATTATCACAATCAATAATCAAATCTCAAATCAACAAATATTCGATTATCAAAAACGATAATCAAATCTCAAATCAACAAATATTTAATTATCACAATCCATAATCAAATCTCAAATCAACAAATATTTAATTATCACAATCGATAATCAAATCTCAAATCAACAAATATTTGATTATCAAAAACGATAATCAAATCTCAAATCAACAAATATTCGATTATCAAAAACGATAATCAAATATCAAATCAACAATTATTCGATTATCAAAAACGATAATCAAATCAACAAATCAACAATTATTCGATTATCAAAAACGATAATCAAATCTCAGATCAACAAATATTCGATTATCAAAAACGATTATCAAATCTCACATCAACAAATATTCGATTATCAAAAACGATAATCAACTCTCAAATCAACAAATATTCGATTATCAAAAACGATAATCAAATCTCAAATCAACAAATATTCGATTATCAAAAACGATAATCAAATCAACAAATCAACAATTATTCGATTATCAAAAACGATAATCAAATCTCAGATCAACAAATATTCGATTATCAAAAACGATAATCAAATCTCAAATCAACAAATATTCGATTATCAAAAACGATAATCAAATCTCAAATCAACAAATATTGAATTATCACAATCGATAATCAAATCTCAAATCAACAAATATTTAATTATCACAATCGATAATCAAATCTCAAATCAACAAATATTCGATTATCAAAAACGATAATCAAATCTCAAATCAACAAATATTCGATTATCAAAAACGATAATCAAATCTCAAATCAACAAATATTCGATTATCAAAAACGATAATCAAATCTCAAATCAACAATTATTCGATTATCAAAAACGATAATCAAATCTCAAATCAACAAATATTTAATTATCACAATCGATAATCAAATCTCAAATAAACAAATATTTAATTATCAAAAACGATAATCAAATCTCAAATCAACAAATATTCGATTATCAAAAACGATAATCAAATCTCAAATCAACAAATATTCGATTATCAAAAACGATAATCAAATCTCAAATCAACAAATATTCGATTATCAAAAACGATAATTAAATCTCAGATCAACAAATATTCGATTATCAAAAACGATAATCAAGTCTCAGATCAACAAATATTCGATTATCAAAAACGATAATCAAATCTCAAATCAACAATTATTCGATTATCAAAAACGATAATCAAATCTCACATCAACAAATATTCGATTATCAAAAACGATAATCAAATCTCAAATCAACAAATATTCGATTATCAAAAACGATAATCAAATCAACAAATCAACAATTATTCGATTATCAAAAACGATAATCAAATCAACAAATCAACAATTATTCGATTATCAAAAATGATAATCAAATCAACAAATATGTAATTATCAAAAATGATAACCAGAACAACAAATATTCGATTATCAAAAACGATAATCAAATCAACAAATATCCGATTATCAAAAACGATAATCAGAACTCATATCAACAAATATTCAATTACCTGCAGATAATTGGAAACAACAAATATCTAGAAATCAATAAAGATGACTAGAAAATCAACATAAAAGGTTGGATCGATCCCATCAGATGGCGAGTTTTAGCTACGCCGCACGTGCATCAACAAATGGTCGAAGCCTACCAAGTACCCAACATAATTTTTGGCGCCCAACAAATGACCCGAAGGTCCAACAAATGACCCGAAGGTCCGGTACTGGTATTGACCCGAAGGTCCAACATATGACCCGAAGGTCCAATATAGTGGCTCGAAAGCACACGAAAATCATCATATATTCAATTAACGACTCCGGAATTAACCGAAGTAGAAAACGCACATGTCCCATACCACGTGTTTTACTAAATCGTTTGATTCTCTTCATCGTTTCCTTGAACGTGTAAAATCATCAAAATCATCAAACATCAAATGTTTCAATTAACGAGTACGGAATTAACCAAAATAGCAAACGCACATGTCCCATAACCACGTGTTTTACTAAATTGTTTAAATCTCTTCATCGTTTCCTTGAAAGTGAAAAATTGTGTATTCCAAAAATAACATTTCACATTCTCAAACGGACAAGTCCGGAATTAAGCGAATCAGTAAAAGAAAGGGGTCATAATCCTCGATTTTTCTGAAACGTTTAAATCGCTTCCTCATTCTTTTGAAAGCGTAAAATGCAAAACTTTTGAAAACAATTTCATTTATTTCATAAAAGTAATAATTTACATTCATTTAAAAATGTCAACAAAACACCGCGCTTCAAAAATATAGCATTGGTGTAAAACTCCCGTTATAATAATAACGGCAACAAAATACGTTTCATAACCAAGCATCGGTTCAACGTAAAATTAATGCAGTAACGTGCAATTCATATTTGCACGCACACTACAATATACACAAAGAAATTACTCTATTGTCTTCAATGAAGATAATTTAAAACAGCAAAAATCTCAACAAATTCACATAACTGTAATCGTTTCGCATTCTCAAATTGGATTCGAAATTTTTAAAGAAAACAAATTAAACACAGTTATGTAAACAACAAATGAAATTTATTTCAATTTCATATTTTGATTTTTAAATCAAAAAGTTATCAGTTGTACTCAGCGAAGACAGTCGCTGTTTCCGCTGTGCACTCTGATAGACAGAACACACTCAATCAATCATCAAAACACAAATTCACTTTTATTTTTAAATAAAGATATTTAAAAATTCCATCTAAATTTCAAAACTTTAGTTTTTAACTCAAAGCACAATAAAACATCGACTAATAGTTGTAACACATGTTCCATCTAAGTTATGTTTTATATTATGTCCATAAACCCCAAGCTCTGATACCAACTGTGACGCCCCACCTCTATGCTCACAATAAAAAAGAGTATTAAAGGAAATACTGTCTGTTATTACGAAGAATAAGGCTGGATAGGTGCGGCCATCCGTAGTTAGGCCTTACACTAGTATTGGTTATTTCGATAGGAGTGGTATATATTTATTTTCTCTTATTTATTTACTCCCATCGACATACCCAATTCCAGTATAAAACGAACTACGATGGTTCATAATAGTTTAGGACAATAGATATAATAATAACACAGATAATATAAATGCGGAACACAGATAAAACAAAAGTCTCGTATATATATAATAACTGATGTCAGTTACAATACATGTGATACAGTACATATGATACAACTACAACTGTCGACTCTGGAAGTTACATATACAAGTACATTATCGTGAATAATATACATGAATATACAACATCCTATACAATTACACTGACTACTAAACATGACGATGATTACTCCAAAAGATATAAAGAAACTTCATAGCTCTAGCAGCAATCCAAAGCAAGATATCTACAGCCTATAAATAACTCGGTCTGACCCGAGTATTACATTCAAAAGAAAATAATACGCGGGTCAGTCTAATTCAAACTCAGTTATTAGTGCACAGAAGCAATAATAATTAAATAATGAATAGAAGACAGTCACAATAAATCTCATCTATCCGATCCTCAGATAAAGAAATCGGATAACGATAAAATATAACACGTAACAGAGTTAAACAACAAATCAGCAAATTAAACCCAAGCAGAATATTGAATTGAATAAACAAAACAGTTCGAAACATTGAAATATCAATTAAATTATTATTTCGAGTAGGGCTGCAGTACACGCACGCGTACACTGCCTCTCCACTACAGCATATAGAATATGCAAAAGATCATTAAATTGAACTAGAATAGAATATCATACGCACCATACCGTGTGGCTGCAGTTCATGCTTGCGTGCACTGCCTTGCCACTGTAGTGATGTCGTGCCCAAAACCTCAATACCGTGCGGCTGCAGTTCACACTTGCGTGCACTGCCATGCCACTACGGTGATGAATAACACAAGAACTCAATGAATCAAAAGTAAATGGCATCAACTCAAATCAAATGAATCAGATGGAACTGCAACATGGAATCATGTCAAACTACATACAAATGAACACCTAGATAGGCAGAACATATGTAACCAAACTGTAACCCAGTCACAAGATAACAGAGTTACCAATAAGAACTCAATAAATAGCGATGCCGTTGAACAACAAGCCAAAGTCAACACAGCAACGACTAAAACATTTAAGCATATGAATGCATGTAAATGTCATTGAGAAGCAATGGTCAGCATACATATGAATCAATTTCATATGTACAACAAACACAAAGGACAAACTCAGCAATGCAAGTGAACTCAACCAGACAGCAAAATACAAAGGCAATTGAGAAATGAATAACGTCATCCAACATCAGTGATACGACCTTAACAATGAAATAGCTAAAAACAACCATTTATGAACACTGCAACACTCAAGCATACGAGGGAAAAACCCAAAAGCATTTAAAATCAGTTTAGGGAATATGCAAACCAGATAAGGAATGCACCAGAACAGGAAAATCAATTCAAATTCAGTCTAGGTGAAGCAAAACAGTACAAGTGTACCATTAAAGACCAAATATGAACATACTACAGTTCAGATTAGTGTACACATTTGCCAGTTCCAAGTGGTACTCATAGGCACAATATGCACTGATACAAATACTTTTAAGTGCAATATCAAAAATGAAGTTTGAAAGCAAAATATATGCAACAGAAATCGGGCGCATGTACAATTGTGAAAATTAGGCGAAGAATGCCACAAACAAGAATACAACACAAGTGGACATAAGCAACAATGCTCTGTACATCAAGTGATACAAAACCATAGCATCACAATTACATAAACCATGGCACAGTAACTAAATGCCCCATAACAACCGAGCAGTCAGTGATGAAACATTTAAAATGACCCGGTGGCTCTACAACAATAAAATTCAAAAATATTTTTACATATATGGTGATGAACAAGTGTGACAACCAGTGTATAGCCACGACAATGCAGAGCTACTCCAGACAAGATGACAATGTAGCTCAAATGAAAATATATGTGCCAGTGAAGCATGTGCACCTCAATGAACAGAGGCAACAAAGGTCAAACAACAGGACAACATCAAGGCCGAGTCAAAATCAACAGAAAAAGAAATAGATATCCCAATTGCTTCAAAATGGTCCAGACAGCTATGATGTAGCTGCAGTTACAAGGAGCAACAATCGACACAAATCTAATCAAAATGAACATAGAAATGAACAACAAGTTCCAAAAATGACCAAAGTCAAGTGAAGTCATTAAGCCGTGGAATTCAAGGAATCAGAAATATCAAAAACCCAATTTCACCAAAGTCGAATATGTCATAAATCAAAACTGTGGTGATTACGAAAATCATACTGTACAATCAAATGTCAAATTATGCAAAGTAGAAAAAGACAGTGAAATCATCAACAACAAGCAAAAGCAAACTACCGAGCATAGTGTAGAATTAGATGTGAGTGAAAGAAATTCACTCACCTTAGTTTTTTGAAGAGTACGAATCAAATTCGACAGCCAAAGGCAAAGATCGAACAACCGGAATCGAGGCCGTGGCACCGCGAAGTCGATCGAAACCCTAATTGCTGAAGGAAGGGGGCGAGTACGAGCCGCCATTTTTATTCTTCTCGTTTATTTTGTTTAGGGTTTGTGAATCCAAAAATCAAAGGGGAACGGGCACAACCTTTTCTCAACAAAAGGGAACGGGCTGAATAAAATAAAAGGGAACGGTCGAATTTTTATCAAAAGGGAATGGGTCAATTAAAATTTAAAACCCAACAACTCTTAACAAATTCCAAAAAGAATTTTGACTTGATTTAAAAACTCCAATTGCAATTAGCAAACCAATCTAACCGTCTAACAATGATAATTAATTAATGCGTAATCCCGGGTTGTTACTTCATTTTTCAAGGCTAGAGAGATTTGGTAATGGCTTCACTTCCTTTTTTCTACCTTTTCTTCTTATTTTCTATGAATTTTGCCTTGCTTTCCCTTGCTTTTTGATAGGTCTCCCCTACATAGCCACGGCCACCACTCTCTACACTTCCTTCCAGCCATCAGCACCACCTATACTCCAGACCATGACCAAGGCCGAGCCATCCATGGTGACCAAACCCCTCAAAAATGCAACCTATTGCCTAAAAACAATGCTATTTGACCATTACTTGTTCATATCCATCAACCACCACCCTAACCATCACCATAGCCGCCGCCACTAATCTGACCTGACCTCTAACCACCCCTTTCCACCACTAACCAGTCATGTTACACCCAGGCTGAGCCATAAGCCCATGGTCGATCCTTTGTTTTGACCAAAAATATCACTATTTGCCTTAAAACTCTTCACATCTTCATATATAAACTTCTCCACCATATTCCACTACCTAGGCCATGCATACACATGACCAAAACCTGAGCCAAACTTTTTCAAACTAGAGCCAAATAACACCCCTAGGTCATGCCAAATAGCAGAGAAGGAAAGGCAAAAGACTGTGTATTCGTATCTCTTTTTATTTCAAAGTTATTAAATTTTAAAGTGTATTGAATTGTGTTGTTTTGATTGTTTGTTTTGGGTTGTACACAAGAGTTGTAGCTTGGATTCGCTCTCCACTCAAGTCCGTAATCGTGTCATCGTGCTTTGTTTTCTATTGTGCCTTTGGTTTTGAAATCTCCAGCGTAAAAGGTGAGTTATTCTCACCATACAATATGTACATATATAACTAGTAAATTGGCCCCTTTTGAATCTGTAAAATGTATTATCATGTTACACCTGTTATATTATGATTATAGGATGTTCACCCATGCTTAAACACCTGTTATAACATCTGTTACTGTTATATTATGCTGTTCTGTTATTTTTATCAGTTTATCACACTGCAAGTTCCCTTTAGATTAGAATCACTATGGGTTGAAATGATACGTACCCGAACGGACTTTAGAATGGGAGAAAATCATTATGGGCTGAAATGATAGGCTTGAATGATTTTCAATTATTTTCAGTTTACTTGGGATTGCGGGTTTGAAATTATCGAACCCGGGTTTTCTTTGTAAATTACGGGTTGAAATGATATATTACACGTATCACTTTGCCTAGGCTAGAAAATGAAATACAGGCCCGTTGTTAAAATATGTTTTTCTAAAATTTTTAAAATATTTTAGAAATGTAAATATTATAATATTTTGATTTAAATTTGATAAAAAATGATTTTTGTAAAGCATTATTGATTTTCTGAAAATTTATAAGTGAAATAAATAAATGGTAAAGTTAGAAAATCTGAAATGTAAGTTATTTTGGAAATTATAATTTGGTGATAAATGGAATTTAAATTAAATATGAAAATATGATAAATTTATGATATTTTGAATTAAATGAATTTAAAATGATTTTATAATATACTAATGATTTTTGAATAAAGTTAAAATGTGAAATGAATGAATATTTAAGTTGAAATTTTGAAATATGACTAAAATTGGAAATTTGTGAATTTGGCTTAAAAGTGAATTTTTAAGTTTAGTAAATAAAAATGAAATTAAGTTATATTTGTAAATTTTAAACTTAAGTGTTAAGTTGAATTTAATTTAATGAATTTAAAATTTAATGTTGGAATTTAATAAGTGAATTATTATTAAATATTGATTTTTGAAATGAAATTTAACTTTATAAAATCATGAGTATAAGGGTATTTGAATGATTGTTTTATAAGTGAAAATATGTGATTTTATAAGTTAAAAATGATTTAAATAAAAAATATAATTGTTTGGGAAATTATATTTAATATTTGAAGTTAATTAACAGCATTTTGAAAATGCCGTCTTTTGTTAAATTGAATTGTTTCGAATGTAACTTTCCGTAGCATATTCTAAATTCTACGAAAGGTGAATTTTCACTGTTTTGACAAACTTAAGTGAATGCACTTTGAAAAGTTTAAATTTTTAGAAATTTAATAATATAATTATTAAATATAATAACTTCATTTTAATGATTTAAAATGAAGTAATTTGTTTCGAAATTTAAGCTATTTTGAAATGTGTTTTGAAATGGTATTTAAATTAAATAAAAATGAACGTGGTTTGGAAGATATGATATTTTGATATTTTGAAATGGATTTTGGATGATATTGAATTTTTAAATGATATTTGATTTCGAAGTATAAAATAACATATTGAAATTTTAACCACGGGATGTATTTAATTTATAATTTAACCGATTCTTAAAGGATGGGCGATCCCAAGCATCCTTTAAGTTATTGTGCATTTCTACTACAGTTCACTTGAGTTGGTTTATATTATATAAGTATATATTGTCCTGACTCGAGTGTTTTGTGTTTTACTTTACGCTCGGGTCAGCCTGAGTATTCACAGCTTTGGATTCTCTTTCTGGAGCTGGTCTTTGCTGGAGTTTCTGCTTATCTACATTTATATCTTCTTTCTGTTTCAGCTGTTCTAGTTTATCTCATGTATTAGTGAACTTCTGTGTATTTGGGATTTCTATTATGTTGTTATCAGACTGTATTATTTATTTGGTTTGAGACTCTGCCGTAGTAGCTTCATGAACTACTATGTATTTTATATTCCGCTGCGAGTTATTCTGATATTTCTGTGTCTGTGATTCTGTGATTGTATTTCATTTGCTCCAAATTTATTTGCAATGCGGTATTTTGAGCAATTCAAGTCCGGCGTGTGTGTCTGCCTATGCACTTACAATGGATACGAATAGCTGAAAATATCGGTTTGTTACAGTTGGTATAAGAGCTTTGGTTTAAGGCAAACCTTAGCCTACGGAGCAAAAACTCATTAGAGATAGGGTAGAAATACCCTAGAATGAGTGAAATCAATCTCAGAATCCTTTCTATGTGAGAGAACGTATTTTCGAAGTATAAAATGATTTCCAAATGATTTTTAAAGGATTTTCAAAGATTATTTTGGTATAAAAATTTTCTTATTTTGAAATCAAGATTTTCTAAACTTCATCCCTTCTGAATCCACCTTGTTTAGTAATCTCTTGGTTAGGATTCTTATCAATTAAGATTCCTTGAACTTTGGAACACTCGCACTTGTTCTGAAATCCAGTCTTGTCCCTATTTTATTCCTTTGATTTTGGAGCATTCCATAACCCACTTTGGAATGACCTCTACAAGATTGGTATTCCGTAAATCTTCGAATGATTTGTAAAGGGGTAAAACCCCTTTACAATTAGCATTGATTCACCAAAGATTTCTGTATCCTCGGTTTACGATGCTATCTATCTCCTGCTCTACTCGGATTCTATCTCTGGTGATCGAATGTCGATTTGCCTTAGATTTCTGCATTGGTTATATTCCTGAAGTCATGGTTGACCGGTTAAGGTCGCCCGTGATTTATATAGGCTTATCCATTTTCTATTTGGTAATAAAATTATCTCATCTTCGTCCGAGCTTATCTTCGAACCAGAATTCTATTTGATTAGAGTCCTCTAACTTTGAATTTCTGTTTGTTTGAAATCTATCCTTGAATCATCCTTTGGAAATTTGTGTTTGGTTGTATTTTGAAATTGTGCATACATCGAAATTATTAAGGATGACCATATTTTGTATATAAAAGTGAAATGTTTTCGATAACGATTATATATCTTTTAAAATGAAAATTTGAATCTTTGAAAGGATTTGAAATTTTGAAATTTATAAGAATTTGACTTATATAAAAATGATTTATAACTGAAGGGTTTTGAATTTTGAATTTCGAGGAATCGAACTTCGGTGTTTTGAAATCGGTTTTAAGATTTTGGAAAATATATAATAATAATAATAATATGATTTAAAGATATTTTTTCAAATAAGAAATGTTTCGAACGTATTCGAATGAATTCCAATGATTTCGAAGAGATTTCAAAGAAGTTTTTCAAAGTTAATTGAAGTCCAGAACTCACTTATGTCCCTGGAAAATAATTTCGGTGATGAATGCATGCATCATCAACATTGATTTTCGAGTTTCTGAGTGGGGGAGAGGCCACTCTAGTAGCTTTGCTATGTGAGTGAGTTTTTGAAACCAGTTTTGATTTCAGATTTCGAGGTATGATTTGATTTTCGAAAGATATATATACATATACATATATATATATATGTATATTTGAAATGATTTAAAGTAAGCCGGTGTTCAGTCCCCTAATTTCGGATTTGAAACCTGTCTTTGAAATTTTATTTACTGATTTGTTGTTGATTTCCAACTCTTGGATTGAAAATATGATTTCTTCGACTATTTTGAAGGTTCGAGCACTTCCAAATCAAGGTTAACTTTTCAAAGCTAAGAAATTTTGAAAGGTATAAGGTATTTGATAAAGAATATAAGTTTAGTTTGTATGTTTCAAGTATGTAATAATATGATTTGTATAAGTTGTAAATGTTTTGTTAAGTAAATAAATAAGACTATTTTGAATTATACTAATATGAAATTTAGTTTTGAAATGTTTTGGATAAAAATTAGTCTTCAAATGTTTGAGAAAAAATTAGTTTTAAATGTTTTAACTTAGTAACATCTTTATGAAACCATTTATTTAACAAGTTAGAATAGATACATAAGTTGTACGTATGCTGTTTTATTCGCGTTATTAATTTGATCCAAGTTTGAGTACACAAGTTCGAGGTGAATTACACCATTTCGTGTTAAGATTTTTCATTTGATTCTTGATGTCGAATATTTGATATGGATTTTGGGCTCGATTCTAGAATTCTCTATCATAGTATATGGCTATGCAAGGAGACTGATGGCTTCTAGTCGAGAAACCATATCGAAGTCCGCATTAGGGAAGTCGAATGGACAATACTAGTTCGAAAGCGAACTTGTGTGATCGAGCGAGCGATTGAATGTAATGTTGCGAAATGATGACATATGTACATCTTATATCCTAATATCATTGGTATACTTGACGCTGAAATTGAAAGTTGTTGGGTTGGATATCTTTGTAATTTAATTGGAATTTTTCTTTCATGAAAAACTACTATCAAATTTAAAAAAAAATTTCAAAAACTATTTTTCTTTTATTCTTCTTAAACTAACTGTTTTATTCTATTTTTCATACAAACTACTTTATATACAAAACTACTCTTAATTAAAAATCTTTTAGTAAGAAAAGATGTTAAATCCCATATGGCTTTCATGCAGCGAAATTTATTTATTTTTTTGAAAATTTTGATCCTCATATAAGATAAACTTTATGTAAGTATAAGATGATTTTGAAAACCATTGATTTTGATAAATGAATAATTGAAGCTTATATTAGTATGAAAGGATATTTGGTTTACTTGTAATTTGAGTTTATTTAAAAATGATGGACTTATGAAATGAATATGTCAAATCTAAGTAATAATGAAGTAAAATTTGAGATATATGAAATTATGAAATAGTTTTGGAATATGGTACATTTAAGCTTTGAAATATATTAAAGAATGAACAGTTTATTTTATGGATCAAATCTTTATTTGAAATTTGATAATATTTGAAATGGTTTTGTTGGAAAACTAAATTAAATTGAAACTGATGGTTTGAATTGAATTAAAATTTGAAAATTTAGATTAGAGTTTAATTGAATAAATTTGTGAAATGTGAAATGTAAAGAAATAAAGTAATGTTTTATGATTTCAAATGTATGATTTCAAAATGTTATGATTTTCAAAGTGAAATGATTTCAAGTATTTGGTTTCGAAAGATTTATAACTTTGAAAGTATTATGATTTTTGAGGTGAATATATGTTTGAAATGGAAATGAATTTGTTTGACCTAAATTTTGTTGATTTGGAAATTTGGATTATTTTATAAATCTATTGTTTAAGAAACTTTGAAACTAAATTTATGTAATTTGGAAGAAATTATTTGGTGAAATCATATACGATTTTGAAGCTGAATTAATATTGAAATGGTTTGAAATTGTGAACCTTGTTTATTTAAATACTTTGATTTGGGTGTTATCGAACTTATATAAAATTGATTTGTGTAAGTATACAGTTGATTTGAAAACAGTTGATTTGAAAACTATTGATTTGAAAACTATTGATTTGAAAACTATTGTATGAAAACTATTGACTTGAAAAGGTACTCAATTTTGAAAATTGAAATCTTATATAATCGAAATCTATATAAGTGTGATTTTATATACTATTGTTTTGGAAAGTATTTGATTTGAAATGAAATCTTATATGTAATGGACTTTATATAAGTATGATATCTGAAAGTTATTTTGAAAGGTACTATATGATACATATTTTCGAAGTAAAGATATGGAAAGTGCCTTCTGCTTGATATCCTCTTTGTGGCCACACTGTGGATTCATTCTATCAATATTATTCTCTCTTTGATTTGGGTCTTCCGGATATGATACTCGAGTGTCCATCGAATTCCATGGCGATCTCCATGGTCTTATGAGCGCGACTACATAGCGAAACTGCCTGGCTAAGCTGGCCTAGGGGTACGGATTGTTTCCTGGGGGATCTAGGCGTAACCTTTGTGTATCCTACACTCTATGTAGCTCGCATTAGTAGAGAAACTGCCTGGCTGAGACGGCCTAGGGGTACGGATTGTTTCCTGGGGGATCCAGGCATAACCATTGTGTATCCTGCACTCTACTAGTCATCATGGCGTAACTCGCATGGCTGAGAAAGCTTACGGATACGGATTGTTTCCTGGGGGATTCAGGCGTAACCATTGTGTATCTGCGATCCATGGTTAGACAACTGTATGGTTTGGTTGCTTTGATTGGATTGTACTTTCCATATCTGTTTTTAAAAGAGTTTTCCAATATTTTCACTGGGTGTTGAAACAAGTCTACTAAGTACCTAGAGAAGTCGAGCTTTGCGCCTGATCAACGCACTGCCAGAATCTACAGGAACGAGGATAAACTTATTAAGACATCGAGTTATAAAAGTATTTTGATAAAGTATTTTATAAAGAATATTTTGATCAGTTATTTTCCCTTCTAAAAATTTAAAATGTTTTAAATATTGTTTACTTCGAACTATCAGATGTTTTAAAATATGGTTCATTCTTGTCTTTCAACCTACTTTCCCTCCTAGCTACTTCCTCCCTAACTTCTTTCGAGATGTCTTCCAATCTATTGTTCTTTCTAGTTGTTTCTCTGCTTCCTTCCTTTTCGAGGACGAAAAGATTTGAGTGGGGGAGAGTGTAACAACCCAATATTTTTGAAATTTATTTTATAGTGAAGTAGAAATTTTTCAAGAATTAATGGTAATTTATTTGAAATTTTCAAGTTATGTTTCCTATTTTAAACAATTTCTTCTATTATTTTGATATTTCCTATGAATTTAATTATTTCTTTCACTTCGAAAATGTTTTAAAAATCATTTTATTTCAAATTTTGTCTTATAATGTTTTAAAATGGAGTAAATAATTTTCCAAAGCCATTGGTAATTTTCTTGAAATTTTTATGTCCTGTTTGCTATTTTTGAACAATTTCTTTATTCCTTTTTCTATTTTTCTCCAATTTAATTATTTATTTTATTTTGGAAATGATAAATAAATTATTTTATTTCAAATTTTCGCTTCATAATATTTTTAAAATGAAGTGGATATTTTTCCAAGACTAGTAATGATTTATTTGTAATTTCTGATTACTGTTTGTATTTTTAAGTAATTTCTTTCATTCTTTTTATATTTTCCTTAAAATTAATTATTTATTTTCTTATATTTTTCCTTATTTTCGGTTTATAGAGTAAATTTCTGATTTTTAATTTGGTTTTACTTGAATTAAAGAAAAGGAAATGCCAAAGGTTATAAAAGTTACAAAACTTAAGTCTTTTCACCTTCAAAACTCTTCATTTTCTCAACTCCTCATTTATGTGCATTTTTGGCCATACAATATTTTTCTTAGCTGTGTATTTTCATTATCTTTCACGTGAAAAATACCTAAGCTCCTCATTTTTCATGGCTTGAGAGATTTGGTAATGGCTTCACTTCCTTTTTTCTACCTTTTCTTCTTATTTTCTATGAATTTTGCCTTGCTTTCCCTTAATTTTTGATAGGTCTCCCCTACATAGCCATGGCCACCACTCTCCACACTTCCTTCCAGCCATCACCACCACCTATACTCCAGACCATGACCAAGGCCGAGCCATCCATGGTGACAAAACCCCTCAAAAATGCAACCTATTGCCTAAAAACAATGCTATTTGACTACTACTTGTTCATATCCATCAACCACCACCCTAACCATCACCATAGCCGCCACCACTAATCTGACCTGACCTCTAACCACCCCTTTCCACCACTGACCAGTCATGTTACACCCAGGATGAGCCATAGTCCCAAGGACGATCCTTTGTTTTGACCAAAAATCTCACTATTTGCCTTAAAACTCTTCACATCTTCATATATAAACTTCTCCACCATATTCCACTACCTAGGCCATGCATACACATGACCAAAACCTGAGCCAAACTTATTCAAACCAGAGCCAAATAACACCCCTAGGTCATGCCAAGTAGCAGAGAAGGCAAGGCAAAAGACCGTGTATTCGTATCTCTTTTTATTTCAAAGTTATTAAATTTTAAATTGTATTGAATTGTGTTGTTTTGATTGTTTGTTTTGGGTTGTACACAAGAGTTGTAGCTTGGATTCGCTCTCCACTCAAGTCCGTAATCGTGTCACCGTGCTTTGTTTTTTATTGTGCCTTTAGTTTTGAAATCTACAGCGTAAAAGGTGAGTTATTCTCACCAGACAATATGTACATATATAACTAATAAATTGACCCCTTTTGAATCTGTAAAATGTATTATCATGTTACACCTGCTATATTATGATTATAGGATGTTCACCCATGCTTAAACACCTGTTATAACATTTTTTACTGTTATATTATGCTGTTCTATTATTTTTATCAGTTTATCACACTGCAAGTTCCCTTTAGATTAGAATCACTATGGGTTGAAATGATACATACCCGAACGGACTTTAGAATATGAGAAAATCATTATGGGCTGAAATGATAGGCCTGAATGATTTTCAACTATTTTCAGTTTACTTGGGATTGCGGGTTTGAAATGATCGCACCCGGGTTTTCTTTGTAAATTACAGGTTGAAATGATATATTACCCGTATCACTTTACCTAGGGTAGAAAATGAAATACAGACCCGTTGTTAAAATATGTTTTTCTAAAAATTTTAAAATATTTTAGAAATGTAAATATTATAATATTTTGATTTAAATTTGATTAAAAATGATTTTTGTAAAGCATTATTGATTTTTTGAAAATTTATAAGTGAAATAAATAAATGGTAAAGTTAGAAAATCTGAAATGTAAGTTATTTTGGAAATTATAATTTGGAAATAAATGGAATTTAAATTAAATATGAAAATATGATAAATTTATGATATTTTGAATTAAATGAAATTAAAATGATTTGATAATATACTAATGATTTTTGAATAAAGTTAAAATGTGAAATGAATGAATATTTAAGTTGAAATTTTGAAATATGACTAAAATTGGAAATTTGTGAATTTGGCTTAAAAGTGAATTTTTAAGTTAAGTAAATAAAAATGAAATTAAGTTATATTTGTAAATTTTAAACTTAAGTGTTAAGTTAAATTTATTTTAATGAATTTAAAATTTAATGTTGGAATTTAATAAGTGAATTATTATTAAATATTGATTTTTGAAATGAAATTTAACTTTGTTAAATCATGAATATAAGGGTATTTGAATAATTGTTTTATAAGTGAAAATATGTAATTTTATAAGTTAAAAATGATTTAAATAAAAAATATAATTGTTTGGGAAATTATATTGAATATTTAAAGTTAATTAACAGCATTTTTAAAATGCCGTCTTTTGTTAAATTGAATTGTTTTGAATGTAACTTTCCGTAGTATTTTCTAAATGCTACGAAAGGTGAATTTTCTCTGTTTTGACAAACTTAAGTGAATGAAATTTGAAAATTTTAAATTTTTAGAAATTTAATAAAATAATTATTAAATATAATAACTTCATTTTAATGATTTAAAATGAAGTAATTTGTTTCGAAATATAAACTATTTTGAAATGTGTTTTGAAATGGTATTTAAATTAAATAAAAATGAATGTGGTTTGGAAGATATGATATTTTGATATTTTGAAATGGATTTTGAATGATATTGAATTTTTAAATGATATTTGATTTCGAAGTATAAAATAACATATTGAAATTTTAACCACGGGATGTATTTAATTTATAATTTAACCGATTCTTAAAGGATGGGCGATCCCAAGCATCCTTTAAGTTATTGTGCATTTCTATTACAGTTCACTTGAGTTGGTTTATATTATATAAGTATATATTGTCCTGACTCGAGTGTTTTGTATTTTACTTTACGCTCGGGTCAGCCTGAGTATTCACAGCTTTGGATTCTCTTTCTGGAGCTGGTCTTTGCTGGAGTTTCTGCTTATCTACATTTATACCTTCTTTCTGTTTCAGCTTTTCTAGTGTATCTCATGTATTAGTGAACTTCTGTGTATTTGGGATTTCTATTATGTTGTTTTCAGACTGTATTATTTATTTGGTTTGAGACTTTGCCGTAGTAGCTTCATGAACTACTATGTATTTTATATTCCGCTGTGAGTTATTCTGATATTTCTACGTCTGTGATTCTGTGATTGTATTTCATTTGCTCCAAATTTATTTACAATGCGGTATTTTGAGCAATTCAAGTCCGGCGTGTGTGTCTGCATATGCACTTACAATGGATACGAATAGCTGAAATTATCGTGTTGTTACAAATTTAAAATTGATTTCTATACATTGATTTGATTTAATTGCCGGATATATATACGTTAATTACTATTAAATGTCCTCAATAATTTATTTACTTTGTTTTATGTTTTCTTATATTCAATTTATTACCCTAATTTATTCAAATAAATTAATAAACAAATCTTGATTACCGTTCTTATTATTCAAACAAATCATTATCCTATAAACATATTTAACATTTGGTTGCTTTTCATTACCCTGATACTTTCCGTTTCACCTTTATTCGTATTAACTATTTTATTTCCACTAATTGTGCAATAACTACCAAATTCAATCCTATTGAAATTTGTCAATTTCATCCGTAAATTTAGATTTTAAATCCAATAAATTAATTTACCTTGGCTCCATTCTTTATTACATCAATTGTTACTTATCGATCCGGATTTATAATTTCATATACGCTAAATTTTTATTTCATGACATTATTATACGTCTATGTACAACTTAATTCGAATAAATATTATATTCCTAAATGTACTTCTATCAATTAAATGCATTAATTAAGGTTTTAAAACCAATAAATGAATTTCCCCTAATTTCATCCTTAAACCAACTTATTACTCTACATACATTGTGTATTAATTCATCAATTAACATACTTTGAACTATTTTCCCTAATTTATCAGTTACTACCTTAAAATAAACTTATGTTTCTATTTAATTTTCATTTACACTTCCGTTACTATACTAATAATCATTAAAGTAAGGTTTATTATCCACACGAACATTAAAATTTCGTTTCTAACATTGATTGTATTTGTTTTTATTATATTCCATTTATAGCTAAGTCATAATATTTGAATTTTAATTAAATTGTAACGTTCATTCAAGTTCATTAAACATTAACTTGCACTAACACGTTTTTACAATCAAATACCGTTAACAATGTTTTATTACATTAATCAATTTAATACTTTCCTTTATTTCTCATATACAATTACATCCAGGTAAAAATATTTTCACTACTTTCATTCATTAGAATTCTATACAAATTTCTATTTCTTGCAATAACTCATTTATTATAAATTTGCATACCAATAAATAGGATTTATTTAATTCAACCTTTTTAATTAAGTCTATTTTAATCAATACAATATTTCATAGGTTAATTCTTAACATTTACTTCATTACAAATTATAACAATTACATTTCTTTATAAATTTAATTCCAATATCTTATTAATATGACAAATTTAATTAATGAAATTCATGGGTCATTACACTCTGCACCACTCAAAACTTTTCGTCCCCGAAAAAGAAAAAGAAGGTAAAAGAAGAATTAAGAAATCAATATCTCTTATTCAAAACTTTTACTTTATAAACAATGAAATTTACGAAATTAATCAATTTAGATAAAATATATCAATTTATAACCATTAAATCTTTTATGCTTAAATCAATAAAGTTTGGAAAATATTTTCAAAAATTTTCTATGTCCAAAATTTTACGGAAAATTTCGGCATAGTCTCCTTTGTACGGAGAGGCTCGGTAGAAAATATAATATCAAAATAAAAATATATAACATATACTTTCCAAAATAGTATATCCCCATACAGGAAAACAATATAATAGCGCTATAAAACCGTAATCCGAGAAACGTACCTACTTGTTGGGCAAATATGCTTAATTATGAAACCAAAAGAAGTGGCAATTGCTTCCATAACTTGTATTTCACTTATATAATCAAAAATAGTTAATAATTATATAAAATGAAATATTTAAGTTGTTCAACCATAAACAAATAATCAATTCAACAACCAATTGCAACAAACAGCATACAACCTTCATACAGAATCAACACAATTCAATCATTCATTCAAACAAACAAACAGTTGTTTGGGTTCAAAACTTCAAATTGTACAGAATGAAAAATAAACTACTAAGTGCACCATTTACTCAACAGTCATTGATGAAGCTGAATAGATTTATTCATTCATCCAGACACTTTTAAAGCTTCTTTACCCAAACAACCATAAACCAAACAACAACTATTTCAAACAACAGATTTAGTTTATTCCTATTAATAATAATTTTTCTTTTTAAATTTACATTTTTTTCTCTCTCTTACAGTTTCATTTACTTTTTTTTATTTCTGACAAAATCTCGTTTCACTTATTCATAACATGAAATTTTCTTTTATTATATTACATTTATTTATTCACTGCTTAATTTCATGTTCTTAAGTTTATAATCTTTTATTTATATTACTTATCTTTCTATTATAATTTATTAGAAGCAATTTCAATTATACCTAAGTTTATACCACTAGAACAACAAATTTTTATTTATTAAATAATCTCGTTAATTACTTGCATCATATCCATTACAATTTCTTTTAACATTCTAACTTTTTGTAGTTGGTAAGTTATATGCATGCTTTTAAGGATGTAATAGAAGTTACACAAGTTAATCTCTATTCCTTTAAAGTTATTAAATGTTCAATAATATTATTCTTTTGTTTTATATGTTACAAATTTGAATTTTCTTTTTATTTAATTTATGACTTAGCATTAAATCTCTTATTTCCTCTAGAGGTTTCGATTTATTAATTACCTATGTTCCAGTTCACTACAATAATTGGAACTATTAATTAATGGAAACTTAAGAACTAAATACAGGGTTAAAACTCAAATTATTTTAAAATAATAGATAAATATATACCTACAACATATACCCAATTATATTTAAAACAATTAAAATTCATATTTGTTTATCAAAATAAATCTGCAATAAAACTACTACAGTGGCTTTCCTACTTCGAAACTCGAAAATGAATGTCGATGATGCGCGCACTCATCACCGAAATTATTTTCCAGCGACAGAGAGGGAAGTACAGAACTTATTTTTTTTCTTCCAAATTTCCTTTTAAACATTTCTTTCAAATTATATTGAAATATTAGTATAAGAAAATACTTCTAAATAATACTATTATTATATTTCAAAATCATTCAAAAGAAATTTCAAAACCCTGGGACTTAGATTCTAAATTTCCAAATTCATTTATTTTACTTTTCAAATCATATTTCAACTATTATTTAAAAATTTCACTACATAACAACCAATATAATACAACCAAATATAACATTTATAAAAATTTGTTTTATATATAGAAAATATAATAGGAAAAATTATTTCATTCGTCTATATTAAAAACAAATAATATGTCGGTCAGTCCTATTAAGTGTCCAGAAATCCCTATTGATGTCATAGCATCCCATGCACCAACCAGAATTTATAAATACAAAAAGGAACAAATTAATACAATATTAAAACCTTTTTATAACAATAATAAATACGCTCTCTCATATATACACTCAGCGACTCCCATAGGGTATTACTACCCTATTGATAAAGAGTCAGACCCCACAAAGCTAAGGTTTATCGCTAAACCAAAGCTCTGATACAAGATGTAACATCCCGCCTTTTCACACGCTTTAAATCGACACATGTACTAATTCAAATCATACGGAAGGGCGGATTGTTATGGGGTGAATAAGAAAAACAGAGAAGAAAAAACAAACAGAATCTCACGGCGGAAGGATAAAATATAATAATCAAACATACAGTTCATGAAGCTGTTTTTCAAAATATTTAATTATAATTACAATATATATCAGAGTTATACATACCATAGAATATCAATAATGCAGCGGAATACAATAGTGTAGTGGAATAATATATATAGTAATAGCAATAAATCTTCGTCTTCGTCCTCCAGAACTAAAATCTTCGAATCCTGAAATACTCAGGCAGACCCGAGCGAATTGAAAACAAAACACTCGAGTCAGAACTAAAAGATCTTATGTGAGTTAAATCAACAGAAATAAATATGAGTGCAGCAACTTAAGAGATGCTCGGGATTTACATCTCCTAAGGATCCGTTGAACTATTTACTATGTAGTAATATTTCGCTATTATAATAATGTCTAATAGTAAAATAAACTTACTTTTTTCTTAGCATTAAGGGGTTACCCATATAGCCCTTAACACATAATAGTCCCAGTACTCCATCCAATATCATGGTCTCTCCTGATCGGGAAGCCACCAGAGCATACCACACGGGCTATGGGAGAAAACCAAACTCGTACAAGGTGCGATAGGGTAGGTGACACGGCACAACTAGGCAATGCCAGGGTAGATATACCAATAACGCATCCGGGCTGGTGGTAACGCATAGCCGCAGCTACCGCCCACCTCGAGCCACACACCCAAAAGAAAATCAAAAGTGGCCGACGAATCAATCCAAAAGTCAAAGTAGAAAATCGAAGGGATGTGTCCGATCAAAGGTGCTACCTCAATTAGCCCGAGAATCGCACCTGTTTTAACCACCTTATGCCAAATCACGGGAGTCGGGCCACATATTTTCCTCAAAGGAAACGCCGCCACCATTCTACTTCATTCTGGAATCTCCACCACGTACACGGTTGTTAAAGTGGTTTTCGGGGTTCGCAGAGAGTATGACAACTTCCAATCCCGGTCTCTTTAACAACCAATCGTTATTATAACACCGTGGCCTTTTCAAAATAGTTTATACTTTAAAACCAGAATAAAATATCCATTTCAAAACCATATAAATACGATATCATTTCTTTTTTAAAACCTAAATCAATATGATATCATTTTTATTTCAAATATATCTTTTTCAAAAATCATAGTACTTTCAAAAATATATACCTTAAACCCATAGCTTCGAAACATAATTTTCAGTACTTAAATGATTTAAATGTAAATTACTTTATAAAGTAAATTAGCTTTTTAAATTTCTCAAATCAATTCCAAATACAGATTTGAATTCCCTAAATAAACCATTTAAATTTCCATATATTTCAAACTTTCAATGTCCTATTATTTAGTTTTGAAATATTTGCACAATAAATTCATAATCATTTAAATAAACTCAAATTTCCAATAACTAAATATTTCCTTCAATTTAATTATACTAGAAATATTCATTTAATTCAATCTTGGAAAATCCAGTTATAAATATCATATTTTTTAAATTTCAAGTTTAATACATTTACATCAACTTATGGAGTTAAATTCTTAAATACCTCTCACTTTCAAATAAATCTCCAATTTACCTTCAAATCTTAATTTATTTTAAATCTTCATAACTTTTATATTAAAGTATGATTTAATCACTTAACGATATTTAAAAATCAATTCCATTATTAAACTATTTGTTATTTACCAAATTCATACATAGTTAAAGACATGAATTTAACTATATATATAAAAGTAATATTTATATAATCTCAAAAATCATTATTCATTTAACCATATTATATAAATAATCAGTCTTTAATATTGGGCTTATTTTATATTTCAAAGCATATTTATATATAGCTAGAATCAAAATATAAATTTGACGTTTCTATAACATCAAAATCAATATTTATATAACTCGTATATTCCTTTACAAAACCATAGAAATCATTTTCAAAATATCTTTATATAGATACCGCGGTATCGTATAAAATTTTCTATCATATGGACAAGTGATACAGATATTTATCATTTCAATCCGTAATTTAAAAATAAAAATTACGGTTATATATCATTTCAAACCGCAATCCCGAATGAGATGAAAATGCATAATAACTTGGAGTTTATAGCAATATAAAATACAACATCCATTCATCCAATATCAAGAATCAACCATTTATCGCAATCATCATCAAATTCAAACAATAGTAGCAGTTTATATTCAATAATAAATTAAATAACTGTTTAACTAGTAGTTTATATGCAATGAATAATTAATTAACAATTTAACTGGAAGTTTAAATGCAATAAATAAATTAAATAGAAATTTAATTTAATTAAATGAAATTAACTGAGATGATGATTAAAAATATACCAAACAACCATAAATAAATTTTAAATCACATCATATATCAATTTAACAAACATAAGAAATTTTAGAAGTTGTAAGTGGGTTAAAACACCCACCTTTTGAATTTAAATCGAACTTAAATCCGATTTAAACCCAAAAATTGAACAGTCTCCAAATCCGTCCAAACCAGCGACAAACTATTCAAAATCCCAATACGAACCTAGCGGAGAAAACCGCGCGTTATTTGGACCTCGCATGCGAGAGTTATACGCGTTAGAACCTTTAAATTTTTAATTTTATTTTAAATAGCAGCAAAACAACACATCTAAGAAAAATTGCCACGTAGGCGTTCTTTCTCACGCACCTGAGCCTTCTCCCTAAAGCCGTTCTAAACCCTAAACACGCTCTTAGTGTCAACTCGTTACAGCCGCCGCCTCGTGGAGGCTCACCGCGCCGCCGTAGCTCTTGCGACCCCCCTAGAATGTCATGTCGATCACCTCCCCATCACTGGCCAACCAACGGAGGCTGCGCGCGCACCAATGAACCCAGCCGCGGCCAAAATTTACAAACCATAATCGAATTAATTCGCATGATCTAGCAATTAGTTTGACGAATGACCACCGTAGATGAACTCCATTTGTTGCTCTCCACAGGCCGGTAACCTCGATTCGTCGATCAGGCGAATATCATCAACCACCAACTAACGGCCGAGAATAAACTAGGGTTTTTTGGAAAAAATTTGATTCGATTTCAAAAAAGAATTATAGATTTAGGTTGCTCTCGTCGAGAGCTTCAAATCCATATATAATTTGCTATGATTTGAGGAGATTGAAATTTTTGGCTTTGGATCTGAATTGTAATTGGATCTAGAATGGGAATTTGTTTGTCTGCCATTGAGGAGTAGAGAATAGCTAAATTGTGTACAGGCAAATGAGAATTAGGGAGGCTATAACAGGATATTTATAGGCAAAAATCGAATTTAGAATGGGTGGGCTCAATCGATATACGCGTTAACGCCAAAGTGGCCCAAAAAGCCCGTTCTGACCCGGAAAGAAATTGGGTAAACCCATATATCAAAATAGGTGTTTAAAAATATTTTAAACGCGATGGAAAAAGTTTCACATCCAAATTCCATCATATGAAGAAGTTATGGTCAAATCAATATTTTTCAAATTGATTTCAATTTCATAAATTTCAAGGCATTTCGAGTCCATATGATCAAACGACAAGCCCGATCGCTACGAAACTTGAAATCCTACAATAATTCACCGTTATGGATCCGATGAAACTTGTTTCGCCGAAATCCGAGTCAGTGGCCAAAATAGCTATTTTTATATTAATTAAATAAATTTAAATTAATTAATTAAATCAAATTCCCATTTAAATTCTGAAATTGACAATCTTTATCACCTTATAATTCTTAATCAATACAAAAAATTAAACAAGTTCAGATGTCAATTTAAAGTTGATTAATCTATCAATTGTAGTGTCAAATCTTCAATTTCATTATATTCAAAATTATAAACTAAATTTCCGAAAATTCTACTAAATTAAACAAATCAGTGATTATTCCATCCATAATTTCAAATAGATGGATTTAATATTGGATTCAAAATCTATTATTTTAATATTCTTAGATTTCATTTAAATCTCTATTGTTGTAATATTTAGATGTTTAATTCATTTATTTTCAATTTAATAAATCCAATTATTTATAATTACTTACAATAATTACTATCCTTACTTCAAATTACAATAATTCAGAAACTACCAACTTTATTTTCAATAATCCCATTAAATAGACTCTCCATTCTATTATTCAATCAAATTGCCCTATTGTGGATAGTATTACACTATTGAATCAATTATCAATTTATGGGAAGAACTATTATTAGCTTGCTCTTATTACATTAACAATTACCATCTTATTCCAATTTCCAATTAATATAGAAATAAATTTCATTCACTTACAAATAAATTCATTTTTTATACATTTCCTTCCAAATAAATTTAAAATTGATTTCTATATAATGATTTGATTTAATTGCCAGATATATATACGTTAATTACTATTAAATGTCCTCAATAATTTATTTACTTTTTTTTTCTGTTTTCTTATATTCAATTTATTACCCTAATTTATTCAAATAAATAAACAAATCTTGATTACCGTTCTTATTATTCAAACAAATCATTATCCTATAAACATATTTAACATTTGGTTGCGTTTCATTACCCTGATACTTTCCATTTCACCTTTATTCGTATTAACTATTTTATTTCCACTAATTGTGTAATAACTACAAAATTCAATCCTATTGAAATTTGTCAATTTCATCCGTAAATTTAGATTTTAAATCCAATAAATTAATTTACCTTGGCTCCATTCTTTATTACATCAATTGTTACTTATCGATCCAGATTTATAATTTCATATACGCTAAATTTTTATTTCATGACATTAATATACGCCTATGTACAACTTAATTCGAATAAATATTATATTCCTAAATGTACTTCTATCAATTAAATGCATTAATTAAGGTTTTAAAACCAATAAATGAATTTTCCTTAATTTCATCCTTAAACCAACTTATTACTCTACATACATCATGTATTAATTCATCAATTAACATACTTTGAACTATTTTCCCTAATTTATCAGTTACTACCTTAAAATAAACTTATGTTTCTATTTAATTTTCATTTACACTTCTGTTACTATACTAATAATCATTAAAGTAAGGTTTATTATCCACACGAACATTAAAATTTCGTTTCTAACATTGATTGTATTTGTTTTTATTATATTCCATTTATAGCTAAGTCATAATATTTGAATTTTAATTAATTGTAACTTTCATTCAATTTCATTAAATATTAACTTGCACTAAAACGTTTTCCTTAATTTACAATCAAATACCGTTAACAATGTTTTATTACATTAATCAATTTAATACTTTCCTTTATTTCTCATATACAATTACATTCGGGTAAAAATCTTTTCACTGCTTTTATTCATTAGAATTCTAAACAAATTTCTATTTCTTGCAATAACTCATTTATTATAAATTTGCATACCAATAAATTAGGTTCTAATAAATAGGATTTATTCAATTCAACCTTTTTAATTAAGCCTATTTTAATCAATATAATATTTCATAGGTTAATTCTTAACATTTACTTCATTACAAATTATAACAATTATATTTCTTAAATTTAATTCTAATATCTTATTGATATGACAAATTTAATTAACGAAATTCACGGGTCGTTACAATACATAAATAAAATAATTTCAGAAAATTATTCCTTTATATACAATTATGATTTAGGTAAATTATTTCATTTACTGTAACGACCTACCTATATGGAGATTTAAGCAAACACACATGTCATGCTTAAACCATTCAGAAAGGGCAGATTGTTATGAAGTAAATAAGAAAAGGAGAAAGAAATAAAACAAATATAGAATCTTGTGGCGGAATGACAAAATATAATAATCAAATAACAGTTCATGAAGCTGTTCACAAATGAATTTTATTACACTAATACAATACAGAATCAGAGTTATAGACAACAAGAATAAATAAATAAACGCAGCGGAACAAAATGATGCAGTAGAATAAATATAGTAAATAATAATCGTCAAAATATTCGTCTTCATACTCTAGGATTATGGTCTTCAAACCTAAAATGCTCAGGCTGACCCAAGCCAATTAAAAAGACAAAACTCTCGAGTCAGAACTAAAAGATCTTATGTAAGTTAAATCAATGGTAAATGTGAGTGCGACGGCGTCAGAGATGTTTACGGGGTTTGACATCTCCTATCCAATGTTTAGCGTGAGTGAAATAATTTAAGAGATGTTCGGAATTTACATCTCCTAAGGATTCGTTAAACTATCTACTATGTAGTACAATACGCTATTATAATATGTCTAAAGTAAAGTAAAAGTATTAAAATAGCGTTAGGCGTTACTCGTATCCCCCTTAACATATTTTATATATTTCCATGGTCTATAAAGTACTGTAACTCCTCCGTAAACTGGAGGCTATTAGAGGGCACTCCATAGGTATGGTACAAACCAAACTCGTAGAAGGCATGCGACAAGGCAGTTAAGGCAATGTGTAACATCACGTATTTTTAAGCCATTGAATTTGAACATTTAATTCGTTTTAAATGTTTAATGTGGATTCTTAATTGATTTTGAAATGAATGGATTCGGGTTCAAACAATGAAATAAGCTACAATTTTTAATTATAGTAATTCCGGTTGAATTTGAATAATGGGAAAATAATAATTTAAATATTCGAAATTGAAATAAAAGTAAATCTGGATGTAAATAGTGATAAAATGGTTTTAAAAATTTATTTTGAGTTATTTGAGTGTAAATAGCGTGGTGGGAATTTTAGAAGAATTTTAAAGTTGATAAATTAATATTTGGGATTTTATATTAATTTAAAAATGAATTTAATATTATTAAAATGCAATTTAATCAAATTTTGGTTTGGAATGAGCCAGAATGATTTTTATTGTGTTTATAAATTTTATATGATTTATTGTTAAGTTATAAAAATTTCAAAAGTGAAATTTTAAGCAGTTTCGACAATTATGAAAATCGCTCGATTTAATAGACGAGTTAAAATAGCCTTCCGGGGCACAGTCTCGAAATTCGACGAAACCAGTTCCATTGGATCCATAATAGTTAGTTATTATCGTATTTCATTTTTTGTAGCAATCGGAGTTGTCGTTTGACCGTGGCAGCTCGAAACGCATAGAAATCGATTTAACCGATTTAATTTTAAATTGATCGTTTAATTCCGTAACTCGTGCATATGACCGATTTAGCTTGCGAAACCTATCCCATTGTGTCCAAAACGCGAAAAAACCTTAGGAACGCCTGTCGGCACGTGTGTTTTGGAGTTCGTTTGCAAATGTTCATTAAAATTGATTTTAATATTTAAATAATATAATTAAGGGATTATATATATATATATATATATATATATATATATATATATATATAGAATTAGGGGTCGAAACCCTAATTGCCTTCAGAGCCGCCGCATACATCATACCAATGGCCGAAATTACATCTTCTCTCACCCCCAATCCTCTCAATCCATCGATTTTCATCGAATATCTTCAACTAGAAGATCGTAGAGGGCTTCGGGATCTACGATGTGGACGGAGGCGATCGCATTTAGAGCAACGATGAAGGAGTAATTGCAGCCGATAGGCCGTGCATTCGTATACAGTTTTCGAGGGCTAGGGCACACCGAGCTTGGCCGCAACCTGGGCGTCGGTAGAGGGAGCTATGGTCATCGTTGCGGTGGTGGACGATCATGGTTTTGGTGATCGAGTAAGGTGCGGCGTTTAACCCTAGTTCGTGAGTTTGGGTTCGAGCTTCACCAGGACGTGCGCGTTTAGAAGATGATGGTGCGGCCGTGTTTATTTTGGGTAAATAATTAAAAAAAAGGGAAAAAGAAAAGGAATTGTTTAAATTTGAAATTGAAATTTATAAATTTCATAACTTGTTCGTACGTTATCAGATTTCGACAATTTTGGTGGCGCCGGAATCGCAGCGACGGGAAGCACGTTGTGGCGTAGATCTGGATTTGATTTAAGCAAGTTGAAATTTTAGGTTAAATCGAAGGCGGTTCGGTTTAATTTAAAAATTTCAAGCGCTCGTCAAAAATCAAGGTGAGTAAATCTCACTCACATCTGCAATGTTAGCTGATTAAAATAAATATCTGTGTGATTGGTTGAATATAATTGTTATTATCAGTCTGGATTGATATTTATATATGTGATGTGCTAATATTTGTGGATGCAGGGAAAACAGGTTGGAGGGATCCAACTAGATTCCTCACAATATTGGAATTGTTGTTATGACTGATGATGTATTTTATTTATATACCGTGGTAGCTAAATTTGGAATTCAGTTGTTGTGACATGAATTGATAAATTTAAACCTGAAATTGATAAGCATAAATAAAATAAATTGATTTTTTAAAAAAAAGAAAGAATTGTTAAATAAAAGATCTAAAGGAATAAAATTTGGAATCTGGTTGAATGAAGAATGGAAATTGGTAAATTTTGGAATTTATAAATGAAACGGAAAACTCATCAGTTGATAAATGTGAAAATATGGATTTGTGAGGATAAATTCCATAAGAAATTATAAATTGTTAAAATGACGGTGTGGTTATTTGATGATGTTTTCCTGGAAATTTAAATATATTTAAAAGAGGCTTTCCAAATATAAATAATATTTAAGCCTTGACTATGAAGGTGAAGTTCCAGAAATGGAAAAGGTGTTTTAAAACTTCAAGGAAGTTTATTTTATGCATGGAAACAAACTTAAAGTAATTAAACGTAAATTTGAATTGGAATAAATCGAGCAGGATTTGTAAGAAGGATTGTTTGGGTTGTTTGAATAGAAATGTATTTCCCTGGGAAACCAAATTCGTGTTTTAAAGCAGATTTAGAAAACATTAAAGTTTAAACTTATTTCAAAAGTGTTTTTGAGAAATTATTATTTTAAAGTAAATAATATATAAATTAGCTATAATAGTAATTATTTTAAGAATGTTATTAGTAATTATTTTTATATATGGATTTACTTAAAAAGGTAGTTTGATTTAAGTTATTTGGAACCTTGTAGCAATTTTTCTAAAACTCCATCTTTAAAATTTCATTTAACTAAACCCCATTTTAAACTAGTTAATGCCTTATCAAGTGGCTTTACTTAAAATATTTTGAAATTATTTTAGAGTAAATAACTAGTAGTAACTTTAATAATTAAAAGTATATTTAAGAATAAAGTATTTTAAATTGTTTTAAATCAAAATGTTTTGAACTTGGTTATTTCCAATGGGAATAAAGGGTAAAGGATTTACCTTGTAAAGGAAGAACTTTAGGAAATTGTTTTCAAACGAGTTTTGAAAATTTGGAAATATATCTTGAAAGATATTTGAGGCAAATAAATAATGTGGGAAATTATTTATTGTGTGATGGATGTTTGTGAATGTTAATTGATAGTTAAATCACCAACTATCAATATTGGACAAATGCGTTGATCGTTTCGAAGAGACCGGGATCGAGATTTATTTCTCGATAACCACTTCGATTCGGTTTGTACGTTTCATGCGAAAACGTGTTCGGGGTCGAAGATGGAGCAGTGAAGTGCAAGGCCTAGTCGCTACTAATCCTGAGGATATTTCCAAAATGGATGTAGTAGGAGTAGTGCCTTTGGTTCCGTTCGAACCCGGGACGGACTTGTATGGACGAATGCTTTAGGAACATCTCAGGTGGGTGATGGGCATTCTAAGTGAAACGTTCTAAAGGTAACGCTTAGCCTCAAGCCTCATCAACCGGGAATGACTGAAAATCAGGGGATATGCAGCAAGGCTTCGTGGGTAGCCCCCACTGGAGAGTAAGGTCATCCCTGTCCAGATGTCCCTTTTTATTTCGGCTTAGTGGTGCGGTTGCTGATCCCAACCGCGGGGTGATCTTATTCGAAACTGTCCAGTAAGGGATGGGTCCGGCCTTATGTTGCAGGGGATCGTGCGTGTGTTGAGTCACAGCTTCTATGAAGATTTTGATTGCTGACAACAATATTAAAGCGATCGACAAATCAAGACGTACATATGGTACTCTAGATTATAGGTTGATTATTTGATGTTATAATAGTAATAAAATTGTCAAAATCTATCCTCAAATAATCATGCACAAAATATAATATATATATATATATACATTTATATAGGTTGTGCACTTTATTGTGCAACTTAACAGAGACCGGTCGACCGGTCCAAAAATGAACGGTCGACCGTTCCTGTTGAATGTGCACAATAAACGTGCACACATGCACATAACGACTATATTTTTAAAAACCTGTCTACCGGTTAGTTTTTGACCTGTCGACCGTTTTTAAACAGAGAGCAACTTTTTCCAAAAGACACATCTTTCTTCAATAGTTGCGTCTCTTCTTCTTCATCAATGATCATAACTTTTGACTGCAACTTTTCACCAAGGGTTATAACTATTTTCTCTCTATAAATACACATCAATATCATTGATTAAAACAATAAGTTTTATTAAGATTATATATGCTCTCTATCTATTCTTTGAATTCACTTGCATTCAAAAAGCTCTAAACTACTTTCATTCCTTATTGAATCATTGACACTATCTCATATATTTTGATTCAATAAGCAATATAAATTCCATAATCTTCACAAACATCATTCACAATTTGAGGATAAGATTATAGGAAGAGTGTACTACAAGTGACAAATCCGTGTTTACAAAAGCACAAGTTGTCAACAACAATTGTAATTGTTTTTTGTTGAAGTCCTCAGTATTGTAAGAGGCAAGTGTTGAAGTCCTCAGTATTGTAAGAGGAAAGTGTTGAAGCCCTCAATGTTGTAGAGGCGTTAAATCCCGTTCGGCTGTTCGGGTAATTGTAAACCTGTTCCTCCGGGTGAAGCGAGGTTGTAATTAGTGAAAATCCAGATAGTAGTCTGGGACTGGACGTAGGACGGTGCTCCGAACCAGTATAAAAATCTCTGGTGTGATTTTTCTATTTTTTTTTATTTACAATGCTATTATCATCTATTTCTGCATTTGTATTGTAATCCATATTATACGATCCGTGTATACTATATTAGCACATATAATTGTATACACACCTCACTTTCAATTGGTATCAGAGCCAGGTCATCATATAACCGTAACACAGTTATTTGATATATTCTTGTAATATGGCAAATAACGCAAGTACTAGCACTCAAAACACCACTTACACAGAAGGGCAATCGACACAAAGACCTCCATTTTTCAATGGTCTTAACTATAGTTATTGGGCAACACGTATGTCATTCTTTATGCAATCAAGTAGCTATGATGCTTGGAATGCTACTCAAAGAGAAATAGTGAATCCAACAACTGATTATTCAGAATGGACTGTGGCTGAGAAAACGGCAGCAGCCGTAAATGCAAGAGCAATAAATATGTTGTTCTGTGCATTAGACCAAAATGAATATAATCGTGTTAGTATCTGTACTACTGCATATCAAATTTGGCAAACGCTAAAAATCACTCATGAAGGTACTAACAAGGTTAAACAAGCCAAAATAGCCATGCTGAAAAGTCAATTTCAAAATTTCAAAATGAAACCAAATGAAACAATCAATGACATGTATTCACGGTTTCAAACTATTCACCATGCACTTATTGGGTTAGGACAAAAGTATTCCGATTTTGATGTTGTTTCAACAGTCCTACATTCTCTGACTAATGAATGGGAAGGAAAAGTATTAGCAATTGAAGAAGCTAATGATCTTTCCGTCATGAAGCCAGATGAATTGATAGGAAATTTAATGTCCTATGAAGCAAATTTGCAGGCTAGAAAAGAACAGAAAGAAGAAAAGAAAAATGTAGCATTTCATGTTGAGAAAGATGAAAATGAATCAGATTCTGAAGATGAAGATTTGGCGTTCATTGCTAAAGGTTTCAAAAAATTCCTAAAATATCGAAAAGCCAGTCGCTACAATAAAAGGAAACCTGGATCAAATAAAACATCTTCATCTGCTATAGAATGTTTCAACTGCCATAAAAAGGGACACATGCAGAAGGATTGTCCAGAACAAAAGAAAAAGTCAGAAAATGACAAATTCAAATATAAGAAGGACAAATCAAAGAAACGAGCCTTCTCAGTAACATGGGATGATTCAGAGTCATCTTCATCAGAAAGTGAAAGTGATTCGGAGAATGAACAAGCTAATGTTTGTTTTATGGCAACAGAAGATGAGGTACAAATTCCTACATTTGATGAATTACTTGATATTAATGCTGAATTGATAGTCAAATATAAAGACTTAAAACGTCAATTAAAAGTAGTCAAAGCAGATTTAAGTAAAGCAGAGTTTGAACGAGATTTGTTAAAAGATGAGAAGAAAATATTAGAAGAAGAACTTGAAAATATTCAAGAATCATCATCTAATGTTGACTCTCAAATATCTCTTTTGAGTCAAGAAATAGAAGCTCAAAAAGAGAAAAATAACGCTCTCACTACTGAAAATCATGAACTTAAAGCAAAAGTCAAAATTCTAGACCTAGAAAAAGCTAGTTTACAAACAAAATTTGATAACATTACTCAAAATATTTCTAACTTTAACAAAGGTCGAGAAAATTTGACTAAAATCATTAAAAGTTCACAATCTATTTCAGATAAACAAGGTTTGGGATATAACAAACATGAAACAAAAAAACATCTTAGAAATAAAAGGAAGAAGAAAGTACAAAAAACTGAAGCTAAGAAAAATCTTAGTTTATTATATTTCAAACCAAAACCAGTTGTGAAATTTCAAAAGAGAAATGTCAAAACTATCAAAATATGGGTTCCTAAAACAAATAATAACTTGATTAGGAACAAATACATTCAGCAATTCATGAATAATGTACATTTTAATAACAATTATATATATAAAGGGGATACCGGACCCAAATGGGTTTGGACTCCTAAGACCTAACTCTTAGGACCCTATAAAAAGTGGGTACCATGAACTTAATTCTATGTTTGCAGGTCCCACTGAAGAAAAGAGGAAAGTGGATATTGGACAGTGGTTGCTCAAAGCATATGACGGGAGACAAGAGCTTACTAACAAATATTAAATACTCAGATGGTGGCTCAGTCACTTTTGGAGACAATTCAAAAGGTTATATCATCGGCAAAGGCGATGTGAGCAATTATGGTACATCTAACTTACCTCTTATTACTAATGTCATGCTAGTTAGAAATTTAAAACACAATTTACTTAGTATTAGTCAGTTATGTGACAAGGGTTTTATAATTTCCTTTTCAAATAATAAGTGTAGTATTTTAGATAAAGACCATAATTTGGTTTTTGAAGGTTATAGAGACAGAAATATATATATTCTAAATATGAATATTAATCATAATTCAGATATGTGTCTTATGGCTAATGACAATGATCCATGGCTATGGCACAAACGTTTCTGTCATATAAACTTCAGAACTATTGACAAGCTAGCCAAAAACAATCTAGTTAGAGGACTACCCAAAATGAGTTTTAAAGTTAACAACATTTGTGATGCATGTCAATTAGGAAAATTGACCAAATCATCATTTAAATCCAAGAAAGTCATATCAACATTACAACCGCTTGAGTTACTGCACATGGATTTATTTGGACCTACTAGAGTTCAATCAATAAATCACAGTCAATATGTGCTTGTAATTGTTGATGATTTCTCTCGTTATACATGGACAATTTTCTTAAAAAATAAAAGTGATACTTTCGATCATTTCAAATCTTTCGTCAAAAGAATTCAAAAATCAAAAGGGATTAAAGTTAAAAATATAAGAAGTGATCATGGCGGAGAGTTTGAAAATAATGAATTTGAACATTTTTGTACAAAGAAAGGTATATATCATAATTTTTCGTTTCCCAGAACTCCACAACAGAACGGAGTAGTAGAACGAAAGAACCGAACTTTACAAGAATGTGCAAGAACATTATTAAATGGAACCACCTTACCAAAACACTTCTGGGCAGAAGCTGTTGCAACTGCCTGTTATGTTTTAAATCGTGTGTCCATAAGACCTCTTACCAAGAATACCCCTTATGAATTGTTTAACAAAAGAAAGCCCAAAATCTCATACTTCAAAGTTTTTGGTTCTAAGTGCTTTATTTTAAATACGAAAGACCAGCTTGGAAAATTCGATCCAAAAGCCGATGAAGGAATATTTGTCGGTTATTCGGAACGAAGTAAGGCCTATCGAATATTTAATAAACGAACCAAAACTATTGAAGAATCACTTCATGTATCTTTTGATGAAATCTATCAGCATCCTCACACAATATCAGATGATGACGAATCAATAGTCATTAATAATCCAATCATCTCAAATACTGATTCTGACTCAGAAGTAATTATTGAGAATACTCCTCAAATATGTGAATTACAATCACCACCAAGAATATTAAGAGACCATCCGGCCCAAAATATAATAGGTGAAATAACATCACATGTCAGAACAAGGAGTCAACTCAATCAAATGGGTCATGTCGCTTTTCTCTCAAATATCGAACCCAAGAATTCAAAAGAAGCTGCTACAGATGATTACTGGATCATTGCCATGCAGGAAGAACTAAATCAGTTTGAGCGCAATGACGTTTGGGAACTTGTTCCGAGACCAACTGATCAGTCAGTAATTGGTACTAAATGGGTCTATAAAAATAAGGCTGACGAACAAGGAAATATCACCAAAAATAAAGCAAGATTAGTAGCACAAGGATACAATCAGGAAGAAGGTATCGATTATGAAGAAACTTTTGCACCAGTTGCTCGACTAGAAGCTATTAGAATTCTATTATCTTTTGCTTGTTATCATAATTTCAAACTTTATCAGATGGATGTCAAAAGTGCTTTTCTCAATGGATTTATCAAAGAGAATGTCTATGTCGAACAACCACCTTTATTCGTACATGAAAAATATCCTGACCATGTGTTCAAACTTAAGAAAGCTCTGTATGGTTTAAAACAAGCACCTCGTTCTTGGTATGAACGTTTACGTAGCTATCTTATTAATTCAGGATTTGAAATAGGCAAAGTCGATCAAACTTTGTTTATTAAACATTCTCGAAATGATATTCTGGTTATCCAAATATATGTAGACGATATCATCTTTGGTTCAACAAACGATAAACTCTGCAAGGAATTTGCAAGTATTATGACCAAAGAATTCGAAATGTCTCATATGGGAGAACTATCTTATTTTCTTGGACTTCAAATCAAACAACTTTCAAACGGTATTTTTATCAATCAAGAAAAATACTGTGAAAATCTTATCAAACGCTTCGGATTACAAAATACATCTGGTAAACCAACTCCTATGAGTACAACTACACATCTTGAAAAAGATGAAAGTGGTAAGAATGTTGACCAGAAATTATATCGAAGCATGATTGGTTCTCTTCTTTATCTTACAGCTAGTCGTCCAGATATATTAATGAGTGTTTGTTTATGTGCTCGTTTTCAAGCCGATCCAAAGGAATCACATTTACGAGCAGTGAAACGTATAATTCGTTATCTAAATAATACCAAAGATTTTGGTCTTTTCTATCCAAAAGAATGTCCATTTGAATTAGTATCATATAGTGATGCTGATTTTGGTGGCTCACGGACGGATAGAAAAAGTACAAGTGGTACGTGCCATTTTATTGGAAAATCACTTGTCTCTTGGTTTAGTAAGAAACAGAATTGTGTTTCACTATCAACATGTGAAGCTGAATATATATCAGCGGCTCTCGCTTGTACTCAAGTACTATATATGCAACAAACACTTCAAGATTTCGATATACATTTATCGAATTCTATTATATACTGTGATAACACGAGTGCAATAAATCTCTCTAAAAATCCAGTAAATCATTCTAGAACCAAACATATTGATATCCGTCATCATTTCCTTAGAGATAATATTGAAAAAGGTAATATACATCTTGAATATGTTCACACTGACAATCAAATAGCCGATATTTTCACTAAACCATTACTTGAATCTAGTTTTATTAAACTACGAAGAGAGCTTGGCTTAGTATCTCGGAAAGATCTAGAATAGAATAAGTAACCTTCAAACTTAGGCTATATATTTTTCAAATAATTCTTAAATTTCAGCCTATAACAAACTATACCTATTTTTATAACTTTTTTTATCTATCATTGTTTTTGTTTACGGCTAATTATCTCTAACAAATCCTATCCTCAAGTTCATTGGCAAACTTTTTTCTATATAAACGTTTGAAAAATACACTTTCATTCATTCACCTTCTTGCTGAAAATTATAAATCACCTTAAACAAGCTACCATGGCACACATTTGCGACAAATGCGCAGAGGAATCTCATATTTCTATCACAAGCTCGGAGTCGGAGGAACAATATTCTCCGATTACACCGAAACAAAGGCCGGAATGCCCTCACCATTGTTTTCGCACACCTGGCCATACTCCAACATCCAAGCGTGCAAAGAAAGCACTATTCTGCTCTCCGCGCACGAAGGCGCAAATCGATGAAATTCATCACTACCAAAAGCATCAAATCGATCTTCAACGACAACTACATTATGGTCAAAACCTACTATACCATGAACAACAACGTACTTCAACTCGTTTATCCGCTTTAGAACGAATGGCTTCATTCTTCTGCGGTTCAAACAAACACGATGTTCATGAACCAATGTCGTCAAGACCATCGACTTCAACAACTCCAAACTCTTGGGATAAAAACTATAACGAGAATGAAGGAGCTCGATATAAGTAGAGTCCGTGGGCTAAACGCATTGAAAACGACAAGAACTCTAATAACAACTCACCTTCTCATTAGAATTCCATAATGTATATTATTTTGCTTTCATATATAATTCTTGTAATACAGTATATTTTTGCAATAATAACATAATATATAATATATTCATTCGACTCGTTTTCAAAATTTTTGCCAAATTCTGCATTTTTGCACACAGAGCCAAACCGGTCGACAGCCTGAAATATGACCGGTCGACCGTTTTGCTCTCTGGTTGAAAACGGTCGACCGGCAATACGCAGGCGATCGACCGGTCGGCAGTTATTTCTTTTTTTTTATACTTCACGTATATATTTTTGCCACCAACCCTCTTTACTTTCTACTCTCTACTGAAAATTTTCCCATTTCCAAACCCTAGTTCATATTCTCAAGCTTCACAAACTCTCAAATTCTCTTCAATGGCTCCTCCTCAGAAAAAATCAAAGAAAAGAGCAACATCAGAAACTTCTTCTCTTACTCTCTCTGCTAGAAAATGGCTAGAATCTCCGGTTGCAGTAACTAGATGGAATCAAATGACAAATTACAAATTCCATCCAGGCTCATTCATCAAATTCGACGATTTCACTGCATACGGTATTCAAAGATTAGCAAATAGATCTCGTATCTCTCCTCTTATTGATTTTTCTGTAAATAGCGTACAAATTAATCATTTGATGATTAAGCTATTTTATGCGAATATGAATTTAGAGGAATATACTCCGGAAAATCCAAATGGAGTTATTTGGTCAGTAGTATGTGGCAAACGAATCTATCTCACTTATGATAGAATTGCTTCTATTTTGGGAATACCGAATAGGGGTGAAGAGTTTTCATCGACATTTTGTGAAGTTTTCACCCGGAATAGTACGAGTCATAAATTTATAGAAGATGATAGTAACGGCACCAAATCGATTGGGCTACGACCGACTGCAAGGTTGTTACACCATGTCCTAATGCACTCTCTATTTCCTCGATTAGGAAACTATGATGCCGTTTACAAAGAGAATTTCAAGGCTCTTTATGCTATCTACGATGATATCGAAATAAATTGGGTTCACATGATTTTCGATGAAATTCTTAAGGTAAATAACTCTACTCGTCCACATTTCTTCTATAACGAGTATATTATGCGTATGTTGCTTGCATGTGGAGTCACACCCCCGGATTCGGCATATTCTACACCAAAGTGTATTGACTCCACTACTATCAAACGGATGAAGCTTCCTCCTCCATATGTTCATATTACGCCATTCGAACAATGGCAACAACGCGATACTCAAGAACAACAAGCTCCACCATCTCGTCGTCGTTCTGAAGATGTTAGATTATTGAAATCTAAATCATCTGCAAGAGAATCTCTTGAAACCATCGCTCGGAATCAATTTTTACTTGAATCAAGACTAAAACGAATGGATTCGAAAATTGATAGACGATTCAATAAGGTAAAGTCATTCTTCGGCGCTATATGGGATGCTATATCATGTAGCACATCCGTCTCGACCCAACATCAAGACCCCGGAAAACGTCCGGCTCCTCCAACTTTTACTTGGTCGACATCCGAGGAATCCGGTGGTACAAGCGGACAAGGTCGTGGGGACAATGACGATGATGATGACGATGACGACGACGACGACGACGACGATGATGATGATGATGAGGAAGAGATTCAGTCGGAATGAAGTTAGTTTGTTTTTCTTTTCATTTCTTTAAAAACATATATGGCACTTGTACTAAATAGTGTCCATCTTTTTAGTAGACTATGACTTGCATTGTACTTCATCAAAACATCCTGTGTTTGAATGTATGCATTGTTCTCTTTGGTTTATATTTTCTATTGTTTACTCCTTTTTGTCGATGACAAAGGGGGAGAAAGGTGCTAATAATTGTTTGCAGGATGAAAGAAGCTAATAATTGTCTGCAGGAAATCACATATTCAGGGGGAGATCCTATACTTGAGTTTTTATATTGTCATCAATCAAAAAGGGGGAGAATGTTGAGTCACAGCTTCTATGAAGATTTTGATTGCTGACAACAATATTAAAGCGATCGACAAATCAAGACGTACATATGGTACTCTAGATTATAGGTTGATTATTTGATGTTATAATAGTAATAAAATTGTCAAAATCTATCCTCAAATAATCATGCACAAAATATAATATATATATATATATATATATACATTTATATAGGTTGTGCACTTTATTGTGCAACTTAACAGAGACCGGTCGACCGGTCCAAAAATGAACGGTCGACCGTTCCTGTTGAATGTGCACAATAAACGTGCACACATGCACATAACGACTATATTTTTAAAAACCTGTCTACCGGTTAGTTTTTGACCTGTCGACCGTTTTTAAACAGAGAGCAACTTTTTCCAAAAGACACATCTTTCTTCAATAGTTGCGTCTCTTCTTCTTCATCAATGATCATAACTTTTGACTGCAACTTTTCACCAAGGGTTATAACTATTTTCTCTCTATAAATACACATCAATATCATTGATTAAAACAATAAGTTTTATTAAGATTATATATGCTCTCTATCTATTCTTTGAATTCACTTGCATTCAAAAAGCTCTAAACTACTTTCATTCCTTATTGAATCATTGACACTATCTCATATATTTTGATTCAATAAGCAATATAAATTCCATAATCTTCACAAACATCATTCACAATTTGAGGATAAGATTATAGGAAGAGTGTACTACAAGTGACAAATCCGTGTTTACAAAAGCACAAGTTGTCAACAACAATTGTAATTGTTTTTTGTTGAAGTCCTCAGTATTGTAAGAGGCAAGTGTTGAAGTCCTCAGTATTGTAAGAGGCAAGTGTTGAAGCCCTCAGTGTTGTAGAGGCGTGAAATCCCGTTCGGCTGTTCGGGTAATTGTAAACCTGTTCCTCCGGGTGAAGCGAGGTTGTAATTAGTGAAAATCCAGATAGTAGTCTGGGACTGGACGTAGGACGGTGCTCCGAACCAGTATAAAAATCTCTGGTGTGATTTTTCTATTTTTTTTTATTTACAATGCTATTATCATCTATTTCTGCATTTGTATTGTAATCCATATTATACGATCCGTGTATACTATATTAGCACATATAATTGTATACACACCTCACTTTCAGCGTGGTCCTCGGTACGGTGATCTAGGCCCCGTACTGTGACAGGTGGTACCCCAGTACCTAATCATTGTTGGAAATCCATTCTCCCTTCGAGCCTTGTACGAGTTTTGTTTGTATTACCCACTTTTGTGGCTAGTAGCTGGAATTTAATAGATGTAACAATTTCGGCTATTTTATAAGTATATGTAAATAGACCGTACTATAATATCAGAGGATTTCTATAAAAAGTGTTTTAGCTAAGGTAAAAACCCGACATGTTTATTTGTGGCGTGGTCTTACGAGATGCTTTTGTTTTCAAAGGATTTTTGAAACTTTAATAATCAATTTGGATGCATTATTATCAGCTGGTATTCCAGACTGACTCGGGTGTTATTTCATTATAATGCTCGGATCAGACCGAGTATTATATGTTCAGGACAGGATGCTTTGGAGCATGAGAGGAGCTGGAGTCCGAGACGTATTATCTATACCTATATATATTCCGCTGCTATAATTGTATGGTATGTCTGATTGGTATTGGTTGATGTATGAGATACTCTGATGATATGATGTAGAAAACAGTTATAGATTTCATTTTGTGTGAAGTTATATATTTACTATTATATTTTATACCGCTGCAACTGTGAGATTCTGATATTGTTTAGTTTCTTCTTCTATCTCTTCTTTTTTAACCCTAATGGTTCGTAATTCCATGCCACTTGAGTTAATAGAGGTAGAATAGTGTTGATTCAAGGGGTACGGATTTGCGGGTTGTCACACTTGGTACCAGAGCTTAGGTTGGCGACAACCTAGGCTTTGGTGGGGAAATTACTCATTAAACAGAGTCAATAGTACTCTATAATGAGTTGAGTGTATTAATAGATATGAGAGCGTACTTGTTAGTGGATATAAAATTGTTTTTATACTGTGTTGACTTATCGGTTGAGTGTTTGTGAATTCTGGTCGGTACGGGAAGTACAACCGTATCGATAGGGGTTTCTAAACTCTTAAACAAGATAAACCGACATAGTATTGTTTTAAAGTGGGTAAATGAAATAATTTTACCCAAAATTATATTTTGATACAAAAAGGAATAATTTTATGAAATTATTATATATATATTTGGTTGATTGTTTGTTAATACAATAATTAAATAAGAATCCAAATTTAATCTTAAATTAGAAATGGTTGTAATCAAATAAATTCTATAGGTTTAAATTATATAAAGGAAGAATAACTAAATTTAAATTGAACCGGATTTTAAATCCCGGAAGTTTTGGAAAGGATTTTAAATATAATGAAAACAAAGTTTGGAAATTTAAATTTCTGGGAAAGTTCGAAATGTTTGCTAAGGTGTTTGAAGGCAATATTGGAATATTATTTTGGGAAGTATTTTTGGATGGGAACAGTTTGAAATGAATTTGGGAATGTAAGAAGCACTGAACTCACTTCAGTCGCTGGAAAATAATCCCGATGATGCTGGCCACATCATTAGAATTCATTTTCGAGTTTCTAAAGTGATGGATTGCTACCAAAATGGTTGGTTATGATATTGTTTGGGACCTGTTGGGTATAACAAGTGTTTTGGAAAATTTCAAAATGGGAAAATTTGTTTTGGTATAACCAAATTGTTTTGGAAATCTGGAGATTTGATTGATATACCAAATGGGCATATATTTGAACATTTCAAAATGGTTTTGTAATAAAACCGGGTAATTAAATTCTGGGAAATTCTGTTTAAACAATGCGTAAGGTAAAATGAATCAACTATTGAACTTATTAAGTGAAATTGATATTAATAAGAAAGGGAAATGAAATTTTATCCTAGAATGTGGATTTCATTTGAGCATATGAAGGTAAATAAAATAAATTTGAATTTAACTTGGATAAGTTAAATAAATTGGAAATTGGAATTAAATTGATTTGAGTTAAGTTGAAAAGAAAAATGACTTTGTAATTATGGGCCATTATGTAACAAATTGTATTTATAAGCTATTAAGTGTTATACTTATAAGCTGAAAATTGTGGATTTAAAATTGTGCAAGGAATTAAATTGAATTAAAATTTGTATCTTTAAGAATTCAGTGATACACACATATATATAATTTGAAATTGTGATTATAAGATGTAGATAGATTGAAATGAGCAATATAAGCTTTTAAGTAAATAACTTGGCGAACTTATAAATAAGAAATGGAATTATAATCACAAATGAGAAATGGTTGAATGGCATGGTAAATTAGAAACTTAATCCAAAATGAATTGTAAAGTAAGTTAAGGTAAAGTAAAATATACAAGGGTGAATGAACCTGAGTTAGTAAATAAGCTTTGAACTTGTATATGGAGCATTAAAATTAGTTTGAATTGGATTTAATTTCGGTTAAATGGAATTGAGTTGAATTTGGATTAATTAAAATCAAAATTCAGTTGTGTTATGAACAAAATGAATGGAATTAAATCCTTATTTAAGATGGTAAAGGAAATGAAATGAATTCAAGTTGGCTAAATAAAAAAAAACTTAGGTGGACTTGAATTAAATTGAAAAAGAGATTGAACTGAAAGAAATTTAATTATGTTGAAAGGATATTGTGTGAATAAAAGTTTAACTCAACTAAATTCAAAGGAATTGTTTGAGAATGAATTTAGCGTAAGCTAAAGTAAATAAAGGTGAATTCAACGTAAACTAAATTAAAGGGGATTTGTATTGGCATGGATGAAATTTTGGGGGTTTGTTAAGGGAATTTTGGAAAGAAAATGAAAACCCAGCTCTGGTATGAAAGTTAATTTTGGCAAAAAAAAGTTGAGAGTGTGAATGAATGAATAATAGAATTGAATTATAATTGTGGTGGTTTGAATTGTAAATAAATTCCAGTGAGTGAAATGATTTGAAGTGGCCACATTGTTAATAAAATAAATTTAGAAATGAATTGTGAAGGTGAATAAATTTAAAATGGATTGAATAAATAAATAAAGTGGATTAAAAGTTGTAAATGGATTGGAATTGATTTGGATGAGAATCAAATGAAGATAAAATAAAATTGATACAAGAAGATAATGGAAATATTGTATGATTTAAACAAAATAAGCAAATTGAAAGAAAAACAAAATGGTTGGGAATGAGCTTTATTAAGTACTTTTGAATGAAATTTTGTTAGATAATAAAATTGAATTGCAAGTGAAACAATATCAGTTACTTATTGAGATGAAATAAGGATGTATGGAATGTAAACAATCCAGGGTGGAATGATATTAATATAAACCTGAATTGGTTAAGGAATTAAAGATGTAAGGAAAATTTAATTTAACAATTGCATTGGGATACAAATTCTTGGCTTGTGAACCATGCAGAATGGGATAAAATTTATATAAATCTAAGTTGAAATTAATTTTGAATGGTTATAAGCTTAAGTGGCGATTATTTTGCTTGAATGGCATAAAAATTGCTTGTATTCTTAATTGAGTTGTTTAACAAGCAATTGAAATTGAATTTTTTTGAATAAATTAATATGGATTGGAATCCAATTCAAAGAGTTGTAAATGAATGCAAGTGAATTGGTTTAAAATAGCATATGCAATAGATTTTGAATAAATTGGAATGAATTGACATTTTGATAAGTGATGTTTGCATATGAATGGAAATGGATCATAAAAGAAATGCAAATGTTTCAAGTTTAAAATAAAATTTGATTTTAAATCAAATTGGGAATGTAAGTTAAAGTAAAGAAATGCAAGTAAGGCATATGTTAATCATATTGAAATAGAAATGAATTGGTTGTAATAAATATGAATGGTATATAGTAAACTTGAATGTAAATAATTCAAGTGAAATAAAATGAAGTTGGTTTGGATGAAAGTAGAATGGGCTAAAATATTAATAAATGAATTTGAGTATAAATGTAAGTGAGTTATAATAGAAATGCAAATGTAACAAATTGAAATGAAATTTGCTTGGTGAATCAATTCGAAAATTGGCTAGAGTATGAATTGAAATAGCGAAACTTGTATGTAAATCCTTTGTGTGAAATAAAATGGGATTTGGCATTAGAAAAGGAAACTTTCTGCATGTTATAAAATATGGTTTACTTATGAAACCATGCAAATTGTTGATTGGATTATGAAATGGATATGTTTGGCTTACATTTATATTGGAAATGTTGTTAAAATGTGCATATCTTTGAAAACTGATGAGTTTGTTGAGTAAGTACAGGTATGGGAAGCGTTCGATAGAGTTGGAGCGCGTATATGTGTTATATTAGCCACTTGATTTAAGAATTTGCTAAAAAGGTACGCCTACGCAAATATAATTGGGAAATGATATATATATTGTGATATATTTTGGTTTCTGACCGTGTGGGTCGATGTATATATATTTGTGTGTATCGCAATATCGCGAAAGCTCCTCCGTACAAGGGAGAATCTGCCAAAAATTTTCGAAAATTTTGGGAGTTAGAATTTTTTTTGGGATTTTGGAAATTTTGTTAACTTGGAAATTTATTTTGAAATATGTTAAAAATACAAAGATTTTGAATGTAAATAAAGCAAATGGTTTTGAAATGGAGCTGAAACTTTTTGGTAAAGTGTATATAAGCTTTTAACTAGGCAAATTGGGTAAGTAAATGGGTTGGAGAGTATCGTCTACCTTAGCAAATTTCGGGGACGAAATTTTTATAAGGGGGGAGGAATGTAACATCCCGTATTTTTAAGCCATTGAATTTGAACATTTAATTCGTTTTAAATGTTTAATGTGGATTCTTAATTGATTTTGAAATGAATGGATTCGGGTCCAATCAATGAAATAAGCTATAGTTTTTAATTATTGTAATTCCGGTTGAATTTGAATAATGGGAAAATAATAATTTAAATATTCGGAATTGAAATAAAAGTAAATCTGGATGTAAATAGTGATAAAATGGTTTTGAAAATTTATTTTGAGTTATTTGAGTGTAAATAGCGTGGTGGGAATTTTAGAAGAATTTTAAAGTTGATAAATTAATATTTGGGATTTTAAATTAATTTAAAAATGAATTTAATATTAGTAAAATGCAATTTAATTAGATTTTGGTCCGGAATGAGCCAGAATGATTTTTATTGTGTTTATAAATTTTATATGATTTATTGTTAAGTTATTAAAATTTAAAAAGTGAAATTTTAAGCGGTTTCGACAATTATGAAAATCGCTCGATTTAATAGACGAGTTAAAATAGCCTTCCAGGGCACAGTCTCGGAATTCGACGAAACCTGTTCCATTGGATTCGCAATAGTTAGTTATTATCGGATTTCAATTTTCGTAGCAATCGGAGTTGTCGTTTGACCGTGGCAGCTCGAAACGCATAGAAATCGATTTAACCGATTTAATTTTAAATTGATCGTTTAATTCCGTAACTCGTGCATACGACCGAATTAGCTTGCGAAACCTATCCCATTATGTCCGGAACGCGAAAAAAAATGAGAAAGTAAGTAAAACAAAAGTTCTTCCATAGAAAATTATCTTTCCACTGCAAAAAAATTCAACACAATTGGATTTACCAATCAAAAGTTATGTCCATTTTACTTTCAGGTATTAACTCGGAAATGTTTTATATGGCTGTGCTATAAAAATAGTTTCAAACTCAATTTTGACCAACTTAACAGCAGAATTTTGAAATATGATTAAAAGAAAACTTGTAGCTAATTGAAATAGCTTTCAACCAGAAAAAGATTGAGTCAATTTGGATTAGTCTACCTTATATTATTGTTGTTTTACTACCGCTACTTTTTTTTATCAAATTTCCAGCAAACAATAACACAAAAATCACACAAGTTTACAACCAAATTGCACACAATTGAATCAAAAATCATTCAAATAATAATGTGCAGCAAACAAAGATTTAGAAATAGGCATGTGAGTGATTAACTCACCTCTATCCTTTAATTCAACAATCGTTATTATCACTTCAGCCCAAATTTCCAAACTAGTAAACCCTAAACAAAAATCAATCCAAAATATACCCAAAAGCCCTAATTTAGTTTACTGTAAATTGAGAATTAAAACATTGAGATGTATTTAAGCTAGAGATGATTACCTGCAAAAATAAGCTCCTAAAGATGTTTAATTTACCATGAATTGAAGAAGAGATTTGAATTTTTTTCTCTAGGTTTTGAAAGAGGAATTGAGTTCTTTGGAGGGTTAGAGAAGAGAATGAAAATGCACGTACTGTAACTTTTCTCTTCTCATTTCTTAGGTTAATAGGGCAGTAAATAATATTTACACTAATTGGGCTAAGGTCCAACAAAATAAAAGAAATAAGATTATGTTTTTTTTACTTAATCACTTAACCAAGTATGTTAAGAAATGAACTTAGCAATATTTCAAGCTCCACTTCTTTAAAAATTATGAAATTCATTAATTATGATAATAAAAATGTTTTATACCCAATTAAAAGATGATTTACATAATTAGAACATATTTATTATCATATTTCTCTATTTAAATAAAATAGCAATTTACATTATCAATTACAAAACTCATTGTAATTAACACTATAAATTTCACAAAAATCACAATTTTTTGTCATAAAATTCTATAACTCATTTCAAATATAGTTTTATGCTCAACTTATATTTTTAAACTCAATTCCATCATTTTATTAAATATATCCCATTTTAAAAGTTAATACTTCTTTTTAAAAAAAAATATTAAATGAAGCAAAGAGCAATAATTAACAAAATCATTGTATTAATTCTAAATAAAACACATTTTCCTCATTTTATCCTTAAATATATTGTTTATTCCCAATAAACAATTTAATTTCCTCTTTAATTATTAATTTATGCAATTAAATTATAACTGCTGTTATAATTTAATATTTTCAGGTAATCGCAAAAACCAGGGTTGTTACAGACTCCTCCCCTTACAAAAATTGCGTCCCCGCAATTTTCTAGAAAAAGAGCCGTAAAAACATAAAAGATACAATCATCAAAGAATAAATACAAGCCCGAATTCCAAATCATTCATACTCTCAATATAGAATAGTAGAAAGAAATAAGGAAAAACTCATTTGGTTAATTCAATGGCCTATCATATGCTAATATAGTGATTAGCAAACCTATCGAATTTTCCAAGAACTCGAAAGAATTTCAAAGATATCTCGTCTTCGAATCAAAACTCAATAAGATGCTCAACAATTAATCAATTAAAAATGATTGATTTCACAAAACTCTACGAATAAAGTCGGGGTCAAACTCACTTAAAGCCGAACTCTAAGCAATAAAGAACATCAATAGGATTTTCCGCATAAAGATACGGAAAGAACATCCTCACAATAGAGTAGAAACAATAGACAAGATAGATAAATCACGAAATGACTTCTTACAGGGCCACCAAACTCGAACGACCATGAAAATGCATGTCGTTGTTATTAACTCAAGTATAGAATATACATAAGAGACAAGGATATAAGCTCGAATTACTTTTCAATCCAAGATATTTATAATTTTTAAATCTCAACATCTTTTAGATTTAAAATCTCGATTTTCAACATTTGAAAATTTTCTAACTCTTTATTATATTACTTAGTAAGTAATTTAAAAATCAAATTAAAAGTCCAAATTTCTTATAGTACTTCAAAATTAATTTCCAAAGAAATTTGTAAATCCATAATAATAATCCTCAAAATAAATTGAGGGTTTAAATTCTCTTTACTTTTTTTTATTAAACCACCTAAATAGTTTAAAAAAAATCTTCAAGTTCTCTTATAACTTTTCTCTTAAAACATCCCATGCATATAATATAGATTCTAAAATCTCAAAATATACTTTCAATAAAGTATAGCTCAAGAATATTCTCACTTATTCTCATCTTTAAAATTTCAAAATAAATAAATAAATAAATGGCATTGCCTCGCCAGTGAATCTCTAATAAATAGATATATATGTTGGCTGTAGAGTTGACCGAACGATCAAAACTGCCTCGCCACTCTATTACTCATCTCTAAAATCAATGGCTGCAATTACCATTCAAAAATAAATTTAATATTTAATCTCAAAATATTATTTTCAAAATCTCAATCCTTAAAACACAAATCTTCGTGTTTGATTGCCTCATCATAGCATTTAGGAGATTCCTATCGATAACGTTGATCAGGCGTATCGACCAGAACTCTTAACTACTCGATGGATAACCCAACACTCTCAAATTATTTCTATGAAAGAATACTGCTCATATAAATATATTCTCAAAACATTCTTTGATTTTTAAAATATATCAAAACTCCAATTTCTCTTTTTAAAACTCATATTTATATAGCTTCAAACCTCAAACCAAAGAACATTAAGAGAATGCATCGAGATATTCCCAGAATATTCGATTCTCAAAATCAACAAAAGGAGATAGAGCGTTCGTCAATCTTACGATGTCACCAGCCACTTCCAAAAATCATCAAGATATAGGATAAGCAAGATATTCTTCTCGAAGGATAATGTAACGACTGCGGATTTTCGTTGCCGAAAAACCGAATAGTTATGGGTTTTAAAAGAAATTTAAGAAAAGAAAGAGAGAGAAGAAGAGAGAAGAAGATAGAAGATAATATAAAAAAAGAGAATAGAAGATAGGAAATAGAAAAACAGAAGAATTTTAAAATATAGAATGGACAGAAAGAAAACAACAAAACAACAACAGAATCTCACAATTTGCAGCGGAACAACATATAATAATAAATGAATAATCTTTAAACAAAGAACTATATCAATTATTACATTACATCACATTTTATTACATCATATCATCAGAGTGTACAACAACATACAATAATAAACAGTGCAGCGGAAAAGAAATACTATATAAACTAGTAATACGCCATGCCATCCAGCTTGCCTCCAGCAACTCCTGAATATCCAGAATATCCTGATAAACCTTAACTCTTGACTGCCCGTGTGGAAATTGGTGGGCACCCAGAGTTTAGGAAGGAAAACAATAAACTCCGAGTCAGTCATGTGACTGGTGTGAGAACTCAAAACAGTTTATTTATCTTTAAAAACAAAATAGAGGAATATTTTTAAATTCAATTCGCAATGCTTTTAAAAATGAGACTACCATAAGGCCTCCCGCACACACACACATGCAAACGCAGAATCGGAGGAGATTTCTCCTTATGATAGTCAAAGATGCTTGATACGCATTTAAAATAACATTTGATATTATTATTAGTGCATAGTGTAGGAAAAATTTATTTCGAAAGTAGAATATAAATCTTAGCCAACATAGACATTTCGAACTATGCCTACTATAGCTACCATGTTCAATAGCAGGTTACCGCCACATTCAATAGCAGGTTATACAACTAAAACCGTACAAGTTTCGTATTGGGAATTGGATTTCCAACAAATGGTCAGGCCTAGGAACTTCCCATTGCCACATGAGAATGCCTCTGGATGGACATCCCCGAGAACCAAACCGGATCTCTACCAACACAAGGCCGGGTTACCCCTAACTGAGTAACAACTGACCGAATATGCCATCCCCCAGTCCTTTGGGACCTTTATCCGAGAGCTCTCTAATCAATTCACACAATCATAAAAACAAAGTGTTTCAACATGAGTAAGTATCTAGGCTCCATACCATGATACCACCCTTTTCCAGAAGGAAATGCACATATCCTAAAGGGCGCTACCCCTCATAACCTTGCTGCATCTTTCCTGTTTTGACCATTTCCGGGATGTGAGGCTCGACGAATTCACGTCCACAAAAACATACTTATACAAAAGCCATGCTTTGGGTCAATAAATGATCAACACAATGATCACCCAGATAGACGATCAAACAAATGATCCTATCATAAATAATCAACACAATGATCATTTCAGCAACACTCAGCATGTTACATTACCAAACTGGGAATATATCGCTGATAACTTCAACTATATAACCTCTGAGCTCGTACGTCTCAGAGAAGGGTGTTAAGCTAAAAGAATAAATTCTCCGCCACCAACAGAAATATATTTGAAAGAAATCGGCTTTATATCTCAACTTGTAATGTCAGGCATACAATCCATACAAGTCTGTTCCGGGATCGAACAAAACCGAAGGCACTTACAAAGAAGTCCTTGCAATCCGGATATTCACAATCCTGATCGGATTCACCATCACATATGGAGAACTCAATACCGTAGCTACTCGGTGCAGAGTCAATCAATAGTTCATCCTAGCGCTCTCGCAAATATCCAGTCTTCAACACCGATCTTCAAATGCAATTCACAACGACGTATCACATATTCGGAATGGGTTATACGACCCCATGGTCCTTTCCCGGTTAACCCGAATAGTGAGCGCTTATTAAAAAATAAGTGTGGCATTCAAATTCAATCAAATCACGTCATATACCCATTCAAAGGGAAATATTGATAGTCGACTATTGAACTATCAATGGATATGCACACATCACCAGATTCCAAATAATTTTCCAAATTATTTACTTTCCAAAATATCTTTACAAGATATATAATTTCAACACTTCAAAAATAAATCAACATTTATTTTTCTAAACCAATCCCACTTTCTTTTATAAATTCCTTAGTGAATTTATATTCCAAAATATTCATGCATATATGATTTCAATTATTCTTTTCAATTTATCTTCAAGAAGATAAATTCTAAATATTCACTTCATATTGGAAAACATTTCCATACTTATAAAAATAAGTAATTCGAATCTTTTTATTTTCAACCTTTGGAAAATATTCAATATACTTAAATTGAATTAAGTATATATTTCATTCTTTAAGGAAATCAATCACTTAAACATATTTATTTGGGTCAAAACGAATGTTGCGTAAAACATCGTTACGACAACCCAAAATCACTAGTATAGGGATTCAAAATTTAAAATAGATATATAAATCCCCATACTATTCAAAACATTTCCTTTCGGAAATCATTTACTATAACAACAGTGTTATAGTCCACCATTTCCTTTTATTTCTCGAAACATCTATTTCAACAATAAATGTTGAAATCTATGGTTTCGAATCTCAACACCTTTTAAAACATCGTTAGATCGTTTTAATTCTATTTAAAACATCCCATTCTAAACAATTTCTTTAACGTATTATTCACTATTCCAAAACGTGAATATACTACGTTAACTAAATTCATCATTTCTATTCATTTTTAACTTAAAGGATTATTCACTATTCAAAAATGTGAATATAACTCCATTATTAAATTATAACAATTAACTTATCAAAATAAGTCGTTTGCGAATTTATAAAACTACGTTTATGAATTCCATTTCTATTTATTTATAAAAACTTCCTTTTTATAAATTCCTTTATTAACCTATTCCAGTTTATAACTCAATTATAAACTAAACGTTTATATTATAAGTTAAATACTTATAAAACGATTATTTTACAAAATCGTTCTTTTAAAGACTTTCCAAATCATAAATCTTATAACTTATAAGATTCATTTATTTAACCAAATCTATTCTTCAATTAACTTCACAAATTTATAAATCTTATTATTTATAAATTTTATTTATAACTTCACAGTTTATAATTCTATAAATTTCATTCATCTATGAAATTCATTTTCACTTCATTCAAACACTTATAAAAACTCGTTTTATAATGTCAATATTTCAATTTATAAATATCCATTCATAAATCTCTTAATATAAATCAGTTTATATTATTCTTTAAAACATATTTAAATTCCTTTAAAATTTCACCACTTCGATTTATAAAATAATCAAATTTTATAAATCCTATATTTAAACTTTTATAATATATTCAAAAAATCCAATCTAAACTATTTTATAAAATCATTAGTTCATATTTCTCAAAAATCAGCTTTTAACTATATTCTCAAAAATCATAATTTTTATAACTTTAAAAATTATAACGTTTATTTATTTAAAATGGATCAATTCCCAAAAATATTTAATATTTTCAAAGATCATTTTGAAAATCATTTTAAAATCCCAAAATCTGGGTCCAATGATGCTACACACCAAATAGTCAATCACGACTACAACGATCCATCATATATTGATATGATAATCAATCAAATATCAAAATAACTGAAATCAAATAAAAACTGTTGAGGAATCCAGTTGGATCCCTCCAACCTGTTTTCCTGCATCCACAAACATTAGCACAATACCAATTTCGCTCCAGTACGAAATTATCGCGGTATATGTTTTTATTAAATATTATCCGCTTAATAACGGCGCAATAGGGTCTCATCCGCTAAAAAATGCGGGAAATCAATCAACTGCAATATATACATATGCCAATATATATATATTGATATTATATATAATACCAATTTCACTGTTTATGAAATATTCGCGGTATATGTTTTTACTAAATAACATCCGCTTACTAACGGCGTATAATGTCTATTTTAACAATCAATAGATACAATTCATCATTCAAACATGCATTCAAATATTTTAAATCTAACTATTTAAAATAAAAATCGAAACCGATTCGATTGAGTGAGAAATTCTCACCTTGGTTTTATTTTCGTTTTAGCGATTTATTTCGAATAAAATTAAACGCGCGTTTAATTTTACCCGAAATTTTCACTAACTCCAAATGACTCCAATCCAACTCCATCGCGTAGTTCTCGTCGATACGATTCCAACGCAACTGAGTTTGCATTTTTTCGACCTCGTATGAAAAAGTTATGATTTTTACAAGTTTGCACACGATTTTATAAACTAATTACAATATAAACTTTTATATTATAACCTAGAACGCATCTGAGCCCTTGGATCCAAAGCAAGCTACATCAGGCCGTCCCCTACCTTCATCTCCCCCACGTCCTTCTCCAGTAACCAAGCCGTGTAAAGAAACCCATATTTAGATAATTAGGGTTTAATTATGCAACATCAATACTCAACGATAACTCGATCAACAACTTGCGATAGGAAGCTCCTTCCACCACCTATGCACGGCCTGAATGGCTTGATATTCGGCCCCCCCTCCTTGGGAAACGCGCACGCAACAGGCCACGAACGACCCCACTTTGCTCCTCCATCGTCGCTCCAAATTCGATCATCACCGTATGGAATCGAAGCTCTCGTCGAGCTCTTCGACTTTGTAGTTGAGCACTTCGCGTAATTCTTTACGGATTGAGAGAGATTAATGAATGAATTTTGACAAATTCTGGCCCTTGGTTGTATAAGTGGCGGCTAGGGTTAAAAAAATTAGGGTTTTATCTTTTTTTTCTAAATTATGAAGGGGTAGGGGCTATTTATAAGGAACCGACGAAACACTATTCATCCCGGAAATCCCGAACTCTGATTTAGGCGCCGAAACTGACGTACCTAGGGTTTATCCCGCGTTCCGGACATAATGGAACAGGTTTCGGAAGCTAATTCGGACATCTGTGCGAGTTATGGCTGCAAACGCTCAATTTAAATTAAACCGATTTAAATCGATTTCTAGGCGTTTTAATTTTTACCGGACAAACGGTAATTTCAATTGACTTGAAATTTGAAACCTTACAATAATATCACATTACGGATCCGATGAAACCAGTTTCGTCGAAATCTGAGACTTTTTGAAAAATGGCTATTTTGACTCGCCAAATTTAAATTAAAAACGATTCGATGCGTTTCGAGCTGCCACGCTCAAACGATAACTCCGATTGACACGAAAATTGAAATCCGATAATAACTAACTATTACGGATCCAATGAAACTAGTTTCGTTCAATTCTGAGACTGTTCAAAAATTGGCTATTTTACACTCGATTATTTAATATTAAAATATTCAATTTTCACAAATTAACTTTTAATTCGATTTTAAAAGTTCTAAAATATCGTTCTAACTCCAATATGATAAAATAAAATTTTACAAATCATTTTCAATCATATTTAACTCAATTTTCAATTATTTCCATAATTTAACATATTAAATTATCGATTTAATTATCCAATTAAATCCAAAAATTCAAATAAAAATTTATTTGACTTATAAATTCACTTATTAATATTTAAAATTAATTAAATATTCAAATTTAAATTTATAAAAATTCTGGGTCGTTACAATCTTTCCCCCTTAAAAGAATTTCGTCCTCGAAATTATCAAGTAAAAAAAGTTACAGAATCTATTAATTTTCCCAAAATCCATAATTAAACTTCTTATAAATCTTTACTAAGTTTTCAAGTCATACTTAGTTATCTTTTCAAAAACAACTACTATTGTTTAATTTTCAACTTCAAAACAAAGTTTAAAGTTTTCAAAATTTTTCCAATTTTCTCAAAAATTTTCTAACGCCTTAAATTTTCGTAAAAATTCGCCATAGTCTCCTTTGCGCGGCTCGATCCAAAAAAAAATGACAGTATATATATCACAAATATACATCTCATCAAGTAATGAGGCATCCCGAAGGGAAAAAAGTGTAAAAGTACGATATTTAATCCGAGATATGTACCTTATATGTTATTAGCAAGCATATACGGCTAATATAGCGAGAAAGCGAGCTCCAAATGCGAAGCAAACGCGATCCGCACCTACTAAACACTCAACAAACAACATGAGAATCATGCATATAGACAAATAATCTCAATATACAACATATATCAACATAATAACTATACATGCTAACATAGAAATGTATTCAATAGCAATATATATTCAACAATCAATCAACTATCATCCATAACCAATATATTCATTCTTATTCTCTTTAATATTCAATGAATTGGTTTTCACTTTAAATCACATTTGATTTATTTACATTGGATTTTATCAACTTTCATTCATTTTCAATTAGTTAACATTTACTAATTAAATCCAATTCACATTCAATTCTATTCAAATTTATTTACTTCCAATTTGAATTCAATTTACTTTAGCTTCCAATTTCGCTAACTCGATTTCATTAACACTTAATGAATTATATACAATCAACTAACAATCATATATCAACCAATGTATATTTATTACAACCAAATTCCTTTGCTTATATTCATTCTCATTCAATTTATTCAACTTCCAATAACATTAGATTTTAATGAATTTACACTTATATCCATTATTTTCATACCAATTTAATTTACATTCAATTGATTAATATTCAATCCATTCATTCAATTCAATTTCCAAAGTTGAATTTTATTTATATAACTTAAGTTCATATTCATTTAATCCACTTGATTATTTACTTCGATACCAATATCAACTCCATTTAACATCTTCTTAAGTTATATTTCCATTTAACTTTAAATTCACTTTTATTTACAACCCATATTCATAAATATATTCATATAGTTTCACTTCTTATATATATAAGTTTATTTCACAATTGTAAATCACTTTAATTATAATTCAATTCTTATAATTCTTTTGCTTATACAATTATTCTATTTATTTAGATTATTCAAACAACTAACAATCAATTCATATATACTTTAATAATTCTAAAAAATTATTCCTTTATATATAAAATATAATTAAGGTAAAATTATTTCATTTACCCAATTTAAAACAATATTGTGCCGAATTGTTCTATTCAAGTGTTTAGAAACCCCTTCGGCATAGTCTTGCGGACCACGCTGACGAAAGTTCATATGCCACTCAATAAACCAATCATCACAATATAAAACAATTTTATATTCACTAACAAATACGCTCTCATAGCTATTATTACACTCAAACTCATTCTAGAGTACTACTGACTCTATCTCTAATGAGTTATACCCTACAGAACCATGGTTATCGCTTAACCATCAGCTCTGATACCAAATGTAACGACTGCGGATTTTCGTTGCCGAAAAACCGAATAGTTATGGGTTTTAAAAGAAATTTAAGAAAAGAAAGAGAGAGAAGAAGAGAGAAGAAGATAGAAGATAATATAAAAAAAGAGAATAGAAGATAGGAAATAGAAAAACAGAAGAATTTTAAAATATAGAATGGATAGAAAGAAAACAACAAAACAACAACAGAATCTCACAATTCGCAGTGAAACAACATATAATAATAAATGAATAATCTTTAAACAAAGAACTATATCAGTTATTACATTACATCATATCATCAGAGTGTACAACAACATACAACAATAAACAGTGCAGCGGAAAAGAAATACTATATAAACTAGTAATACGCCATGCCATCCAGCTTGCCTCCAGCAACTCCTGAATATCCAGAATATCCTGATAAACCTTAACTCTTGACTGCCCGTGTGGAAATTGGTGGGCACCCAGAGTTTAGGAAGGAAAACAATAAACTCCGAGTCAGTCATGTGACTGGTGTGAGAACTCAAAACAGTTTATTTATCTTTGAAAACAAAATAGAGGAATATTTTTAAATTCAATTCGCAATGCTTTTAAAAATGAGACTACCATAAGGCCTCCCGCACACACACACATGCAAACGCAGAATCGGAGGAGATTTCTCCTTATGATAGTCAAAGATGCTTGATACGCATTTAAAATAACATTTGATATTATTATTAGTGCATAGTGTAGGAAAAATTTATTTCGAAAGTAGAATATAAATCTTAGCCAACATAGACATTTCGAACTATGCCTACTATAGCTACCATGTTCAATAGCAGGTTACCGCCACATTCCATATCAGGTTATACAACTAAAACCGTACAAGTTTCGTATTGGGAATTGGATTTCCAACAAATGGTCAGGCCAAGGAACTTCCCATTGCCACATGAGAATGCCTCTGGATGGACATCCCCGAGAACCAAACCGGATCTGTACCAACACAAGGCCGGGTTATCCCTAACTGAGTAACAACTGACCGAATATGCCATCCCCCGGTCCTTTGGGACCTTTATCCGAGAGCTCTCTAATCAATTCACACAATCATAAAAACAAAGTGTTTCAACATGAGTAAGTATCTGGGCTCCATACCATGATACCATCCTTTTCCAGAAGGAAATGCACATATCCTAAAGGGCGCTACCCCTCATAACCTTGCTGCATCTTTCCTGTTTTGACCATTTCCGGGATGTGAGGCTCGACGAATTCACGTCCACAAAAACATACTTTATACAAAAGCCATGCTTTGGGTCAATAAATGATCAACACAATGATCACCCAGATAGACGATCAAACAAATGATCCTATCATAAATAATCAACACAATGATCATTTCAGCAACACTCAGCATGTCACATTACCAAACTGGGAATATATCGCTGATAACTTCAACTATATAACCTCTGAGCTCGTACGTCTCAGAGAAGGGTGTTAAGCTAAAAGAATAAATTCTCCGCCACCAACAGAAATATATTTGAAAGAAATCGGCTTTATATCTCAACTTGTAATGTCAGGCATACAATCCATACAAGTCTGTTCCGGGATCGAGCAAAACCGAAGGCACTTACAAAGAAGTCCTTGCAATCCGGATATTCACAATCCTGATCGGATTCACTATCACATATGGAGAACTCAATACCGTAGCTACTCGGTGCAGAGTCAACCGATAGTTCATCCTAGCGCTCTCGCAAATATCCAGTCTTCAACACCGATCTTCAAATGCAATTCACAACGACGTATCACATATTCGGAATGGGTTATACGACCCCATGGTCCTTTCCCGGTTAACCCGAATAGTGAGCGCTTATTAAAAAATAAGTGTGGCATTCAAATTCAATCAAATCACGTCATATACCCATTCAAAGGGAAATATTGATAGTCGACTATTGAACTATCAATGGATATGCACACATCACCAGATTCCAAATAATTTTCCAAATTATTTACTTTCCAAAATATCTTTACAAGATATATAATTTCAACACTTCAAAAATAAATCAACATTTATTTTTCTAAACCAATCCCACTTTCTTTTATAAATTCCTTAGTGAATTTATATTCCAAAATATTCATGCATATATGATTTCAATTATTCTTTTCAATTTATCTTCAAAAAGATAAATTCTAAATATTCACTTCATATTGGAAAACATTTCCATACTTATTAAAATAAGTAATTCGAATCTTTTTATTTTCAACCTTTGGAAAATATTCAATATACTTAAATTGAATTAAGTATATATTTCATTCTTTAAGGAAATCATTCACTTAAACATATTTATTTGGGTCAAAACGAATGTTGCGTAAAACATCGTTACGACAACCCAAAATCACTAGTATAGGGATTCAAAATTTAAAATAGATATATAAATCCCAATACTATTCAAAACATTTCCTTTCGGAAATCATTTACTATAACAACAGTGTTATAGTCCACCATTTCCTTTTATTTCTCGAAACATCTATTTCAACAATAAATGTTGAAATCTATGGTTTCGAATCTCAACACCTTTTAAAACATCGTTAGATCGTTTTAATTCTATTTAAAACATCCCATTCTAAACAATTTCTTTAACGTATTATTCACTATTCAAAAACGTGAATGTACTACGTTAACTAACTTCATCATTTCTATTCATTTTTAACTTAAAGGATTATTCACTATTCAAAAATGTGAATATAACTCCATTATTAAATTATAACAATTAACTTATCAAAATAAGTCGTTTGCGAATTTATAAAACTACGTTTATAAATTCCATTTCTATTTATTTATAAAAACTTCCTTTTTATAAATTCCTTTATTAACCTATTCCAGTTTATAACTCAATTATAAACTAAACGTTTATATTATAAGTTAAATACTTATAAAACGATTATTTTACAAAATCGTTCTTTTAAAGACTTTCCAAATCATAAATCTTATAACTTATAAGATTCATTTATTTAACCAAATCTATTCTTCAATTAACTTCACAAATTTATAAATCTTATTATTTATAAATTTTATTTATAACTTCACAGTTTATAATTCTATAAATTTCATTCATCTATGAAATTCATTTTCACTTCATTCAAACACTTATAAAAACTCGTTTTATAATGTCAATATTTCATTTTATAAATATCCATTCATAAATCTCTTAATATAAATCAATTTATATTATTCTTTAAAACATCTTTAAATTCCTTTAAAATTTCACCACTTCGATTTATAAAATAATCAAATTTTATAAATCCTATATTTATACTTTTAAAATATATTCAAAAAATCCAATCTAAACTATTTTATAAAATCATTAGTTCATATTTCTCAAAAATCAGCTTTTAACTATATTCTCAAAAATCATAATTTTTATAACTTTAAAAATTATAACGTTTATTTATTTAAAATGGATCAATTCCCAAAAATATTTAATATTTTCAAAGATCATTTTGAAAATCATTTTAAAATCCCAAAATCTGGGTCCAATGATGCTACACACCAAATAGTCAATCACGACTACAACGATCCATCATATATTGATATGATAATCAATCAAGTATCAAAATATCTGAAATCAAATAAAAACTGTTTAGGAATCCAGTTGGATCCCTCCAACCTGTTTTCCTGCATCCACAAACATTAGCACAATACCAATTTCGCTCCAGTACGAAATTATCGCGGTATATGTTTTTATTAAATATTATCCGCTTAATAACGGCGCAATAGGGTCTCATCCGCTAAAAAATGCGGGAAATCAATCAACTGCAATATATACATATGCCAATATATATATATTGATATTATATATAATACCAATTTCACTGTTTATGAAATATTCGCGGTATATGTTTTTACTAAATAACATCCGCTTACTAACGGCGTATAATGTCTATTTTAACAATCAATAGATACAATTCATCATTCAAACATGCATTCAAATATTTTAACTCTAACTATTTAAAATAAAAATCGAAACCGATTCGATTGAGTGAGAAATTCTCACCTTGGTTTTATTTTCGTTTTAGCGATTTATTTCGAATAAAATTAAACGCGCGTTTAATTTTACCCGAAATTTTCACTAACTCCAAACGACTTCAATCCATCTCCATCGCGTAGTGCTCGTCGATACGATTCCAACGCAACTGAGTTTGCATTTTTTCGACCTCGTATGAAAAAGTTATGATTTTTACAAGTTTGCACACGATTTTATAAACTAATTACAATATAAACTTTTATATTATAACCTAGAACGCATCTGAGCCCTTGGATCCAAAGCAAGCTACATCAGGCCGTCCCCTACCTTCATCTCCCCCACGTCCTTCTCCAGTAACCAAGCCGTGTAAAGAAACCCATATTTAGATAATTAGGGTTTAATTATGCAACATCAATACTCAACGATAACTCGATCAACAACTTGCAATAGGAAGCTCCTTCCACCACCTATGCACGGCCTGAATGGCTTAATACTCGGCCCCCCCTCCTTGGGAAACGCGCACACAACAGGCCACGAACGACCCCACTTTGCTCCTCCATCGTCGCTCCAAATTCGATCATCACCGTATGGAATCGAAGCTCTCGTCGAGCTCTTCGACTTTGTAGTTGAGCACTTCGCGTAATTCTTTACGGATTGAGAGAGATTAATGAATGAATTTTGACAAATTCTGGCCCTTGGTTGTATAAGTGGCGGCTAGGGTTAAAAAAATTAGGGTTTTATCTTTTGTTTCTAAATTATGAAGGGGTAGGGGCTATTTATAAGGAACCGACGAAACACTATTCATCCCGGAAATTCCGAACTCCGATTTAGGCGCCGAAACTGACGTACCTAGGGTTTATCCCGCGTTCCAGACACAATGGAACAGGTTTCGGAAGCTAATTCGGACATCTGTGCGAGTTATGGCTGCAAACGCTCAATTTAAATTAAACCGATTTAAATCGATTTCTAGGCGTTTTAATTTGTACTGGACAAACGGTAATTCCACTTGACTTGAAATTTGAAACCTTACAATAATATCACATTACGGATCCGATGAAACTGGTTTCGTCGAAATCCGAGACTTTTTGAAAAATGGCTATTTTGACTCGCCAAATTTAAATTAAAAACGATTCGATGCGTTTCGAGCTGCCACGCTCAAACGATAACTCCGATTGACCAAATGGATGACTTTGCTTTCGATTCATCGGATTACCGTTTGTACTACATCGATGTCTTTGCTTTCGATTCATCGGATGTACCGTTTGTACTACATCGATGTCTTTGCTTTTGATTCATCGGATGTACCGTTTGCACTACATCGATGACTTGGCTTTTTGGTTCATTGGACGTACCGCATTTGTACTACGTCGGTGCTCCAAATTTTTCGAGTTTCTAGTTTCTCGGGCGTACCGTGTTTGTACTACGCTGTTGCACCGGCTCAACTTTTTGCTATTTTTGACGTCTTCCACGTCTTTTAACTATGGAAATGCTTTTATGTTTTCGGTTTTTATTCTTGAGCCCGGTGTTATTGAGGGATTGAAATTTCACCAGATTTGATTTATGAGCAACATTCCATTCGCATCATTACTTCAGAGGTTGAGCTCTTTCGGAATAAAGATATTCTTCTTGTGAGAGTACAATGGTTCTCAAATCCTAGGGATTACTCTTGGGAATCCAGAGAATACATTGAGCGACCCCGTTCTTGCTAACTCTTTCGTGCTCTTTATGGTGAACTTCCTATTTCAAATTCTCTTTTGTGTTAATATGCTTCTATGGTTGTTACTTCTTATATTTCCTTCTTAATTATTGCGAGGACGCAATTTCTTTAAGGGGGGAAGTCTGTAACAACCCGCATATTTATCGATTTTATATTTAAATATTTTATCGTTAGTCGGATTTTTGTCCGAAAACCTACTTTTTGCAAACAGTCGAATTGGGACTCGAGACCACCCCCATTGAGTTCAAAATGACGTTTGCGGCCTTTTTGAGTATAAGCTTCGATATGTTTGGAGAAAGTTGATTTTTGCCACTTTTTACTTAGGGCTTTGGTTTGGGCTGAGCCAATTAACCACTTACTAACTCAGTCCCAATCCCCCTCTCCTCTTCATTACTTCATTCCCACTCCTCAAACTCAAGCTCCAACTGAAAATGGTGGAAAGGAAAGGGAATTAGAAACTCCAAGCCCTAGTTCCTCTTGCTAGCTCAGGTTCTTGCTCCAAACTCAAGAAGAACCCTTTGGTAAGCATCTCCTTCATCTTCTCCAACTCTTTCTCCATTCAATTTCAGAAATTTCCTAAACCTAATTTAGGAAATGTTTCTCTTTTAAGCTTAGATTCAAGCTTCTTGTGTTGAGATTGAAGTGTGGTTGATTTCCATTTGCTTTCAAGCTTCTTCCTCATTGATTTGGGTTCAAAGGTGAGATTTTTATCTCACATCTATTACTATAATTATCTTTGGTTGTTGGGTATGAAATCCTAACACCTCTTCATGTGCATTTGCTTTGGATTTGGTTTGGTTTTGTGAATATTCCAATTTTTGGGTTTTTAAGTCAAATTTGTGTGAAATCCTTTTATGGATGTTTGATCATGCTTTTGGTGATGCATCGAGGAGCATATAGGGTCGGGTTGCCGATTGGCATAAACCCTTAGAGCCAATGTTCGTCCGGTTGCATTTTGGAAGACTTTGCTCTTCATTTGTATAGGCTGAAAAACAGCCCAGGCATGATTCAGTCGACTGAATTCTTCTGTTCAGTCGACTGAAGCTGAAACCCGAGAGTTTCCAGGCATGATTCAGTCGACTGAATTCTTCTGCACAGTCGACTGAATCTGGAAACAGAAAGTTTCCTGAACTTGGAAAATTTCCAGGTAAAGGGTCAGTCGACTGAAATCTTCTGTTCAGTCGACTGAACCTGCTGTTTTAGTCCAATTTGCCTTTTTGGATTGAATTTCCAATTTAAATCAATTCGTGATGATCCTATTTATTGTCATCATTTATTATCCTCTTTGATGACTTATTTTCTTTGGGAATTTTAGGTATATCCACTTCGATGGATCCTTTATCGATTTCATTGGATTTTTATTCACATCTTCGAATGTGATCTTTGTGATTGATTGTTTCTACAATCCCCCTTGTGCTTTGTCACTTTAAAAATATAAAGGTTGTCTATACTAGTAGTAAATACCAAAACACTTTCCTCAAACGATTTCAATACTATTTTAATACCAAATTCGTTTATAAAACTGTTTTCCAATCTATTAGTATATATAAACCTTTACCTCACTCGTATGAGAAATCTAATTAAACGACTTAGTAAAACAAGTGGTATGAAACGCTTGCGTTCACTTGGTTGGTTAATTCTTAGACTTGTTCGATTGAAACTCTTGTGACAATTTTCTAGTGGAGATATACAATTTGTTCGTAAATATTTAAGTTAAGCTAGTGGTTATGGGACATGATGCTAAGCTCATATATTTACTAGCTTATTGTAATTGACACTTCTCGTTGATCATGACGATCATCTTTGTGATTTAGACTAGCAATTGTGCGATGTCTCTTTGTTTGCATAGGTCGGTTAGACCTCATGGGTGTGATTTCGACTCACACATACCTTATTACTTTTTGATTCATTGGATGTACCGTTTGCACTACATCAATGTATATACTTCTTGATTCATTGGATGTACCGTTTGTACTACATCAATGTCTTAGCCATTCATTCCTTGTGATTTCCGGAATTCGTGTGTCATTGGCTTGTTGTGAATACAAGATTTGGGTATGATGCCCTCTTTGGACCTTTGAGAAGATCTCTGTGATATTGATTAATATCATGTGAGTTCGTTCGCATACTTATAGTAGTATTCCATTATGGATATTATGTTTATGCCATATCTCTTATTCTATATCATGTTATCTGATATTTATAGCTAGACTGATCCGTTTGTTATTTTCTTATAAATAATACTCGGGTCAGACTGAGATTTTACAGGTGCTTCTGCTTGACCCCTTATCGGACCATCATCTGATCTTTTGGCTAACTACTTTAGTTTAGTAGTTTTTGTTGTATGCATTTGAGAAATAGACTCCTTGATGTACACATATTCTTTTGTCTAGCACTTGTATCTATTGTTTTGTGATGTTGTGGATCTTATTTGACCACTACTCTGATGAACAATTTCATGTGTTATTTATATATTCATATCTTCTTCCGCCTTTGTGATATGAATTGTCTGTGACTGATTTATGTTATGTTTATTTCTATATTTGTTTCCGAAGGATTTATATAGCCACCGTGTAGTAGCTTTGAGTTTGTGTCGGTATGTCGGATTTCCTCTTGAAAAAGAAATGCATGTTATACTATCTGACATATCGGTGCTCGCGCAAAGAAATTACACGGATGGTCGCTCCTCAACAGCCTTATTCTCCGTGCTAGTCGACAGCATTCACCTTATGTTCTTGGCTAGCGTGGGTATAGAGGTAGGGCGTCACAAAGCTCTAACGCCCCATCCCGAGACCTACCTTAGTAAATAGAATTAACGAGTAATTCCGTCTACTAAAGCGGAGAATAGGGCTAGTTAAGGGCGACCATCTATAACTTTGTCTTAAACATCTACTGAATATGTCGATAAATGCAATACAACTTTCTTTTCTATCTCAATGGATCGACATACACAGTAAATGTTTAGTCCAAAACTATAGGTGGTTGATGGATGTATCAGAACAAAATACAATAACTTAATGTAAAGCACATCACAGAACAGTAATCGACATCATATATATACATATACACTGATACATGTTTAGTACAATACAATATGAATACAATAAAGGTGGTACTCGACCACACCATATACATCAAATCAAATGTAAAAACATCAGAGTATGCGGAAGAAATAAACTACTCAAGCGAAAGAAGAAATGATATCCAACACCAACTTCAAGCTAAGTCCAATAGATGATACCTGAAACAACTCGGTCTGACCCGAGTATAAAACACGGGTCAGTCTAGCTACCCAAATCAGTTAATATCGATAATATGAAGCAGAATGGACATAGTGATACTTCTTCTCGAATGAGGAGAAGGATTAGATAACTCATAGCTCAATACTTAACTAACAAACGCTACCTAAGTGACTAAATACCTCGAAAGAGGCAACTCAAACTCAATACTCAAATAAAACACAAGTGCCTCATATCATTAGCGATAACCCATAATGAACTCAAATCAACTCATATAAAACTCAAGCAAAACTCAAATGGTTCGATGAACCATTACTCCAAAAAGGAGAAAACTCATCTCAATCACAAATAGAAGTCATGAAAGCAACACAAGACAACTCCATAAGAATCTGAGATCTCAAACTCATAAGTAGGCCAAGGCGACTAAATCTCACACATACATCTCAATCATAAAAACTCATGGAACTCGATACGAATTCAAACTCATAAAATCTCAAACTCAATTAAGAATTCGATGCATGTTCAAACTCAGAAAATTTTAACACTAGTGCGCCAAAAACAGCGAATTCAAAGCTAAGAAAACCCGGATTGGCCATATCCCTGAATACAATGCCGAAGCAATGCTGCACGTGCTAAACTCAAATGGCCGAAGCCTTAGACAAGGTCTCTAACACCTTCCAAAGCAGTTCGTCCTCATGACGAGGTCGCTGACACCTTTCCAAAGCAGTTCGTCCTCATGACAAGGTCGCTGACACCTTTCCAAAGCAGTTCGTCCTCATTACAAGGTCGCTGACACCTTTCCAAAGCAGTTCGTCCTCATGACAAGGTCGCTGACACCTCTCAAAGCAGTCCTGTTAAGTAAACATCGTGAATGTGTCACAAACTCATGGATAGGAACCCAAAAGGTGTTAACGTGTGTCCCATACCACACATTCGCACTTAGCGGTTTCCTAGCCGTTAGTCGATGCGACACTAAAAACATCATAAAACTCAGAAAATTATATCTCGCCCAATCTCATTAGCGAGTGATAAAGAGATATCATACTTGTCTCATCACATCGACAAGTGAAAAACATCATGATGGTTTCTCATAAACCATAAATCTCAAAATATGAAATCATAAACTCAAGACTTGCCTTATGTCATTGGCAAGTAAATAAAACATCGTGATGGTTCTCATCGATCAAACTCCTACATAAGAGATCTCAAACCATAATACTTGCCAAATATTGGCCATCTTAAATAATTCCAATAAATAGGAATTATAAAACTCAAAATACGCCATAAAATGGCAAAACATCTCAGAATCATTAAACTCAAATAGCTTCGATCGTACAAGTCCGAAATTAACCGAAATAGTAAACGCACATGTCCCATACCACGTGTTTTACTAAATCGTTTAATTCTCTTTCTCATACGTTCTAATAGTACAAAAGTGTGTGTTTTATATTTAAAATAGTCTACTAGAGAAAACAAGCTTTTAAAAAAAAATTTTCTTTCTAAAAAGATTAATAAAACCAATATTTGAAGTTCCTTTATTATAGGAAATAAGTAGATTTTATATTAGAAAAATAATTTTAAAATACTATATAATAATTAGAAATTTTCATATATTTCACAAATCACTTCAAAAATGGTTAGTGGAAACCGTGCTCGAAAATAAAGAAAAACAAGAAAGATAACTTAAGACCGATAATTGAGTTCAATACGAATTCAATTCAAATTTAAGCCTAAATCAATTCAAATTCTATTTAAATTTCAATTTCAAATTATTTAAATGTAGCTAGCCTATTTATAGGCATCATAGCTCTCAAAACATTTCAAAACAATATCAAAATCGAATAAGAATGAGAGTAAAAATAAACTAATACAATTCTCGGGTCAATAATTGTTATTGCTGTCGTTTTGCTCTCGCAACAGCGACAAACAAACACAGTTTTGATCAAGGAAACCTCAAAATTTCAAGAAACACAAAACAAGAAACTTTTAGTACAAAGTTTAAGCTTTCCGTAACATCTAAGATTATTAAATTTGAATAAGAATGAGAAAGTTATGATAAAAATAGTTCAGAGATCTAAATTCAACACTGCTGTCATTTTGATCTCGGGATAGCAACGATCAAATGCAGTTTTGGTCAATATAACTACAAAATTTCAAAAACCTCAAAACATGAAACTTTTATAACAAATTCTTAGATTTCCATAACGTTAAAGATTATTTAATTTGGATAAAAATTGAAAAAGTTATGCTTAATTTAGTTTCAGATTCAACAACAGAGCAAATAATAGTTTTGCTCTCGGGATTACAATAGAAATACTCAAATTTGAAATAGATAACTTCAAAATTATGAAAAACACAAAACATGAAACTTGTAGTATATGATCTAAGATTTCCAAAACATCTAATTTTCTTAAATTTGGTTAAGAAATGAAAGAGTTATGCTTAAATTACTAACAATATTAGTACTGAAATTTGACAGGACAAAGACTATTACTCTTTTAAAAAAACGGATTTTGACCAAGAAATATTCAAAATATGAGAAAGTAACTAAAACAAAAGTTCTTTCACAGAAAATTATCTTTCTACTGCAAAAAAATTCAACACGATTGGATTTACCAATCAAAAGTTATGTCCATTTTACTTTCAGGTATTAACTCGGAAATGTTTTATATGGCTGTGCTATAGCATTAGTTTCAAACTAAATTTCGACCAATTTACCAGCAGAATTCCGAAATATGATTAAAAGAAAACTTGTAGCTAATTGAAATAGCTTTTAACCACAAAAATATTGAGTTAATTTGGATTAGTCTACCTTATATTATAGTTGTTTTACTGCAGCTACTTTTTTTTATTAAATTTCCAGCAAACAATAACACAAAAATCACACAAGTTTTCAACCAAATTACACTCAATTGAATCAAAAATCATTCAAATAATAATTTGCAGCAAACAAAGATTTAGAAATAGGCATGTGAGTGATTAACTCACCTCTATCCTTTAATTCAACAATCGTTATTATCACTTCAGCCCAAATTTTCAAACTAGTAAACCCTAAACAAAAATCACTCCAAAATATACCCAAAAGCCATAATTTAGTTTACTGTAAATTGAGAATTCAAATCATTGAGTTGTAGTTAAGCTAGAGATGATTACCTGCACAAATAAGCTCCTAAAGATATTTAATTTACCATGAATTGAAGAAGAGATTTGATTTTTTCTCTCTAGGTTTTGAAAGAGGAATTGAGTTCTCTAGAGGGTTAGAGAAGAGAATGAAAATGCACGTACTGTAACTTTTCTCTTCCCATTTCTTAGGTTAATAGGCCAGCAAAGAATATTTACACTAATTGGGCTAAGGTCCAAAGAAATAAAAGAAATAAGATTATGTTTTTTTTTACTTAATCACTTAACCAAGTATGTTAAGAAATGAACTTATCAATATTTCAAGCTCCACTTTAAAAATTATGAAATTCATTACTTATGATAATAAAAATGTTTTATACCCAATTAAAAGATGATTTACATAATTAGAACATATTTATTTTCATATTTCTCTATTTAAATAAAATAGCAATTTACATTATTAATTACAAAACTCATTGTAATTAACACTATAAATTACACAAAAATCACAATTTTGTGTCATAAAATTCTATAACTCATTTCAAATATAGTTTTATGCTCAACTTATATTTTTAAACTCAATTCCATCATTTTATTAAATATATCCCATTTTAAAAGTAATTACTTATTTTTTTTAAAAAAATATTAAATGAAGTAAAGAGCAATAATTAACAAAATTATTGCATTAACTCTAAATAAAACACATTTTCCTCATTTTATCCTTAAATATATTGTTTATTCCCAATAAACAATTTAATTTCCTCTTTAATTATTAATTTACGCAATTAAATTATAACTACCGTTATAATTTAATATTTTCAGGTAATCGCAAAAACGAGGGTTGTTACATGGGTAAACTTTTATTAAGGCATCTTCCAGCCCAAAATGTTAAACCAAAAGAACAAGTACAACCTATATTGGAGTTAATACAACAGAGAACAAATGGGACTTTACTAAATTAGACAACACATACACTTCAATCATCTCAAACTTTCAGTTCACAAAATCATGGCGGCCGGAATTGGCGATTCATATCTTGGATTACAGTCAATGGATGAAAGCGATCCTCTTCTCCAGTTCGAACTGCGACTTGTTCCCTCGAGGTAAGCTGGTAACTTCTGATTCTTTTCAACGCAAGTCTCAGATATGCAAAAGCTATTTTACTTACTTCTGATTGGTTTCTTTGTTTGTTTTGGAAAGCTCTTCGATTCCTTTCCCTCCATATATTCCACACAGTTACAGTGACGACAATTTTATGTATTTTGGCTTTGAAGTCTTTGCCGTCAGCCCGCATCGTCAGGTAATTAATTTGTTCTTCGAGTTTATTTGAATTTATCAATTGATGAATTAAGAATATAAATTGATTATCAATTGATGAATTGAGAATATAAATTCACAATATGAATTTATATCGAGTTATGAAAACCAGTTTAGAAAGAGATAATGAATTTTGTTTTGGATATTGAAAATAGTTGTAAAATTGGTATTGCAAATCGATTTGTGACAAAACGAGAGAGATTTATAAATGTAAAATAGTTATGATTGAATTTTAAAAATAAATTTTTGTCAAGAAGTTAAGTTTTGTTTTAAATAGAGATTTTATTTATTTATTAAAATGTGTAGCTTCAAAACTATTTTTAGTATTGAAATATTTCGAAAAGTTAATTCTTCAAATATTTAATCTTAGTTCAAACAAATTCTAATTTTTGTTATAAGCTTTGTAAATCGACTAGTTTTATTTAAAAATGAATTGAAAATGAATTATCGTATATAAAGTGTGTTGATATTTATCTCCTAGGGAAGGGGATTACTCTGCTATCGAGGAATTCGATCAATTTATTATTAATTATAATTTGATCGAGATCTCCCTTTTCTAATAGAGAGTTTACATGAAGTAATGCAAGGGAACTTCTATCAGTGGCCCCTCTTGATAGATTTTTCGTTAGCGATGAGATTGAAGATAAATTTCCAATCTGTAGAGCCTTTGGTTTACATTACACGTACTCAGATCATTGTCATATTATCCTCTCCTGCGAGCATCACAGAGTTATTATTAATAATTTTAAATTTGAAAAGATGTGGATTTTAGAATCTAACTTTGTGAATTTAATTAATGGTAAATGAATTTCTTTGAGTTATCATAATACTATAGATAAGGAAAATTCCACAAATTCTTTTGTATCAAAACTTAGCTAGCTTAGAATTTTTCTTAAAAACTAGAATAAGAATGTTTTCGGCAATATAAAAAAAAATAACATTCTTAATGAGATGGTTAAAATTAATAAGATAGAAGAATCTAGACAATAAAAAGAGGTGAACGTAACGTTCTTGCTAATTTAAAAGATGAACTAAATTCTATTTTAGAAAAGGAGGAGATTATGTGGAGGCAGAGATCCAGAATTCAATGGATCAATGAAGGAGATAATAGTACCAAATTTTTTCATAACATAGCTAATGGTTGAAAATGTAGTAATGTAATTAATTCTATTATTGTTAATAATGAAGAGTTAGTTGATCAAAGAGATCTTAACAAGGCCTTTACAGACTATTGTAAGGACATTTTTGGTACTAAAATCAAACATAGAATCAATGTTAGATGGAAAGATCTGTATCCATATGATTCTATTGTTGATTTATCCGAGTTAGATAATCCTTTTACTGAAGAGGAAATTAGAAAAGCTATTAACGACTTGCCAAGTGATAAATCCCCAGGACCTGATGGGTTTTCAATTTTATTTTATAAAACTTTTTGGGATGTTTTAAAATTTGATTTAGTTAATATGTTTAATGATTTTTATAATTGTAAATTGCAATTAGGGATATTTAATTATGGAAATGTTATTTTATTACACAAAAAAGTAGGGGCCAAAAACTTAAAAAAATTTAGACCTATATCTTTGATTAACTGCTCAGTTAAAATCATTTCTAACGTTCTAGCTAATAAACTTAGTTCAAGAATGAATGATTTAATTGATTGTTCCCAATTGGCTTTTATTAAAGGGAGAAATATCACTGATTGTGTGGCTGTTGTTCAAGATTATATTAATCACTGTTGTAAGAATAACATAACTTGTGCGATTTTAAAACTGGATTTTGCAAAAGCTTTTGATTCTGTTGATTGGGATTTTCTTGTAGATATCTTTTATGCTAGAAGTTTTGGCCAAAGAAGGATCAGTTGGATTATCAATTTGCTTAGAATTGGTAACTCTAGTATTATGGTAAATGGTATATTAGGTAATAAAATTCAACCTAAAAGAGGTTTAAGGCAAGGGGATCCTTTATCGCCTTTATTATTTAACTTAGCTGGTGATGTTTTTTCTAAGATTATTAAAAGAGCAGCGGCTAATGGATCACTAGGATTTGTAGGTAATGACATATCGCGTAATGGTATTTCGGTTCTCCAATTTGTCGATGGTGCCCTGCTCTTTTCTTCTCATTTACCTAGACACATTATTACCCTTAAGTTTATCTTATATAGTTTGAGCTTCTATCCGATTTAAAAATAAATTTTGACAAAGGTTCTGTTTTAGTTTTAAATTATTTGGAAAAAGTTGAAAACTTAGTTGTTAATACTTGGAATTGCAAAACCATGAACTTTCCTTTCGACTATCTAGGTTTTGTGATTAGACCTACAAAACTCAAACATAATGATTGGCTTATAATCATTGATAAAATCAAAAATATGATTTCTAACTGGAATGGGAGATTTTTGTCTAGAGCTGTTAGATTAATCTTAATAAATTCGGTTTTATCAGCCCTTCCGATTTATTGGATGTCCATGCACCTTTTTCCAGATTGAGTTATCGAAAAAATTGGTAAAATTCGAAGAGATTTCTTATGGAGTGGGGAAAATTCTAACAATAGCATAAAATGTTTAGTAAATTGGGATACAGTTTGTAAAGCCAAAAGGGAAGGTGGCTTAGGAGTATTAATTTGCATAATATGAATTTGTCCTTACTGGGTAAATTGTTATGGAAGTTCAAGGATATAAATGATAACGCTATTTGGAAAGAGTTCATTACCAAATAATATTATAATGGTAATAGCAATTTATATCAAATTGCTTTTATAGTTACTCAAAATCTATCTAATTTTGGAAAATCATTTTAAAATGTCATCAGATTTTTAACCTAGGTATTAATATGATAGTTCACTTTGGTAATTATACTTCTTTATGGCATGACCATTGGATTTCGGCCTTACCTCTTATGTTGGAATTTAAAGAGCTTTATGAAATCTATAATTTTAAGTTTGCTTTAATTAATGAAGTTTATTCTCCTGAAAATGATCCTCCTTGGAATTTTCGTTTTAATAGAATTTTAGTAGGTTCAACCCTTAGGCAACTTTCTTTGCTTTATGCAAGATTAAATCTTTATAATATTGATAATGATATTATCTGTTGGGAATGGGATAAGAGTAAGAAATATACTTCTAATTCTTTTTACAGATTAATTGATTTTTTGGGTACAATAAACAACTCATTTAAATTTATTTGGTAATGTAGTGCTCCACCTAAATTTGAAATTCACATGTGGTTTATACTGCATGGAAAACTTAATACAATAGAATTCTTAAAGAGAAAAAACATTCAAAATGATAATAAATGTTATTTTATTAATCTGCATCTTGAAGATATTAAACATATATACTACGATTGCATGGATTCTTATTACATTCTAAATAATATTCTTAAAATTTTTAATTTCAATATAATAACTAAAATTTCGGATTGTGGCTTCTACTGGAATAATTTTAGATTTAGGTTTAAAAAGAATATTAGATTTTTACTTGACACTTTATTCATTATTATTAGTTGGTATATTTGGTTTGAAAGAAATCAAATAAATTTTAATAATAATAATCGTCATTTTAACAAATTGATTTTTACAATTTCTTCATTTTTTTAATTGGATTTCTAATCCTAAATATAAATTGGCTAAAAATAATCTATTTAAAGGGTATCTTAATAAGGTTAGTTATAATATTAACTTATTTAAACACAACAATAATTTATTTAACGGTAATAGTAATATTTTTTCAAATTTATATGACGCTCTTAATGTTAATCATAGCTTAATTATGATTAATGATTCATAAAAATCTTTTAAGATTTGTTACAATTATTGTTCTTGTCTTTGTCGGTATTAGTTTATAGGTTTTTTTAATTCTATTGTATTTTTCCAGTTTAGTCTTATTTAGGTTTTTATTTCCTACCTCATCTATACATATATGTGTATATTAATTATATAAATATACATATATATGTATCATTCTAACTTTTTTCTTAGTCATCCTTCAGACACAGGTATGGGTGATGGGGGTGTCAGGCTCATTTTGCAGGTTCTCATGTCTTCAGATTGTAGAATTTCGGACTGTAAAGAGGTTATCAGAGTAGAGTTTTCCACTTAGGATTACTTGCAGTTCCTCCATAGATATAGGATACGATCATCTCTATTGTGGCGTATTATCTTCTGGAGGATCTATTCTTCTGCTTGGCACTTCTTCCTTTGTACAGAGTCTCCTGAGAAGATTTCCCATTCAGCATCATATTCAGTTCCACTTCAGAGTAGATGCTTATTCATTCCTTTCGATCCAGATGCATGGAGCTTCCTTCTTAGTTTGCGATGCATGGAGCTTCTTATCCAGATGCATGGAGCATCATATTCTTTTGTTTTTAGGTACTTCTAACACCTTAATATCGGGCGGTGGCCATGCCAGAGCTTGATATCGAGGTATGATGGGTGGTGGCCTTGCTGGAACTCATCTTAGGGGTACCTAAATTTTTTTGTTATTTGTATCTAGTTTTGTTACCTGCCAGGCATGTTGGCAGCGTCTTATTTTTGTGATATATATAGTTGCATGTGTGCTCTCCTCTTTTTATAGAGGATCACGCATTTTTCTCAAAAAAGTGTATTGATATTTTAAATAATTACTTAAACATGTTTTAAAAATAAATTATCATTCTTTAAAAATACTTATCATATACATAGAGTTTGAAATGATTGAGATTTATTTATAAATCCTCTCGATATTTGTAAATGGTGTTTATTTAATGGATATGATTTTTGATAAGAGGAATCTTATAAGGGATTTTGGAAGAAAAATGGAATTTTCAAAATTTTGAAATATGGGCAATTTGAAAATAAATATGAATTCATAAAAGAAGTTATAAATTGTTGGTCATGTTTATAAAAGAGTATAATCTGTTTGGAAATTGTAAAAAAGAAATTTTATAAATAATTTTGGAAATTTATGAGACAAGTTATGAAATATTTCCTGATTTTGATATTAAAATGATTTTGGAGAATCTGCCTATAAGTATTCTCCTAAGTATTGAAAAGAGGGTTTTGGAAAATATTTTAAGTGTGAAATGAATTATGTAGTAATATTTTTCTAAGTGTTATAAATTGAATTCAGAAAATTTCTAAGTGTTGAAATGGTTTAAAAATTTCCCGTTATGGATAAGTACTTGAATTTGTTTCCAAATGCTGGAATGTTGGGAGAGAATTGAATATATATCTTTGTAAAGATATTTTTGAAATAAATGTTTTGAAAGATTTATAATATGGCCTAGTGACTGCTTATGTGTGTAATTTGATAGTTAAATAACCGATTATCAAATCTGATTAAATTCGTTGATCATTTCGAAGAGACCGGGATCGGGTTTAATTATCTGAAAACCACTTTTATCTGATTTATGCGTTACAATTTGTGGTACCGTGAAGATAAATGAAGACAGAGTTCTTGGAGATTTGGTTTGTGCACACTAAGAACAACTTATATGGATGAATGCTTATATGAATGAATGTTATCAGTACATTTTCATCGGACCGCAATGAGCATTCTAAGTGTAAATATTTCATGAAAGGTAACCGTAGCCTCAAGCCTCATCAACCGAAAATGACTAAAATAGGGAAGATGCAGCAGGGCTAAGTGGGTCGCTCCCAAGCAGGGTATGATCACCCCTATCTAGAGTGGCTATTATCTCTCATTTGTATGCTCTGGCCCATTAACGGAAGTGTGATCATATCTGGTACAATCCAGCAAGGGGTAGGTCGGTCCTCTGTTGGCAGGGGATCCAAGCGAGGTCCTCGGAGTTATTTAATCTAGAGATGCACTGTGACAGGCGGTACCCCACTAGCCCAGTCGTTGTATGGAATCCATTCTCCAATAATCAGTTTTACGGTTTAGTTATATACCAAATATGTTGAAACATGAGATGCAAGCATTTTAGCTATTTTATAGTTTATTTTTTATAAACACTATTATAATATCAGATAATTTTGATATAAAATGTTTTGGTTATTGTAAGGTAAAAACTCGTCATGTTTATGTATGGCATGACTTTATGAGATACCTTTGGTTCCAAAGGATTTCGATAACAATAATAATTCTAGTCGAGTGTGTTTTCTCTTGCTGGTTTTCCAGACTGACTCGGGTGTTATTTTATTATATTGCTCGGGTCAGATCGAGTATTATAGATTCAAGTTAGGATGCTATGAATCTCTAGAGACGTGCTAGAGGATTCTCAGGCGTATTATACATACTTAGTTATTTCTGCTATGTGAGTCATGTTGTATATTTAGTATTTGTGAGGACAAGTTATTATACTATGTCCAGATTGATTGCTGATTGTTGCACTCTGATGATTATGTATGTTAACAGCAATAGATTCTTTTATATAAAGATCAGTTATTATATATTATATATTGTTCTGCTGTGATCTTAAGATTCTATGTGTTGTTTCTGTTTGTTTCTCTTTCTTCTTCTTTACCCCTAGCAATCGGTATTTTTGGCAATTGAATATTCGACATGCTATACAGTGAACGAATTGATGTCGATTTTCGAGGATCAAAAATCCCGGGTCACTACAAAATGCATTGTTTTAATTCATGCTCGGGTTAGCCCTAAGTTTTCAATGCATAGAAGATCGTATTATTCTGTAGGACGAAGATGAAGATTTGATATATTATTATCACTAGTATTATTATATGGCATTATTGGTTCCGCTGCATTATTGTTATGTTGTATATATAACTCTGATAGATGTTGTAAAACTCTAATCAAATGTATAATATAAACAGCTTCATGAAATAATTATTTGATTATTACATTATTTCATTCAGCTGTGAGATTCTATGTTTTTTTTTTCTTTCCTTATTTTTTCTTAATTAACCACATTGATTATCATTGTTTTAGATTATTTTGAGTTAGATATGTGTGGTCTATTGTAACAATCCCGTTTTAAGCCAAATTTAATTTAGTAATTAATATAATTTTTAGAATTAATTTGTGAACTAATTTGAATTTTTTCAAAACAAATAAGATATGTGTTTGTTTATGTATATATATAAATATATTGTACATAGAATTTTGATTTGAAATTCAAAAATAAAAATATTAAAAATAAATTGGATTTAAAAATCTATGTTTTAAAAACTATTATATATATATATATGTTTATTTATTAATGTATAATTAGATTTTAAATCAATTTCTTTAAAGTTATCTAAATATAAATAAAAGGAAATGTAATAATAAAAATTGGAAATACAATATAAAAACATATTAAATCATAATGGCATGCAAATTAACAGGTGTAAACATTTCAACATCCAATTTAACAAGTGTCATATTATTATTATTTTTTTATTTTTAAAAATAACAAATAAAAGGATTTCAAGGCTATATATCACTTCTAACTCCACTTTTCATTTTTTCTTTCATATCTTAAAGGTAAAACCTAGAAATTAAAGGAAATTAAAGGAAACTAAACCAGAGAAGAAAAAACAATCTTTACCAATCTCAAACCTAAAGGAAGCTAAATTTAAGATCATCTCAGCATAGATTCAACACAACTAAATACAAGTAAAGTTCAAGCTTGTAGTTTCAAGTTTCCAGATTTTTAAAGTTCGAAACAAAGTTCCAGATCAAATGCTTTCCTTTGTTTAACAAATAATTGTGAGTAAACTAAACTTTCAAAGCTAAAAATATTTTTATTACTTGTGCATGTGGTGATTGCTCATAGTAATTGCTTGCCTAATGTTTGCATGAATGAATGGATGTGGTTGCATGTATATAAATATGAAATGCCTGTGTATGTCTGTGTATATGTATATATATGCCTCTGTTTGTATTACAGGCTCAAATCCGCATAAATAAATTCATGTCTTCCCAACGAAACATTGTTAGACTATGATCAATAATAAAATGATGGTAACAATGTAATATTATTTTTAAAAATGGTTTCAAGTGGATATGGAGTAATTATTTCAAAAATGATAAATTATAGTGATAATCAAATGTAAATTAGAAATCAATTGTATAAATTTCAAATTTTAATTATATAAACTATTCATATTGAAAAATGGTGATTTTTGATAATCATATCATGATTTTTAAGTGTGTGGTAAAGGAGAATTTTTGAGTTGAATGGGAAATTCATTTTCGTCGATTTCCGATGATTGGGAGGTGGAGGAGCGTCGTGCTTGGGGTTGGAGGTTGCTCGTGTGTCGAGGGTCATGGGAAAAATGGCCGTAGGATTTATAGGTGGTCGGAGTGGCTTGGAGACAGCGAAGTAAGGTTTGTCGACAGTTTTTGGTCGACGATGTTTCAGAGGGTCGTGTGTCGTCGTGGGTGCACCGGAGTCGATCGAAGTGAGAGGGATCGGAGTGTGGGTCATCGGCGAAGCTTTGGACATGATCGGGTAGTCTCAGATGATCGAAGGCGACGGCGCGTGATGATTTTATCGATGGGTTTGGGTTCCAGGAAGTGATCGAATAGCTCGATTTTGATTTTCAGGCGAGTTCATCGCGTTGGGTTGTCAGAACGACTAAGTAGGAGATCGACGACTTGTTGGTGGTCGTAGTGTCGATCGTAGCAGCGACGTTCGTCTATGCACGTGTACGTGTGTCTTCTTGTATCTGGTGGTTGCTGGGTCAATCAAGGGCATCGGGGAAGATGAAGATTTGCTCGAAGTCGAACATGGTTGGTCTTAAAGGTGAGAGATGTGAGAATTTTGCTCGGGGTTTGACTCTGGGGTTTTGTTGTTTGGATCGGGTTTTCTTAATTTTACAAAATGATTTAACAAATTTTAAAAGAAAAAGAAGATGTACAAGTTTTTAAACCAAGTTTCCAAAGCAAATGTTAACCAAGTTCCTAAGCAAATGTTATTAAACAAGTTTTCAAAATTTAATTCTTAAATCAAGTGTGTTTTGAATTTAAATTGTTTTGTTTTGAAATAATTATATATTAGTTAATTAATTAAATAAATCCCTAAGTGTTTTAAAAATAAAATGATGTAATTAAGAGGTGATTAAGGAAAGTATATTAAACTTTAATTAATAAAAAGGACTCAAGTGATTTTGAATAAATTAATTTCAATCCTTTAATTTAAATAAGATTTAAATGCTTTAATTAAGTAATTAATTAAGATAAATGATTTATCTTAAATTAATTAAGGTCTTGGGTAATTAAAGAATAATTAATTAATAATTAAAGGTAAATTAATTAATAATTAAAGGTTAATTAATTGATGATTAAAGGATAATTAATTAATGTAAGTAATTAAGGATGATTAATTGATTTCATTAATTAATTAAAATAATAACAAATGGATTGTAATTAATTAATGTTAATTAACCAGGGTTCGGTAATTAAGTCATAAGTAATTAATTTATTTGGTTTAAATTAAATTAATTATAAATTATGTTATAAATTAATCTTGCTTATGGATGATTAATTATATTGAGTGCTTGGATTGATTAATATCTTTAGTGTGTTAATCTATAATATTCGGTGATATGAATTGCTTTGGATTGAGCTGTGACAAATGTAAGTTATTTATCTGTGATGAATTGCTGTGTGAATATGATGTTATGCATTGAATTCTAAAAGGTGGATTTTTTGTTTAAAAGATTAAAAATGGAAATTTGTTTAAACTATTCAAAGGGAAAGGTTTTGGGAAATAAGGGCTAAAAAGTTGTGACTTAACTAAGATCTGAATGTATCCATATGTTTTAAAAAACAAGAGCTCATTATTCAGAAAGGCCGGGGAAGGGCATTAAGTCAAAAACCCATTTCGAATAATGATATGACGGAATGGAATTGCATTTCAAGACGGTGGTTGAAGACCGGGTATTTTCGAAAACGAAAGGATTGCCTGTTGATTAACTTATCGCTGAGTTGCTCCAGTATAGAAATTACCCTATGCGATGGGGAGTCCAGACGTGATTGGGGATATCCGAATTTGCAAGGAATTCTTTCCTTAAGTGGACGAAGTGCCTTCGGTTCCATTCAGACCCAGGATGGACTTGTATGGATGTATGTCTGACATTACACTTTGGGATATAAAGCTGGTTTCTATCAAATACATTTCTGGTTGGTGGCAGAGAATTTATTCTCTTATCTTAACATCCTTCTATGAGACGTACAAGCTCAGAGGTTATGTATTTGATAGTTATTAATTCCCAATTTGGTAATGTGGCATGCTAAGTGTTAAGCATTGGTTGATCAAAGTATGGCTTTTGTGTAAAGCGTAGCTTTGTGGGACGAGACTTCATCGAACCTCACACCTTGGGAAATGGTCGAAACAGGAAGGTTGCAGCAAGGTTAGGGGGTTCGCGACCCTAAGGGTGTGTGCATTTCCTTTTGGATAAAAAGTGGTATTATGGTATGGAACCCAGATATTTTACTTATGTGTTTGTTGGAATTTGAGGTGCCTCGGTAAAGGTCGGTTACGACCGGAGGATGGCATACTCGTGATAGTTAGTTACCTAATTACAGAGGTAGCCCGGCCTTGTGTTGGCAGTGATCCAGTTAGGTTCTTGGGACGTCCCTCTAGAGGCGTACCCATTCGTATAAAGGAAGTTCCTTATCCTTGGCCATTTGTTGGAAGTCCAAACGAAACAATACGAGCCCTTTACGATTTCAGCTGTAGAACCTACAATTTAACATGGTAGCTATAGTAAGCATACTATAATGGTCCGTATGCTAGTTAAGATTAATATTATACTTGCGAAATGGTCCACTCTATGCACTAAAAATAATATCAAAAAGGATTTTCGTGTACCAAGCATGTTTGACTACTAAAAGGAGAAACCTTCCCCATGTGTGCGATTGCATTTGAGTGTGTGCCGGGAGACCTTGTAGTAGTTTCATTTTCCAAAAGCATGAATGGATTTTAATTTTTACTTTATTTTTGGAACAAATAACTGTTTTAAGTTCTCACATCAGTCCCATGACTGACTCGGAGTTTATTGTTCCCTTTGCTAAACTCTGGGGGCCCCTAATTTTCCACACGGGCAGCCTAGAATCGAGTTATTAGTAGGTTCTGGAGCTAAGTCAGGAAGTAGATATGGATTTGGAAGTCTTTGGTTTGGAAGCTTTTGGTTTTGAGCTTTTTCGTTTGGACTTTGGATCATTTGAGATAAAAATGCAGTATGTTGGACTCTCCTGGAAGACCATGTTGATGTTATTTTTTCTTTGTTATGTTGTATTCCGTTGTTGTGTAATATATAGGACTCTGATGATGATGGACACTTGTTGTAATCCATGAAGTGAATGAATGAAAGTTATTTTGTTTCCATTGTGTTGTTATTATCTAATGTGTTATGACTCCAGTGCTCCGGACTCCAATGTTTGAATCTTCGGCATTTGAATGCGGGTGATGTATTGAATGTTGATTTTTAAAGGTTGAAAGTCTGAGTCGCCACATTTAGTATCAGAGCTAAAGGTTGAGTAAGAACTTTAGCTTTGGAGTATAACTCATTAGGTGACTCATTAGAGATAGGGTTAGGAATGCCCTAGAATGAGTATATTCCCTAAGATGTCTCGTCCATATGCCTACATCAATTTTCTTACTATCTAGGATGGTGAGAATGAGTGCAAGAAGAGAACGAGGTAGGGGAAGGGGGAGTACCACTACAAATGGTCGAGACCCTGCAACAACAGTAATGGAAGGAGTAACTCTTCCCATCCAACCCTAGTCAAATCTGGCAGAGTTATATCAGACTTTCTCAAGACTTGGAGGAAAACCATTCAAAGGTACGGAGACTATTATAGAAGCGCAAGCTTGGATTCGATCTTGTGACGGATTTTTAAAGGATTGAAATTGGATGATGATCAAAGGAGGTTGATGGCATCCTGGTAGCTCCAAGTAGTAGCTTTGGCATGGCAGGAGACCATTACTTTGGCCGAATCAGAGGATGGGTTTACATGGGATAGATTCAACCAAGTATTTGAGCATCATTACATGCCTTCCGCTGGTATTTCCAGGATGTATCAAGATTTTACCGATTTGAAGTAATGAAATCTATCTTTTGAAGAATACTTAAATAAGTTTAATGAGTTATCCCGATTTGGACCTGAATTGGTGAATACCCCTCTTAAGAAGAATGAGAGATTTATTAAAGGGATGAACAAGAAGTTTCATGAAAGGATGACAGGCCATGTGAAGGAGCCTTTTGCTGATTTGGTAAACATGGGATATAAATATGCCAGCTTAGATAAACAAGAGATTCCAGAAGAGAAAGGAAGCAGAAGTAATCCAAATTGGAAGAAGAGAAAGTTTGGAGGAAAGAAGCCTTGGCAAGGTAAAGAAAAGAAGGATACTCAAGAGAACAAGGCAAAGAATGTTACCTATTTCAACTGTTTGGAGAAAGGTCGTTACTCAAATAGTTGCAAGAGTACCAAGAAGCAAGGGAAGAAAAATCAACCTACGAAGTCAAGACAAGAAGCCAGGGAATGCTACTATTGCCATAAGCATGGACACATGGTTAAAGAATGCCCGATAATGAAGCAGACCCAAGTAGCAAAGGTATATGCAATCAAGGATGAACCTTCATCCTGAAGAGCTGATAAAGGGAAAGGGGTTTTGGAAGGTAATCTTCTTATTTATGATAAAATTGTTAGAGTTCTATTCGACAGTGGAGCCACGCATAGTTTTATTTCCCAGCAAACAGCAGAAGAGTTAAATCTTGAACCCGAATTCATAGATGAACCTATTTGTGTGAAGAACCAGATAGAAGGCCTTGCTAATCTTTGTTTACATTGTAGAAAGGTTCCTATTTCGTATTCTCATCATCAGTTTCCTATCAGCCTTTTCGTTCTTGACTTTAATGAATTTGAGATTTTACTTGGAATGAATTGGTTAATAAAATATGAAGCTAAATTAGATTGTATCAATAGAATGATTTCGATTTGATCTGGTAAGTCGTTTCTCTGTCTTTTTATGTGTTCATACATTCTTTGTTTGTCTCCCTGTCTATCGAATTTCGAGGACAAAATTTTCTTAAGGGGGGAAATTTGTAATGATCCCCTTTTTTGGCCAAATTTAATTTAGTAATTAATGTAATTTTTAGAATTAATTAGTGAACTAATTTGAATTTTTCCAAAACAAAAAAGATATGTGTTTGTTTATGTATATATATAAATAGATTATAAATAGAATTTTGATTTGGAATTCAATAATAAAAATCTTAAAAATAAATTGGATTTAAAAACTCTATGTTTTAAAAACTAATATATATATATATGTGTGTGTGTGTGTGTGTGTGTTTATTTATTAATGTATAATTATATTTTAAATCATTTTATTTAAAGTTATGTAAATATAAATAAAAGGAAATGTAATAATAAAATTTGAAAATACAATATAAAAACATATTAAATCATAAAGGCATGCAAATTAACAAGTGTAAACATTTCAACATGCAATTTAACAAGTGTCATATTATTAATTTTCTTTCCATTTTTAAAAATAATAAATAATAGGATTTCAAGGCTATATATCTCTCTATCTCCTCTTTTCATTTTTTTCTTTCATCTAAACCAGAGAAAAATAAATACAAAACAATCTTTACTAATCTCAAACCTGAAGCAAGCTAAATTCAAGATCATCTCAGCATAGATTCAACTCAACTAAATACAAGTAAAGATCAAGCTTGCAGTTTCAAGTTTCCATATTTTCAAAGTTCAAAACAAATTTCCAGATTAAAAGCTTTCCTCTGTTTGACAAATAATTGTGAGTAAATTAAACTTTTCAAAGCTAAAAATCTTTTTATTACTTGTGCATGTGGTGATTGATGATAGTAATGGCTTGTCTAATGTTTGCATGAATGAATGGATGTGGTTGCATGTATATAAATATGAAATACCTGTGTATGTCTGTGTATATGCATATATATATATATATATATATATATATATATATATATATATATATATGCCTCTTTTTGTATTATAGGCTCAAATCCGCATAAATAAATTCATATCTTCCCAACGAAACATTGTTAGACTATGATCGTTAAAAAGAAAATGATTGTAACAATGTAATATTATTTTAAAAAATGGTTTCAAGTGGACATATGGAGTAATTATTTCAAAAACAATAAATTACAATGATAATCAAATATAACTCAGAAATCAATTGTCTAAATTTCAAGTTTTAATTATATAAACTGATTCGTATTGAAAAATGGTGATTTTTAATAATCATACCATGATTTTTAAGTGTATGGTTGAGGATAATTTTTGAGTTGAATGGGAAATTCATTTTCGTCGATTTTCGACGATCGGGAGGTGGAGGAGCATCGTGCTTTGGTCTGGAGGTTGCTCGTGTGTCGAGGGTGATGGGAAAAATGGCCGGAGGATTATTGGTGGTCGGAGTGGCTTGGAGACGTGTGAAGACCCAAAATTTTTGAGAATAAAAATTACTTTAAAAAAAAACAGGAAATGGAAAATAAATGCCAAGAATGAATGAAGTAAATAAATGAGAAAATGATAGTTAGAGAAAAATAAAAATGGGGAGAACAATAGCTGAGTAAAGAGGAGCATTGTATTTACATAATTTTATGTGTAAATATGTATATGTATTATATAAATAACCAAACAATAAAAATAGCTTGAAAATGAATATCAAAAGTGAGTGAAAAAATTATGCGAGGAATAATTTTTTTTATGCAGTGATGAGAAGAAAATGATTAAGTATAAAATGAATTCCAAAATTCACATGACTTGTATATATGTGAATATTGAAAAGCATGGGATAATAAAATAAAATAAAATCCTCTTGGTAATTAAAACGCCTGGAAACCAGTTTAATATTAGCTGTGCATAAGTACAATTTTGAAATAAATCAAGAGTAAATAAATAGGCTGAAATAATAGCTAGGAATAAGAAATAACTCAGGTATAATGAAATTTATAGTGAAAATGAGCTACATGAAAATAATATGCAAGTAAATCATGCAGATTGCATGCACACAGGAAAAGCAGTAGGATAACTGCTTTTACCAGAAATAGAAACCAAGAGAAAATGGCACATTTAGCCATGACAACACACACATAATTTTCTGCGTAATGCAAGGTTAAAATGGGTTTTTCCTTTAGTAAAACCCTAGTAAAATGATTTAAATCAAAAGGGAAAGCAGAGGTTTTCTCTGAGGGAAAAACAGAAACACATTAAAAAAAAAAGCTCACGCTGTTTTCAAGCCTAAGCATTCTCGGGGAAAAGAAGAGAAAGGTGAGTGATAATCACTTATGAGATTTAAGGCATTAAGACCTAAGTAAGGGCAGCCAATTATTTTATATGAAAATCATATTATGATTTTTGTTAATCTTTATTTCTTTGAATAAATATATGATGGTCATGAATGGCATTTTGGTTGAATTTTTGGTTGCTGCTTTGATTTGTTTTTGGTATTGACTATTTTTTTTTGAAATTTGTTAATAAATCATACAACCTGATTACAGAACTGAGATTATGACTCAGTTTTTTTATAAGAGAATAATTTGATTAATTTACTGAGAAATAGGGTATTAAATAAAAATGGATTAGGCAGTATGAGCAAAGATGTTTATGCTCATGTCTAGTTCATTTAAAAATTGATATGAACAAAGTAATATTGCGGAAATGTGCTGATTTGTTCAGATCAAGATCCAATATGTTTATGGGTTTTTCTCAAAAACCATATCCTATGTTCACAGTAAAAACAAATATGGTATTACTTATAATTTCAGTAGATTTATATATAAGCAAAGAAAAATTTCTAGAAACCATTGTACTAGCAAGTTTTAGAAAAAGGTGATCTAGTAGAAATGGCTTTGAAATGGCTTGTGAAATTTTGTATGAATGTTTGGTATTTTTGGATATGATTTTTGAGGAAATCAAAATTCCTGACTTATGAAATGAAGAAAGGAATACAAAAGTATTTCTGGAATAAAAAAGGAAAATTCCTCAAATGAATATATAAACATGGTCTCTAAATTACAAAATAATTTAGGAGTAGTGCCTTAATCTATTCATCATCAGGTGGATGATGGGTATGTGCATGACTTGTTCAAGTCCTGAAGGCCTCTTTGCAAGGGTTAACAGAATTGAGTCCTTTGCAATGCACACTTTGTGTTCAATGGCAAGAGTTTAGACCAAATAAAAATGTAAAATGGAACTGGAAATGAAGGCTGTGGAATTTAAGAGTTTAAATCCATAGGAGTTTTGTACATGTACAATTGAACAAATTGGATGAATGACTGCTTGAATGTATGCTTGATGTATAGGTTTAAATTATACATATGCTAAAGCTTATTATGGAACTGGAAAGCATCAAACACTATATGATCTCTGCACAGTTTTAAAAGAATTTTACAAGTAATTTTGAATATTGATTTCACTCATACCAGAATTTTATCTGACCCCATTAATTGTCCTTGCAATATTTGGGGTGTCTCATTCTATTGAGGCAGCTCAAAATATTGTTGCAGGTAAAGAAGCATGAATAGCTTGCTTGCTTGGAAAATTAGAAGACCTGTTTGAGTTTTTAAAATGCAGTAGTTCATTATAATAAAGATAGCTAGGCAAACTTTCTTAAGTATATGTAAACCTTTCAGTATTATGGTGGCTTTGTTCATTTGAAAAGAATTTGTAAAACTTAAGTATTATATTGTGTCTTGAGCTACTGACTTAAGTAACTAATCCAGATGTTTTCTGTAGACTGTGATGAAGGAAGTTATGCCATGTAATTAGATATGTGGACATACTTTCTTTAGCATATCTGATAAATTTCAGAAAGTGAGACTGCAGTGGTTTTCTTTTGATAATGCATGTAGTAGAACTGTTAGGTGATGGTTGAGTCTGACCTGGGTTAGCCAGTGAGACTTGGTTATGACTTATAAATTAATATAAGTCCATGAGAAGTTTGAAGTTTTAGTCTACAAATCTTTCTTGCATGTTTGATTCTTTGTGTTGCAATGTATTATAAATTGATGGGTGTAAAGTACTAGTAGCATTCACTTCAACCATATTAAACAATACTCAGTTGCATCAAATACAACTTCAAGTTTGTTTGCATTTGGTCTTGTTTAAATTTTAAGAGTCTGCAGTATCAAAGAATTGGGTTAAATGATAAGCATGACCACTACTTCACTATAATTTGATTTATATCAATAGCCATCATTTAATAACCATTAGAGGTCTGCATCACAGTCTCATCTGGGCTTGATTCTTTAAATAAATTGCTTGAACCTGATGTATACATGTATGTGCAAAATCTTACTTGGTATGCTAGAACAAGTTAGCATATTGCTTGCATGTAGTTTTTCTTCTGCCTGGTCTATAATATACTTACCACCAAAATGTTCATAAGATTATTACCAATATTATAAATTAAGACATTAGTATATTTACCTGACATAAACATTGCTTGAATAAGTAATAAGCACCCTGGGATAAATTCCCAAACTTTAGTTGTTTTAGTACTTTGCATAAATTCAAAAAAAAAACAATAAGCAACAAACTCCTAGATTACCAGACATTAAAAGAATTAGTTTAAATGAAAAATCTAAAAAACAGTACAAATGACAATATGAGGAACTAATACTTTATTTTTTTATTAGTCAATCTTGAGTCATCATAAAAGAAGATAAAATCTAAATTATGTATTAGTCAATCTTGAGTCTCTTTAAGGTGATAATATCTATATTTAGTATTAATCAATCTTGAGACAGTGAAGAGATATAAGTGTAGAAATAAGCTATGTGACACAAGACATTTCAATTATGAAAAATATTGTGTGAATTAAAATTCTTTGCTACTCAAACACTCTGATATGCAAGGAAACATTTATATATCCTCATATATATAAATGATAGGAATTGATTTAAACATTGATATATTTATATTAGTAAAATTCAGGATCTTGGGAGAATGAATTTAAAGAAGTGATCACTTATATATATATGGAAAAAAAAACTCACCTAAAATCACACAAATTTGAGTATAATGAAGAGGGTCACTTCAGTTGGTATCAGAGCTATGTTGTTAAAACATAGCATAAATATATTATCCAATCTTTCTGTATGGATAAAAAAAAATTTCAAAAAGAAATAATATATAATGTATGCATACAATAATGATAGAAATCAATATGCACAATAGAAATAAATTGCAGAAAATAATTAAATAGGACTTATGACTGACTAGCTATGCAATTGAATAGTGAATCATGGTAGGAAGACCCCCAAGCGTTGGAGCAGCACCCTCAAATGCTGCACCATTGGTTAATTTGCAAGATTTGGTGAGAGCATCAAGGGAGGGAGCGGTGCAGAGGGAAGAAAATCCTCATGAGGAATTAGCTAAGCTATTGAAGACATTTTCAAACTTAGTAGGCAAGGATTTTGAAGGCACTAAAGGAGTAATGGGAGTGCAGACATGGTTGAGAACTTTAGAAAGAATATTTCCAGACATGCAAATTAATGATCAAAGAAAGAGGCAGATAGCTTCAAGAAGACTCAAAGGAGCAGCATTGGATTGGTAGGAGGTGATCATCACAGGCAGGCCAGAAAATGAGATAACATGGAATCAATTCAAGGAGATGCTTGAGGCAAGGTTTGTTCCAGCAACAGCTAAGGCAACATTGCTTGAGGAATTCATAAGGCTGAGGCAAGGATCAATGAGTGTGACTGAATACACTCAAAAATTTGAAAGTTTGTCTAAGTATGGAACAATGCTCATAGGAAATGAAGAATCAAAGAATTCAAGATTCATTCAAGGACTCAATGCTAGTTTGAGTAGGGCAATGTTACCATACAAAGACAGGACATTTGATCAAGTCATAGATCTTACTCTTTCCTTTGAACAACATGACAATGCTAGAGAAAAGTTTAGGAGTATGAGGGCAAATAGTCAAAAGAAAGGGAAAAATAGGACACATCCTTATGATAAAAAGAATGCAAACAGGAAAGTTGATGGAGCAATTAGTGGAGAAGCTAAGAAGAAGATTACTTGTTATAACTGTGGCAAAGAAGGACACATGAGTAATAGGTGTCAAGAAGCTAAGAAGGCACCATTAGCTGCTATAACTGTGGGAAAGAAGGTCATATTAAAAGAAACTGCCCAGAGTTTAAAAAAGGAGCGAAGATAGGAGCATTGGAAACAAAGGTAAAGGCAAATGCAGCAGGAAGCTCTGGACAATTGGAAGGTATACTTCTAATTAAAAGTTACCCAATCACAGTTATACATGACACTGGAGCCACACATTCTCTAATATCACAAGACATAGTGGATAAATTAGCTATCACATGCAACAAAGTTGAAAAACCTTTGTTTATTCAAAGTCCCCTGGGTAGCTCTTGTTTGCTAGGATTAAAATGTTTGGGAGTAGAATTAAACATAGGGGGAAATGTGTTTAAATCTGATTTGTTTGTATTGAAATACCCTGGAATAGGAATTATTTTAGGTGTAGATTGGTTGAGTAAATTCAAAGCAATATTGAATTTAGAAAACTTCACAATATCTTTGAAAACAGAAAATGGTAAAAATATTTTAGTCATGAGTGAAATAGCTAAAACAAATTTCCTTAATCAAATATGGAGTATGACTGCAAAGGAATTAATTTTGGAAGATATAGAAGTGGTAAGAGAATATCCAGATGTTTTTGGAGAGGTAGTAGGGGTACCAGACAATAGACCAGTTGAATTTCAAATAAGGTTGATTCCTAGATCGAGTCCTATCATCAAGAAGCCTACTAGAATGAGCCCAAAAGAATTAATAGAATTGAAACAGCAGCTGGAAGAATTGGAACAGAAAGGCTTCATAAGGCCTAGCAGTTCAAACTGGGGTTCTCCAGTGGTGTTTGTGAAAAAGCATGATGGTACACTAAGAATGTGTATTGATTATAGGGAACTAAATAAAGTCACATCAAGAACAAATTCCCACTCCCCAGAATTGATGATTTATTTGATCAATTAAATGGAAGCATTAAGTACACTGCCTTCAATACAAGGTATGGATTGTATGAATTTTTGGTGATGCCTTTTGGATTGACAAATGCACCATCATATTTTGTAGATTTAATGAATAGAACATTTAGAGATTTTCTAGATAAATTTGTAGTTGTCTTTATTGATGATATATTAGTGTACTCAAAATCAGAAGAGGAGCATGCAAGGCACTTGCATCTGATTTTATCAAGGCTAAGAGTACACAATTTAAAAGCAAAATTCAATAAGTGCACATTTTGGCAGAATGAAGTAAAGTTTTTAGGACATATTATATCTCAACAAGGCATTAAAGTAGATCCAAACAAGGTCATGGCAGTTCAATCTTGGAGCAGACCCAAATCAGTGACTGAGGTGAGATCATTTTTAGGAATGGCAGGCTATTATAGGAGATTTATAAAAGACTTTGCAAGAATAGCCATCCCACTGACCAAGTTAACTAGAAAAGAACAACCATATGTGTGGACAGAAAAGTGTGAACAAGCATTTGTATCACTAAAGAAATCATTGATGGAAGCTCCAGTTTTACAAGTACCAGAGGGAAATGAAGGATTAGTAGTTTACACAGATGCTAGTGGATCTGGACTAGGGGCAGTGCTCATGCAACATGGTAGAGTCATAGCATATGCATCCAGGCAACTTAAGCCAAATGAAACAAGGTATGCCACACATGATTTAGAACTTGCTACAGTAGTATATGCATTGAAGCTATGGGGACACTATTTGTTAGGTGCTAAGTTTGAATTGTTCACAGACCATAAGTCACTTAAATATTTGTTTTCCCAAAAAGACTTGAACAAGAGGAAACATAGGTGTGTAGGATCGATTTCACCCTAGAGGGGGTGGGGTGAATAGGGTGATAGTGTAAATTATAAAAATTAATCGCGAAAGCTTATAAATTAATTTCAATTCAGATCACAGAATAGCAGCACAGATATCGCAGAATATAAATAACAGAATAAAACAGAACAACACAGAATTTACCCAGCTTCGGCAAAACCCTGCCTACGTGCTGCCCCCAAGGTTTCTACTAGAAATTAGATAGTCCCTCGCTTACACACGTAAACTCGCTATACCCGCTATTGACTAATCTATCTCTACGCTCAAAACCCTGCCACAACTCAACTACCGAGTTGCGAATTCTCAAGCTACACACCGTAGCTTGTACCCTAGTCACACGACTAGAAAATTAAACGGTTTAAAAAGAAATTACAAATTTAAAAACAATTTAAAAATAAAATAAACCCTAATTGTAATCTAAGAGCCCTTTATAATTATAAAGTCCAATGTTAGAATTAACGGCCGGCCCCCTTTTTCTTCTTTTATAATTTTTGGCCCGGTCCTTCTATGTTCGAGATAATGGCGGCCGTGTCTTTGCAAATTAGGGCTTCGTTCGATCTCGTTCCTTTTCGCTCTTAAATTAGGGATTTTGAGAAATTGAAGCGCCGCTTCGATGATTCGAGTTTCTGATCTTGGATGCTTGCTTTGTCGAATAATCGTCTCTTCGATTTCGCATGTGGCTGCTTCTCTTTCGTCGAGTTCGATTGCTTCGGTATGTAATTTGTGCTTTTTGCTTCTTCTAATCTTTCGTACTTGAACTCGATCTGATTCGAGATGAATGATTATTATTCTCAGTTTTGCTTGAACTCGAATACCTCAATTGCCGATGATGTTAATCACTTTTATAGGGTTCGACCCCCCTGTATTTTCGTCGTATATATTTTATTTGAATTTGTCAATTATTCATCTCTGCCACTTGATTTTTCTTCAACGAATGTGATGACTTATGACTTCTTCAATTTCGAATATTTCGTGTTTACTTGGTTAACACGGTTTGATTCAATTTCGTGATGACCACGGTATTTTGATTTCTGGAATTTATACTTTGACTTGATAAAATTGGTTTGCTAGCATACTCGACTTTGGTCATTTTTGAAATTTTGATCAGCCTGTACTTGTGCATTTGCATCAAGTATATATATATATGTGTAAGCTTTAAATTTGGTCACTTGATCATCTCTGTTGATTGCTCTGTAAAATTTCATGCTGACTTCGGTAACTTCGACACGAGCTTGTACTTGGATACATGTGCTTGCTGTCTGGATATTCATGTAGTCTGGTTTATATTGTACAATGTTGGCTTCTGCATTGCATTTCTCAGTGAACTCCATTTCACTTTGTTGCATTGCTGTCATGTTGGTTGTCCACTGCAGTTTGTGTTGCTCACCATGTTGCTCATACATGTTTTTAGTATTCATGTTCTTGCAGTCTTCATGATTACACTGTTTTATGCATTTACATGTTTACTTTGCAGACTTGAGAACTTTTGTGTTGTAGCTGTCTTGTAAATCTGGTTTTCTTGTGCACTGTGCTTTGACATTGTATTCATCCCTGTTTTGGTTGACATTGTGTACATGCTACACTGTATTGAATAACAGCTTGACCATATGCAAATTACAACTCGTACATGCTTTAATTTTCTTTCTGGAGCTTGTATAATTTGAATTGTAGCTTGATGGTTTTGTAGTTGTAACTGGACATTTGAGTTTGTTGCATTTGTGCATTTGCCTTTGATTCATGTTGTATTATCTCTCTTGTTGGGTCAGTGATGCACTTGGTTATTCGTACCTTGCTGTCGTAGATGTTGGTCTCCGTTGCATTTGTCTTTGCTTGAGTCTTGATGCAATTGGGGTCCGGTATATTTGGCATGTGATCGGTTCTGTGATACTTGTATTACCAGTTGTCAACTGGCCTTGATTACATAGATTGTTAAGTTTGTTGCTGTGCTGATTTGAATTGTTGCATGGTTCATGTCACTGGTTCATTTGATAGCACTAGCTGTTGGTTACTTGATTGAGTTGTGTGGGAACTGGATTGATTTCTTTTGGCTTCACTTGTGTATACTGTGTCATAGTGATGCATTCTTAAGTCTTGGATATTGAACAGTATCATGTATTTGTAGTTTGCATCCATTGTTGTTTCCAGTTGCACTTGGTCATTTCACTGTATTGCACTCTCTGATGGTTCATTGGTGCACTGCTTGTTCATGTATGTTTGCATCGACTTGTTGCAGTACTTGAATCTATATTGTTGTATTTGGACTTGTTGTACATCTGAGCCACTGTTGCCTTGTTGCTGTGTCATACTCGATGTGTTTGAACATAGCATTCATGTCATGTCGCCTTGTGTTGAATCCAGTTTCAAAACTCGGATTTGACCTTGTGCTTGTGTCGTGATTTTCAATGTTATTGCACGTGAGTTGAACCCGGTTTTTCATTTGGGTTTGACCTGTGCTCACTTGTCCCTGTAGCATTATCAAGTGTATATCGGTGTGCATGGCCTTGTGGCATATACAGTGATACACTGTGTATGTCACAAGTTGTTCGTGTACGATGAATTCAAATTTAAATTATGACGAACAACCCAAATAACTGAGGCAAATAGTATTTTCAAAAACCATATTTTATTTTTGAATTGCAAAAATATTTCTTTTTCAATTTTACTGCGTTAGTTTATATTTTTGCAGATTGCTCAGATGCTGGATTCTAACTGGAATGCAGTTGAAGATAAAAATACGAGTGTGAGTGATATGTAGTGAGGTGCTGATGTAAATGTGAAAAATGTGATGTAATCAAAGTTGTATAGTTATAGTGAGAGCTTGAGATTGTACTATTCAAAATTGTAATAAATATTTATTTGAATAAAATATTCGTTTGAATTTAAATTATGTGTTATTTATTTTATTCAGCAAATATTTATTTAATCTGTGAAAATAAATAGTATATTATCAAATACATTTAAACGAATGTATATATGTTTATTATCATCAAACAAAAATCATATAAGCGCATATTCAACAATCTCCCCCTTTTGATGATAACAAACATATATTTAAGATTTTGAATATGTTAAATGTATTTGATCATTCACATGCTCTAATTGCTCCCCCTATTTAATTGCTTCCTCTCTACACAAAACTCCCCCTACATATATGCATACAAATAAAATATGCAAATGAGTCTAGATGCAAAATGGAAAATTATTTGACCTTTGCTTGATTTTATTTGACAAAATCTTAACTTTTCTCTCCCCCTTTTGTTATCAGCAAAAGAATAATAGTGTTAGAGAAAATAGAGATAAAGTGATCGATATTAATTCAACATTAAAACTCAATTGAATATAAAATATTAAATTTCAATAAAAAATCAAACAAAAATCATAAATATTTTGTTAGGCGCATATTCCACTTTTAGAATGATGGGAATGATGTCATCATATAATACCATACAGTTGTGTCTATTTGTGGTATATTTATATCAGGAATTTGAATATCTACTAACCATGCATAACCGTTAGGACTTTTAAATGAGATTAGTAGTATTTTATTTAAAAAAATGAATTCAAGTATCTTCTAACCACGCATAACCGTGAGGACTTTTAAATGGGATTAGAATCAACTTGTTTATTTTACAAAAAAAATCAACTTTTGATATGCGTTCCATACATGCATAACCGCGAGGACTTTTAAATGAGCATGGAAGAACATAACAAATTCCAAGTAATTCACCCATGCATAACCGTGAGGACTTTTAAATGAGAGTGAATACTTTGGTATTTATTATTATTATTATTACCTTTTTTTTTAAAAAAAAAAACGAGAAAAACGTAAAACGAACGATTCCTGTTTAAAGTACTACATATTGACAAACTATATAGAATTTTGATGAGTGATGGTCATTAGAAATATGATAGATATAGAGATGGTCATGGAATTTTTACCAACAAAAAGTTTTATAACTCTTGTTTAAATTTCTAAAGAAATTTATTAATTATACCGTCTCAAGTCATAATATTTGATCAATATTAACACTCATCACTTTTTCAATCACTATTTTTCTTTTCGATAAACATTAGGGAGTCAGATTAGTCAAAATAATCATTTAAAATCAAATTCAAAAATACTTATGAAATCAATTTTTCAAGATGACTAATCTGTAAATATGGTCAAAAAGATTTTCTCGAGGGGGTTTTAAAAGAAAATTTTCTGCTATTTGAAAATTATTTGAAATGAAGAATATGCAGATATTTTCTTTGAAAAACGACGCAGTTACTAAATGTCTCAAAAATCACGTTCAACTAGTAATTTTTCTATCAACTAGATTACCAGTGTAATCTGCATCTGAATTTCTCTTTCACTCAAAAATTATCATCAATTGTATTTTATAGACCAAAACATGAAGTGTTCACCAAAAATTTCAAATTCAATTTTAACAACAATTTGAATGACATTCTTTTGAAATTGAATTGAAGCCGTGTAAATAATCAGAAAACCGTGAATAAGGAGTTAGCCATATTATAACCAATTGTATTATCCAACAAAACACTATTTTTAATCCAAACTGATATATATGAAGTAATTCAAAGAATCTAGAGATTTTTATAGTGTTGTGGCATAAGAATATAATTTGGCCAACTATTCAGAATCAAAATCATCATCTTTTCATCAATCTCAATATTGGCTGATTTTAATTCAGAATATGGTGCAGATTATCACATTTAATATATCGTTTAAAACATACCATTACCTGTTTTACCTTTACGATATTTTCCGTTGTTGTCCGTTGTGATTCTGTCACCTTTATACTAGGCTAAGGAACTTTGCTTTGTCACCCGTTGTGTTTCTGGAACAGCCAAAAATCCAGAGAACACTATTGTTGTTCCTTAGCCTGCCACCACACCTACACGGGAAAAAATTTATGTGACCTATTTGTTTTTATAGGTCCATGGTTGTTAGTGGCAGAATAATTAGAAGAATAATTTTGTGGAGATCCAAAACTATTTATAATTGTTCCCTTCGGCACCCAAATTTGTTTAACTTTGAGAGATTTTATATTTGTGCCTTTTGGAACCCAAATCGGTATAGTTTTCACATGTTTGGGTCTATACCAACAATTATTGCGACTGTGTCCATATTTTCTACAAATCGTGCACAATGAATTTTCTTGATTAATCTTGTTTTCAACAATTTTCGAACTATTATATCCAAGTCCTTGTCTAACCGTATTAACAGTTTGCTTTCCTAATAGCATATTCAATGATTTTTCACTTTTGGAAAATTTATCTAAAGTAGTAGACAATTGTTGGACTTGTGTTTTGAGAGACTCATTTTCGTTTAATAATTGTGTGCACTTTTTAATAGAATTCTCTCTCCTAGTATTTTCATTCTCCTTTAAATTCAGAATTTCAATTTCAAGTGATTTTATATTGATTTCTGATTTTTTAATTTCCTCTTCGAATGTTGGACACTTATCACACTTAGGGATTCTACGTTGATAGTTCTTAACTAATTGATCAAGTTGTTCATTGCATTCTATCAAAGTATTTTTTTGAGATTCAAGTTTGGCGTATTTTTCCCTAAGTCGTTCAAAACAACCGTTTACTTCATGAAAATATATAAGCAACTCAGAATGGGTAAGTTTTGATACCTCACTTGGCTCGTCATCGTCACTGTCAGTTGTATCACCTCGAAGACACAATTCTGCCTTTTCGCTTTCACTGCCAGTGCTTTGATCATTCTCGTCTATTTCATCCCAAGTGGCTGCAAAACTTTTCTTTTTCTGTTTCTTTCCATGGCTGGATTTAATTTGTGGACAATTGGGCTTGATATGGCCGGGTTTGTTGCAATTATAACAAATAAACTTTTGTTATTCTGAGTATTCTAGTGCTTTGGCTATTCTGCTTTTTGCTTTTTGAATTCGAGCTGAATTTCCATGTTTTTGATTCCATTTTTTGAATTTCCTTATTAACAGCTCCAATTCTGCTGCTCCATCATCTTCATCGTTATCATCATCACTTTCGATTGTTCCTTTGAGAGCTATTGATTTCTTTTGAGTGTCACCTCCTTCACGCTCTTCCTTGAATTTCATTTCTAGCTCATAAGTGGTGAGATTTCCGATGAGTTCTTCAACTTTAAGTTGTTTTAAATCTTTCAATTCTTGTATGGCAGTTACTTTTGCTTCAAAGCTTCGTAGAAGGACTCTGAGGATTTTCCGGACTATTTCTAATTCGGTGTATGTTTTTCCGAGAGCTTTTGATTTGTATACGATATTGGAGAGTCGTCCGTACATCTCTTTGACATTTTCTTCCTTCGCCATTTTGAAGTTCTCGTATTCGCTGCTTAGCATTGCAAGGCGAGATTCTTTGACTTGAGATGTTCCTTCGTGAGTCACTTCTAGTATGTGCCATATTTCCTGCGTAGTTAGACAATGTGAGACACGATTAAATTCAAATTGATCCAATGAACAGATAATAGAATTCATAGCTTTAGCATTGGTATTTTCTAATTTATTTTCTAGTTCCGTCCATTGTTCCTTTGGTTTTTCTATTTCCTGATTATCTATAGTTATAATTGGAGTTTTATAACCTGTCTCAACAATATCCCAAGCGTCAATGGTATTCAAAAAAAATTTCATCCTATTTTTCCAAAAAGCATATTCACCATTGAACATTGGTGGTCTAACTATCGACTGATCCTCTGCAAAAGCATTATTAAAAGAAGCCATTTTAAAAATTCAAATTTTTAAAACAAAAACTGATTTTTTCAAAAAAAATCGAATTTTTAAAACAGATGTTGACTTCTATTCCTATCTCTGATACCACTTGTAGGATCGATTTCACCCTAGAGGGGGGGGGGGGTGAATAGGATGATAGTGTAAATAATAAAAATTAATCGCGGAAGCTTATAAATTAATTTCAATTCAGATCACAGAATAGCAGCACAGATATCGCAGAATATAAATAACAGAATAAAACAGAACAACACAGAATTTACCCAGCTTCGGCAAAACCCTGCCTACGTGCTGCCCCCAAGGTTTCTACTAGAAATTAGATAGTCCCTCGCTTACACACGTAAACTCGCTATACCCGCTATTGACTAATCTAACTCTACGCTCAAAACCCTGCCACAACTCAACTACCGAGTTGCGAATTCTCAAGCTACACACCGTAGCTTGTACCCTAGTCACACGACTAGAAAATTAAACGGTTTAAAAAGAAATTACAAATTTAAAAACAATTTAAAAATAAAATAAACCCTAATTGTAATCTAAGAGCCCTTTATAATTATAAAGTCCAACGTTAGAATTAACGGCCGGCCCCCTTTTTCTTCTTTTATAATTTTTGTCCCGGTCCTTCTATGTTCGAGATAATGGCGGCCGTGTCTTTGCAAATTAGGGCTTCGTTCGATCTCGTTCCTTTTCGCTCTTAAATTAGTGATTTTGAGAAATTGAAGCGCCGCTTCGATGATTCGAGTTTCTGATCTTGGATGCTTGCTTTGTCGAATAATCGTCTCTTCGATTTTGCATGTGGCTGCTTCTCTTTCGTCGAGTTCGATTGCTTCGGTATGTAATTTGTGCTTTTTGCTTCTTCTAATCTTTCGTACTTGAACTCGATCTGATTCGAGATGAATGATTATTATTCTCAGTTTTGCTTGAACTCGAATACCTCAATTGCCGATGATGTTAATCACTTTTATAGGGTTCGACCCCCCTATATTTTCGTCGTATATATTTTATTTGAATTTGTCAATTATTCATCTCTGCCACTTGATTTTTCTTCAACGAATGTGATGACTTCTGACTTCTTCAATTTCGAATATTTCGTGTTTACTTGGTTAACACGGTTTGCTTCAATTTCGTGATGACCACGGTATTTTGATTTCTGGAATTTATACTTTGACTTGATAAAATTGATTTGCTAGCATACTCGACTTTGGTCATTTTTGAAATTTTGATCAGCCTGTACTTGTGCATTTGCATCATGTATATATATATGTGTTAGCTTTAAATTTGGTCACTTGATCATCTCTGTTGATTGCCCTGTAAAATTTCATGCTGACTTCGGTAACTTCGACATGAGCTTGTACTTGGATACATGTGCTTGCTGTCTGGATATTCATGTAGTCTGGTTTATATTGTACAATGTTGGCTTCTGCATTGCATTTCTCAGTGAACTCCATTTCACTTTGTTGCATTGCTGTCATGTTGGTTGTCCACTGCAGTTTGTGTTGCTCACCATGTTGCTCATACATGTTTTCAGTATTCATGTTCTTGCAGTCTTCATGATTACACTGTTTTATGCATTTACATGTTTACTTTGCAGACTTGAGAACTTTTGTGTTGTAGCTGTCTTGTAAATCTGGTTTTCTTGTGCACTGTGCTTTGACATTGTATTCATCCCTGTTTTGGTTGACATTGTGTACATGCTACACTGTATTGAATAACAGCTTGACCATATGCAAATTACAACTCGTACATGCTTTAATTTTCTTTCTGGAGCTTGTATAATTTGAATTGTAGCTTGATGGTTTTGTAGTTGTAACTGGACATTTGAGTTTGTTGCATTTGTGCATTTGCCTTTGATTCATGTTGTATTATCTCTCTTGTTGGGTCAGTGATGCACTTGGTTATTCGTACCTTGCTGTCGTAGATGTTGGTCTCCGTTGCATTTGTCTTTGCTTGAGTCTTGATGCAATTGGGGTCCGGTATATTTGGCATGTGATCGGTTCTGTGATACTTGTACTACCAGTTGTCAACTGGCCTTGATTACATAGATTGTTAAGTTTGTTGCTGTGCTGATTTGAATTGTTGCATGGTTCATGTCACCGGTTCATTTGATAGCACTAGCTGTTGGTTACTTGATTGAGTTGTGTGGGAACTGGATTGATTTCTTTTGGCTTCGCTTGTGTATACTGTGTCATAGTGATGCATTCTTAAGTCTTGGATATTGAACAGTATCATGTATTTGTAGTTTGCATCCATTGTTGTTTCCAGTTGCACTTGGTCATTTCACTGTGTTGCACTCTCTGATGGTTCATTGGTGCACTGCTTGTTCATGTATGTTTGCATCGACTTGTTGCAGTACTTGAATCTATATTGTTGTATTTGGACTTGTTGTACATCTGAGCCACTGTTGCCTTGTTGCTGTGTCATACTCGATGTGTTTGAACATAGCATTCATGTCATGTCGCCTTGTGTTGAATCCAGTTTCAAAACTCGGATTTGACCTTGTGCTTGTGTCGTGATTTTCAATGTTATTGCACGTGAGTTGAACCCGGTTTTTCATTTGGGTTTGACCTGTGCTCACTTGTCCCTGTAGCATTATCAAGTGTATATCGGTGTGCACGGCCTTGTGGCATATACAGTGATACACTGTGTATGTCACAAGTTGTTCGTGTATGATGAATTCAAATTTAAATTATGACGAACAACCCAAATAACTGAGGCAAATAGTATTTTCAAAAACCATATTTTATTTTTGAATTGCAAAAATATTTCTTTTTCAATTTTACTGCGTTAGTTTATATTTTGGCAGATTTCTCAGATGCTGGATTCTAACTGGAATGCAGTTGAAGATAAAAATACGAGTGTGAGTGATATGTAGTGAGGTGCTGATGTAAATGTGAAAAATGTGATGTAATCAAAGTTGTATAGTTATAGTGAGAGCGTGAGATTGTACTATTCAAAATTGTAATAAATATTTATTTGAATAAAATATTCGTTTGAATTTAAATTATGTGTTATTTATTTTATTCAGCAAATATTTATTTAATCTGTGAAAATAAATAGTATATTATCAAATACATTTAAACGAATGTATATATGTTTATTATCATCAAACAAAAATCATATAAGCGCATATTCAACAAGGTGGGTAGAATTCCTAGCTGCCTATGATCTTGATATATTGTATACCCCAGGAAAAGCTAATAAAGTGGCAGATGCATTAAGTAGACACCAAGCAAAATTGGCAAGCCTACTGATGGCTGAGTTCAGGGATTTGACAATCCTTAGTGAGGTGGAGGTAAAGGAAGAAATTGGGGTATTAGATAAGGCCCATGGTGGGATGATTGAGTATGGTAAATTAAGCCTCATTTCTTTAAAGTCAACACTAGTTGACAAAATAGGACAAATGCAGAATCAAGATACAAGTTTGAAGGAGAAAAAGAACATGATATTACAAGGCATGACAGTGGAAAACTATGAGGTAGATGATAAAGGATACTTAAGGAAAAAGGGGAAACTCTGCATACCAAATGTAGAGGAACTGTGTAACGACCCGTGTAAATTCGATGCTTAAAATGAATTATATTAATAGGATTTTTAATAATTTGTTTTAGAAAGAAACGGAAATCTTATTTATTTATATGAAAGAGAATGTTGAAATTAGATGTATCTAGGTTAATTGAAATTTACAAATTGAATGTTTATTGCAATTAAGTGTAATAGTGGAAATTGTTGCAATTTGATATAAGGTTAGAAATAAGTAAATAAAGGCAAGGATTGAATTCATTAATGAAAATAAAATTTTATTTAGTACAATCCTTTTTATTTAGTATTGGAAGGTGTTAATTATTAAAAAGGTGAAAATTTGAAAATAGATTCAAATTGTATGTAGATAATAAATTGGAATAATTAAAGTTAGTAATAAATGGAATATCAAAACTATTCATAAAGTGAATATAAGTAGATGCAACAAATGAATAGGAAATGCTAGTTATTCATAAAGTGAAGAAATGGAACCTAGATGGAATAAGAAATTGGATTTAGAATCTTAATTTGTAGATGTGCATATATTTATAAAGGGATTATAAAAGGGTAAAATAACCATATACAAGTATATTAAAGGTTGTAATAGTAGGATACTAGTAAATTCACTCATTTACCTATAAAGATAATTAGGTGTGCCTTAATTGTAACTAATAAAATAACGAAAGAAGTAAATGTATTTATTTAGAGTATTAATTTCAATTGGATAAGGATTTTAAGTAATAAGGTTAATGTGAGGTAAGTAATGCTGAATTTAGGTTAATAATAATGAATAGTAATAAATTGAAAATTTGTAGCATATATCATAATTTACATGCTTCCTTGTTAATGGAATTAGAATGTGTAATAAGTAATAATCAGATAAAGGAATGTTACCCTAATGGAAAAGGAAATAATTAAGTGTTGAGTAAATTATAGGATTGTATTTATTATAAACATTATTCTAATAATAATGGTTAACTGTGGAATTAATATGGGGAGTATATAAAGAAATAACTAGGGAAGTATACGTTATAAGTTAATTATAACCTAAACTTATGTGCAAGGTTGAAATTGGATCTAATTGGAAACTTATTTAATAAATTGGATTATAGAAATATTATTTTAAGAAAATATTAAGTACTATAATTAGTAGAATGACTTACATTTAAGATTTGAGATAGAGATTTGGCTAAGGAATTATAAAGTTAAGTAAATCAAGGTGATAGAAAAATTTTGAATTATAGAAGGTGAATATGAATAGTGAGTCAATTGGTTAATTTATAATAGTATGACTTACTAAGATAAATGAAATCAAATTTTATTTATTAAGTTAAATTAAGAATTACGTTGAAATAGGATATTTATGTGATAATTTTTAATCCAAAGGGTAAACCCTTATATTTGAGATTAATGAAAGGAATAAATATAGGTTGATTCAATAAAAAGGGAAGTTTGGAAATTTATCAACAGTTTTGGATTTTATGGAATTGAATATTTATATTGATTTAATCTTGAATAAATTGACATTTAAAATTTGTTAAATCATTTTAAATATTGAGAAAATAGTACTAAATCAATTGCAATAGATGTAAATAAATTTTTACGTTAATGTTAATATAAAGTACTTTTTGAAGATAATGTCAAATTCATTTATGGAGATTTAGTTAAATGGGAACTTTGATTTTGAGAAATAAAAGCGTATTAATATGACTAAAGGTTAGAGTACGATTATTGTATGTTGCCTATTTTGGTAGCTTGTTAATTTACAATTTTGAAATCAGTTACAATAATTTTTAATTGAGTATTGCGTTAATGTTAATTAAAGTAATATTTGTAACAATGTTAAGACTTTCGTATTGGATAGTTTGTTGTTATATAAGACTTGGAAATAAAGTTATTAACGTATTGAAAAACAATTACATTTGATGAAATTAAATGTTGAAATATTACATAGATAAGAATTTAGATGAAATGGATTAATTTATGAAATAAAATGGTAAGTAATTATAATATTGTTATTAATAATAGACGTTACTTTAAGGATAATTAATGTAGTAACGTAAGGTGAAAATGTAAATTAAAAGGGAAACGTAAAATTTAGTTAAGGTAAATTAGGAACAAAATTCAAATGTTATATTAGGCTGTAAATCAATTTGGGAATAAAATTTTATTTAATTGGGGTAAATTGATATATACTAATGTTAAATATATACATAAGATGATGATTGATTTAATAAAGAGAATTGAATACGAATGGTATAAAATTTCATTTGAAATAAGATTTTATAATTTATTGAATTTACTTTAATTAAAGGTAAACACTAAAATTTTTGCAATAAATCTTTATTTGATATGGAGGTTTGGTTAATAAATTTGAAGCTAATTGCAATCAGAAATGATAGGAATGGTAAGTTGACCATTTATTCATAATAAGATCTAAAAATCAAATAAATGGATTATTGGAATTTAAATTTGACAAATTGTGAATTCATTTAAATTCGGATCCATCTGTCTATTCCAACTTCATCTATAAATACCCCGCTAAACCCTAGCCTCCGCCTATTCTCATTTGTCTGCGCGTAAAATTTCATCAGCTCCTTCTCCTCCTCAATGGTAGACAAACAAAGCTTAGATCCAAATAAAAATTCCAAACCAAATCAAAAGCTAAAATTCAAACTTCTCAGAAAAATCTGGAAGCAAAACGCATGAGGGAGAGAGGGAAAGAAAGGGGGATGACATGGCGCTTGAAGGTGTTCTTTTATTTCTATTCTTTTTTTTTTTTGAAATTTCAATCACCATTAATGCGTATAACTTTCTCCTACGAACTCCGTTTCACGCAAGATTTTTTTTTTGTTAGCATCTTAATAAAATTCCAGATCTTTTGACACTGGTTTGGACAGATTTGGAGATCATCGAATTTTTGGATTTAAAACAGATTTTTAATTCGATTTAAATTCAAAAGGTGAGTGTTTTAACCCACTCACAATTTCTAAAATTTCTTGTGTTTGTTAAATTAATTTTAGATATGGGTAGAAATTTTTTATGACTGTTTGGCATGTTTTATTCACTATTTCTGTTTAAACGCATTTATTTAATATAACTGTAAATTTATTTATTCATTGCATATAAATTTGACACTTAGAATTTATTTAATTGCATATTAACTGCCAGTCATAGTTATGTTAAAATTTTATTTCATATTAACTGCCAGTTAAATTTACGTTTATTTTTGCATATAAACTGCGAATTAACATTTATTAAATTTATTTTGAGTATAAACTGATAATTGATACCATTATTTATCACCTGTTATGTATTGATGATTGTTTGAAATTTGATGATGACTGTGATAAATGGATGTATGATTTGATGGATGAATGGATGATTAATTTTATTAATTGCAAGTTGCTATGCATTTCATTCATTCGGGATTGCGGTTTGAAATGATATATAACCGCATTTTTTTTTCATTTTAAATTGCGGATTGAAATGATAAACAACCGTATCACTTGACCATAGGATAGAAAATTATATACAGGCACCGCGGTAAATATATAAAATTATTTTTGAAATGTTTTTCTATGGTTTTGAAAAGTTATATATATATATGGTTTATGAGATATTGATTTGGTTATTGATAAAGGCTATTATATATATAGTAATTTTCGGTTTTTAAGCTTTGTATAAATTCGATTTGAAGTTTAAATAAAGTTTGATTTTAAGATAAAATAAGATTAAACATTTATTTAAAATTTAATTTCTGGAGTTTTATGACTTAAATGTGAATAGATTTGGAAGATGAATATTAAGTTAAATTGAAATTTAATAAAAATTAGAATTTTCAAAGGATATGATTTTTATAACTTGATTTTTGTGTAAAGTGATTTTAATGAATATCAGGTTGATTAAATTAATATATAATAAATTGAAAGATGATCCAGTTATATGAAGTTAAAGATTTTCTTAAATTATATTGAATTCATTAAGCAAACATTTCAAGTCTAAATAATAAGTAACTGAATTTGATATATATATGGAATTGTCAAATGAGTCTGTTTGAAATGGTGAAATATTTAAAGCCTTGAAACATAAGAATTGAAATGGTATTTGGAAGTTTAAATTGATATTTGAAATTGATTTGTGAAATCTAAAGAAGCTATTTTGTTTATAAAAAGTAATTTAATATTTAACCATTTAAGAGATGGAAATTTTGTTTCAAAGCTATGTTTTCAAGGTAGTATAATTTGGAAATATTATATTCAAGAGTTTTGATTTCTAAATATTTTACTTTGGAAACCCTATGATTTTGGAAAGAATATATATTGGAAAATAAATGATATCATATTGATTTGGGGTTTTAAGAATATATGATATCGGGTTTATATGGGTTTTAAATGGATATTTTATTATGGTTTTAAAAGTATAATTTTTCTTTTAAATAACCGTGGTGTTATAATAACGATTGGTTGGCAAAGAGACCGGGATCGGATATGGACATACTCTCTGTCGATACCGAAAACCACTTTGACTAACCGTGTACGCGGTGGAGATTCCAGAATGAAGTAGGTTGGTGGCGACGTTTCCTGTAAGGTAAATACGTGGACCCAACTCCCGTGAGTTGGCATAAGGTGGCTAAAACAGGAGCGATTGACGAGTTAATGAGGTAGCACCTCTGATCGGACACTTCCCTTCGATACTATACTCTGATTTTGGATTGAATCGGTGGCCACCTTCATTTTTGATTTCTTTGATGTGGGGAGTTTGTTTGAGGTGGGCGGCAATTGCGCGCTGCGCGTTTCCATCGGCCCGGAAGCATAATTGGTATATCTACCCTGGCTTTGCCTAGTTGTGCCGTGTCACCTACCCTACCGCGCCTTTACTACAAGTTTCTATTTGTGTCGTACCTATGGAGTATCCTCTGGTAGCTTCCCGATCAGGAGGTATTACGGTACTGCATAGACTATTGGCATTATATGTGTTAAGGGCTATATGGGTAACCCCTTAACGCTATTAAAAAGTAAGTTTATTTTACAAATAGACACTATTATAATAGCGTAATATACTATAAAGTAAATAGTTTAATGGATCCTTAGGTGATGTAAATCCCGAGCATCTCTTGAGTTACATAACTCATATTTATTTCTGTTAATTTAACTTACATAAGATCTTTTAGTTCTGACTCGAGTGTTTTGTCTTTTCAATTCGCTTGGGTCAGTCCGAGCGTTTCAGGATTTGAAGATTTAACTCTAGAGGATGAAGACGAAGATGTATATTATTATTATTTATACTAGTGCACTACACACTGTTCCGCTGCATTGTTGTTGGTCTGTGTAACTCTGATATGTATTATATGAATGTTTGGTAAATAGATTTATAAACTGTATATTTTATTATTATATTTTATCCTTCCGCTGCGAGATTCTGTTTTCTTTTATATCTTTCTTATTTTTCTTATTTACCCTATAACAATCCGCCCTTCCGTATGGATTGAATCGGCATGTGTGTCCGTTTAAATCATGCGAAAAGGCGGGACGTTACAAACTGAAGCAAGAAGTTATGAATGAATGTCACAAAACAAAATATACCATACATCTAAGTGGTACAAAAATGTACCATGATCTTAAGAGAAATTACTGGTGGCCAGGGATGAAAGGAGCAGTGGCAAAATATGTGGCAAATTGCTTGACATGCCAACAAGTAAAGGCATATTATCAAAGACCCTCAGGCCTATTGCAACCTTTGGAAGTGCCTACTTGGAAATGGGAAAGCATATCAATGGATTTTGTGGATGGTCTGCCAAGAACAAGAAGAGACAATGATAGTATTTGGGTAGTAGTTGATAGACTTACAAAAACAACACACTTCATTCCCATAAATTCAAACAGAAATGCCCATAAACTAGCTCAATTATTTGTGAAAGAAATTGTGAGGTTGCACGGTATCCCCAAGACTATCATTAGTGATAGAGATACTTTATTTACATCAAGGTTTTGGAGTAGCTTTCAAGAAGCTATGGGAACAGAATTAAGCCTAAGCACAGCCTACCACCCACAAACAGATGGGCAAACTGAAATTGTTAATAAGGTTTTAGAAGATTTGCTTAGAGCATGCATACTTGATTTTGAAGTCAACTTGGAGGATCACATTTATTTAGCTGAATTTGCTTATAATAATAGCTATCAGTCCACCATAGGAATGGCTCCCTTTGAGGATTTGTATGGGAAGCCTTGTTTATCTCCTGCATGTTGGATGGAGGCAGGAGAAAGAGTGTTGCTTGGACCAGACAATGTAAAAGAAACTTCTGCAAGAATTAAATTAGTGAGGCAAAGAATGAGAGTAGCTCAAGAGAGACAGAAAGCATATGCAGATAAAAGGAGAAGGCCAGTAGAATTTGAGGTGGGAGACTATGTGTTTCTCAAAGTTTCACCAATGAGGAAATTATTGAGATTTGGCAAAACAGTGAAACTGTCACCAAGGTATATAGGACCATATGAAATTGTTCAAAGAATAGGGACTTTAGCTTATAAATTAAGGTTACCAGAGGAACTAAGCAACATACATGATGTATTTCATGTATCACAATTGAGAAAATGGGTGCATGATAAGGAGACCATTCTTGAATCCCCTACACATATTGAAATTCAAGAGAATCTGGTTTATAAAAAGGAACCAGTGGGTATTGTGGCTAGAGAAGAAAAGAAATTGAGAAATAAAATAGTTAAACTAGTTAAAATCCAATGGAGTTTAGAAGGAAATGAATGCACATGGGAGGCTGAAGATAGGATGAAGGATAAGTATCCTAATCTATTTTCTGCTTAAAGGTATGTGTAAAATTATAATAGTTTTAAATATTGCTTGGGTGTATTTGACTGATCTTGAATGAATGAATTTCTGATACCTTTGAAAGATACTAATGAACAAATATATAATTGTGGGACACAATTCCTTTTAGGAGGAGAGTATGCGAAGACCCAAAATTTTTGAGAATAAAAATTACTTTAAAAAAATACAGGAAATGGAAAATAAATGCCAAGAATGAATGAAGAAAATAAATGAGAAAATGATAGTTAGAGAAAAATAAAAATGGGGAGAACAATAGCTGAGTAAAGAGGAGCATTGTATTTACATAATTTTATGTGTAAATATGTATATGTATTATATAAATAACCAAAGAATAAAAATAGCTTGAAAATGGATATCAAAAGTGAGTGAAATAATTATGCAAGGAATAATTATTTTTATACAGTGATGAGAAGAAAATGATTAGGTATAAAATGAATTCTAAAATTCACATGACTTGCATATATGTGAATATTGAGAAGCATGGGATAATAAAATAAAATAAAATCCTCTTGGTAATTAAAATGATTGGAAACCAGTTTAATATTAGCTGTGCATAAGTACAATTTTGAAATAAATCAAGAGTAAATAAATAGGCTGAAATAATAGCTAGGAATAAGAAATAACTCAGGTATAATGAAATTTATAGTGAAAATGTGCTATATGAAAATAATATGCAAGTAAATCATGCAAATTGCATGCACACAGGAAAAGCAGTAGGATAACTGCTTTTACCAGAAATAGAAACCAAGAGAAAAGGGCACATTTAGCCATGACAACACACACATAATTTTCTGAGTAATGCAAGGTTAAAATGGGTTTTTCCTTTAGTAAAACCCTAGTAAAATGATTTAAATCAAAAGGGAAAGCAGAGGTTTTCTCTGAGGGAAAAACAGAAACACATTAAAAAAAAAGAGCTCACACTGTTTTCAAGCTTAGGCATTCTCGGGGAAAAGAAGAGAAAGGTGAGTGATAATCACTTATGAGATTTAAGGGATTAAGACCTAAGTAAGGGCAGCCAATTATTTTATATGAAAATCATATTATGATTACTGTTAATCTTTATTTCTTTGAATAAATATATGATGCTCATGAATGGCATTTTGGTTGAATTTTTGGTTGCTGCTTTGATTTGTTTTTGGTATTGACTATTTTTTTTTGAAATTTGTTAATCAATCATACAACCTGATTACAGAACTGAGATTATGACTCAGTTTTTTTTATAAGAGAATAATTTGATTAATTTACTGAGAAATAGGGTATTAAATAAAAATGGATTAGGCAGTATGAACAAAGATGTTTATGCTCATGTCTAGTTCATTTAAAAATTGATATGAACAAAGTAATATTGCGGAAATGTGCTGATTTGTTTAGATCAAGATCCAATATGTTTATGGGTTTTTCTCAAAAACCATATCCTATGTTCACAGTAAAAACAAATATGGTATTACTTATAATTTCAGTAGATTTATATATAAGCAAAGAAAAATTTCTAGAAACCATTGTACTAGCAAGTTTTAGAAAAAGGTGATCTAGCAGAAATGACTTTGAAATGGGCTGTGAAATTTTGTATGAATGTTTGGTATGTTTGGATATGATTTTTGAGGAAATCAAAATTCCTGACTTATGAAATGAAGAAAGGAATACAAAAGTATTTCTGGAATTAAAAAGGAAAATTCCTCAAATGAAATATAAACATGGTCTCTAAATTACAAAATAATTTAGGAGTAGTGCCTTGATCTATTCATCATCAGGTGGATGATGGGTATGTGCATGACTTGTTCAAGTCCTGAAGGCCTCTTTGCAAGGGTTAACAGAACTGAGTCCTTTGCAATGCACACTTTGTGTTCAATGGCAAGAGTTTAGACCAAATAAAAATGTAAAATGGAACTGGAAATGAAGGCTGTGGAATTTAAGAGTTTAAATCCATAGGAGTTTTGTACATGTACAATTGAACAAATTGGATGAATGACTGCTTGAATGTATGGTTGATGTATAGGTTTAAATTATACATATGCTAAAGCTTATTATGGAACTGGAAAGCATCAAACACTATATGATCTCTGCACAGTTTTAAAAGAATTTTACAAGTTATTTTTAATATTGATTTCACTCATACCAGAATTTTATCTGACCCTATTAATTGTCCTTGCAATATTTGGGGTGTCTCATTCTATTGAGGCAGCTCAAAATATTGTTGCAGGTAAAGAAGCATGAATAGCTTGCTTGCTTGGAAAATTAGAAGACCTGTTTGAGTTTTTAAAATGCAGTAGTTCATTATAATAAAGATAGCTAGGCAAACTTTCTTAAGTATATGTAAACCTTTCAGTATTATGGTGGCTTTGTTCATTTGAAAAGAATTTGTAAAACTTAAGTATTATATTGTGTCTTGAGCTACTGACTTAAGTAACTAATCCAGATGTTTTCTGTAGACTGTGATGAAGGAAGTTATGCCATGTAATTAGATATGTGGACATACTTTCTTTGGCATATCTGATAAATTTCAGAAAGTGAGACTGTAGTGGTTTTCTTTTGATAATGCATGTAGTAGAACTGTTAGGTGATGGTTGAGTCTGACCTGGGTTAGCCAGTGAGACTTGGTTATGACTTATAAATTAATATAAGTCCATGAGAAGTTTGAAGTTTTAGTCTACAAATCTTTCTTGCATGTCTGATTCTTTGTGTTGCAATGTATTATAAATTGATGGGTGTAAAGTACTAGTAGCATTCACTTCAACCATATTAAACAATACTCAGTTGCATCAAATACAACTTCAAGTTTGTTTGCATTTGGTCTTGTTTAAATTTTAAGAGTTTGCAATATCAAAGAATTGGGTTAAATGATAAGCATGACCACTACTTCACACCAAAATGTTCATAAGATTATTACCAATATTATAAATTAAGACATTAGTATATTTACCTGACATAAACATTGCTTGAATAAGTAATAAGCACCCTGGGATAAATTCCCAAACTTGAGTTGTCTTAGTACTTAGCATAAATTCAAAAAAAAACAATAAGCAACAAACTCCTAGATTACCAGACATTAAAAGAATTAGTTTAAATGAAAACTGTAGAAAAACAGTACAAATGACAATATGTGGAACTAATACTTTATTTTTGTATTAGTCAATCTTGAGTCATCATAAAAGAAGATAAAATCTAAATTATGTATTAGTCAATCTTTAGTCTCTTTAAGGTGATAATATCTATATTTAGTATTAATCAATCTTGAGACAGTGAAGAGATATAAGTGTAGAAATAAGCTATGTGACATAAGACATTTCAATTATGAAAAATATTGTGTGAATTAAAATTATTTGCTACTTTAAACACTCTGATTTGTAAGGAAACATTTATATATCCTCATATATATAAATGATAGGAATTGATTTAAACACTGATATATTTATATTAGTAAAATTCAGGATCTTGGGAGAATGAATTTAAAGAAGTGATCACTTATATATATATGGAGAAAAAAAAACTCACCTAAAATCACACAAATTTGAGTATAATGAAGAGGGTCACTTCAAGACGGCGAAGTTTTGTCGAAGGTTTTGGGTCGACGATGTTTCAGAGGGTCGTGCATCGTCGTTGGTGCACGGGTGTTGATCAGAGTGAGGGGGATCGGTGCGTGGGTCATCAACGAAGCTCTAGACGTGATCGTGTAGTCTCAGACGATCGGAGGCAACAGCGCATGATGATTTTGTTGATGGGTTTGGGTTCCAGGAAGTGATCGAATAGCTCGATTTTGATTTTCAGGCGATTTCATCGCACTGGGTGGTCGAAACGACCGATGAGGAGATCGACGACTTGTTGGTGGTTGCAGTTTCGATCGGAGCAGCGGCATTTGTCTTTGCACGTGTACGTGTGTCTTCTTGTATCTGGTGGTTGCAGGTTGATCAAGGGCATCGGGGAAGATGAAGATTTGCTCGAAGTCAAACGTGGTTGGTCTCGAAGGGTTTGTTGTTTGGCTCGGGTTTTCTTAATTTTAGAAAATGATTTAACAAGTTTTTAAAAGCAAAAGAAGATGTATAAGTTTTTAAACCAAGTTTCCGAAGCAAATGTTAACCAAGTTCCTAAGCAAATGTTATTAAACAAGTTTTCAATATTTAATTCTTAAATCAAGTGTGTTTTGAATTTAAATTGTTTTGTTTTGAAATAATTATATATTAGTTAATTAACTAAATAAATCCCTAAGTGTTTTCAAAATAAAATGATGTGATTAAGAGGTGATTAAGGTAAGTATATTAAACTTTAATTAACAAAGGACCCAAGTGATTTTGAATAAATTAATTTCAATCCTTTAATTTAAATAAAATTTAAATGATTTAATTAAGTAATTAATTTAGATAAATGATTTATCTTAAATTAATTAAGGTCTTGGGTAATTAAAGAATAATTGATTAATTAATAAGTAATTAAAGAATAATTAATTAATTAATAATTGACGGTTAATTAATTAATAATTAAAGGTTAATTAATTGATGATTAAAGGATAATTAATTAATGAAAGTAATTAAGGATGATAGATTAATTTCATTAATTCATTAAAATAATAACAAATGGTTTGTAATTAATTAATGTTAATTAAGCAGGGTTAGGTAATTAATTCATAAGTAATTAATTTATTTGGTTTAAATTAAATTAATTACAAATTATGTGATAAATTAATCTTGCTTATGGATAATTAATTATATTGAATGCTTGGATTGATTAATATCTCTAGTATGTTAATCTATAATACTCTGTGATATGAATTGCTTTCGATTGAGCTGTGATAAATGTAAGTTATTTATCTGTGATGAATTGGTGTGTGAATATAATGTTCTACATTGAATTATAAAAGGTGGATCTTTTGTTTAAAAGATTAAAAATGGAAATTTGTTTAAACCATTCAAAAGGAAAGGTTTTGGGAAATAAGGGCTAAAAAGTTATGACTTAACTAAGATCCGAATGTATCCATATGTTTTAAAAAAAAGCGTTCATTATTCGAAAAGGCCGGGGAAGGGCATTAAGTCGAAAACCCATTCCGAATAATGATACGACGGAATGGAATTGCATTTGAAGATAGGGGTTAAAGACCGGTTATTTTCGAAAATGAAAGGATTGCGTGTTGATTGTCTATGTGATGGGGAGTCCGGACGTAATTGGGGATATCCGGATTTGCAAGGACTTCTTTCCTTAATTGGACGTAGTGCCTTCTGTTCCATTCAGGCCCAGGATGGACTTGTATGGATGTATGTTTGACATTACACTGTGGGATATAAATCTGGTTTCTATCAAATACATTTTTGTTTGGTGGCGGAGAATTTATTCTCTTAGCTTAACACCCTTCTCTGAGACGTACGAGCTCAGGGGTTATGTAGTTAATGGTTATTAGTGATATATTCCAAATTTGGTAATGTGGCATGTTAAGTGTTAAGCATTGGTTGATCAAAGCATGGCTTTTGTGTAAAGTGTAGTTTTGTGGGATGAGACTTCACCGAACATCACACCCCGGGAAATGGTCAAAACAGAAAGGATGCAGCAAGGTTATGGGGTTCGCGACCCTAAGGTTGTGTGCATTTCCTTTTGGATAAAAAGTGGTATTATGGTATGGAGCCCACATATTTCACTTATGTGGTTATTGGAATTTGAGGCACCTCGGTAAAGGTCGGTTACGACCGGTGGATGGTATACTCGTGACAGTTAGTTACTTAGTTACAGAGGTAGCCCGGCCTTGTGTTGGCAGAGATCCGGTTAGGTTTACGGAACGTCCCTCCAGAGGCGTACCCATTCGGATAAAGGAAGTTCCTTAGCCTTGGCCACTTGTTGGAAGTCCACATGAAACAATACGAGCCCTTTACGATTTCTGTTGCAGAACCTGCCATTTAACATGATAGCTATAGTAAGCATACTATAATGGTACGTATGCTAGCTAAGATTAATATTATACTTGCGAAATGGTTTTCCACACTATGCACTAAAAATAATATTGTTAGCGCCCAAATTGGTCACTAACACCCAAATGTAGATGAAAGCACCAACTAACTGTCACAGATAACAGATAGAGTGTATGTAGAGAGTAATAATGTGAAGAACACTCAAAGTTAAAATGAAAGCAATAAAGAAAAACATATTTTATAGTAGTTCGGCTAACTCCAGCCTACGTCCGCTCCAGTAATTGCCTTTTTATTGATGTAATTACAGTTACAAAGTGGTAGACTAGCCTTAGCCTTAGAAAATAGAAAGTCAGGGAGAAGAAGAGAAAATTCCTTTTCTGAACCCCTACGCGGTGTATTTATGGACAAACCCAGAGTTGTTGGGCTTTCTGAATGGTATAGGCCCATCAAGGCCTTCCACCGAGCCACAAACCTCTACCATGCCAAGCCACACCGATCACCGCAATGTCGAGCCACCTAACTCTATAATGCCGAGCCACACCGGCCTTACCATAATGCCGAGCCACACCGGCCTCACTACAATGCTGAGTCGTCTCACCAATGCCGAGCGACCCTGACCTCACCAATGTTGAGCCTTCACACCAATGCCGAGCGAGGTACAGTGCCGATCAAGGTCCAATGCTGAGTGACCCTCGATGCCGAGCGACGTCCAATGCCGATCGAGGTACAATGCCGAACGACTTCCAATGGCAAGCGAGGTATGATGCCGAACGATGCCTAATACATAGCGAGATCCAATGTCGAACGACAACGAATGCCGACCGAGGTATCATGCCGAACGACGTCCAATGCCGAGCGAGGTATCATGCCGAATGACGTCCAATGCCAGCGGCAATGTCGAGCCGCAACCAAACGACCTTCCTGAACTTCCATCCCTCGATCAGACATTGCCATGCCGAAGGGCGTGCCACAAGGTCGAACTCCAAACACTTCGAATCACTCCATTCCAATCGAACGTCCTACCATCTATCCAAGTGAACTTCATCATTTTAAACCGAATCAATCATATTTCATCCTCGATAGCCGTAAAGTTGTTGTAGTTAAATCTGCCTACCTGTGGCCTTGCAGAAAGACGGTTAACATTTGCCACCCAAAACATCCTTGCTATTGGAAGATGTGTTTTGAATAGCCTCAAATCCGATATCTGAAGTCCATATCTTGTTCATAACCATATTATTAAATTCATGACCTCTCCGGTTTTAACCTTGAATCCGTAGACCTCACCGGGTAGCGTTATCCTGTTCCAGCCTCGACTTTCCCATCAAGGGCTTATATGTTATCCAGCCTCGACTCTCTGGTCAGGGACTTTTTATATTCACCGACCTCGGCATTACGGCCAAGGACTTTGATATTCTCTAGCCTCGACTCTCCGGCCAAGGACTTTGATATTCACCGGCCTCGGCACTCTGGCCAAGGACTTTGATAATCTTTGGCCTTGGCACTCCAGCCAAGGACTTTGATATTCTCTGGCCTCGACACTCCGGCCAAGGACTTTGATATTCACCGGCCTCGGCCCTCCGGCCAAGGACTTTGATATTCACCGGCCTCGGCACTCCGGCCAAGGACTTTGATATTCTCTGGCCTCGGCACTCCGGCCAAGGACTTTGATATTCACTGGCCTCGGAATTCCGGCCAAGGACTTTGATATTCTCTGGCCTTGGCACTCCGGCCAAGGACTTTGATATTCTCTGGCCTTGGCACTCCGGCCAAGAACTTTGATATTCACTGGCCTCGGCACTCCAGCCAAGGACTTTGATAATCTATCCTAGTCCATTCCATTGCTCTCTGGCAAACGGACTCGTAACTCGTGATCACTGCCCCATCTCTCTAGTCGGGACAGTAATCGTAAAACCTAAACTGTTTATTACATTGATCTAAATCCAATCGGAAAACCCGAAATCCATATCAAGAATCCTACTCAAAATCCAAATCAAAAATCAAACATCGAAACCAAAGTGGCAAACCAAAAAAACAACCAAACCGAGAGTTCAATCCAAACTCCGAAACCATACCAAATAAAAGTAAATGTCCAAAGTATCAAAGAGAAAACCATAATTTGCAGAAAAAACAGAAAAAAAAAGGATTTCATAGACCCGAGCAGTACGATTTTTCATCATCTCAGAGCATGCCTAGGGACCGTCCTCGATCCCGTACGTGTGGAAGCGACCTTGCCGTATTACTTTGGGTACTATTACTTATTAAGAACCATCAAACCATTCAGTTTATAACAAACTAACGTTGACCAGATCCAGTGCCACCATCGCTAGAGGTAGGCGATGGCCTCTTCCTTTCCACCACTACGGCTCGATTCTTTATGTACTGTTGCAGGTGACCATTCTTTACATGCTCCTCCAAGATATCTTTCAAATTCCTACAATCTTTTGTGTTGTGCCCATCCAGCTCATGGAATAGACAATGCTTTCCCGATGCTCGCTCGTATTCAGAAGGTTCCCTCCTTGCCGGCCTTCGATACTGGAGGCGCCCTCAAGTATCCAAGTAAATCCTTTCTAGAATCTCAGTTAAATCTGTGTAAGAAGGAAACATTGACTCCCTCTGAGGTTTCTTCGAAGTGGTATCGTTGCCATTTGTTTTTCTTTTTCCTTTATCGTCTTTACTTGGATCCTCCCTGGATGGACCTCCACCCTTCACTGCATAAGCTTCAGCCTCTCTCCCTACTCTCTCAGCCTGTGCATCCTCCTATCTCAGGAACCTTTACGCCTTATGGTAGAACTCCTCGAGATCCCTCGGTGGGTCACGTTCCAATGATATCTTGAAATCTGAATTATCCACGACTCCTAAGACTGCTGCCATCAAAACCATTGACGAATCGGGTCGATCCACTGAGGCTACTGCTGCGTTAAATCTAGTTAAGAAGTTCCTAAGTGACTCTCCCTTCCATTGCTTCATCGATGTCAAGGTCATTACGTTCTTGGGTCTGACTATATGGACCTGCAACTGTCTCATAAACTTTTCAGTCAGCTTCGTCCATGTGCCGATAGAACCACTCTTCAGCTGTCTGAACCACATAGCTGCAATATCCGTCAAGTACAATGGGAAGCATCGAGCCATGATCTCATCCGAGGCCCCCAGTACCTCCATATGCCTCATGTACCTCGTCAGGTAAACTGTGGGATCTGTTCTCCCATCATACATTTCCAACATTGATAGCTTAAAGTCCGATGGATTCCTAACTTGCCTGATAGTAGGAGTATAGGGACTCATATTCACATCCTTCGAGTCTCTGTTTACCAATCCACCTCTCATAGCTCATCTGACCATCTCTGCTAATCTATCTGTGTCCCCAAGCTGTAATCCTTGTCTGTTGCCTCCGGTCTCCCCTCCGAGTTCACGAGGGAATTCAGGCACATACTCCTCATCTTGTACTACTACACTCTTGTTGGTGTCGGGTTGCACAACGTCATCTGGTATCCCTCCATGGATTGGTCCAGCATTTCCTGGTGGTATGCCCTCGAGTCCAGATCCATCCAGGTTGATAGCTGTCTGCTGATTGGGGGCTGCCCCTTGCTGAACCATTCCCTCTGCTTGCTGGTTGAGCGCTTTTGGTCCAGCTCTATGGATCTGAGCTCCTGCATTTCCTGCTTGTGCAAATTATTCGAGAAGAGCCTGCGTTATCTCCTCTTGTCTTTTCAACTTTTCTTCCATCTCGTCTTTAGTGATGTAGATGGATGCTCAATCTGCTCCATCTCCAGAGGAAGCCTATCGACTTCCCTCCTGATTTCTCCTTTCTATCACTTGCTTCCTTGCTGATGGCCTAACCATTGTTTCCTAGAATCCAAGTTCATAGCATCGAAATTCCCAAGTGCTTGCCTTCTCAGTGAAAGCACCAAAATGTTAGCGCCAGAATTGGTCACCAACACCCTAATGTAGATGAAAGCACCAATTAACAGTCACAGATAACAGGTATAGTGTATGCAGAGAGTAATAATGTGAAAAATAGTCAAAGTTAAAATGAAAGCAATAAAGAACAACATATTTTATAGTGGTTCGGCTAACTCCGGCCTACGTCCACTCCAGTAATTTCATTTTTATTGTTGTAACAATCGATTATAGTTACAAAGTGGTATACTAGCCTTAGCCTTATAAAATGGAAAGTCAGAGAGCAGAAGAGAAGATCCCATTTCTGAACCCCTACACGCTGTATTTATAGACAAATCCTGAGTTTTTGGGCTTCCTAAATGGTATAGGCCCATCAAGGCCTTCCATCGAGCCGCACACCTCTACCATGCCGAGCCACGCCGGTCTCACCGCAATGCCGAGCCACCTACCTCTATAATGCCGAGCCACACCGGCCTACCATAATGCAGAGCCACACCAGTCTCACCGCAATGCCGAGCCGTCTCACCAATGCCGAGTGACCCTGACCTCACCAATGCCGAGCCATCACACCAATGTCAAGCGAGGTACAATGCCGATCGAGGTCCAATGCCGAGCGACCCTCGATGCCAAACGACATCCAATGCCGATCGAGGTACAATGTTGAACGACGTCCAATGTCGAGCGAGGTATAATGCCGAACAACGTCCAATGCCGAGCGAGGTCCAATGCCGAACGACGTCCAATGCCGAGCGAGGTATGATGCCGAATGACGTCCAATGCCGAGCGAGGTATCATGCCGAACGATGTCCAATGCTGAGCGGCAATGCCGAGCCGCAACCAAATGACCTATCTGAACTCCAATACCTCGACCAGACATTGCCATGCAAAATGGCCATTCCACAAAGGTCGAACTCCAAACCCTTCGAACCACTCCATTCCGACCGAACGACCTATCATCTATCCTAGTGAACTTCATCATTTCAAACTAAATCCATCATATTTCAGCCTCGATAGCCGTAAAGTTGTATTAGTTAAATCCGTCTATCTGCAGCCTTGTCGAAAGGCGGGTTAACAAATATCAAAAAGGATTTTCGCGTACTAAGCATGTTTGACTACTATAAGGAGAAACCTTTCCCATGTGTGCGATTGCATTTGAGTGTGTGTCGACAGACCTTATGGTAGTTTCATTTTCCAAAAGCAAGAATGAATTTTTATTTTTTATTTTTTTGGTACAAATAACTATTTTAAGTTCTCACACTAGACCCATGACTGACTCGGAGTTTATTGTTCCCTTTGCTAAACTCTGGGTGCCCTTAATTTTCCACACGGGCAGCCTAGAGTCAGGTTATCAGTAGGTTCTGGAGCTAAGTCAGGAAGTAGATATGGATTTGGAAGTCTTTGGTTTGGAAGCTTTTGGTTTTGAGCTTTTTGGTTTGGACTTTGGAGCTTTGGAGAAGAAGATGCAATATGTTGGACTCTCTTGGAAGACCATGTTGATGTTATTTTTCCACTGTTATGTTGTATTCCGTTGTTGTGTAATGTATAGGACTCTGATGATGATGGACACTTGTTGTAAGAATGTTGTAATCCATGAAGTGAATGAATAAAAGTTATTTTGTTTCGATCGTATTATTACTATCTAATGTGTTATAACTCCAGCGCTCCGGACTCCAACGTTTGAATCTCCGGCATTTGAATACGGGAGATGTATTAGATGCCGATTTTCGTAGGTTGAAAGTCTGGATCGTCACATCTATTGTCGACTGAAACCTCCTAAAATGCGGTTCGTCGCATAATGTATCCATTGCAGTATAAATCCCAATATCTATATATGGGCATGTTATATTTTGCACGGATTGCTATGTCACACATGCACGCATACATGCACATGCACGTGCACATGCACGAACACGCACACATGTGTGCGCACGTTTATGGTGTGTGTATGTTTGTATATATGCATATACATATGTGTGTGTATGTGTATATATATGATACATGTATATGTATTTATATATTAAGTAAAATGAAAATTAACTTTATATTACAAATATATAAATTTAAATAAAATACATTATTTTATTAAACCATCTTAAGAAATGTTCTAACTAAATTAGACTTCATAGGTCCAGTAAAGGTCCAATATGGTAAACAATTTTGAATACACTCATAACATTCACTGCAGACTGGCCTAGTTTCAATAATGGTATAGAGCCCATAGCGTATGTAGTCTAAATTAGTCATGTTAGGGTTAACTATTAATTTCAATGCCCAAAAGTTTATCCCTAATAGAAAGGGCCCAATTTGAATTGGGCCTTGGGCTAATTTCAAAATTGTTTTGAAATTAAAATAAAAGTTTTATATTTAAAATAAAAGAAAAATATTATAAATTTTATAATATAAATTTTTTTAAATTGTTTGAAAATTAAAATATAAGATTGTAAATTTAAATGTTAAACTTATAATAAGTTATAAACATATGATAATAGTTATAATATAATATAATTTTCGAAATGTTTGAATATATATATAACAATATCGAAAATTTTAAAATTTATTAATTGGATTAATAAACAAAATTAATTAAATAAGTTAATTAATAAAAATATATGTGCATATATTACATATTAGGATATATATTATGATATTTTAAAAAATTTAGAATAACATAAGTATACATGTATGTATATGAATTGAATTTTGAAATTAATATAATTTAATTAAAATTAATCAAATAAATAAACTAATTAATGGTTAACCAGTTAAATAAATGAACTAAAGGTTAATTAATTAAATGAATATACATATATATAAGATATGTGTAATACTATAAAAGTTATAGTATGTAATAAATATTTAATATAAATATTATATTAAAATAATATAAAACTAATTAAAATGTTAATTAATTAACTAAGGTTTTAATATAATGTCATACATAAGACTATTATATAAATAATATAAAATATTAAAGTTGTATAATAATAAAACTTATATAATATGAATGTATAAGCTAAATGTAAAACAGTTAAGAAAACCTTAAATAGACTTGAGGAATAAATACAAATAAAAGCGGGGTAGACACACAGCGTGGGGTTTACTTAAGTGAGACCATGATCTTAAGGTTCCCCATGATATCAAAAAAAAATACATATGTATTATGTGTATGCCATAATTTCAGATGTGTCCAACACTTGAATCACGGGGGCATTTCATAAGAAATACATTATTCCATAAGTTGATATCACTTAGTATATTATATTGAAGATTATGAATCTTTAATATATTGTTGGTCTCCACCATGTATATTATATATTATATATATTCACAAATTACTTGCACGTGCCTTAGTTGTTGAGCAAACTCAACCTATGGACGTTACGTGTAGTATTGTTGATATATTGAATAGACAACATAAGACAACCATATGCATTTTTTGAGTAGAATAAAGGTACATATAATATATTTAGGCCTCACGATATGATAGGTACTAGTAAATAATCTCTTTCGGATCATTGGGAAAATTCAAGGTCGAAATGAGATTAGTGATAGAGTTAGGGAAACGCTCTAGGGATAATTATGTAATTTGTTACATATATTTAACTAGTTGACCAATCTTTTCAAAATAAAGGTAATTTCTTTCTATTATATACTTGATATAATATGATTATATTAAATAATCGATTTAATTAAAAGTATATTTAATAGAAAACCCATAAATGGTATGTTTTGTGATAGTAGTTACAAAGTGTTGTAATCGTGAGTAATTTATCACAATGAAACAAATATACCATTTTAAATGTTTCTAGTCAAGATTCATCAAGACTGGATATTGTCTATCAGTTGAGACTAGAGTATATAACGCTCTTCAATTGATGGGCAGTGTATTACTCATTACTGCTGGGGGGCACAAAGGGGTTACGTACTAATAGTTATTAGACAATTATGGTATTGATCACTCAATAGTTTTCTGTTGGTTTATATAACTAAGGTCAAGAAGAAAATATCGATATGACTAATTTATATTGTTTCTCTTGACTTGAGAACACTATCGATCTTTAAAGTGGAAGCTCCGCTTTGATTGTAGTTAAATCATGACACGACGTCCATCGAACAAATATAGTTGGGTCGAGTGGAAGCATTAGAAGTGAAACATTGTTAAAGAAAGGATTCGTCTCCTCAAGTATAGAGGTTAGTATCACGGTCAACCGAAGTCAGCTCAAAGTCAAAGTCTCTGGCTAGAGCATTTCGGTTAATAATAATTGTTATTATTTAACCAAGGACTTTTTGTTTGAACTATAAAGTTGAATGTAGATAAAATTTGGAATTTTGACCATTACCAAATTCCATAAATCCAAAGTGATATAGTTTTGACGAAGAGAATTAGTGTAAATAATTGTCACTGTTAGGAACCGCTTGTAATAAGTAAAATTGGATTTTAAAGATTTGCAAGCGATGAATTCAACCAAAATGTCACACCACCTGCAAAGTGACGTGTAAACGTAAAATATCCGAATTATTAGATATTAATCGTTGACTGAATTTACACTTTTGATTCGCAAAACTGTAACCTGATTTAATTAATTTATAAAATATCATAAATTGATTAAATTAATTATGTAGGATCAATTTTACCCTTGTATCCTTCGCGTTGAAAAATGGCTGCCTCGTTCTTGTTTCCCTCTTTCAAAAATTAAGGCTTTGTGATTTGTAGAAGTCGCCTCTTGATATTGTTCAATTACAGTGATGAATATTCTTTGATCTGGCTTGTCAATTGATCCCTTCGCTGATCGTTGTTTACGACCGCTCCAATTTGTCGAGCGCTTATACCTGGTTTAAAAATTGGTATGTGATATTCCTTTTCGATTTCGAATATGCTTGACTTTGACTCGAGTTACTGATTTGTTTTCGATTTAAGAGTATACCCTGGATTTTTGCCTTGAACTCGAATAATTAATTGCTGATTGTGTTAAAGGGTTTTTATAGGATTTAATTCCCTAAATTTTCAATTGAATATGTTATTTGAATTTGTTTGATAATTTTAGCTTGGCCATTTGATTTTTCTTGGATGCTGGTGATGTTTTCTGACTTCTTCAATTCGTATATTTTCTGATGTTCTATGCTTGGTCACCACAGCTTCATGAATTTGAACTTGCTTCGTGAATTTCTTTTTCCCGTGACTTTGTTATTTGAATTTTCTGACTTTGTGATAAAAATGGAGTTCGACTTATTCAACTCATGTTATCACTTGGCTTTGACTCTGACTTGTTCGAACTATCCTTGATTTTCGTAACTGCAAATTGACCCACCGCTTCACAGTTTTTACTATATATTTGTATGCCACTCCATATATATACATACATATATGTATGTATATATGTGTGATGGCTCTGTTATCATTTCTGGTCATTCATGTATACACAGGAGGTAGATGAAACTGAGCTTGTACTTGTGTAGAGTTGCTGTCCTGTTCTGACCATTGCTATGTTGGTTGAAGTCTGATTCAATATGTTTTGTTGTTTTATTGCTTGTAGTTGCATATACACATGTCTGTGAGTTCGAGTAGTTCATGTTGTACTGACTTGTTTCACTTAACTAGTACATTATGGTCTTGTCCTTTTGAAACTATTTTCATATCATTGAACTGCTTTATTTGCTCCACTTCGTATGTGCACTTGATTTTAATCTAGATTCAAATGAACCTTTGAGCTTTGTACATGTTGAAGGTAGATTTTGCACTATGTCTTAGTTGAAGTGTTGCATTGCTTGCATATTAAACTGGTCTGGTTGTTACAAATGATTGATTGCATGTATATGTGTGCAAACATATGTATATATGTATGTAGTCATATTGATGTATATGCATGCTCCAGCTTTGTTGTTATTTGATGTTGAGGCTTTGCTCATTTTGGATTGTATATTTGATGTCTAGGCTGCATTGTACTTGGTCTTGCATTTGTGTTCATCATTTAGTCTGCTTTGGAGCTTGTTGATAGTTTGGGTTGCTCTAACCAGTTCATTGCATTGATGTGAGCTTCAAGTGCTCCTTTGGGTAGTCCTGCAAACCACTCTTTTGCAAACATGTAGTTTGCTTGAAGTTGTAGCCTTCATGTTTTCACATATGCATATGTTTTTTTGTATTGATGCACTTGATATCTTCACTTGTGCATGTCACCTTACATTTTGTTTTCACTTAAATCTGGTTTGGAGCTTGTTGCAATCTTGGTTCACCTAAACTTTGAACTTGCTCCTGTTCATGTCTGTTGTATGTTGAACTTGTGAGTTTTCATGTGAAGTTCCTTTTGTTTAAGACTTGGTCATGTCTAAAATTGCTCATTTGAGCCGCTGTCCACTGTTTCCCGTTGATTATGTTGCTTTGCAATTTTATTCTGGTTTCATGACTCACTGTCGAGTCTGTTCTCATGTGTACACATTTGTGCACTTGTTAGCATGGTCTCGTTTTGGCTTCTTGTTGCATTTGAACTTGTAATCGGCAATTTTGTTATGTATTTGTGTTGCACCTGAGTTGAATCCAGCCTCCGCTCGGGTTTGACCTTGTGCTCACCTGTCCCTGTAGTTTTATCAAGTGTATATTGGTGTGCACGGCCTTGTGGCATGTACAACGATATACTGTGCATGTCACAAGTTGCTTGTGTATGATGAATTCAAAATGAATATGATCACAAACAACCCAAATAACTAAGGCAAATAAAATTTTCAAAAACACATTTTATTTTACACTGCAAAATTATTTCTTTTTCAATTTTACTAAGTCCATGTTTATTTTGCAGAACATTCAAATGCTGGATTCATGCGAGATTAGAGTTGAAGATCAAATACGAGTGAATGAGTGATATGTAGTGAGGTGCAAATGTATGTAACAATTGTATAGTGAGAAATTGTGTCGTAATTTGAAATTGTATTGTAATTGAAAATTGTGTATATATAGTGAGAGCTCAATTTTGTACTATTCAAAATTGTAATAAAATATTAGTTTGAATAAAATATCTGTTTGGATTTAAATTCCATGTTATTTATTTTATTTCAACTAGTACAATAACAAATACATTTAAATGAATATATATATATATATATATATATATATATATATTTAATATCATCAAACAAAAATCATATACTTGCGTATTCAACAAATTGATTTTGAGAAATATTAATTATTATTTATTTGATGTTTGAAAGTTTTTTGTAACAATTTTAATGCATTTATAAAAGTTATATTTGCATGCATTGATGTACGATGTTGATGTAATTTAAAGATAATTGCATGAAATAATTTATGGAAAATTTAAGTTATCTGATGACATGATTTATGAAAAAAAATTGTCATTTGATGACATGATTTATGGAAATTTTATGTCATTTGATGACATGATTTATGGAAATTTTATGTCATTTGATGACATGTGTGTAAAGAAAGGACTAAAATGAGAAACAACTAAGGGAATTAGTTAGGGAAGTTTTAATTAAATAATGGAAAATGTTTCAATCTTTCAAATAAAACGTATTCACTAATTGATTTTCTGTGTACAATTCATTCTTTCTCATTTAGTCTGTTTATACCTCTCCTCCTAACTTTTCATGGCAGAAAAAAATTGCCTAAATATTTCAACTCCAAATAAAACATCAAATAGAGTAAAATAAAAGTGGTTCATCCATCTCTTGCAAGGATGGGGTGGGGATCTTGAAGATCCGAGGAGATATCATCATTCAAGGTGTGACTTCTAGACAACTTCCTAAGAGGAATTCATTTTCAAGAAGTGTTACGAGGCTTTGGGTAATAAGATCTCTGCAAAATCCAAAAGCTGATTTCTGAATCTGAAAGTTTTGATTTATCATTCAATGTATGATTTATTAGTTACATCTAAAGGTAATCTTTAATTAAATTCATCTACATATTCAAATTATTAATATAATTAGATTTCCTATGATTCATTTCATGTTTTAAAATTTCATCCTGCAATGTGTAAATTAAGTATGACTTATGCCTAGTTTGATAAAATCATGTTTATTGTATTATTTTTATTTTGATCTATGTTTGTTCAGCAATTCTCTTTAATGTGTTTTCATGATATATTGACATGTTTTGATTCTTATATTATTTCTAGGAAGTTATCTTCATTCTCAGTATTGTTTGATCTATATATTCTTATCACAAATGTACACATGTCTGCCTTGTTTAAATCTTTTTTATTTTATTTTGGAAACTTATTTAAATAGAAAATTGCATTGGATGAGATTTTATGTATACAATGATGTAACATTTATGTATTTAATTACATATACATTAAGTTGTCTACCATTCCTTGAAATCGATCTTATTCATATGTTAAATTTGTATGTACATTTGTTTCAATCTTTGTTTTTTTTAAGGGGAAACTTTGATTTAAGATTACTGAATGGACTTTAGTGCAAATTATAGTTCTTTGTTGTTTTCTATATTAAAGTTTCATGTAAAATTCAAAGTATTGTTTCATTCCTAAATTAAAAGTTTAATGAAAATTGTTGACTTTAAAACCAAAAACCATTTATAAAATGTATATATGAAATATCATATGCTACAGTTCTTGCAAATGTTTGTTGTTCGGACCCAAATTATGAAATTGTAATTATCATATATATAGAGTATAAATATTTTATTTTATTCAAACTTGTACAAAGATTACAAGTAGTAATGTAACGTTTTTGGTTTTAAACCTTTCCTAATTGAAATCATATCTATTAATGTTTGTTTTGAACTTCAAATTATTTAAAACAACGTGTAGTTTTTCATTTTATATGTATGTATGTATGTATATTTACAATTATTATGAATGTATGCATATATTTCGTTGATAAAATTTACAAAACATAGGCTTGTGTGATAAATAATCAATGTTATTTAATATATTAACCGTTCTAATTAAATAGGGTAAGAAATTAATGGTTTCCATCCTTTTATATTCTAGCACATCTTCTCTCTATTAACCGAATAGGGTAAGAGAGGGAAAGAAACAAATACTTTTCCATCTTCTATATTTTTCTATATCTTCTCTTTATTAATTGAATAGAGTAAGAGAGAGAGAGAGAGAAATGGTCCCTTTTTCTTAATTCATTTGTATATATTTCATTTATACACCATTTCTATACTTCACTTACACTTCACATAAATTGTATTCGATACATTCATTATAATACATATAAGTTGAAATTAAATTTAAAATTCCATTTTTCCAGATAATATAAAATATTGGTTTTATTTAAAAGAAATTTAGAAAATTTCTATGTATATTTGGACTTCATAAACTCATCAAAGATCCAAAATGATTGAATTTTTTAAAATTCACTCATTTCTTCCGCTGCAGACTGGCATAGTTCTAACAATGGTATCAGAACCCAATTACATACATGGTCTAAATTAGTCATGTTAGGGCTAACTAATTAAGCTTGCCCACTTAATGCGATGTCTAGAAAGTTAATGTCTAGGATTAGATTTAGGTAATCAAGTACCATATCCTACTGATTACCAGCGTAACCTAATAGGTGAAGCGAACCCAAAGGTTGCACCTGATAAAAAAAGGCCCAATTTGAATTTGGCCTTGGGCTAATTTTCAAAACAATTTTGAAAATTAAGACTAGATTTTAAATTTAAAATAAAAACATGTTTATTATAAATCTTTATAATATAACTTAAATTTTCAAAATGTTTGAAAATGTAATTAAAATTTCAAAATGTTTGAGGCTATTTAAATACTAATTTTGAAATCTAAAAATTTATTAATAAGAATAATAAAATAAATTAATTAAATGAGTTGAGTAATTAATACTTATATGCATGTATTATACGTTGATATATGTAATGTTATTTTAAAGTGCTTAAGATAACATAAGTATACACATATGTATATGAGATAAATTTTCAAAATTAATATAACTTAATTAAAATTGTTTAATTAAATAAATTAATTAAAGGTTAATTAATTAAATAAAAATACGCACTTATAAGATATATGTGTTATATTATAAAGGTTATAATATAGACGATAAAGTTTGTAGTAGATACGTCCAATGTAAAAGTTGTATTGGAATACTAATACAAAATTAATTAAAGAGTTAATTCATTTAAATTAATTGAAAAAGAATTTAATTAAATAAAATATTATACATAAGAATGTCATATAAGTAATATGAAATATAGAATTTATATAACAATAAGAATTATATGGTATGAATATACAAACTAAAGGTGGAACAACAAAAGAAACCCAAATAGACTTAATGACTAAATACATACATAAATTTATGTATACCATAATTTCTAATGTTTCTGACACTTGAACAACGAGGGTAATTCATAAACAATACATTATTTCATAAGTCGATATCACTCATTATAATATATTAAAGATTATGAATCTGCATATATGTTGTCATCTACCACATATATATTAATAAATTAGTTGCATACTCCTTAATTGTTGAGCAAACTCAAGCTAGGGTTGATATATGTAGTATTATTAATATATTGAATAGACGAGGTAGGGTAACTATATGTATTTGTTGAGAAAATTCAAGGTACATATACTATACTTAGGTCGTCACGATATGGTAGGTATGAGTCAATGATCTCTTTCGATTTGTTGAGCAAATTCAAAGTCAAAATGCGGTTAGGACACTAAAACATGTGTTAGGAGCTGTATGTGATCCAATGATTGATAAGGCATTATCCATCATTTGTGGCCCTATGATTTGTTGAGCAAACACAAGGTCATAATACCAAGACAGACGAGTCCTAACACACATTAGTGAAGGCGAAAGGCTTCTATGTTTCATCGTAGGATTTGGAGAAGCATAAAACACTAGTGGGAGCTTTATTAGAAAATTCATATGATAACATTTAATATTTCTAATATTGTAAGAACATATGTTATATAATGTTATAATAATCTACATTGATAAATTTGTATATTTAATAAGATTGATGACATGTTTATCAGTTAAGATATATAAATGAAGTGAATATTGACAAATAGAAATATAACATGTACTTACCAAGAAAAGATTATTGCATGTTAACGTTTCAATACCCATGCAAATGCCTGATTTTACAGCTATCGAATATATTCGCGGTTTGGTCACTTATGCATTTATTTGATCGAGATGATGTATTGCATTCTATGAGTTTCAAGCTCTCAAAAGTAATCAAGACTATGGATATTTGATCCATATACAATCATATATAAATGTTATATGGTGAATGGTCAAAGTTTGTAATGTATAATATTTTGATTAAATTATTTCATCCGAAAATCCAAATAAACCTAAGTGATTGATACTTAACACTGGAATAAGGAATGTGATTTCTATTCTGAAATGTAAATTTGTATAGAAATTTTTTTTCTATGAAATTTATTTCTTTAGGTTTAGGATATTTGATTAAAGAACTTTCTGCTGTAAACAAGTTACAATGTGAAATAAATAAACTATATTATGTGAATTATAGGCCTCCAAATTTAGTACGCTATTGTAGTAATGGCGGAGATAGTGGGAGCATGCCATATAACACTTATTAATTGCATCATATAATGAAAATTATTTTCGTAAAATGTACCGAACGTTATTTATGAAATAATGACTATTTTTTGGCATCGACTGAGAAATAAACATTGCTACATTTCAATAAAAATATTATGATTATTCGTTATGAAATAAAATTATAATATGATTTTTGTTTTCATAACAAAATTAGTGCATTGGAAAATACAGAATTGTCTAATATTATTTACAGTTATTTTGGAATTACAGACTAAACCATAGTTTTGAGAAAATAATTTTATTATATGATTTTGAATCATATGATACTGGCTAATTATATCTCAAACAATCATGGGCTATGCACCCATTCAGTCGGAGCATCATAAGAGTTGATAAACTCTTCGGATTGATACATATAGATGTATGCAATCATAAGTCTATTAATACTAAAATAGTTTCATGTACTTCGTCATATTCACCAATGAGTAATCACCGGTATGAACATGTGTATTTGATACATGTGTAGTATGTCTATGGTAAACTCATAGAGTATAAAACATAAGTAAATAAAATAACATGCATTAGAAATGATTTGATTTTGGTCGAATGAGTGAGTATATTGGGAAAAGTTCCGAACCAATGAATAAATATTAAGTCTCAAAAGTCACTCCTTCATGTGACACATAACGACACGTCGATAAATCGAACTTTGTTGACAATGTATGATTAACTATAAGTGAAGTTGAGTTAGTTTCTTTCATTAAGGTCATGTACTTATGAGTAGCACACAAGGTTAATATTACTTAATCTAAATAATAGTTTATAAAATCATACAAGATATGCATTTATAAGAAACCCCAACATATCCTAGATGAAGGAGTTGGCAGGTTGTGTGATTTGAAAGATTGCACATAATAATTATTCGTAAGTGATTTTATATGAATCTTCCAAAAAGAATTTTGGAAGACTGTTATTGGATGACATATTTATGTTTTGAACATAAGTTTTGTGAACTAAAACTAAATCAGTTTTATAAATAAACAAATTCATAAAATGTTTATGAATAATTATTCTTTTGCACGGAGAAACAATTTTTGTTTCAAGAAATACCAACTTCATTGTGAAGGAATTTCTTTGAGAAATTATTGGTAGTAAAAAGGATATGTACACGATCTAATGATAGAACTGTTTAGATGAGATAAAATGAAATTGACTAACCTAAATCAACATATTGCATTAGAGTGTCCAATAAGTATTCTTTCAATGTTGAAATATATAATCCTCGATTGTTTAATTAAACCACTAAGAATGTTGACTCTATGATATGGTATGATGTGCAAATCTAAAAGAATTCCAAGTACGCAATCAAAATATGATTTTGATAGTCGTAACCTAAGGGATGCGATCCATCAGCTGTGATTGTGTCTTTATGGGAAAGGCTAATGTAGTTGGAATTAAATGTGCAATGTTTTTAAGAATAATATCGCAAATTTCAATTGTTGAAATTAGCATAATAGATTCGGTATTCAACATGCTCAAGTTAATTTGGATTTACTCAAAAAACTACCACTTGATATGACCTTATGTTTGGTACGTATGTATAGAAAGATAAAATTATAAAAAATGATTTAGAGTAAAGTGCTTACATATAATAACCAAAATGTCTTGAAGTCGGTTGGAGTGATATTGAGTTTGTGAATCTGTGGATATGATCCAAGAAATGATAAAAGTATCATTTTATAAGCATCAAAATTGAACAAATATTTTGATAGAAATATCAAATAGTTTGATTATCAACCAAAATGTAGAGAAAATGTGTGTTTATAAGAAAGAACATTTAGAGGTACATTGATATTTCTAAACTATAAGTAAACAACATGTTGTTGGTTTTAATGATGTACTTGTGTTAAACCTTAGTTGTTTTAATACTCATCTTTGGATTGTAAATTATGTCTTCTATAGTGAGTAAAAGAGAAATTGGGAATGTCCCAAATCGATATACAAAGACAGTCCCAAATCGATATACAAAGACACCTTGTTAAAAATTTTAATACAGAACATGTGAGACTAGTTCCTTATGCATTGGCAATAGGAATTATCATATATGTAATATTTGTCTACGATATCATGATTTCTTTATGTATTTGATACATGAAGCAAATATCAAATCCAAACTAATATCACTAAATGGTTATTTGAAATGTTCTCATGTATTAATGAAATATTACAGAAATGTTCATAGAAACAATGACTCCTTATAAAGGAGTGTTCGGACTCAAACTTCATAAGTGATATTGAGTTTAATATGTCAATAATGAATTCAAGTTAAGAGTCTTTAGGTCGGAAATGTTTCAAATGAAATACCTTGGCTAAATCGATGAAAAAGGCTAAGTACATCGCCTTGAATAACGCCGAAATAAAAACAATGTATATAAAATTATAAAGGCACAAATTTATAATTGATTTGATTCCAAATATTGAGAATCACATAAAATTGTTATATGATAACAATGTCATAGTTTGTAATAGAACTTATAGCTCACTAGAAGTCGTGAGATATACTTTGAATTGTTCCGTATGATAAAGCAGTTTATCAACATTGGAGACAGTTGATTGACAGAGTAGATAACTAAAACATAATAGCATATCTATCCAAAAAGGGATTGAACCAATTGGTTTTGAGAAAATTGATTAGAGAAGTTGGAATAAGATTCCATAATTTACTCCAAGTGCAAGTGGAAGATTGATAGAGTTAGGGGTATGCCCCAGGGGCAATTATGTAATTTGTTACATATATCTAACTCATTAACCAATCTTGTTCGAAGTAAAGATATTTTCTTTCTATTATATACTTGATATAATATGGTTATATTAATTAACCAATTCAATATTTAATAGAAAATTATTCATAAATGGTATATTTTTTATAGTAGTTACAAAGTGTTGTAACCATGAGTAATTTATCACAATGAAATAAATATATCATTTTAAATGTTCCTAGTCAAGAAGCATCGTGAATGGATATCAATGTATTCACTGAGACTATAGTACATAACGCTCTTCAAATTTAGACAGTATATTGCTTGTGACTGCTGGAGGCACTAAGGGTTACGTACTGATAGTAATTGAATAACTATGGAATGACTCACTCGATAGTTTTCTGTTCGTTATATTACTAATATAACTAAGGTCAAGCAGAGAATATCAATGTGACTAATTTACACAGTTCGCTTGACTTGAGAATACCATTGATCTTCAATGTGGAAGCTCCACTTTGATTATAGTTAAATCATAGCACGACGTTTATTGAACGACTATAGTTGGGTCGACTAGTCTCCTTAATTATATGAGAATAGTATCACGGTCAACTGAAATTAAAGTCTTTGGCCAGATCATTTTGGTTAATAATAACTGTTATTATTGAACTAAGGACTTTATGTTTGGACTATAAAGTTGAATGTAGATGATATTAGAATTTTTACCCTTAACAAATTTCATATATCCAAAGTGATATAGTTTTGATGGAGATAATTGGTGTAAATAATTATCACTATTAGGTACTGCTTATAATAAGTAAAACTAGATTATACCAAAAGATGAGTAAGCTATAGAATGTTAATATTTGAATAGTTTGATATTAATCACTAACTGAATTTACACATTTGAGTCGCACAACCGTAATGATGAATTCTTTGAAAAACCATACGATTTAACTATATTATAAAATGTCGTAAATTGATTAAATTCATTGATATTTAAGAAATATTAATTATTATTTGTTTGATGTTTAAAAGTTTTTTGTAATTATTTTAATGCATTTATAAAAGTAATATTTGTGTGCATCGATATACGATGTTGACGTAATTTAAAGATAATTGCATGAAATGACTTATGAAAAGTTTATGTCATTTGATGACATGATTTATGAAAATTTTATGTCATTTGATGACATGACTTGTGGAAATTTTATGTCACTTCATGACATACGTATAAAGAAAAGATTAGAGAGAGAGAAACAATCAAGGGAATTAATTAGGAAAGTTTTAATTAAAGAATGGAAAAAGTTTCATTCTTTCAAATAAAACATACAATCTAATTCATTCTATACGTACAATTCATTCTTTCTCATTAAATCTGTTTCTTTCTCTCCTCCAAACTTTTCATGGCAGAAAACAAAAAGGAAAAAACAAGATTTCCAAAATCTTTCAACTCCAAAAAAAACATTAAATTGAATAAAATAAAAGCGGGTCATCCATCTCTTGCAAGGATATGATGAGGATCTTGAAGATCTGAGAGGATATCATTATTCAAGGTGTAACTTCTAGGCAACATTCCAAAGGAAATTCATTTTTAAGGAGTGTTTCAAGGCTTTTGGTAATAAGCTCCTTGCAAAATCCGTACGCTGGTTTCTAAATCTGCGAGTTTTAATTCATCATTTAATGTCACAGCCCGCAAACCCATACCACTTTGAACCAACAATATTCTCCAATAGTTCAACTCAAAGTGGACGAAAATACGAACCATTAGGGCTTAAGAAGAAAGAGGTAGAAGAAGAAATAGAAAACAACATCATAATCTCATAAAAGTAGCGGAACAATATATAATAGATAGATGACTGATCTTTATACGGAAAGAACTATACCTGTTTTATACATTACATCATCAGAGTACAACACAATCAATAGCAAAATATTGGACAGTTGTATTAACTTGTCCCCACAAAGATGACTACACAGCATGCCAAACACAGCGGAAATAAGACAGATACATGTGATACGTCTCGCCATCTAGCACATCCCTAGAGCTCTATAGTAGTCCATCTAGAATCTGCACTCTATAATACTCGGTCTGACCTGAGCATTATAGTAAAATAACACCCGAGTCAGTCTGTAAAACCAGCACAAGAAAACACATTCAATTGGATTATTAAAGTTTTCAAAATCCTTTTGAGATCAAAGGTATCTCGTAAGACCATGCCACAAATAAACATGCTGGGATTCTACCTTACGATAAACTAAACGTTTCTTAGCAAATCCTCTGATATTATAATAGTTTATATATATATATACAAATACTTATTCAAATAGATGAAATTGTTACATTCATTAAATTCCAGCATAATAGGTATACAAACAAGTCTGAAGGCACTTATTGGAGATTGGATTCCATATAATGGCATGGCAACTGGGGTACCGCCCGTCACAGTACCTGGTCTAGATCAGAGTATCGAGGATCCCCTCTGATCCCCTGCAACATAAGATCGGAGCTACCCCTTATTGGATAGTCCGAATAAGATAACCCCACGGTTAGGATCAGCAACCGCCCACACAACCAAATAAAAAGGGGCATCTAGAAAGGGATGACCTTACCCTAATTGGTTGCTAGCCACTTAGCCTTGCTGCACCTCCACTTTTTTTGGTCATTCCCGGTTGATGAGGCTTGAGGCTATGTGTTACCTTTTTAGCACAAATACACTTAAAATGCTCATCGTCCCCCTGACGATGTTCTGATAGCATTCGTCCATACAAGTCCGTTCCCGGTCCGAACGGAACCGAAGGCACTACTCCTACTACATCTATTTTGGAATTAGCCTCAGGATTAGTAGCGATTAGCCCTTTCACTTCACTGCTCCATCTTCGACTCCAAGCTCTTGTCTTCCTCACGAAAATGTTCAAACCCGATCGAAGTGGTTTTCGGGAAATTAATCCCGATCCCGGTCTCTTCGAAACGATCGGCCCATTGGCCAATATTAATAGTTGGTTATTTACCTATCATATAATATCCATAAACAACAATCAGGCCTTAATAATTTCCCAAATTATTTAATTCAAAATATCTTCGCAAGATATTTTTCTACATTCAACCCTTTGAAAAATAGTTTTCAAATCACTTTTTCTTTCGCGGAATCAATTTCCACCCAATTATTTTATTTCCACTGAAAATCACCAAGTCTTAATACTTTATATTTTTAAATAATTTAAATCACTTTATCCAAAAATATATACTTTAAAACACTTAAAATAAAACTACTTAAAACACTTTATTTAAAATACTAGTTATGAAATTTTATAATAATTTCTCATGTAAAACTTAAGCCAAAACTAATTTTAAAATAAAAGTTATTCTATAAGGTATAAATATTAAATAATTATCTTTTAAATCATCATACTAGTTAAACCTTTAAAATAATTTACTTGTATAATTAACTTAATAAATATTTACTTTTAAAAATTTTAATACCACTAAATAATAATTTCTTTCTAAAACATTCTTTTAAAACCACTTTGAAACCTCTAACTTATACTTGGAAATCTTTCTTTGAAGACATACTTGGCTTTTCATGGAAATACACTTCCCATTCCAATTCAACTGTCTAACCATTTATAAATCTTCCTTGATTTATTTCCAGTTTTATTTACGTCCCAATCCCGTAAATTTTATTTTCCACGCCTTTAAAAATAAAACCACTATTTATTTTTAAAACAAATTACCCCTTCCTTTATAAATTCCCGTCGTGAATTTATACTTTCAAATATCCACTGATATCTTATTTCACTTTATAAACCCGTTTATAAATTCCATAGTCTCATCCTCCTTTTAAATCACGGTTTCAAACACATAATCAATTTTCAAATCGATTTCCAAAATTTACTCCATTTTAAAATAATTTCCTTTACTTACTCAATTTTATTTCAAAACCCATTAGTTCCATATTCATTCCTTTATTAAGATTTAAAATCTTACTTAAATCTGAAATATTACTTTCATACTTTATTTCAAAATTCTCCCTTTATTTCTCCCAAAACATTTTAAATCCTGAATTTAAAATAAATTCTTCAAATTTTAAACAATATAACTTAAGTTCTCGAAATTCATTTATCACCATTTATTCAAAAATCTTTTTCCCATACTCGGAATTTATTCGATAGGATTTTAAAAATAAACTTCTTATTCTTTTCCAAATTCATTCTTTTAATTTATCCAACTCCCTAAAATTATTTTACTTGAAATTCTCTCTTTTATTTTCCTTCAAAAATCCAATCTTTATATTTTTGATACCTCAATATACTCAAAAAATATTCAGTCAAACCACAGCATTCAATATTTTCAATTTCCAATATAATCAATATAATCTATCACAGATTATCAAATAAAACATATCATCGAATATGAAAATAAATTTCAACATTTTGAGGAATCCAGTTAGATCCCTCCAACATGTTTTCCTACATCCACAGCTGTTAGCACAGTATAAAAATACCAACCCCACTTTGAGGGGGGCATTGCGGTATAAAGAGTCATCCGCTATTATGCGAGGCGCATAGGGTCTCATCTGCTACATAATGCGAGAATCAATCACTCCAATATATATATACTATTATATATAATATCACATCTACTCAATTCAATCATTCAACCAATAATTTAAATTTAACTATTTAATTTTAAATGGAAATCCAAATGAGTGAGATTAACTCACTTTTGAGTTTTAATTTGCAATCCGACCTAACCCGGCTATTTCCTTCACGATTTTGGACCTTGTATAAACATTGTAGGGTTTATTAATATTTGAACTAATCGAAAAATAAATTACCATTTATTAATTTAATTAACTAACGATTTAAATTTAAACTGATTTTCCTTCGATAATTTTTAGTAACATAAATAATTAGATAAGTTAATTTAACAACCTAATCATCTTAATACATACATTAAAAATAAAATAGTAGGTTTACAAACTATTTTAAAGATCTAATTTTTTTATATAACTCTTCACATTTAAATTTCCTTTAATTTCTCTAAAATCTTCTATATACATATATTAAATTAAAATATAATAGCTTTTATACATCTTACTATAACATACATACATACATACATATATATATATATATATATATATATTCTCCTCTCCATATATTTTAAATATAAACAACAAGCTAAGGAATTATATATATATATATATATATATATATATATATATATATATATATATATATATTCTAACCTATAAATACTTATATATATATATACACAAAATTAAACTGGACAGGTTTAATATATATATATATATATACTAATATATTCATATATGTATTTATTAAAAAAAATAAATAGAGAGAAAATGATTGCATGTGCCTCACCTCGAACTCAACCCAGCTCGCGGCTTCCTTCCGACATTAGTGAACCCGAACGCAGCTGCCCACCTCACCTTGGCCACCATTTGCAAACATACGATCTAACCCTCTTCTTACTGTTGCCATCGGCCAACACCACTATGACGACCCGGAATTTCTAACGATTTAAATTGGAATAATTAGTTGATTCTAAAACATTTAAAGGTTAATTTTAAACTTGAATTTTAAATATAAATATTTACTTAATAATTAAATTATGGATTTAATAAACTGAAATTGAGTGAATTATTGAATCTTCAGTTTTAAGCCTGTTAAAAATAATTTGAAGGCTTATAAAATTTATAATGGTGTTACTGAAGATAATAGAATGGTAGAAATTTAATTAAGAGGTAATTTGTTCAGTTTTGAAATTATATCGTTTAAATTGAATTTAAAAATAGCCTTCCGAGGGACAGTCTCGGAATTCAATGAAATCAGTTCCATTGGATCCGTAATAGTTAGTTATTATCGGATTTCAATTTTCATAGCAATCAGAGTTGTCGTTTGACCCTAGCAGCTCGAAACGCTTAGATATATTTAATCGATTTAATTTAACATCGATCGTTTAATTCCGTATCTCGCGCATAGTTCAAATTAGCCTCCAAGGCACGTCTCATTGTGTTCGGAACGCGGGTAAAACTTTATAATCGTCAAGCGACATTCCGTAAGAGGAGTTCGAAATTCTTATTGGCATTTTACGAGACGTTTGAAATTTTATAATATAATAAATTTAAAATCAAAGGGGCCAAAGATATTTTCTTTGAATCGTACACGAGAAGCCTCACCACTTATTTCTATTCCCCGTCTTCCCTAAATAGAAGAGATAACAAAATCGCACAAAAATAAAACGGCCGTAGCCTTCGGGTTAAAGAGAAGTTCATATCGAAGAAAAAAAATAAAGAGTGAGGAAAATATGAAATCATGGATGAAGGGGTTTTTCGAGCGTGCGTGGGCTTGTTTGAAGCCGCGTTCGAGGAAGCGCAGTCGTGTTCGACCCGAGGAAGTTAGGGTAGGATTCGCGACTCTAGGGTTTCGAGGCATGGTCGCGAAAATATTTCGATCGGCAAAGCAAGCAAAAGGGGTCGTGCTAGCATCATCGTCGATCCTTCTGGCAGTTGGCCGAGCTCGAACTCGAGTTCACGGTGGCGCGAGGTTGTGGCGACGTGATTTCTGGAAGAGCTTTGCGAAGGCGATGCTCGCGATGGGGATTGATGGCAGTGACTGCGTGATGAAGGCTGGGTCGCCGTGTGCGTGTTATGACAGTGGATGATACTCAATTGCAGATGAGGGATCTTTAATTAATTTTATTCGATTTGAATCTAATTCGAAATGGAAATCGAAATGATGTTGTAGGTAAATATTTTTAGTGTGTTTGTGTGTGATTTTAAATTCATCAAAATTAAAAGGTAAATAAAGTGTTAAATAAATAAGTTGATTAATTTATGTTATAGATTAATTAATTACATTATTAAGGACTTTAAGTTTACGGTTTGGATTAAGGTTATTAAATCAGGGTTAAATTAAATGGTAACTAGGAAATTGATAATTAAGTAAGTTTGGATTGATAATCAGTGAATTAGGAATTAGTTAATCGAGTAATAAGGGATGAATTTTAGTTATAATTTAGAAATTAATTATGTAATTAAAAATGAAATAATTTATAAATAAATTTGTAATCAAAGTGATTAATTAAGATTAATTACTTAGAGAAGTAATTAAAGGATCGGTTGATGATTATAGCAAATGAGGGATCATTGGTGAAGGGTTTTGGATGGTTTATAAATGTGATTAATTCAAGGTAATTAATTTTATTAATCAATTAAAGATGAAAAATTGTGAAATTTTGTGGGTATAATGACCTAATGTATTTATAATGGTATACTTACTTGGTGAAGTAATTGGGGATAATTGTTGGATGTAATTGGTCAATGGATGGTTTGATAGAAATTACACAATGGTATTAATAAAATATAATTACTTGGTGAAATTAATCAAGAGATTAATTAAGAAGGTTAATAAAGGAGTAATTGATTTATTTAATGAAGTAAATAAAGGGATAGTTAATTACAAGTTGAGATTAATCGAGAATGATTAATATTGTGGCTTAATTGAGATGAATAAATTTGATTGGGATAAATTAAAATTATAATTGAAAATCTTTGGGTTTTATAATTAATAGTATAATCAAAGATTTATTAACCCATAATAAGGGACTTATTAGAATTAAGTCATATAAGCAATTAAGAATAAATGAAACTAATTTATGGAGTAATTAAAGAATACTTGTTGATTTTGGATAAGAATAATTGATATCGTGTAATTAAACAAAGATATTTATATGAATGTAACTGAAAATATACATTTGAACCAAGGTGATTAATTAAGATGAGAAATGAGGGATTGATTGGTTAAGTGATTTGAAAATTTATTAATGACAAGTGGATAATTTTAAATGGTTGAGGTTAGAAATTCAAACAGAAATAACTTAATTAATATCGGCAGCAAACAAGCTTTGCATGTGGACGATTGAATGACATTGGATGTCTTGAATGGGTAGATATCTCTGGTATGGAATATTGTGTATTCCAATTGATTAACTTGGGTTGGAATATCATGAGTTTCGAAGAGACCGGGGTCGGGTATTAGTAAATACCCGAAACCACTTCGATTTTTTTATATAAATTGCTTTGGTCAATAAATAGATTGGAATGAAATGATTTTAGTGAATTGAATTATTTTACCTAAGTTGGTACTTAGCAAATTGATGATGGGATAAGTATTGTTTATGGCTAATTGCAAATTTGTTAAATTGATATATGTCACCCCGGGTTTATATAAGTTGATTTCTTTAGTATTCCTTGTTAGTTGAGATTACTCACGCTGGTTTCCAGCCTGACCTGGGTGTTACTTTGTTGTAATGCTCGGCTCAGACCGAGTATTACAGATTTTCAGGTAGGAACGTTCTGGAGCTCAGGAGGCGAGCAGGACGGCATTACCACTTAGAAAATTTCCGTTGTAATTATGTTATTGTAATTCTGTGATAAATTGATTGTATATGACCAGCATTTGAATATATGTGAAACTCTGATGTATTAAAATGTAATCAACAGATATAGTATTCTTTTGTAAACTATTATTATTTATTATTATATTTTATCCGCTGCGATTGTGAGATGTTTGGTGTTTCTCTTCTTCTTTTTCTATCTTTTTCTTCTTTTTCATAACTATCTGGAATTTTCGGGTTCGAAAATTATGGGTCATTACATTTGGTATCAGAGCCAGGTTAAGCGAGAACCTTGGCTCCGGTGGGATTACTCATTGAATAGAGTCCATAGTACTCTAGAATGAGTTGTGTGTGTGTGTGCATATATATACATATACATATATATATATATATATATATATATATATATATATATATATATATATATGAGAGCGTACTTGTTATTTGTTTATAAAGATTTTTAATGATTTTATATAAAAAGATATTTTGATATATATAGCAACATTTCCTTTTAAATTATTGGAATTAAGTTAAGAAGTAATATAAAATAGACCAAATTGAAAATTATAATCAAAGTTGAAGAATAAACTTATATAACAAAATGGAATTTGAAATATAGATTGTAAATGTAATTTACAGATTGAAATGAACTTCATAAATAAATGAGATTATAATTTGAAATTGAGTTCCAGAGAATATGTGAAAATAAGGTAAGATGAAATTTCAGAATAATGTTTAAATATGAATTGGATGGATTAGGAATTTGGAATTTTTGGAAGAAAAAAATTTAAAATTCCTTCGGATTTAGAAGTGGTTTCCAAAGGTTTTGGAGGAATAATAGTATTATTTCAAAAATATTTTTGTGTTGAATTTGAAATCTGGGAGATTTGAAATAAAAAAAATTTATTTGGGAATGTTTTTAAAGAGATAAAAGCATTGAACTCTTTCGGTCACTGGAAAATAACGTTGATGATGACTGCAGCATTATCGATGTCTATTTTCGAGTTTCTAGAAGAGAAACTGCTACCAAATTGTTTTACATTGGAATTGTTTGTGAACTGAGTTTGGTTTTGTAATTCAAAAGGGATAATTGAGTTTGCAAAAAAAATTGTGGATATAGTTGGATTCTAGGGTAATATTGAAATTTTGGAAAATTGTTTCAACTCTAGGATCTTGATTTAAAATGTGGAATAATGAAAATATATTCTATAAATAAATGTATAACTCCAAGTTAAAAGCAAAATGTGAATGTAATTGATTATAAATAGAAGTTGAAAATTTTAAATTTTAATTAAAGTTGTACAAGTTTAAAATTCAAATGGGAAATTTGTATTGGATTAACTTGAAAAGGGTATTGAACTTGAAGAGAGTTCAATTGATATTAGTCCAGATTTATGTGAATAATTTGGAATTAAAATTTAAGTGGAATTGGTTTAAGATCAAATGGAATTTGATTTGAAGTTGGAAAGAAATTGGAAATTTATTCAATTGAGTTGGGAATGAATTAAGTCCAATGGAAATTGGAGTTATTGGAATCGGGTCAATTTAAATGGGAGTGGAAATTTAAATTGAATTGTTGGGGGAAAGTGAACGGTTTTGACTCTGGACTATTTTTAATATAATTTATTTTGATATAAACTTATTTTTCCAAGCTATATAACCTTTCTTTCTTAAAGCCAAATTATTTTATACTTGGTTTATAATTATTTTGGAGCTATTTAATTATTTTTCAACTGTTTTCTAAACTAATCGCTATTTTTCAACTATTTTACAAATGAATTGCTATTTTACAACTATTTTGCGATTATCTAAAATTTCTGAAACTACTTAACTATTTTCTAACTATTTTGAAATTATTTAACTATTTTACAGCTATTTTGCAAACTATTAATTATTTTTCAACTACTTATCTATTTTTAAAATTTTCAAGCTATTTTCTAAATAAACTGGTCGGAGTTCAAACTGTTATCGGTTAAATACCCAACTGAGATAGGAATTGAAGTGATAATTCAATGGAATTGAGGGAATTGTGGATAGAAAGGAAATTGATTTGGTTAATAATCGATGAAGATAATTACGTAGGATGTACGTATATTATTCTATTCGCATAGTGATTTGATCCATATTCGAACACAGAATTTCGAGATAGTGTATCGATCCGAGTTGGGATTTTTCACTCGATTTCGACGGCGAACCTGGATATGGATTGTTGATTGGTTCTGGATGTTCTCTGTCATAGTTATAGCTATGCTAGGAGAATGACGGTTTCTAATCAAGAAACCAGATCTGTGTCCGCACTAGGAAGTCGGGTGGACGATACTAGTTCGGAAATGAAATTGTGTGATCAGGTGAGCGATCAGATTTGTATAGCGTACGAATGATATGTGTACATCGTACAGATTTGGATGAAATTGATGTTGAAAAGAGTAATCAAATTGGGATATTTGGTTTTGAATAAACAAAGTTGTATATCTTTGTAATATAGGATAAATCTTCCCTTGTTGAATTTATTGCTGGAAGAAAAATGTTTAGTAATGTTTGAAGTATAAAAGGGTTTTATACAAGTTTGAAATGATCCAAAGTTTTAAGAATTATATATTTTTGAATATATATAAAGGATCTTATTAGGATTTTGGAAAAGGTTTTGAGAACCTTTGGACTAGGAAAGGCTTTTGATTTTTGGGTAAAATCGATATATGGAATTTGGAAAGCCTATTTTGAGAATTATCGATTTGGGATAATCGATTTTGTGTAAACGAGCTTTGTATGGTATCATACAAGGTGTATGATTTGAAAGATAGTATATATGTATAGTATAAAATGTTTTAATGATGGCTCTGGGGAAAAAGGCGCTCCCTTGAAATGAACTTCTCAGGAGTGCCACTGGGCGGTACTGCCTTGAGCCCCGGGGGGTTCTAAAGTTGATCATGTGAGGAGTCCGAACAAAACTAGTTCCTGAGGATTATAAGTTGAGTATACCATAGTGAAGGACGTGCGTGCCGCTGAGAGCCAACAGTCTACGTTTGATTTTATATCGCTAGACTGCGACCTATGGTATAACATAGCGAAAGTCGTGTATGCCACTGAGAGCCAACAGTCTGTGTTTGATTTTATATCGGCAAAATGCGACCTATGTAGGAGTGGAGAAGTTTCATTTCGACAGCGAAATCAGAGGGCGCGGAGAGCCTGCAGTTACATGGACTTTTGCTGCGACGACATCGTAACCCTGGATGTAACTGTGATCTGTTTTGTTGGATCCATGGCGTAACTGTGAGGCCGCAGAGAGCCTGCAATTACATGGACTTTTGCTGCGACGGCAACGTAACCCTGGAATGTAACTGTAACCATGGATGGGGGTGATGATTTTCAGAGCATTGTCACCAAAGATATTTCTTCTATTTTCAACAAAACTGTTTTCTATATTTTCAATAAAATTATTTTCCAAGTACTTTCACTAGGTGTTGAAACAGGTTTACCAAGTACTTATAGATTTTCAATCCTACGCCTGATCAACATATGACTGAATTTCTATGAGAACAAGGATGGACTGGTTGAGACATCGAGTTATAAGAAATATTTTTATAAAGAACTATTTTAATAGTATTATGTGAATTTAAAGGCAATTCTAAAATTTTTTGGAAAAAAATAAGGAGAATCCAAACTGGAATTATGAAAAATTTTGGCACTCAAGAGACTTTCATAAAGTGATTTTTGCAATAAAAATTAGAAGTAAGCTAATTGGATAAATAATTGTTTGATTGAGTATGTTAATAAAATTTAACTTGGGTAAATAAATGGATTGTAAGTTAATAATGGAATTTGGAAGTGAATTCGAATTGTTAATAGAATTCGACTTGGATTTGAAAATGAATTAAATAAGAAGAGATGTTGTAAAGATAAAAATAAAATAGAATGGGATCGAAGTAGTGATGGGATGAATTGCCAATAAAATCCAAGTGTGACTTGAATAATATTTAATGAAATTTGCAAGTAAATTGGATATAAGAGAAGTGTTGTCATTGAAATGGAAGTGAATAATAATAGAAATGGTTGGGTTGAAACAAAACCCGGGTAAGTAGAAATAAATTAAGTGGTTTTGTATAAATAAAATAAATTCGCAAATGAATTAAGAAAGTGAAATATAAAATGAGTTAATGGCATTAAATAATAAATGAATGAAGTCTGATAGAATAAAAACTAAATCAAAGTTGTGATTGGAATTGGATTATCAAACTGAACATAAGTTCGGTGGCATAATAATTTGAAGTATAAATGAGTTAAGTATGTGTTGGATATTATTTTGATAAATTGAGAGGGTGAATTAAAATTAAAATTAAAATTAAAGTAGATTTGCTAACTAAATGAATGAGATTTGATTAAATGAGAATCAAATCGAAGTAAACTTAAGTTTGATGTTGGAATAAATTAAAGTAAATTAACTTAAGCTTAAAATTTATGGAAGCTTGGCTTCGAATAAGGATAAAAGCCCATTAAATAAAAGCTTGGATTGAATTAATTTGGGAATGGCTAGTAGTATACAAGAATGGAATGTGTCGAGCTAAATAAAAAGGGTTGAGAATAAATTAAAATGGAATGGAATTAAATGAAATTGAGGCGGAATCAATTTAAATTGGTTATAAAACTTAAGTAATTATTTATCATATGGATATCATCAAATTGCGTAGAAATGATTGTCGTTTAGCATAAACGAGATTTAATTAAATTCTATGAATTAGTGGAAGCATATATAATTGATTTTTGAATCAATTGATATGAATACGAGTTTGTTTTGCTTAAAGATGAATTGAATGTAAGCAATTGCATTATAAACCATTAAAATTGAATGAAATGACATATAAATTTGGTTGAAAGCAATTGGATTAGCTTTAAATTATATAAATCGCTTATGGTAAGCGTTTGGTGTTTGATGCTTTTGTAATGCTTGTGTTTGCTATTAACGTTAGTGAAATGCTAATAAATTCTCTATATATAACACTTACATATTTAAATCGAGTAAGTACATGTACCTGAAGGCCGTTTGGCTGGATTTGGATTGCACAAATTGCTAAAATTAATAGGCTGCTTGCTTAAAATGCTAAATAAGGTACGCCTACGCAAAAAAAATAGGAAATATGAACTGTTTTTACTTTTACCCACCGGGTGGGTCGATGTATATATATTTGTATCTCTTGTCAAATTGCAAAAGCTCCTCCGTACAAAGGAGACTCTGCCAAAAATTTTCCGAAAATTTTGGGAGTTAGAAAATTTTTGACAATTTTTTAGAAAATTTTTGATAATTTTTTAGAAAATTTTTGTTAAGCAATTAAACGATTTTAAATATGAGACTGAAATAGATTAGCAGATGGAACTAATAAGACTCAATTATAAATGGAAAATAAAAATTTAATATTTAAAATTGAAGTAAGTTGAATTCATACTAAAACGGGAAAATGAATTTGAATAGAAGTAAATAGGAAAACCTATATAAGAGAATGTATAAAGTGATTTGTAAAGTTTCGATTGAATATTATTGCTAAGTAAGATATGCAGGTATTAAATAGAAAAGAAATTGGATTTAATTCCAAAAGATAAATGTGAATTGCCCGACAAAAAGGTATGTATTTAAATTTCTGTATGAAATTGGATTGGGTTTTTGATGTAGCCACTTGGCTTTTGTTTTCTTTTTCGTATTTGGGAGCCTGTAGAGGCCTTTTGTAGTAGTACCGAGCTAGCCGCGCAAAGGAGACGCTGGCAAAAAAATTTGGGAATTTAGAGAGTTAGAAAAAAAATTGAGAAAATTTTGATAATTCCAAATTTGGTTTTAATTTGAAATTTAAATGATTGAACGAAAGGGTAGTATTTGAAACTATAATGGATTTTGGGAGGTTTGATAAGGTGAAAGTGAGTCATTAATAAAAGATAATTGGTAGAGTGTTGAATTGTGAGTTTTGGAGAGAAGGTAAATGGGTATTGGCCATTCTTCCTAACTAGTAATTTCGGGGACGAAATTCATTTAAGAGGGGAAAAATGTGACAACCCGGAATTTCTAACGATTTAAATTGGAATAATTAGTTGATTCTAAAACATTTAAAGGTTAATTTTAAATTTGAATTTTAAATATAAATATTTACTTAATAATTAAATTATGGATTTAATAAACTGAAATTGAGTGAATTATCGAATCTTCAGTTTTAAGCCTGTTAAAAATAATTTGAAGGCTTATAAAATTTATAATGGTGTTACTAAAGATAATAGAATGGAAGAAATTTAATTTAAAGGTAATTTGTTCAGTTTTGAAATTATATCGTTTAAATTGAATTTAAAAATAGCCTTCCGAGGGACAGTCTCGGAATTCAACGAAATCAGTTCCATTGGATCCGTAATAGTTAGTTATTATCCAATTTCAATTTTCGTAGTAATCAGAGTTTTCGTTTGACCCTGGACACTCGAAACACTTAGATATATTTAATCGATTTAATTTAACATCGGTCGTTTAATTCCGTATCTCGCGCATACGTTCAAATTAGCGTCCAAGGCACGTCTCATTGTGTTTGGAACGCGGGTAAAACTTTATAATCGTCAAGCGACATTCCGTAAGAGGAGTTCGAAATTCTTATTGGCATTTTACGAGACTTTTGAAATTTTATAATACAATAAATTTAAAATCAAAGGGGCCAAAGATATTTTCTTTGAATCGTACACGAGAAGCCTCATCCACTTATTTCTATTCCCCGTCTTCCCTAAATAGAAGAGATAACAAAATCGCACGAAAAAAATAAAGTAAACGGCCGTAGCCTTCGGGTTCAAGAGAAGTTCATATCGAAGATAAAAAAAATAAAGAGTGAGGAAAATGTGAAATCATGGCTGAAGGGGTTTTTCGAGCGCGCGTGGGCTTGTTTGAAGCCGCGTTCGAGGAGGCGCAGTCGTGTTCGACTCGAGGAAGTTAGGGTAGGATTCGCGACTCTAGGGTTTCGAGGCATGGTCGCGAAAATATTTCGATCGGCAAAGCAAGCAAAAGGGGTCGTGCTAGCGTCATCGTCGTTCCTTCTGGCAGTTGGCCGAGCTCTAACTCGAGTTCACGGTGGCGCGAGGCTGTGGCGACGTGATTTCTGGAAGAGCTTTGCGAAGGCGATGCTCGCGATGGGGATTGAGGGCGGTGACTGCGTGATGAAGGCTGGGTCGCCATGTGCGTGTTATGACAGTGGATGATACTCAGTTGCAGGTAAGTGATCTTTAATTAATTTTATTCGATTTGAATCTAATTCGAAATGGAAATCAAAATTATGTTGTAGGTCAATATTTTAAGTGTGTTTGTGTGTGATTTGAAATTCATCAAAATTAAAAGGTAAATAAAGTGTTAAATAAATTAGTTGATTAATTTATGTTATAGATTAATTAATTACATTATTAAGGACTTTAAGTTTACGGTTTGGATTAAGGTTATTAAATCAGGGTTAAATTAAATGGTAACTAGGAAATTGATAATTAAGTAAGTTTGGATTGATAATCAGTGAATTAGGAATTAGTTAATCGAGTAATAAGGGATGAATTTTAGTTATAATTTAGAAATTAATTATGTAATTAAAAATGAAATAATTTATAAATAAATTTGTAATCAAAGTGATCAATTAACATTAATTACTTAGAGAAGTAATTAAAGGATCGGTTGATGATTATAGCAAATGAGGGATCATTGGTGAAGGGTTTTGGATGGTTTATAAATGTGATTAATTCAAGGTAATTAATTTTATTAATCAATTGAAGATGAAAAATTGTGAAATTTTGTGGGTATAATGACCTAATGTATTTATAATGGTATACTTAGTTGGTGAAGTAATTGGGGATAATTGTTGGATGTAATTTGTCAATGGACGGTTTGATAGAAATTACATAATGGTATTAATAAAATATAATTACTTGGTGAAATTAATCAAGAGATTAATTAAGAAGGTTAATAAAGGAGTAATTGATTTATTTAATGAAGTAAATAAAGGGATAGTTAATTACAGGTTGAGATTAATCGAGAATGATTAATATTGTGGCTTAATTGAGATAAATAAATTTGATTGGGATAAATTAAAATTATAATTGAAAATCTTTGGGTTTTATAATTAATAGTATAATCAAAATTTATTAACCCATAATAAGGGACTTATAAGAATTAAGTCATATAAGCAATTAAGAATAAATGAAACTAATTTATGGAGTAATCAAAGAATACTTATTGATTTTGGATAAGAATAATTGATATCGTGTAATTAAACAAAGATATTTATATGAATGTAACTGAAAATATACAATTGAACCAAGGTGATTAATTAAGATGAGAAATGAGGGATTGATTGGTTAAGTGATTTGGAAATTTATTAGTGACAAGTGGATAATTTTAAATGGTTGAGGTTAGAAATTCAATCAGAATAAATTTAATTAATACCGGCAGCAAACAAGCTTTGCATGTGGACGATTGAATGATATTGGATGTCTTGAATGGGTAGATATCTCTGGTATGGAATATTTTGTATTCCAATTGAATAACTTGGGTTGGAATATCATGAGTTTCGAAGAGACCGGGGTCGGGTATTAGTAAATACCCGAAACCACTTCGATTTGTTTTTATATAAATTGTTTTGGTAAATAAATAGATTGGAATGAAATGATTTGAGTGAATTGAATTATTTTACCTAAGTTGGTACTTAGCAAATTGATGATGGGATAAGTATTGTTTATGGCTAATTGCAAATTTATTAAATTGATATATGTCACCCCGGGTTTATATAAGTTGATTTCTTTAGTATTCCTTGTTAGTTGAGATTACTCACGCTGGTTTCCAGGCTGACCCGGGTGTTACTTTGTTGTAATGCTCGGGTCAGACCGAGTATTACAGATTTTCAGGTAGGAACATTCTGGAGCTCAGGAGGCGAGCAGGATGGCATTATCACTTAGAAAATTTCCGTTGTAATTATGTTATTGTAATTCTGTGATAAATTGATTGTATATGACCAGCATTTGAATATATGTGAAACACTGATGTATTGAAATGTAAGCAACAGATATAATATTCTTTTGTAAACTATTATTATTTATTATTATATTTTATCCGCTGCGATTGTGAGATGTTTGGTGTTTCTCTTCTTCTTCTTCTTCTATCTTTTTCTTCTTTTTCATAACTATCTGGAATTTTCGGGTTTGAAAATTCTGGGTCGTTACAACCACAGCCTGTCATGACCATCTTTATGCCACATGAACCCCCAAGCATCGCGCTGCACTGGCTCCACGCAACTCGAGGCCACTCAATTGAGTCGCGCCTCAAGCTTTTCCTGGTTCCGACTTCCCGCCTCCACGTGAGCTCACGCTCGACAACATCGTGCATTCGTCTCGATGTCGTGAATAATAGACAATTCCGATCTCTCTCCCTTGTTTGATTTCGAACTAGCTGGAGAAGCAGGCGAGAGAGGAATGGATTCAATTTTGAGGGAAGCATCTTTTTTTTTAATAGGATCAATTTCGGCCATGATTTTCCTGAGCTTTTCAATTCCCCTTCTTTTTTTAAGTTATGAATTGAGAGATAGGCTCGACTGCTTTTTATTATTATTATATTTAAAAAAAAACGAGAGCGACATTTGGTATGTGATTCTGGCACGTGGAAGAAAAGGCTACAGTGATACTGAAGAGAAATAGGTTGGAAGTGAATTTCATTCACTAGTCCACATATATATATTATTATTTAAAATTTTAAATTTAAATTTAAATCAACTTCAATTCGAAGCTTAAAATTTTTACATCTTATCGAGGCATGCCGCTAGGCGTTTCTAATGTTATACCCCTATTTCGAACGCAATGGAAAAGTTTTCGGGGCCTAAATCGATCGTATGGAGAAGATAGCTTTTTGAACCCAGTTATTTTTAACTCACATTTAAAACTTCAATTATCTCCAGTATTATAAATATAAATTTTATTAGCCTTTGAAATATTTTTAACCAGCTTAAAAACCAAGATTAGCTATCTTAACCAATTTTCAATTATTTAATTCAATAATTAAATCATCCAATAAATATTGATATTTGAAATTCAAGTTAAAAAAATCAACACCTGATTATTTAAAACCAATTAAATATTCCAATTTCAAATGTCAAAAATTCTGAGTCCACACAATCCTCCCCCTTAAAAGAATTTCGTCCCTAAAATTACTAGTTAAGAAGAATGATCAACAACCCGCTAACTATTTTCCCAATTCAAATAGTTTTTAACAACTTCCCAAAACCAAAAGGTTTTAACAACACCCACAACAATCTTTTTATTGAAGACACCATCATTCTAACTAACTTCCTAAACTCATCCATAAATTCCAACTAATATTACATACTCAACCATTTCAAATTATAACTTAAAATCAAATTTCAAATTATCAAAAATTTTCTCAAAAATTTTCTAACTCTCTAAATTTTCGAAAAATTTCGCAAGCGTCTCCTTTGCGCGGCTAGAATGGTACGACTACAAAATGCCTCTACGGGACCCCAAAGTCAAAAAGAAACAAAATGTCAAGTGGCTAGATCATAAAACAATCAAATTTCATACAGAAATTTAAATATATACCTTTTTGTCGAGCAATTCAATTTATCTTCTGAATTCAAAACATCGGTTTTCTTTTTCCTTTTAGATCCCTGTATCCTACTGAGCAATACTATCCAATCACAGTTTACAAAATCATTTTATTTAATCCCTTTTCCAAAATTTTCAATATTTGCTTTACTTAAGCCCGTACGATGCACATATATCATTCGTATGCAATACCAAATCTGATCGCTTACTCGATCACACAATTTCACTTCCGAACTAGCATTGTCCATCCAACTCCCTAGTGCGGACTCAAATCTGGTTTTTCGATCAGAAACTGTCATTCTCTGTCATGACCCGTAATCCAGCGTTTGAAAATCGACATCCAATACCTCACTTGTATTCGAATGCCGGAGATTCGAACGTCGGACTCCAGTTCATTGGAGCTTGTAACAGCATTAGATGATACAACACAGCAGAAGCAAAATGAATTTTCATTGATCACAACATTTATACAACATTGATACAACATCATTACAAAAATTGATCGCCATCATCAGAGCACAGTGTATATGATACAACAACTGAACAGTAACACACAGCGGAACAACAAAAGGGTCTTCAAAACAATCCAACATACTTTGACTTTGATAAGGTCTTCCAAAAACTCCAAAGACCTCAATCAAAAAGGCTTAAAACCCAACAGCTTCCAAAGACTTCAAGGACTTCCAAAACAAGAACTTCCAGATCTAACTCAACTATCCATGCTAGTTTCAGAATACGGATAACCTGATTCTAGACTGTCTGTGTGGAAAATTATGGGCACCCAGAGTTTAGGAAGGGAAAAATAAACTCCGGGTCAGTCATGGAACTGGTACGAGTAAACAAAAGCAGTTGTTTGAAAAAAAACAAATTACAAAAAGAAATCCGTTATGCTTTTTTTGGAAAATGAAACTACCATAAGGCCTCCCGGCACACACACAATTCAATTGCACACTTGGAGGAGATTTCTCCTTATGATAGTCAAACATGCTTGATACGTGAAAATCCTTTCTGATATTATTATTAGTGCATAGTGTGAA